>OY720147.1:45748329-46348329 GCA_963082955.1 Cheilosia grossa | reverse complement strand
TTGTCGATGATGCATTACAGTAACATAGTGTCGCTTGTGGTCGAAAGTCGACCCTACCTTTTATATGCAATACTAAAACATGTACCACAATTTTCGATAATTTTGGTGTTTTTTTTATAAGCAAAAAAAAAGCGACATCTAGATATCGACAAATATACGCCTATTTGAAAATAGATTTACTCATGATTACTATTTTAATATGTCGCTATTTAACCCATTTATATCCGAATACTTTTTTCCTTCCGATTGTAATGATTTTTGGATGTAATGGTAAGATAAGTTGCTGAAATCGATCTGTGGAGTCAAAAAATTTTTCTTGTGTGGGGAAGTGGAGTTTTGAGGTGTTGCGTAAACGCAACGCTGGGTGCTTGTACGTTTTTTTATAAAACTTAATTTTTATTTAATTTTGCTTTTAAATTAACAAAAATTACATCAATATATAGAAGAAGTAAAAATAAATTAATTATTTTAGGTAAGCATGATATTCTTGAAAACATTTGTCGTGAAGTGCTATTTGACAAGTTCCACATTTTTTTAAAGTATGACTAAGACAAACGCGGCATTTCAGCCTTTTTTCAGATTATCGTTAAATCACTTTCTGCGCATAGAATTTGTAACCATAGCATTATGACTGTCTTGGCGGTCTTCCCAATACATGTTTCTTCTTGGTGAAGGCACGTATCCCGAAAGGATGACTATGCTAAGAAAGACATATATTTCTGGTTCTGTAAAGTTTATGCTTAGATTTCGTTGTGCTGAATGTAAATTGGTGTACTTTTTAATGAAACGGATAAGATGCTCATTCATAAAGTGTTCAAAAAATTCCAATGGGTGAGTCTCCGAGTTCAACGTTAGAGGAGGCAGCAATGCTCCTTTTCAAGGATTGAACTTGTATAAAAATGAACTTAGATTTAAATTTTCGTCGTTACCTATACGCCAACTTTGCGCTATCCTCGGAATGTGTATCCAATCTTCTATTATATCCTCTTCATTCTCTTTGCAACCTACTTCGGCTTTTTGCTAATAGCTGGTTGGTATTCATCCTATTCGGATCAGCACATTCCTCTTCACCAGAATCTTCATCTGTAATATCGCCATCATTGGGGGGTAACAAAAAAATGTTATCCTTAACTTCATTTTCTGATTCAAGAGCATCCAGAATCTCAGCCAAAGTCAACGTTTTCCCCCTAAGCCAAAATAAAAATAACGTAGTTTTTTGTATGCACTTAGACCCAGTGTTGCGTTTACGCAACACCCGCATTTAGGTGTTGTCAACTATCAACAAATTCCTTGAATGAAGTCTGTTTCTTTTGCGTCATATAAATAGTATACAAACAAACAAATTTCATCAAACTTATTGAAATCGAAGCATACAATTCCACTTACCGGTAATTTCTATCCATTGTTAATTTTGTTTTCTGAAAAATAACATTCGCATCCAACTTCTTCGCTCTAAAACACAACTGCATAAAATTCTGGTAAAGAACATACTGCGACACTATAAGGTGACTCACGCACAAGCAGAAACGATACAAAGATTTTTTGTAGAATAATCGGTACAGACAGGCAAAATCGTGTTGTGATTTGCTGTTTGGTGTTGCGTAAACGCAACGCTGGCTATAAATGGGTTAAAGGAAAAAAACTATGTCGATAAAAGGTCTTATCCGTTGGTAGTAAAATAATTGAAACCAACCGTCGTCAACACCTCGCAGATATATGCCCTTGAAATAAAATTAGGTACACATTTGCTCATTTTAGGGGTAGCTAAATTGCATTCCTTCAAAAATAAGTTCAAATCTAAGATGATAATATTTATTTGAATACCTTACTATGGCAATACGGCGGCAACAAATTGAATGTCACACAAAATGGGTTCAATTAATTGATAAGCATTTTGTATGGAGAAGTCTTGGTTTAGTTTTACCAGTCTTAATGGAGACAACAAACGATTATTTGTCTGTGCACATCTAACCTTTCGAATGATATAAGTTTCATTCTCCTCGTTTCATAATAAATACTTAAAAAGTGTACGGAAACTTTGGATGTTCACGTATTAATATGTAAAACTAGCTGACCCAGCGAACTTCGTTCCGCCCAAATTCATTAATGTACCTAATAAAAATAATAATTCTGAGCATGCAGAATGCACGTGGTGCTTAAAGTGCTAAATGAAGTACATATTATAGCAATATCGATGGGTTTGCTCACACGTGAGCACGCCATATACAATTGACTATGTGAGAAACATGGGAATTGAATTGATGCCACAAATATCCAGCGATTGTCCTTGCGACTATTTGTCATAGTGAAAGCGAGGCACACGGAAAATTTAAGACGCTCAAATACGAATGGCAAATCGTTCTGAATAAGGGGATTCCGCTGAATGAAAATGTTGGCATTTGAATTTTTCCCTCAAAGTCGTTTGCTGCATGACATTCGATCACAATCAAATCAAATGGGTTCCGTTGCAAACTTTCGGAGCATTTAGGTTGCGCGACAAAATTATAACTGAGCCGACTTTCAATTTCATCCTATCTTTTAAATACAGCAATACGAATAAAACAAAGAAAGAATCATGAAAATTGGCCCAGTGGATATCGAGTTATAATTATATTATATTTATGTAGATATGTGGAATAGATAATGTAAAGGGTTTTTCAATAAGAGCGCTACAAACGTTTTTTTAAATAAAACAAAAACGGTTTTGGATATCAATGAAATTCTTTATTCCTGTGAAAGTACGTTCGATGCCATTATGTATGGAACTCGATTTCTTTTGCATGGCCACCACGGGCACGCTTGCAGAAGTCCAGACATTGAATCCAATTTTCGACGGTTTTCAAGCATAAATCGGCCGATACTGCTGCAATTTCACGTAGTTCATCAATCGTCGCTGGCTTGTTGGCATAGACCATATGACTTGACGTAGCCCCACAGGAAAAAGTCTAACGGCGTCAAATCGCACGACCGAGGCGGCCAAGCGACTGGACCATTTCGTGAGATAACACGTTTTCCAAACTTGGTTTCCAATAAATTGATTGTGACATTCGCTGTGTGGCTTGTGGCGCCGTCCTGTTGGAACCACATGTCTTCCAAGTCCATATCATCCAATTGGGTTATCATTGAACGGTAGCGATTCCCATTCACAGGAACGTGCCGGTCTTGATCATCACGGAAGAAGTCCGGCCCAATGACGCCGCCGGCCCATAAACCACACTAAACCCTAATTTTATCGGGATGCAATGATGACTCATGGAGGACGTGTGGATTTCTGCCTGACCATTACTGCATATTTTGTTTATTGACGAAGCCATTCAGCCAGAAATGATGACGACCATAAATTGGACGTAGTGCTCTTAACGTATCGCACGCAGTTTTCACAAATCACTAACTTACCTTTGAAATAGCCAAAATACAGAAAGCAAACGAACGAAAAGGGTGCAATTGAAATTTTGAATACAACTGGAAAAACAGAACAAAACACTTAACGATCTAACAAAACAATAATAATAATAATAGTAAATTTAAAAATTTTATTTAAAATTAATTTGACTTTCTTTCAAATGTTGTTTTATTTTTCTTTCTTGATTTACAAAAGGGTACAACTTCTTTATCAGTATACACATTAGTTAATTCATGAACAGGTCGAAGAAGAAGGTTTCTTTCCCTTAAAGGTCTAGTTGGGGCATAGATTGGCACTAAGGCTAAAAAAGATGGACATTTAATGTGATAGCATAATAAATCCCTTATTAGCATGATGTCATGGGCTTTTCTTCTAGAACAATGCCAAGATCTTTCACTTCATCGACTCTGTTTAATCCATTGTCGATTTCGTACTGAAACTCCAAATGATAAGAACTTCTGTAGAAGGATATTATACAGCATTTTTTAATATTCAAGTGTAGACAATTTTTGACGCACCAGACAGATAAGTTTCTTAGATCATATTGTAAAAACTCGCAGTCAAGTGAAGTTTTGATTTTAAGAAACAGCTTTAAGTCGTCTGCATACATCAAGCAGTGGGAATATTTTATTGCACACGATATGTCATTGATAAAAATTATAAACAGGAGCGGACCCAAATGACTACCTTGTGGTACTCCCGAGCTGCACCCAAACGATCGTGAAAAGTAATTATCTATTTTGACTCTTTGAATCCTGCCAATCAAATAAGATCTTATCCAATCAAGCATTGCTGAGTGAAATCCAAAACATTCAAGTTTTCTTAGCATATTAGATGATTGACGGAGTCAAATGCTTTACTTAAGTCACTGTAAACACAGTCGACTTGATAACCATCTTCGATAGCATTGATGGTATAATGGGACAAGCAAGCTAAATTAGTGGTAGTTGACCTGCCAGTGACGAAACCATGTTGTGTATCACAAAAAAATTCCTTAACTGAAAATGTTGCCACTGAGCGATTTAATTATGTTGAATTTGAATCTTTATTTAGCTTCAGCTATCTAAATACAATATTATACTAAACTTGAAATACTTAAAAGAAAAACTATTTTTGTTTAATTATTCAATAATAGTTAAGCTATGTTCACACGATTGCCAGATCGGCCAATATTGTCAGGTCTACAAATGATATAGCAATGAGCCGCATATGATCTGACAATAGCAAACTACCTTACAATACCAAATTGCCAGTTCACACGTTTGCCAGGTTTTATCCCAAACTCTGACAATTTCATTTGCAGATGGTACAAACAATATTTCTGGTAACGTTTTCAGGTAAAACATTTCCAATTCACACGGTTGGTAGATGTTGCTCACAAAATATTTGCAAATCCGTTTGCAGGCATTGTCAGAGAAATTCTAAATATTTTATTTTTGCATTCGGTGGTGAAGTCTTGATTGAGAAGCAGGTAATAATAGAACAACAAAAATTGAAATGGAATAAAAAGATGCAATAGCGATTGTAGCGAAGAGGATGAATTACTTAACGGGCTCCCGATCCGTGGAGAGTCTCTGACTGAGACACTGCACGCTGCTTCCAGTTTTCCAGACCAAATGCTCTGGCACCCGCGATGGCTTCGTCTTTGAAAGGCGGTGAACAGATGTTTGTTTGTTTGTTGATAGCATGTACTTAGTCTTGTCCTCATTTACTTCAAGACCAACAGATTTCGCCTGTTCTTCAATCCCCTTGGAAGGTTCCATCATGGAGCGCTGTGACCGACCGATGATGTCAATATCGTCCGCATACCCCAGCAGCTGAACGGACCTGTTGAAGATAGTGCCTTCCGTGTTGATACCTGCCCTGCGCACTATCTGCTCCAGTACGAGATTGAAGAAGATTGAAGAGCGTCCCCTTCCCGAAATCCGGTACATGTTTGCTATTTTCAAATTGCACGTTGCAGCGCGTGTTTTCAAGTGTCACGCGACGCAACTGAATAAATTTTGCCGGAATTCCGAATTCGGCCATCGCCATATAGAGCTCCTGACGATGTATACTATCATGCGCGGCCTTGAAGTCGATGAATAGGTGGTGTGTATCGACTTGGAATTCGTTGGTCTTTTCCAGGATTTGCCTCAATGTGAAAATTTGGTCTATAGCGATCTGCCGGGCCGGAAGCCACACTGGTACGTGCCGATTAGTGAGTTGCAAAACGGTTTAAGACGTTCACACAGTACGGTGGATACGATCTTATACGCGACATTAAGCAGGGACATGCCTCGATAGTTCTTGCCAGACATAGAATCGGCTTTTTTTTAGACGGGGCATGAATTGCCACACAAAAATGTCGGCGTGTTTGCACGAAGGATTCGAAATGTGAGTGAAAAGGAAAATAAAAATAAAAAACACTTCATAGCTAATTGCATATAATCATTTCCAGATAGTTTTACAAGCAACACAAAACAAAAAATACAAAATATACCTAAAACAAAAAATTATTAGAAAGGATCATATCTAGATCCTTTTTGAAGTATCATTAAAAAAGAAAAGGGTTATAAACTTTCCTCGATCCTTTTCGTCGTTATATATCGGTCCACGTACCTACATTAATTATTTAATTCACACATTTTGCTCCAATCTACAGAAAAATGCAAGAAAAATTGCACCGAAACTTCGTTTTTTACTTCGTTTTGGTCGTTGAAATCATGAAAAATATTTGTCTACAAATGAAAAATTTGCAGATGTCGTAACCACAGCACATCTGCCAATAGCAAATGAGTCTGCAAATGTCCTAAGAGTCTGACAATGATAAAATTGGGTGTTGAGACGATTGGCAGATACCTAACAATTTAATTTTCAGATGGCGGTATGGCAATAATAATTATCTGAGAATGACTTTTCTGCAAATATTGGTAGACAAGTTTGCCAGTCACACGGTTGGCAGACATTTGGGACAATTTTTTTCATTTGTAGACCTGACAACAACTGATCTAGCAATCGTCTGAACAGAGCTTTAGTCTTAATCTATACATATAAAAGAAATTGATGCTAGTATCTATGCTTATAACTTAAGAAAGCCTGGACAGATTTCGATGATTCGCACCAATTCGAACTTCAAAAAAAATTATGAAGAAAATTGATATTCCTATACATTTTGTATGGAGCGATTTACGAAGATTTTTTTGTTTTTGATTTTATGCATCGCATCAACAGTTTCATCGCTCTTATGCAGTTGATTGAAGGTAAAAATTAAACATAAAAATGTTAAACGCGAACAAAATAGCTATTGAAAAGTAAATTTAAGTTATTTTTTGAAAAGGTCAAGACGCGCAAATATTGGTCGACGAACAAGGCAAGCAAGTCAACAAAAAATACATCAACGAATCCAAACTGAAGAGCACATAGAGAAGTCGACAGAATGGGAATAGGACGTGCGCATAAGACCAGATCAGTGATGCCAACCCGAATCGAAGTTTTTGTGCTAAGCCTGACAAAATTATGTCCTTTTCACAGGTTGCACAGGTTCACTGCGAAGAGTAGGTATAGCGCCACCAAAAATTAAAAAAATCCAAGTAGCCAACAGAAGATTTCGTTCCCACTTTTTTGTATATTATTTAGTTTGACGTCGAGTAAGTCGAGCTAAGAATTGGAAAATAAGCATGACGCACAGTTACGAATTAAGCCTTAGTTGGCATCACTAGCCCAGATCAAAAGCCAAGCAATTTGAGATAGCGTGTAACGAGAACTGCGTCAAATCGTACTGCGAGAGAGGAAACAAGTTCAAATTGAAGAGTGGCAAGACGCGCATCGTTGCCAACATAAGAAAGACTCAAGGTATATAGACCTTGCGAATGACTGGCATTTAGGTATAAACCAACAAAACTATGGTGGTGATGCGATGACTATTGTGCCACCATCGCAACAGGTTGCTGTGCGAGTGGTAAAGTGGCATTAATTCCATTAGATGCGTTGGAGAAATTGAATTCCGACGATCCCAGATTTGTCTACAAACCTGATAATAGAACCCCACTTTGAAAAAAATAGACTGCATAGAAAACCGAAGTGTGACTTCCAAAACAACAAAAATTATTTAAAATTTTTAATTTTTGAATACTTTATCTTCTATCTATATATATAAAAATGGATCTTGGTTTGTTCGGATGCTTAAAACTCGAAAACGACTGGACCAAATTGGATACTTCCTTCTGCGGATTTGTTCGTAATTACTCCGCGAAGGTTTAGGAAAAAAGAAAAATTTAAAAATTCTCAACAGGTGGCGCTGTAGGCGGTCATTCCATTTGATAGCACAGTATATGTTCTTTGTGATTTGATAATTTGGGCTGTGTGGTCACGGAGGAGGGGGGGGGGCAATGAATTAACTAATGTGTACTGATAAAGAAGTTGTACCCTTTTGTAAATCAAGAAAGAAAAATAAAACAACATTTGAAAGAAAGTCAAATTAATTTTAAATAAAATTTTTAAATTTACTATTATTATTATTGTTTTGTTAGATCGTTAAGTGTTTTGTTCTGTTTTTCCAGTTGTATTCAAAATTTCAATTGCACCCTTTTCGTTCGTTTGCTTTCTGTATTTTGGCTATTTCAAAGGTAAATTAAGTGATTTTTGAAAACTGCGTGCGATACGTTAAGAGTGCTACGTCCAATTTATGGTCGTCATCATTTCTGGCTGAATGGCTTCGTCAATAAACAAAATATGCAGTAATGGTCAGGCAGAAATCCACACGTCATCCATGAGTCATCATTGCATCCCGATAAAATTAGGGTTTGGTGTGGTTTATGGGCCGGCGGCGTCATTGGGCCGGACTTCTTCCGTGATGATCAAGACCGGCACGTTCCTGTGAATGGGAATCGCTACCGTTCAATGATAACCCAATTGGATGATATGGACTTGGAAGACATGTGGTTCCAACAGGACGGCGCCACAAGCCACACAGCGAATGTCACAATTAATTTATTGGAAACCAAGTTTGGAAAACGTGTTATCTCACGAAATGGTCCAGTCGCTTGGCCACCTCGGTCGTGCGATTTGACGCCGTTAGACTTTTTCCTGTGGGGCTACGTCAAGTCATATGGTCTATGCCAACAAGCCAGCGACGATTGATGAACTACGTGAAATTGCAGCAGTATCGGCCGATTTATGCTTGAAAACCGTCGAAAATTGGATTCAATGTCAGGACTTCTGCAAGCGTGCCCGTGGTGGCCATGCAAAAGAAATCGAGTTCCATACATAATGGCATCGAACGTACTTTCACAGGAATAAAGAATTTCATTGATATCCAAAACCGTTTTTGTTTTATTTAAAAAAACGTTTGTAGCGCTCTTATTGAAAAACCCTTTACATTATCTATTCCACATATCTACATAAATATAATATAATTATAACTCGATATCCACTGGGCCAATTTTCATGATTCTTTCTTTGTTTTATTCGTATTGCTGTATTTAAAAGATAGGATGAAATTGAAAGTCGGCTCAGTTATAATTTTGTCGCGCAACCTAAATGCTCCGAAAGTTTGCAACGGAACCCATTTGATTTGATTGTGATCGAATGTCATGCAGCAAACGACTTTGAGGGAAAAATTCAAATGCCAACATTTTCATTCAGCGGAATCCCCTTATTCAGAACGATTTGCCATTCGTATTTGAGCGTCTTAAATTTTCCGTGTGCCTCGCTTTCACTATGACAAATAGTCGCAAGGACAATCGCTGGATATTTGTGGCATCAATTCAATTCCCATGTTTCTCACATAGTCAATTGTATATGGCGTGCTCACGTGTGAGCAAACCCATCGATATTACTATAATATGTACTTCATTTATTTCATAAAGCAGCACGTGCATTCTGCATGCTCAGAATTATTATTTTTATTCGGTACATTAATGAATTTGGGCGGAACGAAGTTCGCTGGGTCAGCTAGTAAATAATATGTTCTGAAATTGAAATTGAAAGTCGGATCAGTTATAATTTTGTGCTTATTCCGAACGACTTGCAATTGGTATTTAAGCGTCTTCAATTTCCCGTACGTCTCGCTTTCACTATGACAAATAAAAAGTCGCAAGGACAATCGCATAATATTTGTGGCATCAAACAAATCAACAATAACATTCAGGATAAAGGTGAGAGGAGTAAATAGTTGGTCACTTAAATATTTACTTGTAAAAATATGTGACTAAAGGCAGTGATACGGCGGTGTTCGAGATTCAGGCTCCTAATAAGTAGTACGGACATTAATGATATGGGTGAGTAACTTTTTGATTACATTTTAAGAACTAACCTTATCGTAAGTATTGTAGGAAACGAACCTACTTTTATAACAAAAAACCGACAGGAAGTTTTAGATATCACTCTTGTCTCCGATACTGCAAGTCAGTTGATCACCACTTGGAAAGTATCAGCTGAGCACTCTTTTCAGATCATCGGTGTATTCAATTTAACCTAGCCGATGAACCTCCTTGCCAACTTCCGTTCCGAAATCCAACGATATTCTGAAAAAATCCGTTAGTTCAGAGCTTTTAAGTCCCCCCTGTAATGCCAATGAGCTTGATCTTAAAGCCAATAATCTTACGTTGGCGTTTAATAATGCGATGTCCTCCTCATGTCCTCTTATTCTACCAAGGGGAAAGAAGAAGCCACATTGGCGGACTTCAGACTTTTGACTGAGTAAGACAAATTGCAGAAAGCTCTTCATTCGTGGCAAAAACACAAGAAGTGACCAACTGATGGGATTCCTACAAGGTAGCCCTTAATATATACAAGAAAGAATTAAGAAAAGACAAGCGAGTATCATGGAGACTCTTCTGTGGTAAGATAGAGGAATCCTCCGAGGCATAAAGGCTGAGAAAGATACTCTCGACAAACCCAACAGTGCCAAGTTGTCTGAAAAATACAGATGGCTCTTGGACGACTTCTAGCGAAGAATCGCTTAATCTGCTGCTCGAAACCCAAGTCGCTTTCAACAACGTCGACTCATCTGCGATCGCTGGTGCACTGGCAGCTCTGAACGTGGGTCCATCACTTGGCGAGCTGATTAATTTGATGCTCCATAGCCGAATTATCAACTCAAGTCTGGGTGAGATATCTACCAGAAGATCTGTCAGTAGAGGAACCCCACAAGGTGGCGTCCTATCTCCGCTTCTTTGGAATTTGGTGTTGAATGAACTGCTTATATGCCTGGAAGCGGAAGGTCGCAATGTGATTGCATATGCGGACGACGTTGCTATTGCTGTGTCAGGAAAGTACCTTAATACTTTAAAAGAACTCCTACAACACGCGTTCAATGGGCTAATAACTTTGGCGAACAAATGTGTTCAGTTTTGTGAGTGTACCCCCACACTCACAAAACTGAACTTGTCCTCTTTTCTAGGAAATACAAGATTCCACACATTGACCCTCCATATATAAATGGCACTAGATTGACATTCTCTATTGAAGCTAAATACTTGGGACTCATTTTTGATAGAAAGTTAACCAGGAAGCCTAACATCCAAGAAATAGTTACAAAAGCCACTGCGGCACGGGGTTTACAGCCTCGTATCACTCACTGGCTATAAGTCTCTGTCATAAGACCGATACTCACGTACGGTGTGGTTGTCTGGTGGACTGCTTTGGACAAAGCGATCAATCGTGATAAGCTAAGTAAAGTTCAAAGAACAGCTTGCTTGTGTATCGGCGGGGCTCTTCGTACTACCCCCTCTGCTGCACTTGACATCCTGTTTCATCTAGCACCCATTGACATCTTCAGCAGACAAACGCCGTACGCCTTAAAGCCACTTCACAATGGACCAGCAAAACAACTGGCCATGCCGCTATCCTGAACGATTTTCAGAACCTTCCAGGAAACATCGACTATACCATACCAGAACTACAGTTCGATTAAAACTACCAGGTCTCCATTCCCAACAGATTATTCTGGGTGGAGGAAGCATTCCTGGGTGATGAATCGATTCACGTTTTCACGGATGGTACGAAAACTGAGGATGGTGTTGGTGGTGGTGTCTTCTCCGACAGACTAAATCTTAGTCTATCCTTCCGTCTTCCTGATCACTGTAGCGTTTTTCAGGCGGAAATTATGGCTTTAAAAGAAGTCTTGATATCTGCTAAAGATATCCGTATCTTCTCGGATAGTCAAGCTGCTATCAAGTGCCTGGAATCAGTCTCTACAAATTCTATAACAGCCCAAGACTGTCGTTCGTCTCTCATAGAGATGGCGGAGCAGTTCAATATTCATCAAGGCTGATGAACTTAACAGTCTCTTAAGGATTCGTTAGGTATTCCAATCGCTACTTTTAAACTTATAATAAAGCAGGATGCTATCAATAGAACAAATCTTAGATGGACAACCGGCTCGGCATGTCTAGCGACAAAACAGATTTGGCCAGGGCTGGATCTAAAACGTTCTAGATACTTAATCTCCTTTGATAGGAAGCATATCAGTGCTACACAGGACACTGTCTCATAGGCAGGCATGCAACAAGGCTTGACTTATTTGCAAACGATTTTTGCAGAGGCTTTCTTGACGAGGAGGAGGAAGAAACTATTCTCCATCTCCTCTGTACTTGTCCGGCCCTCTCACAAAGACGAAAACTCCATTTGGGAGCGTTCTACTATAATGATCTGAACGATCTAAAAAACACAGACATTCGTAATCTCCTACGCTTCATCAGAAGCTCCAATTGGTTCAACGAGTAGGAAGAATTAAATTTAAGATTCATGTGGTATCACAAGAGACCTTACAATAGTCTAAGTGTGTCGGCTAGCCGACAGCCACTTCAACCTAACCTAACCTATTAAATACTATGGTATTTAATATAACTTTTTAATATGATTGGCATGAATTAGATCCATTAGTTCCAACGAATATTCCACTGTTCATACGAAATCCTACTTTGCGGTAGCAATTGCTTCTTATGGAATAGCGGCCACATTGTTAGGAATATGCCGTACGGCAGGGTTTTTAATATTAAAAACGCCTTACAACAGGGAGCAGTGAATTCTCCGGTCCTGTTTAATATTTACACAAGTGATCTGGTATGGGTTCCCTCAGACATGCTATAGCGTACGCGGACGATTTAGTGGCGTACAGGTCAGGACCAAAAATCGAGGTCATTAACATCCTTCTGCAGCGTGACTTCGAGCAAATTAAGAGGTATTGCGATGATTGGAAGTTGAAAGACAGAGAGAGACAATGTCTCAGGGCCTGTCTAGGGTTGTTTAGAACTCCTGAATCTCAGTACATAAAATACTATCCCAACAGGACCCTATACAATGGGGCTCGACTGAATAGGATTGACAATATCCTTATTAAAGTGATTCGGAGGCACGTCGCAAGGGCGATGGCCAGTGATAATAACCTGTTCTCAGTGGCTTACTACCCCAATTTAATGTACCACGAGAGTACGCCTCGGTCTGGCTTTATCCCGCCTGAGGCATTTCTTCATGTAGACATGAAAGGGTTAGTCCAGGCAAAAGATGGTTTGCCGGTATTGTACCACAGCCACCGCGGCGCGAGGGATAAGCGGCTCATCCACGACGGGTACGCCGCCAATGCTCAGGAGCTCCTCCGTTTTAGTACCGCAATTGCGGAACAGGACAGGGTCGATACGGTCAAGCAGTTCACCGAATTTTGGTGGCTTGATGAACAGGTGAGGGTGGATACGCTCTCCCGGGCCGGTGCGCTACTTACGTAGCATCCTCCTTAGTTTTAAGCTAGATATTAAGTTTGTAGGTTTAGGCCTAGAGTAGGGGGTCTTTGGGAGGGGCCGGGCTAGCCAACATGAATAGTACTGCTGAGACTCGAACGAAGCTTATAGCCAACTCGAGTCTCGGTGGCACTGATGAACCCTTGTTGGCGGCTGTCAGGCGCCCATGGACGCGATCAGGATGGTGACCAATCGATTTGATTGCTCACCACCCTGATTCTAGGTAATTTAGGTTAAGTAGCTTAGGTAGTTTTAAGTAGTTTTAAGTAAAACAAATAATAAAGAGTTCAAGTTTTCTAAAGTTTCTTGAAACTTAAAAAACAAAACAAATTATAGAAATAGATAGATTTAAGGCCGAAAGGCAGTAATTTTAAGGATATTGATAAGTTTAGAGCGCTCGCTTGGAGCCAGTAAGCTAGAATAAGATAAATGTTAGTTTTAAATTAGATTTAATCGTTTTTGTCTAGTATGTAAGATTTAAAAAAAAAAAACAATAAAAATGAATTTTAAAGTAAAGTAAAGTTAAAAAAGTAAAAGTAAAAATGCCGTACGGCTCATTCAGCGTAAAAATTGCAGTTAAACCTTCAAAATATTAAACAACCGACATGTCGGCAATGGCCAAAGTATTAGTTGCGTCTTAAATCTTCATCTGGGATGAATGCTCAATGGCGCACTAACACGTATTGGAAGCAATGACTACAGGCGCGATTATTCTACTATCTGCCGATTTCCACCAAACGCTGACAGTAATTACAAGATCGACTGCGGATCATCAAATCTGTGGCGCTATGCAAAGAAACTTTAGCTGGCAGCAAACATGATAGTTGCATTGCTCAACGATAAATTTGCTCAATATTTCTCCAAGCAATTGCGGACTATCGGTAACGGCCGTATTCCTGTCGACGACTTGAGCGGATTGATTTCATTTCCTTCGAATTTTTGTAATTTAGTCTCATCGAAAGACGAGCATCAACATCAACCACAAAAATAACGAATGGTTGAGTAAGCCAGCAATTTAAGCGGCTAAGAATAAAAATGTGAATGACAAATAAACGTTGTTATTCAGAATCAAATCCTTGGTATTCTGCATTCATTTAAATCTATTGACTTTATAAGAAACGAAGACGAAGCAGACCAACTGAAGCTCTGGATGTGCCTGGCTTACCACCGCACAACACAATTTACAACTAAAGGCTAGCCGGTAGTCATCATGCTTCGAAATCTAAACTAACCAAAACTATGCAATGAAACCGATGAAGCAAAATATGTGTTTGGTGATAACAAAACTAATGATGAATGTGGTTCACGCCACTCAAAGGTAAATTCAAAGGTGGGGAAGTTCTCATTCCAAGGATTCCGATGATCCCAAATGAGTCTGAGCCGTTTGAGTTCAAGCGAATTCAATTTCCAATTCGTCTTGCATTCACCATGACGATTAACAAATCACAATGTCAATAATTGAGTGTTACAAACTTAATTAAAATAAAAAATAAAATTTTGCCAAAAGGTATCATTAAATTCATTGACCATTAGGCGGTACGGAGTCCGCCGGATCAGCTAATACAACATATAAATTTCTTTTTTAATAATATATTATTATTTTCGGACTTAATGTCATATGGCAAGGCATTCAATAAACTTAAACCTTTATGAAACAAAACATTCTGAGATCTTCTTGTTGATAAAAGTGGTAACTAAAAGTCTTGTCTATTTCTTAAATTGTATGGCTGTACATTTGCCACATAGATGATTTGCCTGTATAAATAATAAGGTAACATTTGGTTTTTTATTTTAAATATAAAAAGGAGCATATTCATCACAGTTCTTTGTTTAATCGTAACCCAATGTTATGTATTTAGCATTAGCTGTATATGTGTTAACATATTACACCTTAAAATACCTCGCATTCCTCTGTTTTGTAATTTTTGCAACTTATCTGACATTTGGTTATTTCCAAAAAAAAACAAAATTGTTGAACAGTATTCAAAGTGTTCTTTAGTCATTATATAATATATTTTTATTGCACCAACCATTACACCTTATTCTTTGCGATTTTTGTACAAACATAGTTTTAGTGTGATTCAAAGTTAAGTTTTGCATTTATAATTACTCGTATTCACTTAATTTCCTCAACTTTCTCGATCAATTCTTCGTTAATTACGATATTTTTTATTGTAAACTTCATTAATGATAATAACTTTTGTTTTACCACTGTTAAGCTTCAATTTATTAGTTCTTAAGTAAATTTCTACATGTTTTAAATCAGCATTGTCCGTAGGCTGCAACACCTTCTCCAAATCTTTAATGTAGATGATGAACAGCAGCGTTCCCAATGTTGCTCCTTGAGGTACCCCCAGTTTAACGGGTAAGACTTCCGAAAGTTTGCTGGACACTTTTGTTCGTTGGGTTCTGTTCGATAAATAGCTTTTGAACCATTCAAGTTCTACACCTTCTATACCTATGTATCAGTATGCTTCGATCAATGGTTTGTTTATGGTGTGTTTTCCATTGAGCAGTTACCAATTTTACGCAAATAAATGGAACCACTTATTCTAATTTGGAGGAACGAACGCACGTTTAAACGAATAAACAATAATTTTACCAAAATCCAAACATTTTGCAAAGGCTTTATTTTAAATCCAAGCACACAATATTTTTCTTTTATTTTCGCAGAAAATCTATTACGTTTTTCAGACATTTGATACTTTTTAATTAAAATGGAAATTGTCATCACTTTCGGCCATTATTATACATTAAACGGTATGAATAAAACGTAGCAATTGCTTTTATTCAACAGAATGTCAAAAGGTTGCTAGGTTCCGTATTAATAAAAACTGACTTGAGTTACCTCCAACTTTTGATATGTTCGAAAAGCGGAGCCACTTACGTTTTATTCAGATTGGTGTGATTAAAACGTAACAATTGCTACAATAGTCCAATAGCAATTGCTTAATGCTTTTACTTTAGCACAACCTTTTACTCAAAGCAAATGCTAGTTTTAATTCATACGTCCCATTGGATGTGAATACCTAGTTAAAGCTACGTACACTTGCATAGCTATTTCTAGTAAGATTCTTAAGTAAATTGACACCCGTATTAATCTAAAACCCGCAACTCGTATGTTACCTAGCACCTCGTTAAATAACTAACATTTTAGTAAAAATTTCTTATTAATAAATGAAAGTAACTCAAATAATAACTAACTGATTTGTCTGTAAAATAGCTACCTAGAGCTGGCATCACCTCATCAAATTGTACTAAAAACTATAACATATTGGCTGTCATCACGGATGGCTAATAAATTTCAATTTCGACAAGTGAAAAAGAAAAAAAGCAACAGAAAATAAAGGAAAAAATAAATATTATTTTTTGAAAATCTTTATTATTTTGAGTGTTTTATTTGTATTCGTTTTTGTATACTTTTTTTTCGAGTTGGGGCGATAGTAACCCCTTATATATTCACATTATCTTGAGCCATTTTGTTCCACAATTTTTCAAATTTAAATTTAATTCATTTGTCATTTTGACAGGAACAATGTTTTCTTAAAAGTAATTGACTCGCTAACAGTAAGTTATGTGAAAGTTACGAAGCGTTAGTTATCGTCTAAAAATTAATAGCGATTTTAGTTTAATGAATGTGTTTGGCAATAGTTAGGGCTAACATGTAGTTCCGCGACAATTATTAATACGGCTTTGAGTTTTCGAATGAAACTGTCAAAATGATCATAAGGAAAAATTATTGAACAATTTTGCGTTTATTTCGTTAAAATGGTTATAATATATAAGTTAGATTAAGCGACAAATTGTGGGGAAAACTTTTAATTTTTTAACTGATCTTTGGGTGTGATCTATTTACGAGCTGGCGTTTAAATCTTTGTTTTTTGGTCGATTGCCGATTTTACAGTAAGTGGTAGTATTCGAAGAAATTATTTAGACGTTGTCAAAATTGTGTGGACCATCAAAAGGAACATAATTCTGCATGTCCAATAATATTTTCAAATGGAAAGAAAAACACCCCCAAAAATGTAAATATATCAGCATTAAGTTACCAAAACGGGTTCACATTCTCGCTTTGTTCCTCTTGTGCGATGTGATCCCGACTATTTTCAAATTTATGTGCAAATTAGTTAGGTGTTGCCAGATCTATGACGCTATTATAGAGAAGGTGTCAGAAATTGTATGAGTTATTCATTTGTTTAAGAATATTTAAGTAATGAGTGATTTATCTAACTGAGCTAAGTAAGTTAGGAGACACTTACGGGTTTTTGAGAGACTTAGAATATAAATCAAAGATACAAGATGCTGTGGTTACCTCAGTTTGCAAACCGCATGTAGGTATTTATGCCAAAGATAATTTCATATTTAATTTTCACTTAGGGAAAAATTGTAAACAAAAATGTAATATGATCTATTTGATTTTACGTTGAATAAACTTTGATAAAGAATATTTATTTTCACGTTAAAACATATTTGATTTGAATACGCAATGTTATCTCATTTATAAGAAATGTGGTCATTTATAACTCTATAGCGAACTCAATTTTTCTATTTATTATCGTATAATGGCGTTTTTTTTAAATTTTGTTTTCTTAAGTTAACCTGAAAACGGCAATAACGATTTCAACTAAAATTTGTATTTGAGCTAAGGTAGGTGAAGCTAACATGACTGCATGCTCAGTTTTTCGGTAAAAATTCGAATATTTTAAATAATGTCACCATAGATTCAAAGTGAAACGTATTCACTTTTACATTATGACCATTTTTTTAAATATATAAACAACTCTCAACGTAGTTTTAAAGTGCAACATGATAATATTTGTAACAAGTTTCGAAAACACATCTACGTACATTCAAAGTATCGCCTTTTTTATTCTCAAATTATTAGTGCTTACATGATTGCAAACAAAAATTATTTCCATATTAGTCGTCAAAGTATTGCACATAATCTTATTACTCTTTGTTTGTAATAGCATTTTCCTTATCTAAAAATAGTTTTATTTCAGCATAGGAGAAAACATTCAAAAGACGAATATATTTCACACGGCCAGCGAGCAGAATTTAGAGGTAAATTATTTAAGTGGAGAAAAACAGAGGTAAGAATTATTATCAACAAAACTAAAATTTTAACCGGATTTTATATCAAATGCATTATAGTATGGCATCACTGGATACAATTCAGAAGCCAGCGTGTGAAGCCAAATCTTTCTATTATTGATGGAGAGTCTGAGCTAGTATAAAGTGTGGGTCTGGATCGGAATCCTGTTGCTGAACGTTCTTATTGACTGTTGAGAACTGTTTTTCTGTCTATATGTCTATGTCTCAATACGCCTTTTGATGGAGAATAGGTCCGCAGTTACTGATCTAATTTCAGTGGTTACCTGCAAAATATATTCGTACTAGCTGTTGACCAGCGAATATGAATATGCCAACTGCAGATGCGCAGGACTAATCACCAAAACTGATCGGTTTTTGCAAAACATCTCTCGCTTCTCGTAGCAGCTAAAAAAATTGCATTCGCTTGAAATTGAATCACTTCAATGGCACTTGGAACCAATTTTTGAATTCCGAGTCGAGCTACTTTAAAAAAGTCGATGTGTATCCAAGTTTCAGAACAGAATCACAGAAAATTCTATACCTAATTTTTGCAAGTGTTTGGTAGTATTGGCGGTCCTATATGAGTGTTTTAGTCGGCCCATTGAATGTTTTAGCTTATTGCTCTGCATTATTGAGCTGGGATAGGTTTCAGCTTCAATCCCAATAAAAACACATTTCACCACCTTGACTTTGTTTCCACTGCGCCATTCCCGCGAACATCTGACAAAGATCCAAGAGCTTTACTCCTGCCTTAAGAACTTTTTTTAATTCAGCCCCTCGGATTGGGCAAATACTCTCTGGACAATTCCAAGGGTAGTCTGAAAATTTTAGCTCAATCGGTTCAGTGCGGTTTTCGAGAAATAAGTTTTGAAGATTTTGGTTTTTGTTTTTTTATGCACTTTAGAGCAAACTATGCCTATGTCTCTCTTCAGGACATATACTGTCGCTAACATTAACATTGTTCCAGAGGTTGCTTTCTTAAAAGAGACAAGCATACTTTCGCATTTAATATTGAGAAGTGGTTAGTAGCTTGTGACTCAGGACCCAGTTCGTAAACGTTATTATTAACTGCTCAAAATTGAATTGAGTTCTTGTTTAGTAAGCCTGACAGCTGGCTATATGCATGGATGTCTTTACACAAGAAATTGACTTGACTGGCTCTATCGACCAATCTTGTTCTAGTCCTGATAAATCGGGTCGAATCGATTTTTGAATGCGCCCAGTGTTTCACGTCTTTGTTACAAACAACTTGAAATTAAATTTGAAAAATTTATGTGTATACGTTTCTTTAGAATACAGTTTTTGATATAGTTGTGTTTGCAGATATTCTGCCGGATAGTTCACGCTCATGCAAACTAGTGTTCTAGTGACCCACAGGGTTTCTCAACGCCCAAAAGAACAAAATCTAATATCGACCACATCATCTTCATCCAGTGGACTCGTACAATGGTTAAATAAAAAGTAGTCGAGTTTTTTAAGTGTTAAATTCATATCGAGGCAAGCACTAAAGCCACGATTATTATCCGAAAACTGTCGAAAAATCAACCTAAAATGTAAACAGCATATATTTCCATGATCAAATATAGCGAAAATATACTAGTGACACATCAACAGTCGTCAATTAATTGAGTAATCTTTAATCGCAGCCACACGTACATTAGTGTGTGACTTTATCGGTAACCTAATTTGACGAACAGGAAAATAACATAAAAAACCTTTTTCGTAGGTCTCTCGTGGACAGCTTGTTTTCTTGGATTTTTCTGCGAAATTCAAGCGAGTCTGAATAAATGTACATACACAGTTCCGTCCCGCTTTGGACTAAAGCAAGCATCATATTCAAAATACCGAACAAGAACAACAATCCGACCCATACAAGTGCATGCAAATGCCATTAAAACACCTACTTAGTCGTAGGTCAGTATTATTAAAAAAATAAAATAAAAAGAGGCACTGCTCTGCTACGCTGCCGTTTTTAGAAGTTTTGAGTGCTATGATGAAGTTTCCAAAAATAAATCTCTGATGTGCGTATGTGTAGGACACTACATAGGTGTACATACACCTCTATATGTTGGGTATTGAAGAAAAGAAGTTAAGTAAGCACATATTTCTTGGCGAGATACTTGTTGGTTTTTGCTGTTATTGTATAAAATATGCAGTTTAAATATAAACAACAAATTCACCGGCCGGGCGTCGCATTTATGTTTTATACATTCAGTCTGTGCTATGTACGTCAGGAGTGTATGTTTTGGCGCGCGCTCTTTTGAATAGCCCATGAATGTGGATGGTTGAGGACGGGAATAGAAACTTAAAACAACTATGAAGTAAGCATTTTTGCGAAATCATAATGCTCATGCACATACGATCGCTTCCTGGCATTTGCCATCGTATTTAGAACACTCGTGCTGACACGCAATGTCTCCAAACTTTCGAATCAAATACTGTTGTCTGGTATACTGATTTTTATTTATACTCTCCAATCACATATGAGGCTATTCGATGGGGTGATATCGATTTCGAAATTTTAACGATCTTATAACGAGAAAACGATATTTTATGTAAATTGGGTTCGGGATCTTTCTCAATTTTAGACATATTGTTTCATATTTCTAGTTACTGTATTGAAAGTTGCTCTCGAACTCTGAACTTTATTACAGAGATTCTATAACTTTGGGGGTCAATCGTTTTGACGATAGTCGTTGGAAAGGTTGCTATACGTTAACCCACAGACTTATGATTCTCCAACAAAAAATTGAATGCGAATCGTAGCCTTCGGTCAAGACAATAACATATTTGCTGCTTCTTTGGACTAAGAAGACAATTGAAGAGTGGAGCTCTAACTCGCACAACTATAAGAAAATTCTGTGTAATACTCCGACAATCCCAGTCCCTTGTGGCGCTGAGGCTTGGACTTTTTTTTTAAAGCAGATGAAAGAGATTCAACGAAAACCTTTAGGCGCTGAACAGAGACATCGACCAGTTCTAACAAATTGCGCATCAGTCTTCTGAAATGGCTTGGCCATGTAAAGCAGATGGACACAAATCCGAAGCATAGAGTCTCGAGTCCAACATAGAGCGAAAACGCAGTAGAGGATGACCTCGCCCTAAGGTACCGCGTACAAGTAGAAGGAGACCGCAACCGACTTGGAGTGCGGAACTGAAGGCAGTTAGGATAGGAGAGGCTTCAGTTCAGGCCTCGGTTCAACCCGAGTTGTAGAGCCGCTTAACAAAGTGTAAGTAAGCTAAAAGTTGGAAAATTCGGCACGGCTCCAAGCAAGTGACTCGAAATTCAAAACCTTGACAAACACTTTTCGAAGAAACTTAGAAGTATTGTCCTTTCCATCTTTCTTGAAATCTCCCTTGCCTTCCAAACACTGGTAGCCACTGCATTCAAAGGCTAGAGAGAGAGAGAGAGAGTGTGAGAGAGAAATAGAGCCCTCCCTCTTTAACTAGTATCTTGATCTTGAGCATTTCTCGCCGGACTCCGGCAGATCTGCAAACCTTTAGGAATTTGACCGCAAAAGTAACTTCCTCGAACGAAAGACGTCATCCTCAATGCCCTTTTCTGAATAAAACGACTCAAAAAAGTGCTTGCTAAATCACCGCACGATGTCCTTACAATTGAAAAGAAATCGACTTGACTCATTCAGTGATATTCGACTTTCGTCTTGAAAACGGTGTATAGTTCAGAGCACAAAGAGAAGAAGCATCTGGGCTCATTCGCAGGACAGGTGGAAGACGATCCAAATATGATTCATAATCCATGCAGGTGTGGTTTCTGCGCTAGCCTTTTAAAAATAGGCTTGCATGTATTGTAAGAGAAAGATATTGTATTCGAACAAAATTTCTGTCGGTCTGTCCGCATGTCCCGGATGCCCGGTAGTGGTTCAAACTTCGGATTTGGAGTTTGTGGGCTTACAGTTCGGGGCCGTTTTTTGTTTGCAAGGTAACCTCAGAATGAATTATACTTCCCAGGCAAAATGTTCATACTAGTTTGATTTGCTCGAAAACGGCTCTAACGATTTCAACAAAAATTGATATTTATGCTTGAGTAGATGAGGTTTCCATTACTACTTATGTGTCTCGAAAACCCCACCTTCGATAATTCTAAATAAGATTAGTTTTCCTCAAAAAATTCTAATAAATCCGTTTTTAAATTATTTCTCAAAAATGACTACCCTTATCCCGATCTGTCTTTGCATATGTTTGTGAAACTCAATACGCTACGCATAACTTTTTTTTTATCAAATATAGCCCACTTCTTTTTTTTCAACAATATTGAATATGCACCTTAGAATAATGTCACCTACTTGGGGCTTACACAATCAGAAAATTCCACTTCATTTGCACCCCACACATGAGCATATTTAGTTTATAACTACTAATGCAAATTCTAAATTATAGCATAAAGATATATATTATATATATACATATATGTGTAAAGATATCGATCTATCACCAACACTACTTGCAATCATTTAAAACATAAACCCGCGACATTAATCTATTCCAGTCAAAAATAAAATCATGCCATAACAGATCAAAAAACAGAAACTAATACTTGTCCTGTAAGTAATAGCGTAATAGCTTATAAAATAGTACAGTAGGCGCTTATTACTCTCTAACCAGAACTTGCAAAAATTGCCTATAAAACTTATAAAAACTAACATATCCAATGAATAGCCTAAAAGTGAACTTTATTTAACACTACCTATTCTTAGATTTTATGTACGGTTGCTTCTGAACTTTTAACCTACATACCTTCCAATTAACTCAACCAAACTTTATGCACTTTACTTTTTCGCGTGAACGTGGCTATCAGGATCAAAGTGCTGCAAATTAACATATTGTCGGAGACAGTTAAATATTATATTAAAAGAAGTGTTCGATGACGACATTGTCTCCAGAAGTGAACCTTTTTCTTCAATTCGGATGATTACAGCCCTAATAAACCAACGATTTACTTTCTCCAATTCAAGTAAAAAGTGTAAAATGGACAGTGTCTCAGTATCGGAAAACACACTTTCCACCGCGAAAACCAACTGAATCTGCAAAACCTTGATCTCTTAACAAAAAGCAATAGATCAAAGTTTAAACCTATACGTACCGTATCGACTCATATAAATCCGGTTCAAGTGAACATCCAACATCCGATTCAACTACATAACGTCAGTCTATCTTCCATTCGCTTATGCATTATACACACATTTATATATATGTAAATAGCTGGCGCCCAATATTAGTCATCGGTTCCATTCATCAAAACTCAGTTTGTTCATAGTTAATTATAGTAAAGAAAAAACCGAAGACCAAGCCGTTAACAGCAGTGCATTGATACGCAAAGTAAAAACTTCAAAGTCACATCAGCAGCAAGTTGAATTATACATTATGCACACGTTATATTATATTCGTACTTTACTTGGCTTAGATGAGCAATCGCCAAGTACGAAAATACGGCTAAACTTGGAAAATAATTTCTCTAGTCTGTATGCAGCACAAAGCAACCTCACAACGCATTTTTAGGAGACAAGAGAGCAGAGGTAGAGCTATTTTCTCAAATTATCTGCCAATAGTTCGTTCGAAAAGAGATTACACGAACCATCCAACAAATACACAAAAACAAAACACCCACTGATACTTTAGTTCGAGCGATAACCGATAAAAGTCAATCGTCGGCACGTAATTAGTGCCGGGCATGCACATGGAAATGGCAAAGATATAGAATGGTCAAGTGCTGCCACCTCTGTGTAATACGGCAAACCTATTAAAAATGAAAACTACTTTACCGATAAACACGATGAAGTGATGGCAGCGGGTTTAGATAGAGGATAAATTAAGATATAACTGGAAATCATGTGCCGCAAGCAAAGCAACGATTAAATTAATATGTAGGTACAAAAAATCTTGTTGGAATCTGTCTGTGCGATGTATGGAATTTATGCGAATGTACACTGTGATGTGCAAGAAAATGTTGCAAAGCTGAAACAAGTTTTACTTGTTTATAATAGATTTTATGGTCAATATATTTAGTAGAGAATAACGATTCGAAGGGAAAGATGTTAAAAATTGCTTTTTGTGTGGTGCGAAAAAAAATCGTTGCTACACGCATTTCGATATTTTAGACTTGCAATGCAACATTTTGTAACATGAAGGTAAAAATATAAATATTTATAGGCACAAACAAATATATTCTCATAACCGCTCGTTTGCGTGTGTTTTTGAAAATTCGCTTTACAGAAAAATTCACAATTTCTCCTATATGGCCAGCGCCGCTACCCGTTTTGCGGTCATTCGCCGTCAAATCGAGCTACCTAGGATTAAAACAGATGATAGCAAATTTTTCTGTCAAAATATTTAATTTAAAACAAAATATAAGCAACAACAATTACAAAACAAGGCTCTTAATATTTTCTCGAAAATCTGGGAGGAGTCGGGCAATAGTGCTTAAGAAATATCATGGAATGCCACCTTATTGTCAGAATATTATCCGGGGATAGCTGTCATGTGGAATTGCCACATGGCTTGAACGTTTAATTGAGCACACTAGAATTTGTGTGATAAATCTTGAGATAAAGACATGTAGATGACGTCAACAGAGGTGCATGTGTACTAAACACACCAACCATAATTGCAATTTCCCAAGGGAAATTATATCGAAAAGTCAAATGTCATCAACTGTCAAATAATGTAAACAAAATTATATATAAAAGAGCGTTAACTGCTACAATCACATACAATCTTTATATAACCTTTTCATGAAGCGGTGGTTTTTCTTTATTATTTTACGGAATTTTTAAAGCGTTTTACTAAGAACAGTCTTTGTTCTGTTGTTACATACTTCAGTATATGTTTAGTTTTTGGTGTGTTTTATGTGCAATTATTGTGTGCTTGTTGATTTAGAAAGTTGTTAAAAGAAATTTGCTGTCATTATTTTTCATTTGATGTGCACGTTAAGTGTTGTTTAAGTTTGTTTTGTTCTCGTATTGTTCTGTGTCGTCAATTGAAAGAGGGCAGAGTCTGGTAATTGGACGTCGAAATTCTCCTTGTCGAGTTTTCACCTTTACAACCAGTGCGATATTATCTGCTCCGGGATACGTTTCCACAATATGGATTAAATTCTATTTTGCTGGGGGGAGTCATTCAAAGTTCCAATTAGTTCCATGGCTTGCTAGAACGCTTCCACGAAGTTTGTGCCACAGTCGCTGTACATCTGAGTGCAAACCCCACGTCGTGCCGCAAATTGTCGAAACCAACTTGAGTGGTCAAGTCGGTAACCGCTTCCAAATACATCGCTTTGGTTGCTATAGGCAAATAAAAATGGCCAGGTAACCTTTAGGGTACTTTTAGCTCCGCGACCTTTCTCGAATGCTTATCGATAACGGTGTGAGTGAAGAGTTTCGATGCTATGACTCGATGTGCTGGCAACTCTCCCATTTAGGGCAAATTAATTTTTGTGTCCGGGGAGCATTTTGAACGTATTCTCTGTATTCTGGATAAATTGAAATATTTCTTAAGTACAAACGCGATAATTTTATCGTTCGAGGAGAATCTATTTAATTTTAAAATTTTGGTAAACAACAGGTTTAAAATCAGAAACAACGTTCGACGAACATTAGCCCTTTTTTATTATCAGCCATGATCCATATAGATCATCGAAATACATGCACTTACAACAACAGCACATGATCCTGATAGTCATCGAGATAACGAATCATGATCTGAAAATTTATTGTACTATTTCCCACTTCTGGCTTGTTTCATTTTTCAATGTTGGTGTGCCTGTAAATGATAGCCAAACCACACAGCCACGTTGCCAGACTAAAATATTCAGCACCGTTCTCAAAACACAAAAAATAAAAAAGGATTTTTGTCACATCGAATAAATTTCCCGTCCTTCGAGATGATTTTGCTTTTTCATTCCATAAAAGTATGCCCAGACCAGCGATATTTCGAAAATATTTAAGTAAATGTTTCATAAACATTTATTTAACAAAAAATATTGTTTATGAAATGTTTCGCAGTTCGTTAATAATTTGTTTCACAAATCTCCCTGCCGTTAGGTGAGAGATTTTTTTTGTTCTTTTAAAATAAAATACAAATGTCCAGAAAATCTTGGAATAATTAAAAATCAAAACTAGCAGCCTGCACATTTAATTTTTTTTGTTCAAAAGTACAGAGTCCGCCAAATAACTTTTTTTTTAAAATGCTATAAAAAAAAACTACTGAATATTTTCTCAAATTTTATTTTTTTTTATTTTTTATTTGACGGAGCTTCACGCACACTTTCTGCCACAGCAGCAATTTTCTCGGATGTACGCACTGTTTTTGGCTTTTCACGCTTTGGTTTATCGACGAGGATGACAGTTTCTTTCACTTTTTTCACAAGATAACGAACATACGGAGCTGACGGTGCTTCTCTTCTTCCAAATTCCGTACGCAATTTTCGCACACATTCTGCAACATTACCATGGTTTTCAAAGTAATGTCGCAATATTTCCCAGCGTTGTTCAAGCGTATACACAACCATATTCGTTCAGCGGAAGGATAAAACTAATTATCTGTCAAATCAGACATGAGCTAAGTGTTACCATTCGCGAAATAAGGACTAGTTGAAAAAAAAAGTTAGATGGCGGACCCTTTAGTTATTGTGAAACACGTTTCTTTCTTATCACAAAATATCACAGAAAAATCTAATTCTAACTTCAGTTTGTTGTTCTGGAATTTCGTACTTAAACCGCTGTCATTTACTTTGTCTAAGAATTCCAATCTGAACGGACTGGAGGTGCAAACTGCAGTCAAATTTCCATTACATTTTGAACTGATTGAAATTAAAACCCATTTCCTCTTAGAAACAAAACACACCATATTACGGAAGCGGTATTGTTGTTTTCGAGTCTCTGATGGCCGTAAATTCCTGCAGTAAAAAGCATTTCATAAACATTTAATAAATACTAAATCGGCGTCTACACCGGTAAAAACAGAAATGTTTGACAAATGTTTATGAAATGTTTCTGAAGCAAATCGAGAACATTTCATAAATGTTTGAAAAAATCATTCGCTCGCATGAATACGCCGAAATACCGAAATACAGCAGCAAAATATTTGTTTATTTGTTGCATATTTGAACGTAGAATTTTAAATTAGTTTTTTTTAAAAACAATATCAAAAAATAAAAATATTATTTATTTTATTCATATGGTAACACCCCCGACAAGCAAATGAAATCTCTTGTCAATTGACATCATATTGTGACGTCACGTTGTACAGAATGTTTGCAATATGGCTGGAGGCAATAGGAAGTTTGTCATTTTCATACATTATCCGACGTGTTTTGAAAGCAACTGTTGCCACAACTCCAAAATAAAATTTGTCTATTGTTTTATTTTCGTGATCTGATTCGGATCAGATCACGCTGATAATAAAATACGGCTATTGTATGCATATGTATTGTATATAATGCATTGTACATACTGCCTTGCTCCTTTACGATTTTGAAAAACCGGTTGGATGGAATACCTAGTGACGTTGACGTTTCGCTTTCGTTTTGAGTTTCGAAGACGACAACTTATTTATAACTATAAGAGAACAACTGATGCCATAAAAATGTCTCTTAAAAAGCTGTTTCACACTCACTCAACGAAGCGACAGCACAACAACAACAACCCAGAGTGCAGGACAGGAAGGAGAAATTAAAAGGTACAGCCACAATTCACAATCGTACTTTAGCGTTGATTTCATGCCTGGATCTGGATTTCCCTAGAGAATTTGCATTGTTGTTCGATGTAAAAGCATATGCGCTGCGCATAACACAGCGAATTAACTCGCTGATTGACAGTAAAAGCTTTGATGACTATAAACATGTTTCGCCTAGCATACTTTAATTATAATTGATATTCAGTAACATAGATTGAGCTGGTGTTTCTGAAACAGTTGCCGTAGGTTTCCAACATAAACTTGATTAGATCAGGCGACGACCGACGAGAAACGACATGCATTCACATCTCTGATGTACCGAAGTTGTGCTTATATTCCGCGTTACACCAAGCGTGTAGACAATTTTTTATACAACATTACTACACTGCACAACGCAGGTTAGCTTGACCCCTCTCCCAAGCAACGCATGCACCGACAAGCGGCAACTTTAGCAATCGCATCGCATACATTCATAAATAACTGGTGTTGGGGATATGATGTTACTACTTGGCCCAAACAACTTGCATTCTGTTTATGCGCTACTATTAACGAATGCTAACCGTTCACGTTGCTTTAATCCCGGGGCAATGAACTTTTTTCTCTGCATCACCGTTTAACGTGTGTTTTAGTTCTTTTTTTTCCATTCCAATTGAAAGATTGCAAGTGAACTCCTTCTTTCTCTTTTTCCCGTGTGTACTCATTTCTTTTTTCGTTATTTCTCTTTTTGCGCATGGCATCGGCATGAATCAGCTCAGTACTCATGTAGTACAGAATAAGGAACTCGTTAGATTGGGATAGGTTCAGGGACAATGCCACGTTGGAACACCAAAATGAGATCATGTCTTTGCGCTACCCTTGCTGTTCGATAAATAAAAACAAGAAACACATTTAGAAGTATATATGTATTTAATGTGTGCCATATGATGTCACACTTGCTATAGGGTACGGAGACAATTTAGAGAATTAGGCACATACATTCATATATACAATATACATATAATCGTTTGGCACGAATATTTAAAATTTAATTAAATAAAATGCTAATGGACTCAATCATAGCCAAGCGATGTATGTAAGCAGATGACGTAGGCCAGTAGTCAGCAAGTACATGTACAAGTAAATAGATATTAATTGATAAGTTTCTATTTTCATTGGTACATTTTTTTTCATTTTTTTTTTGTGCGATTATGGACATGCCTATAATGTGAAAATAACTTTACTCATGTGGATTGTGGTTCTAAGTGTAACAATTGATGGGGACAACGGCGGTTGGAGCAAACAGCTTTAAACGTGCTTAATGGAACGGTTTTGGGTTGCTTGTACAATCTTCAAATCTTCCTTACAAAAATGCTATGTTTACGTCTCATTAGTCTATTAAGTTTGAGAGAGGTGGAGCAAATTATGGCATACGCATTTTTAATGATTGATGGGTTATAGAATGCCGTTACTTAGATAGGTACTTTGCTGGGAAATAATTCAACAACACGCCTTTTGGAAGAGGTTTGATATATAATATAGATATAGCTACAACAGAGTACTTGCACGTTAAGGACACCGAAAACTATGTGTTAAAGTCGACGTAAAGGACAACGATAGCGCTAGGAATGACGACGATGAAATTGAAAGAGTAATGACAGAGGAAAACAAATTTAATCCACATATGGAATGATAAATGACAAAGCTAGGTAGGGTGATGGCACCAGTAATCAGCCTTTCAACTTTTTTTTGTGTTTGTTTTATCTTTAAAAATCCCTTGTTCAACTATTTAACGAAGTAGGTATTTGGTTTCTCTGAATGTTTGAAGTACATAGATTGGAAAAAACTAAATTTATTACGTATATTAGCTACCTACCTAATGAAAACTCGTTGCAAAATAAGTGCAGTAGAGCAACGATCTTTCTCATAAATTTTTTGTCAGCCAAATGTTGTTCTATTTTTGGTTTTCCCATTGAAAAGTAGTACATGCCATCTTAAAAAATTAAATAAAAAAATGCTACAAACTAATCGAATTGTATATTGAGATATTTTCTCAACGCATTTTGGACAACGCGATACAGACCTTCATCTAGTCGTTCCGGCTGGTATTTTCAGATAGTTTGAAGCTTATTTCATTATAGCGACTGATGAGCGGTCGAACACATATTGCATGCAAAATATGTATTAGATGTTTGGTAAGAAAAAAAAATTTAGGCAAGTATTTAATTTTGCGGAGCTATTTCCATAAATCGTATTATTTTGATCATTTGCACAGTCCAGCACTAACTTCATCCAACCACGTTTGCAAAGTGCCAAAAAGACAATTCTAAAATGGTGAATCGTTTTCATATAATTATGTAATGATGACTCTTCGGAAATTAAACGAAAGATAACTCTTGCCAATCGCCGATGCTGCTTTTTCGGACTGAGTAGTCAATGCAGTCCTGTATTACTGCGTTGTGCTTTGTTTGCAAGTTGATAAATACACGTCTCCCAAATTCACTTTATAATTTTATTCCATATCGTATCTTACGTCTATCGTCTGTTCTTCTCAATCAAGAGACCGGAAAAGCCGCCTCCATTCTCCTCTTCATATTTCTCACCTCCATATTGTCATACCAACATTACAGGGTAAAATAGATACAATTTTAATAATTCACAATAATATTTACCTTTATAACCTTAAACCATAATACAAAACATATTATTATAGTAAACTTATAGAACACGTTGAAAATTGAAATTTATTTAAAGCGGATGAAGATATTGTCGGCCGCATCGAGGGAAAGATTCCTTTTGCTTTAGGGTTTGAAGGTGGCGATTCAACGATGATCTATACAAGTTGTAAGGCGAAATAGACTTAGTCGAAAAATTGCGCATCGGTCGTCTAAGATGGCTAGGACATGTAGAGCGAATGGACACCAATCTTCGATTCCAATCGTGAAAGGCAAGGCATTAGAGGAATAGATCACTTATATGTGGCGTGCATACAAGTGGAACGAGACCTCAATCATCAGCTTGGAGGCAGTTAGCTAAGGACCGTGCTTACTGGGTTCACCTCGAACTGTAGCACCACCAAAAAAGAAAGAGAAGAAAACTGATCCACCAAGGAACGCCATCAATCACAATAAAACTGTCCTAGTTCTTTTCAGAAAAGCATATAGCAGCAATAGTCCTCAAAATTGTCAAATCAGCTCTCAAGGTGATTTCAAAATATAAACGGGCGTGGGAGCTGGTGCATTCACGATAAAAATGTATTTAGTAGATTGAATAATGTTGGGTGGCATGTGTGGCAGTATAATTGGAACTAAACAGCTGCTTAATGTCGTGGGATAATGCCTGGGATTAACTATAACGTGGAACGAATTACTTAAGGGTATAGTACAAATTTACATAAATTGTACGTGCTTATATATAAACACGACAGCATTAATTAAACCGCGAAATGCATGTTATGTTTTAGTTTAATCTATTAATTATTTGACGAAGAAAAATATGTCGCAGCAAACTGAACTGTACCGCCACAAAACCAACGCGACGGATCGCAACTGAAATAATAAGTTGTATTGTTACTGGGGTCTTTGGACACAATGACTTGATAGCAATGTTAAAGAGCTCTACACAAAGTTAAACCATGAAAAGGGTAGCAGGAACTTGAAGGGAATGATGAGAGCTATAGTGTACAGTGGCTGTAGTTTAACATGCCACGACAATTCGGGGATGTATACAGAGCTTCCGCTTTAAAAGAAGTCGACGGTGGGTTCAAATCACTAACCGAGCTATACACCAGATCATTTAAATAAAAGTCGTAATATTTTGGCGAATTATATACCATTGGTGAAGAGGCGGTAAAGATTGCAAGAGATGGATCAAAAATGGACTCATCTTTAGCCCTTTAGTCGGTAAGAGGTCAAATGAACAGTAAACACGCTTGCTACGAAGATTGATATTAGATCCACGAGTAGAATACATGAATATTTCAATCCATGCAGGCAAACACAAAAGTACTATTGCAAGAGCTGACTTTCGCAACTATGGGTTAAATACAACTCCATTCTCTTTTCTGAACTATCAAGGCACAATTACTGAATAGAAACACGGCTCGAGTTAGATATGCTCAACGACGTTATTCACTCTGTTAGTATTATTAAATATTAAGCCTAACAACCTTCCAGAGTATAGTAGGAACATTAGTATAGCTTACGAGTCTACCTGCGTACTGAGATCATGACTTAATGGGCAGTATTATCTTAACCATAAGGGCACACGGGGTTTTTGGAAAAAGGACAAGCATTTCACACTAGGGAGATTTCCTACTTGGGTTTGAAATTGGATAGAAAGAAGGTAGGTATCTCATGGGAGCCTATAACCGAAAGTTTTCCATTAGACTGCGGGAGTAGCCTTTCTTATATTCTTATATTGAATTGTAGTTTGGATGATTATGTGGCAGAGCAGAATTCTAACCTAAAACAACTAGAAAAAGCTCAACAATCAGAATGTCTAAGAATTACAGGAGCACTAAGAACCTCGCCAATAGCGACACTTCAAACTAAGCTTCGGATTCTCTGAACCACCAACGTCGGCAATCGCAATAAGCTATCATATCGACGTAACGGCTAAGAGACAGCAAACACGACTAGAAAGAGTACCATATAGGATGGATTTCTTCTACCAATGCGACGGGAACTCCTATGAGGAAATATACCTCTCTGAGGCGTAATCAGGGGTACAATAGACCAAAAGGTAAGTGTACAACAATCCCTTTCAAATAAGAATAGTAATAAATAAGAGACCCTCGATGGAATGAACAAAGTATTGGCCATGCACCCCAAACATACAAATCAGCTGCATACCGAAATTAACTTACTTACTTACTTAGGTGGCGCTACTGTTCGGAGTGAACCAGGGCCTCAACCAACAAGCCTCTCCAGTTGGCCCGGTCCTTAGCCAACTGCCTCCAGTTGCGCACTCCAAGTTGGTTGAGGTCCTTTTCTACTTGTGCGCGCCACCTAAGGCGAGGTCTTCCTCTACTGCGTTGACCCTCTGGGTTGGAATCGAAAACTCTGCGGGCCGGAGCGTTGATGTCCATTCGCTCTACATGTCCTAGCCATCTCAAACGTACAATGCGCAGTTTTTTGACTAGATCGACGTCGCTGTACAGCTCGTATAGTTCGTCGTTGAATCGTCTCCTCCAAAACCCGTCAACGCAAACGGGACCGAATATCTTACGAAGAATTTTTCTCTCGAATCGACCAAGGATATCTTCACCCGCTTTGGGAATAGTCCATGCTTCAGATCCATACAGCAGGACTGGGATGATGAGGGTCTTATACAGAGGGCCTTACTACACAGTTGCCTTCTCAGCCCAAAGCAACAGCGATTGACAAGAGTTATTCTCCGTTTGATTTCTGATGAGATGTCATTTTCAGATTTTATAACAGAGCCTAGGTAGACAAAGTCCCTTACTACCTCAAAGTTATAGCTGTCTACTGTGAAGTTCTGTCCGTTACGTCGATGTTGGGTGTCCCTTCTTGTTGACAGCATATACTTGGTTTTGCCCTCGTTCACCGCTAGCCAATTTTAGCCGCTTCTGTGTCTATACTTGCAAACGCGCCAGTGACAGTTCGCTGTGTTCTTCCAATTATGTCAATATCGTCCGCGTATGCAAGTAATTATACAAATGAAGGGTTTTAGGCGTTCACACAATATTGCAGATAAGATCTTGTACGCGATGTTAAGGAAACTGATTCCTCTGTAGTTGTTGGAGTTGAGGCGGTCTCCTTTCTTGTGGTCAGGCAAACGATGCTGAGATTCCCTTCATCAGGCATACATTCATCTGACTAAATCCTAGAAATGAGTTGGTGCATGCTCTCTACCAAGTCATCTCCAGCTGCTTTAAAAAGCTCGGCGGGTACACCGTCAGGCCCAGCAGCCTTGTTGGTTTTAAGCTTGGATATTGCCATCTTCACTTCATTTTGATCAGGTGGACGGAAGTTTTGGCTATCATCGTCTAAGTTGAATGGTTCGTTCTGCCTGACAGCGGGATTTTGGTCTTCGTCGCCGTTATACAGTCTGCAGAAGTAGTTTTTCCATATTCTCAGCACCGACTGTGATTCTACTACTAGGTTTCCTTCGTTATCTCTACAGGTTTCTGTACGGGATTTGTTGCTCTGGCACGTTCTCTTTACCTTTTGGTAAAACTTCCGTACATTATTCCTGGAGTAGCATCTCTCAATTTCTTCGATCTCGCGCTTCTCGTGCTCTTTCTTTTTCTTCCTGAGAAGCCGATGTTCTTCCCGTCTCTTCTGCTCGTAGAGCTCGCGGGCAGCTGTAGTCCTCTTTTGCAGCGCCGCTTTATATGCCTTTTGTTTTGCTGCGTTTGCTAGTCGACATTGTTCGTCAAACCAGGGGTTTCGTAGTTGCGGTCGTGTGAAACCCAGCACATCAGTCGCGGCATTAATGATAGCTTTCTGGCAGTGCTGCCACTGGTCTTCTGCGCTAGCTGTTGTTGCGGGAGGACTCGTCGTGAGACATCGGGATATGCGATCGGCGAAGATTCTGGCGGTCTCTTGCGATTGCAGCCTTTCGACATTGTACTTTCTCACAGTATTCCGTTGTTGAGGCGTATTGAATATCCTCATTCGTACCTTGGCTACAACAAGGTAGTGGTCCGAGTCAATGTTGGCCGATCGGAAGGTTCGGACATCCGCAATACTGGAGGCGTGCCTTGCGTCGATCGCAATGTGATCAATTTGGTTGACGGTTTGTTGATCCGGAGACTGCCATTTCCCTTCATGAATATTGAGATGAGGAAACCGTGTGCTTGCTATTGAAATTTCGCCCCGCAGCAATGTCAATCAGCCCCAGTCCGTTATCAGACGTGGCGTCGTGTTGGCTGTGTTTACCTACTGTCCTACCATAGATGTCCTCCTTTCCTACTTTGGCGTTAAAATCGCCCAACACAATTTTAACGTCATATTTAGGACATTGCTCGTATGTCTGGTCGAGGAGCTCGTAAAAACTATCTTTGGTAGCGTCGTCCTTTTCCTCTGTTGCTTATGTTGGCGAATTTTGCCTTGATGCGGATTGTCATAAGACGTTCACTCACATGCCGAAAGCTCAAGACTTCTTGCCTAAGTCTGCCACGTATGACAAATCCACATCCAAATAAGCGCTGTTTCTGCTCCGTATAGCAAGCACCGTAATAGATCTCACAATATTTCATCCTTCTTTTGCCCGGCCCATCCCATCGCACTTCCTGGATGGCGGTTATGTCTGCTTTATAGCAGCCAAGGGCCTCTGCTAATTGTTCTGCTGCACGCGATCTGTTCCACGTACAGATCCGAATATCGTTGTCATTATTTCGTTTGCAGGGTTGTCAACAGTAGATCCGTCCTTTTCCGAGGCTTGTAATGGTTTCTGAACTATTTTTTCCGTGGAATAGAAGTTACCCCGACGCACAACCCCCAACCTGAAGGGCCAGTTCCTTTTTATACCCCTTGGACGAGGGGCCGAGTTATCGGCACCAGTAACCCACTTCGGGATCTGAGCGCTGCCGTTGGCCCATGAAGGGTTCATCCGCCACCAACTCCTTTCCAACACCCTGGCTCAGTATTGGGGATCCCTATAGACCTGGGATCCGAATATGTCGAAGCAGCTCATATAGGGAAGACACTAAATAGTTCAACCTGACTGGAACCGTAGACGCCACCGTTGATTCCATCAAGGGAATTCCTCCGCTGCCATCTGGAATCAGAGGGAGTGCCTTAGTGAGAAGACACTCCTCCCCCCTCTCTCGTCTGCTGCCACCAACGACCTTCCAAAGGGGTTGGATACCCAATCTCCAGCCGAGGTACTAGGCACCCACCAGTCACCAACGTGGAGGTGAGAGTAGGAGTTGATTGTGAGAGGCTATGTGAGAACGTTTGTGTTCTCATAAAACGCATCCCAACCCTTCAACCGAAATTAACTATAGGTTTTAAATGCTCTATACCGGACAAATTGGAGTGGGCAGAACGCAAGATCGCTAACAAGCCAAAAACACAAGACGGAGTTGATGGCAGTTTTTCAAAAGACCTAGACAATCGTCTTTCCGTCGACCTCCCGAAAAAATAAAAGTAAGACCCGGCGATCCGTATAGACATTTCCATAAGTTGGCTATCCCCTATTATGATTTTTTCTGGAACGCAAATATGAGCAAGGGAAGGACACAATATTTTACTTTTTGTGTACACTTGTCCTGCTCTCACACGTATCCTGAAGGCCACACTAGGTCATTACCCTTATCACGATCTCAGCTCTCTGAAAGATGACAGTATGGCGAACATTTACAGCTCGTTCCAGAACCCACCTGCCTATATCATTGGCAGAACAATGGCCTAATTTTAGTATAAATGCAGCTCAACGACCACCACTTAAAACCAACCAACCAACGCTGATGTCATTCCCCAATTTAATGTTCGAAAAAAAACAATATGCATTCAAATGAAATTTATATGCCACTTCATTTAACCCCTATGTTATGCACCTGTCCAACGCATTGTATAGACGTTATGACACAATTCAAGCACACTAATTAACAAACAAACTTAAACCAGTTGTATTTGCGTAAGTGCTCTCAAGCTGTAACGGATAACTACTCTATTGTTAATTTATGAGACATTGGCATTGAACTACTTCGTTTTACATTCTCTAGAAAAAAAAAATTGTAATTCCATTGAAAAACGCATTTCCACGTGTACTCGTTGAACTCTTATATATAAACAGTTAAAATGATCAAATAAACAGTACAAGTTCAACAACGAAAATTGATAGAATAGAGAAAAGAGTATTCCAGTGGGCCACAGAGGGCATACCGTATCGTATTGATTTTAATTTCCATTCCACTCTTGTGTGGGCGCGCATAGAGAAAGTAGGTATCATAAAATGCTTTTCATACGCGTTCGGACTGCGGAACACTAATAAATTCGTATCAAAGAAACACAAAAATAAAACATTTCGACACAACCTGGGTTCCAGAAAACGGAGTGCCTCCTGCATTCTAAATGTGTGAATAATATTCTTAAATTAGTTCCTGCTTGACTGATTTTTGCTGCGCATAACTTCTTACCGCCACGCGGAAGCAGTTTAAACAATATATGTTATATATATAGAAATAAAATCCTGTGCGTTCTCTGTATTCTTAAATAAGCATATAAACATTGTGAATTACAAATTAAAACAATATCTGATTCAACCTCCTTTACGTATGGCAACTAATCGAACATGTTTCTTTTTGCCGCAAGCCGAAGAGTAAACGACCTTATACCGCACTTCATGAACACATTTCAGATAAAAGTCATCGAAACCGAAATAAACAGCATGCTAACGAGATTGTTAATGAATTGCTGCAGCGCCACCTTAGAGATGTATTTAAGATTATCTTTGCTTGTAAGTGGGAATCCACCACTAGAGTATGAGTATTTTTATCTACATAGCGGGATACCATTGCACTTGAACCGAGCGGTACTCGTTCTAATTTTAATGGTGCAAATCAACAATTTAAACTGAGACATTGCGCATTGACTTACTTTGCAGCGGCTAAAATAATTGTTTGGTACAATTATGTATTGTCAATCTGAGCTGATTTATGGCGCTGACTTGAATTCGTTAGTTAATGTGGGTGTATCAACTTTTTTTGGCTGTTTAATAACAATTGAAAATTCGGCACCTAGATACAACTCGTAAAGGGTAATTTTTTTAAGAGGTTTGTTCTTTAAATTGACAACACTGTTACTAGCGGCAACTGTGGTAATCTGTACCTGTTTATAATAATTAAATATTCTAGGTTTAGTATGTCAATTGTTTATTATTTTAATATTTATACTTTATGTTTGTTTTACGTGATTATTCGATCAATAAAATAATCCTAATAAACAAAAATGACATCAAAATCAATGTCGTTGAAGAAGAGGGATATAGAAGCGTCACTAAAATACTAAATCAGAAAAAGATACAAAGGTATTCTTATGAAAATAGGCAAACCAGACCAATGAAGGTTGTAGTGAAAAGACTGCATTTTTCATGCTCACCCGAAAGCATAAAAAAGAGTTAAAAGAGTTAAAAGTTAAAAGGCTTTAAAAGTCAAAAAGGACTTACAAAAGAGCCCCTAGAAAGAAAAGCCTAAAGACGAAATGATAGTCAAAAAGGTCCCAAGACAAAATACAGCGGGTCCCAAAAGGAGATAAGTTCAGGCAGCATCAATAAACAACATCCTAAACAGGATTGGTTCCATGAAAAAATCAAATAAAACGATATTAGAAAGAATACCGTTGTTAGAGAGACAGAACAGCAACAAAAGAGCTGTTACTAAAAGACAGACATGATGAATAAAATAAAAATTCTTGGTATCGAGAGTCGCAAGGACGAGATGCAAGTGACTCTTGACATACACCAGATATATATATGTCTCATTTCAGAGACGCACTTTAAATTGTTTACTAACTTTAAACTGCAAGGATATGAATTATACAACTCCCCACATCCTCATAACTGTGCAAAAGGTGGGGCTTCAGTGTTAATAAAGAATACAATAAAACACCATATTGAAGCAAAATTCCAATAATGTGCTATCCAAGGAATTTCCATAAGTGTAGAAACGAGCAGTGGACAAATATCTGTTGCAACAGTATACTGTTCTCCTAGCTCCTAGTATGGACCAACGGGCTCCAGTTATGGGCATGCACATGCAAAAAAAAAAAAAATTACAAAAAATTCAGGGTTTTCCGAAATAAAGTACTAAGGAATATAGTTAGTGCACCTTGGTACATACGCAATGCCGATCTGCATAGAGATCTAAATGTTGAAATGGTTGAAGATGAGTTTAAGAAGGTTGCTCGGAAGCACAGAAGTAAGCTCCTCCACCACGTAAACACTGAAATAACTGAACTTTTAAATTGAGACGGATAAAACCTCTTGATATATAAGATTTAGCTAGGGAAAGCAGGTATTGTTTTCAAACAAAACAAGATAAGAGTTCCGACAAACGTTGGATTTATTTGTTAAACTCTTAAAATAATTCAAAAATAAATTGCTGATTAGTCGTACGACTAGGTGCAATCTTATTCGGAATGGCGAATGTCAGTTCCCCGGGAGTGTTTTTAGGTCCATCACTATTGCAGAAGCATCCCTCGCGTACTAGCTCTGCAATGTCTTTCGATGATTTTTTACTTCCAGCGAATTCCCAACACAAAAGAAAACAAAAATCCTAAAATAATTATAACTTAAGTTTACGGGTTGATATAGCAACCAATTTGACAGTTGATCTGTGATAATTTTGGTGTGACATTTCATTGTTAGCAAATCATCACCTGTGCCAACCCACAGAATCCGTAACATAGGTACATTGCCAGCAAGGTATTCAACTTACAGATCGATAGAATACGCACAAAATCCTGGAAGGTGACACATGCCGGATTCGACGGATGAAGTAGGTATACTTTATACTTCTCTACCAGTCGAGAGCTTTTAGTTGGAAATATAAGGTTTGTCTGACGTTGGCCCTAGTGCGCATTGGTTTAACCCTAATGTGTTCGATATAGCACTGAACTCACCCTGGTACTGAAAACCTGTGTTTGAAATGAATTCTAGGGCGCCCTAGTTGTGCCCTGAACTGACCCCAGTTAATTTGTCGGGGCAAGAATTCAGTGCTGAGTTGCTGTCATTCACTTGTATGTCGTGATAAAGGTAAATACAAATTAATTTGGTATTCTAAAGAATTGAGTTCACTCATTTTTAACAATGAACAAAAAATAATTTTATATCTTCACACTTCGTTCACAAAAAGATAAATATTTTTCAATGTTGAATACTGACAGGCTTCAGGGCAACATATTTTGCATTCGGTATAGTAGCCGAGTTTTCAGGGTTGTGCAGAGTTTTTAGCAGGTGTGGAAATCAGCTGACACTTCTCAGTGCCTACTAGTGGGCACTAGTGCTAGGCACGTCAGACAAACCTGTAGAATATTTCCCGATAAATGCAGTGTCAGTGGCGCAGTTGGTTAGTGGTAAGTGTCAGTCGCTCTTCAGCATCCGTGGTGATCAGACGACTTAGTTAGCGAGGCAGTGTGTGCAATTGAAAGTTTTAAATAGTGATTTCAAGTGTAGAAAAAAGTGTAAGCCATTTGGCGCAAAGACCGAGTCTTCGGCTCTCGTGTAAGAGGGCGAAGTTCGCTTCCCAGTGGGGGACTAATTTTTATTTATTTAATTAAGTAAAAATTACAAAAACAATAGCAAAAGTGCCGCAAGGCGATCAGGCGATGGACGCTGACAAGACCAAGGTCCCGCAAGGCGATACCCCGTTGCCAAAACGCGAGACCAAGCAGGTCAAAGAAAAGAAAATGCAGCAAGTGGAAATTGCAACAACAACAACTACAGCAGTTCCAGTAACAGCAGCATCAACAACAACAACAAGTGCGGCAGCAGGGCCAGCACCATCAACTAGTACCGCAGCATTGGCTCAGGTACAAAAACGCAGAAGGAAGCTGAAACCGACACCGAATCTTCAGCATAAGAGAAAGGTGAAGTCAGACGAGAAAATGACGTCACAAGCAACCTCGTCAGCTCAGGAGACTGACGGAGATGACTCCGAGGGACTCAGCTACTCCTACGAGTCAGAAGGGGGCGAAGGAAGATTTAGAGGCGAAAGTAATGCTTTCCAGCTACTGGACGCCGAAGAAGAGGAACAGCGACAAAGTGACCTCGACGAAGAGGAAGCCGAGCTAGATCAACTCATTAAAGAGCTTCTAGAGAAGAGGGAGAAGTTGCGGCAACAAAAATTGCTACAGCAGCAACAAAAGCTGCATCAACTGCAAGCTGTGCAGCAACAACACAAGCAACAACAAAAAGAGAAGCAGCAGCAACAACAACAAGCACTGCTTAAGCAGCAGCAACAACAGAAGAAGCAGCTGGCACAAAAAAAGCCACTGCAGCAACAACAACAACAACAAAAACAGCAACCGCTGCAACAGCAGCAGAGACAACACCCGCAGCAACAGCAGCAGCAGAGACAACAACCACAACAGCAGCAGCAGCAGAGACAACAGCAGCAGGGACAACAGCCGCAGCAGAGACAACAACAACAGCAGCAGCAGCAGCAGCAGCCGCAGCAACAACAACAGCAAGAACAGCAGGCGAAAAAACAAAAGGTACCGCCAATAAATGTGAGTCATCTAGAAATAAGCGATAGCATTAAGTTATGTAGGTTTATTTGTAAGGACTTTTATATTAAGAGGCTAAACGCCAATAAGCATATAATTATGTGCAGTAATATGGAGGAGCACAAAAAGTTGCGCACCGCTCTGGAGAAAGCGGAAGCTGAGTACTTCACGTACACTCCAAAAGGAGAAAAGCGACAAACTGTGCTGCTTAAGGGTATCGACCCCAATATAAAGATAGAGGAGCTCGAAAACGAGCTCAAGAATTACGAGTGCGAAGACCTTAAGTTCGTGGGGGTCAAGCCGTTTTCTTCGCCTGCGGATAGGGGTGGCAGCCGCAAATTACCATTCTTTTTGGTACAATTAACCCCCGACAGCAAAATAGATAGTCTGAAAAGGATCCGATTCCTGTACTATCATGCAGTACGTTGGGAAAAATTAAAGAGGTCAGATCGTGTACTTCAATGTATGCGCTGCCAGAGGTTCGGGCACGCCGCAGCTAACTGCCACATGCAGTTCAGGTGCGTTAAGTGCAACAAGGACCACAAACATGGGGAATGTGCTTTAGGTAGCGATAGGGTAGAAGATCGAGGCCAGCTCTCGTGTGTACTCTGCAACAGCTCAGGACATCCTGCTAATTTCAGGGGATGTCCCAAGTATCAGCAGGTAAAACAGAATGTGCAGGCTCGAAAACAGAGGTTCGAAGAAGAGAAGGGTCGAAAGAGTCGCTCGTTCTCTAATTTTGTTGCACCCAATGTGTCCTTTGCCCAAATGGTATCTGGACCGGGTAGCACAATCACAAAAAGCGCGCCGAAGGTTCCTACACCGGAAGCGGATCTGGATTTGAAATCGATCCTTCTGTCACTGCACGGAAAGATCGACAATTTCCAGAAACAATTAAATGAGCATGCGGCTCGAATAGACATGATCTATTCGACGCTGTTTGCCGAGTCTGCCGCGCCATAAATATGATGGGTACGCTGGACGAGGTAAACTTAAAGATCCTTGCGGTGAATGTTAATTCACTAATCCGGATCGAGAGAAGGATCAATCTTTCCAATTTGTTGAAAGCCGAAAAGCCAGATGTACTTCTGGTTAGCGAAACTAAGCTATCCCCGAAGCACAAATTAGGCTATAGAAATTATTTTGTAGTTAGAAGAGACCGGCCCAACTCCACACAGGGAGGTGGTGTCGCTATCTTAATACGTAAAGGCTTGCGCCATAAGGTCATATATAGCGGAGACGTGCGCAGGTTCCAAGTGTTGGAAGCATGCATCGTATGCATTCCCCTCAATACCCAGAGGCGGGTGTATGTGGTGTCGCTTTACGCACCGGAATCTCCTCGACGCATTGAATTTTTAAATGAGATCGAGACGCTTTTTCGTTGCTTAGAGCTTCAATCGGAAGATAATTATTACTTTTTGGGCGGAGACCTCAATGCTAAACATGCGGCATGGGGAAATGATATTCCGAACCCTAGAGGCAACCAGTTTCACGACTGGTGGCGTCATAATATGATTGAGTACAAACTCGAGTTGTACGCGACGGATATCCCGTCTTTCCCTAGAGATGGTTCTTTCTTGGACTTGGCGCTAGTTGACGAAAGACTGGAACTAACAAACATTGATCTAAGCACGCGGAACTGTTTACGAACGGTTGAGTACGATAGTGATCACTACGGACTTACCGCCGTAATACGGATCCCGAACGAGCAGACGCAGCTGGAGCAGTACGACCAAGTGCGTTCTTTCGATTACCGAAAAGCGCAGTGGTCGCGCTTCTCCAGAGTGTTAAAACGCGACATACGCTCATGCGAGATCGACCCACCGACAAACAGGAACCTAACAAACGATGAGATCGAGAATCACTTACGGCAAATGAATGTCGTCATCAAACAGACAATGGAGCGGACTATCCCTCGGGTAGGACGTTCCACGGACGAAGAACAAACTGAAAAGTATCGAAACGCAACAATCGATGCTCTGTACAGACATAAGAGTAGACTGCTCTCGAGGCTTAAACGGCTACACAGACAGTTCACTGACAGGAACGATCCCGAGTTAAGAACACTGAATTCGATGATCAAAAACTTGAAACAGTTGATCTCCGAAAATTACAGAAAATCTGTAAGTTTGTATTGGGGCAATAAAATTCGGGCCATAAAATCCAGTAGTCCGAAAATGTTCCCGCAAATAAATAAACTGTTCAGGCGGAAGGATCATAACGACATTTCATGTGTTCGAATACCTCGGACGAACGAGAACAGACAGACACTACTGACTGCTGGCATAAGCCCGGAAAGTGCTGACTCGAACGACGGTTTTTTCGTGGTCGAAGACCCGCAGGAGAGGGTGAATTTGATGGGAGCTTTCTTTGAGACTGTGTATACGGTGAACAACCCTGTTTGCCGTAACCGCGACCTCGAGGAGAGGGCCTTTCTTAACCACTTTTATCTGCGGACCGAAATTCAAGATTGGCGATCCGAGAACAACGGTTTCACCGGGTTCAATGACGACAACCGTGCAAACGGCACAGTCGCCGATGAAAATACTCATCTGTTCGTGAGTAGAGATGAACTCCGGTGCATCTTTGAATCACTTAAAAACAAAAAGTCGGCGGGAGTGGACGGTGTCCCAAACGTCGTATTAAGACACCTGCCGCTAGAGGCGATAGATATCTTCGCCACACTATTTAACAACGCGCTGAATAATGCATATTATCCGGAGCAGTGGAAAATAGCGGTGGTACACCCTATCCCGAAAAAGGATAAAGATAGGACGAACCCTGCTAATCTCCGGTCAATTAGTTTGCTTCCGAATGTTAGCAAGGTATTCGAGAAAGTCGTCAATAGATCTCTTTTAAAATGGGTTGAGGAAAACAAGATCATTCCGGACAACCAGTTTGGCTTCAGAGCGGGGCATGACACTATTCATGCCGCGTCGAAACTGGTTTCCGACATTCAGTGGAATAAGAGTAAGAAACAATGCACGGGTGCCTGCCTGGTCGACTTTGAGAAGGCCTTCGATACCGTATGGTTGGAGGGGCTCTTTTATAAGCTGATCAGATTGGGCATTCAAAAACCTTTGCTATATATGATTTACGACATGCTTATGGGAAAGAAGTTCGTTGTCAAAGCTGGCAACGTGACTTCGAGCAAGGTTTTCGAAATTAAAAACGGCTTACAACAGGGAGCAGTGAATTCTCCGGTCCTGTTTAATATTTACACAAGTGATCTGGTGGGTTCCCTCAGACATGCTATAGCGTACGCGGACGATTTAGTGGCGTACAGGTCAGGACCAAAAATCGAGGTCATTAACATCCTTCTGCAGCGTGACTTCGACCAAATTAAGAGGTATTGCGATGATTGGAAGTTGAAAATCAATTTCCAAAAATCGGAAACAATCCTATTCAGAACAACATTGGCTGGGGCCTCTGGGGATACCAGAAAAAACTGGAGAAAATTAACAATTATTGGACAGCAAGGGCGACCATTGGCGGTGAAAAACGTGGTCCGGTATCTTGGCATCTGGCTCGACCAGTATCTGTATTTTGACAAACATATAGATGCTTGTCTTGCTGGGGCTAAGAGGGCCTACGCTCTGACAAGGAGACTGTTTCGCAGCAGTCAACTTGATTCCAGGGTGAAGGTCATTTGCTACGTGGCCCTTATAAGGCCTATCATCGCTTATGGCTGTCCCATGTGGTTCAATATAGCGCCGTCCTATATGGAAAAGATTCGGGTGTTTGAGAGACAATGTCTCAGGGCCTGTCTAGGGTTGTTTAGAACTCCTGAATCGCAGTACATAAAATACTATCCCAACAGGACCCTATACAATGGGGCTCGATTGAATAGGATTGACAATTTCCTTATTAAGGTGATTCGGAGGCACGTCGCAAGGGCGATGGCCAGCGATAATAACCTGATCTCAGGGGCTTACTACCCCAATTTAATGTACCACGAGAGTACGCTTTGGTCTGGCTTTATTCCGCCTGAGGCATTTCTTCATGTAGACATGAAAGGGTTAGTCCAGACAAAAGATGGTGTGCCGGTATTGTACCACAGCCACCGCGGCGCGAGGGATAAGCGGCTCATCCACGACGGGTCCGCCGCCAATGCTCAAGAGCTCCTCCGTTTTAGCACCGCAATTGCGGAACGGGACAGGGTCGATACGGTCAAGCAGTTCACCGAATTTTGGTGGCTTGATGAACAGGTGAGGGTGGATACGCTCTCCCGGGCCGGTGCGCTACTTATGTAGCATCCTCCTTAGTTTTAAGCTAGATATTAAGTTTGTAGGTTTAGGTTAGAGTAGGGGGTCTTTGGGAGGTGCCGGGCTAGCCAACATGATAGTGCTGCCGAGACTCGAACGACGCTTATAGCCTCGCTCGAGTCCCGGTGGCACTGATGAACCCTTGTGGGCGGCTATCAGGCGCCCATGGACGCGATCAGGATGGTGACCAATCGATTTGATTGCTCACCACCCTGATTATAGGTAATTTAGGTTAAGTAGCTTAGGTAGTATTAAGTAGTTTTAAGTAAATCAAATAATAAAGAGTTCAAGTTTTCTAAAGTTTCTTGAAAATTAAAAAACAAAACAAATCATAGAAATAGATAAAGTTAAGGCCGAAAGGCAATAATTTTAAGGATATTGATAAGTTTAGAGCGCTCGTTTGGAGCCAGTAAGCTAGAATAAGATAAATGTTAGTTTTAAATTAGATTTAATCGTTTTTGTCTAGTATGTAAGATTAAAAAAAAAGAAAACAATAAAAATGAATTTTAAAGTTAAAAAGTTAAAAGTTAGTGGTAAGTGTGTTGGACTACTAAACGAGGGGTCCCAGGTTCGAATCCCGAAAAAACCCATATCTCAACTTAGGGTTTTTTTCCACTGCGCCAACGTCTGACAAACATCCGAGAGTATAACTGTCTTGAAAGAGCTTCTCATTAGCCGTTTGGAATCGGCATTAAATTGTAGATCCCTTCCATTCGTTCCAAAAATGAAACTCACACAAAACGAATGGTTGTGAGAAGCTAGGCCTTGGGTCCCTACGGACCTGTTGCACCAACTAATTATTATTATTAAATGCAGTATCAAATAAGAGAAGAAAAAAAAACAAGTGACAACTAACAAAGTTTGTAGTAAGGCAAAGCATATTTTGCAGTTTTTTTGTTCTGAAATATTTACAATAAAGTGGAAAATACAGAAAAACAATATTACAAAATTGAAATTTTGTTTTATCAAGCATTTTTTTATATTGAAAATATATATATACAGACAGACTTAGTGGTTGGGTGTTGTGTGAATAGGGATGGGCATCTGATTGGCATCAACTTGGCGATGTCCAGTGTCGCAACTATCTCACACTCACCAATTGTGCTTATTTTACCTCCCCGTGGTCACCACCGGGTACTGGTCTATGTCCACCCGGACTTGACTTGCTAAACTTATAAGCGCGAGTGTTGAACACGAAGAAAATAGCAACACTATAATGCTCTGTCGGATTGACTGTCTGCTCGAGTCTCAGAAGTCTAACATGAGCCCCTCAGAAAGAGGACGTACGGCGGATGAATTCACATAGTTGAATCAACGGTGGCGTCAACAGTCAACATGGCAGATACCTCAATGGGCTACTCTGACGTATTTGGAGCTGAGGTCATTGAGGATTTTCAACACTAGTCAGGGTGTTGAAAAAGAGATGGTGGCGGAAGAGCCCTTAATGGGTCAACGGCAGCTCTCACATCCCCGCAGCGGGTTACTGACTCCGGAATATTCCGGCTCCTTTTGTCCAAGGGGTCGCAAAAAGGGCCTGGTCCTCCAGGTTGGGGGTTGTACGCCGGGGTAACTGCCCGACTACGTAAAAATGTCATAGTTGCGAAGCACCAACAAGCCTCGGATACGGATGATCTTACTGTTGACGAACCTGGCAAACGATTAAAGGACAACGAATTTCGGATCTGTACGTGGAATGTTAGGTCCCTTAACAGACCGCGTGCAGCCGAACAATTAGCGGAAGCCCTGAACCACTATAAAGCAGATTTAACCGCCATCCAAGAAGTGCGATGGGATGGCCCGGGCAAAAAGAGGATGAAAAACTGCGATATTTATTACGGCGACTGCTATCGGCAACAAAAACAGCGCTTATTCGGATGTGGATTCGTCGTTAGCGCCAGACTTAGGCAAGAAGTCTTAAGTTTCAACTATGTAAACGAGCGCATCGCGACAATCCGCATCAAGGCTAAATTCGGCAATATTAGCTTAATATGCGCGCACGCCCCCACGGAGGAGAAAGACGACGACACCAAAGAAAGGTTCTACGAGCTCTTGGACCACACTTATGAGCAATGCCCTGGCTATGACATTAAAATTGTCTTAGGCGATTTTAACGCCAAGCTAGGAAGAGAGGGCATCTTTGGTAGTACTGTCGGAAAGTACAGCCTACACGAGACCACCTCCGACAACGGATTGAGGCTGATCGATTTCGCGGCGGGGCGAAACGTTGTCATAGCTAGCACACGGTTCCCGCATCTCGATATTCACAAAGGCACATGGAGATCTCCTGATCAATCAACCGTCAACCAGATTGACCACGTTGCGATCGACGCAAGGCACTCCTCCAGTATTATGGATGTCCGAACGTTCCGAGCGGCCAACATTGACTCGGACCACTACCTTGTTGTAGCCAAGGTACGACTCCGGATATCCCGAACGCCGCCAAGACAAGTAAATACTGGGAGGAAGTTTGACGTCGGACGGCTACAATCGCAAGAGATCACCAGATCCTTTTCCGATCGAGTCTCTCTCAATCTATCAAGAGGTCCTATGCAGCCAGCATCAAGTATTGAAGACCAGTGGCAACATTGCCAAAAAGCTATCAGAGACGCCGCCTCTGATGTGCTGGGTTTCACCCGACCACCACAACGAAACCCCTGGTTCGACGACGAGTGCCGGCAAGCACATGCAGCGAAGCAAGAGGCATACAAAGCAGCGCTGCAAAGGAGGACAAGAGCTGCTCGTGAGCTCTACGCGCAGAAGAGAAGAGACGAACACCGGCTTCTAAGGAGAAAAAAGAAAGAGCATGAGCAGCGCGCGATCGAGGAAATAGAGAGATGTTACAACAGGAATGAGGTTCGGAGGTTCTACCAGAGGGTTAAAAGAACTTCACAAGGCTACAAAACCCGAACCGAAGGACGAACAAGGGAACATCGTAGTAGAATCGCAGTCGATGCTGAGGATATGGAAGAACTACTTCTGCAGACTGTTTAACGGCGATGACGACTTAAATTCCGCTGTCAGGCAGAATGAACCGTTCAACCTGGACGATGAGGATCAACAATACCGTCCACCCGACCTGGACGAGGTGAAGATAGCTATATCTAAACTGAAGTCCAACAAAGCCGCTGGAGCAGATGGCCTAGCCGCCGAGCTGTTCAAAGCGGCAGGCGATGACTTGGCTAGGAGCATGCACTAACTCATTTGTAAAATATGGTCGGAGGAAAGTATGCCCGATGAATGGAACCTCAGCATTGTTTGCCCGATCCTCAAGAAAGGAGACCCTCTGAACTGCGCCAATTACAGAGGTATCAGTCTTCTAAACATTGCCTACAAGATCTTATCTGCCGTTTTGTGTGAACGCCTGAAGCATTTCGTAAACAACCTGATTGGTCCATATCAGTGTGGCTTCAGGCCAGGAAAGTCCACCATAGACCAAATATTCACACTGCGGCAGATCTTGGAGAAAACCCAGGAACTTCAAATCGATACCCACCACCTTTTCATCGACTTTAAGGCCGCCTATGACAGCATTTATAGGGACGAACTATATAGAGCAATGTCTAGTTTTGGCATCCCTGCCAAACTCGTCCGTTTGTGCAGGATGACGATGGAGAATGCACGCTGCTCCATCAAGGTCGGTAAAGAACTTACCGAGACCTTCGATGTCAAAAAAGGATTTAGACAAGGCGATGCGCTGTCATGTGACTTCTTCAACATCGTTCTTGAAAGAATAGTGCAAAACTCAAACGCCAACACCAGAGGCACTATCTTTCAAAAGTCCGTCCAATTACTCGCATACGCCGATGACATTGACATAATTGGCAGAACGCAGCGTGATGTTAATGGCGCGTTTGTGAGTATTGAGACTGAGGCGGCGAAGATGGGTTTGGCGTTTAATGAGGGCAAGACGAAGTATATGCTGTCAGCTAAAAAGGACACCCAACACCGACGGCTCGGACAGAACGTCACAATAGACAGATATAACTTTGAGGTGGTTAAGGACTTTGTCTACCTAGGCTCCGCTATGAACTCAGACAATGACACCAGCGCTGAGGTTAAACGTAGAATTACTCTTGCCAATCGCTGTTTCTTTGGGCTAAGAAGGCAATTGAGTAGCAAAGCCCTCTCTCGAACAACTAAAGTGACCCTTTATAAGACCCTTATCATCCCAGTTCTGCTATATGGCGCAGAGGCATGGACTCTATCAAAAGCGGATGAGGTCACTCTTGGTTGCTTCGAGAGAAAAATTCTTCGTGTTATTTTTGGTCCCGTCTGCATTGACGGTGAATTGAGAAGGAGATTTAACGACGAACTGTTCGGGCTGTACAGCGACATCGACCTAGTCAGAAGAGTGAAGTCCAACGACTGAGGTGGCTGGGTCATGTAGAGCGAATGGACACGAATGCTCCGGCCCGGAAGATCTTCGAATCCATACCCGAGGGAAGGCGCAGTAGAGGAAGACCGCGACTCAGGTGGCGCACGCAAGTGGAAGGGGACCTTAACCAACTTAGCGTGCGAAACTGGAGACAGATAGCTAAAGATCGCGCTGGCTGGAGACGCTTGTTGGTTGAGCCCCAGGTCCACCCCGGACTGTAGCGCCACCTTAAGTAAGTAAGACTTAGTGAAAAACTCTATTGCGAGAGCGAGAGCAACTGTCATGGTTGTTGAATGCAGTAAGATTGGGAATGTTCAAGAATCTAGTTTAGTAAGTCTGACAGCTGGATGACTGATGACTGACTTTCAGTTATTATTGGCCTGGATTGGGCAATAAGTGTCGGGGAAGCCGACGAATCTAGTTAGTAATTTTGTAACTGAGTATAAAGTTGACAGTTCCTATATGTTACCAACCAATCTATTCCAGTCCAATTGAGTCGAATTAGGACAACTAGGTATATTTTTGGTTGTGGCCAACGAATTGAGTGCAAACTTCAAAGCGCCGATGACAGTTTAACGAGTGTGGCCACACAATTATTTCCCTGAACGTGGTGCACAAAATGAAGGATGGGCTTCGACTTTGTAATTTAGCGAAGTAGGTAATGTAGTTGATTTTAATCCTTCAATGATTCTCTTCTAGTACCTCGGCCCACTGACAGATGTATTTGACAATATCCAGCCACTGGCATCGGTTGTTCTATCTACAAATCAAATATCTCGATCTGTAGCTTTTTATGTAAAAGTCTTTGGCTGGGGGTACAAAAAGTTTTTAATCAAGAAAGGACGGTAAAGAGAAAGGAGAATAAAAAAGATCTGTCCGCGTATATTTAACAAATTAATAAATAAATGTTTTATATTAAAACTTAATAATAAATTTTGAGTTTTTTGTCATATCTTACCCTTTCTGCCAAAATATCTTTTATTGTAATGACTATTTGTTTTTGTGTGGAATGGTTATCATTTCAATGATTGTGTAGCAAAGCTCAATCACAAAACATATTGTCTGACAGATAGGTATTATGACTATTAACTATGACGTTTCCCTCAACGCAATCCGTTGCATTGTCGGTTACGTCAATGTTAACGTATTCAACGAAAGATACAGTACAGTACCATGTTCTTGTTGCCTTGTATACTTGAACTGAAAAGGGCCAAACTTTGGCTTGTGTCAATTTTCTTCTACAGCAAAGATGTATATATCACTAGCCGTATTTTATTATCAGCGTGATCTGATCCGAATCAGATCATGAAAATAAAACAATACGGATATATTGCAAACTTTCTGTACAACGTACCGTCACAATATGATGACAATTGACATGACATTTCATTTGCTTGTGGGGGGTGTTACCATATGAATCAAATTAAAAAATTTTATTTTTGGATATTGTTTTTAAGAAAAGTAATTTAAAATTCTGTGTTAAAAAATGCAACAAATAAACAATATTTTGCTGCTGTATTTCGGTATTTCGGTGTATTCATGCGAGCGAATGATTTTTTTAAACATTTATGAAATGTTCTCGATTTGCTTCAGAAACATTTCATAAACATTTGTCAAACATTTCTGTTTTTGCCGGTGTATACGCCGATTAAGTATTTATTAAGCGTTTATGAAATACTTTTTACTGTCGGAAATTCACGACCAGAGGCTCGAAAATAACAACACGGCTTCCGTTATATGGTGTGTTTTGTTTCTAAAAGGAAATGAGTTTACCTACAATCAGTTCAAATTGTAATAGAAATCTTAATTCAGTTTGCACCTCTGGTCCGCTCAGATTGGAATTCTTAGACAAAGTAAATGACAGCGGCTTAGGCACGAAATTCCAGAAGAACAAAATGAAGTTAGAATTCGATTTTTCTGTGATAAAAAAGAAACGTGTTTCCCAATAACTAGGTTCTAAAACAATTTAAATTTATGCAGGTAGCTAGTTTCGATTTTTTATTATTCCAAGATTTTCTGGACATTTGTATTTTATGTTAAAAGAACAAAAACACACATCTGAAACAAATTATTAAAGAACTGCGAAACATTTCATAAACATTTTTTTGTTAAATAATTGTTTATGAAACATTTACTTAAATATTTCGCTGGTCTGGGCATACCTTTATGGAATGAAAAAGCAAAATCATCTCGAAGGCGGGAAATGGGTTCGATGTGAAAAAAATGCTTTTTGATTTTTTGTGTTGTGAAGGGTGTTGAATATTTTAGTCTCGCAACGTGACTGTGTGGCTTGGCTAATGGCTATCGTTTACAGGCACACCAACATTGAAAAATGAAACAAGCCACCTAGTACAATACATTTTCAGATCATGATTCGTGATCTCGATGAATATCAGGATCATGTGCTGTTGTTGTAAGTGCATGTATTTCGATGATCTATATGGATCATGGCTGATAATAAAAAAGGGCTACTATAGCTACTCAAATTTATTTATCAAAGAACTGAGTAGTTAAATTCATTGTAAAAAAAAAACAAAGATTCATGCATACACATTTGATTACATTACAGAGTACAGTCTAATACAAAGTGTGGAACATCCAACATACTATAATGTGTACTGCAAAACAACGCACAATTTTTAAACGTCTGCTTGGTATTGTACATTCAAGTCCTATGCTAATTTATTGGAGTAAATAGTTACTTACTTTTCTGTAGTATCCGCCTTAGTGGTCACAAACAACACGAACGAAGCACAGTGCTCGAAAATCAGAAATTAAGGTAGCATAACAGCAATGACATTCGCTTATACGTTGGTTCGTGATTGGAATTCTTAAGTAGCTGTTGTTGTCATTTAGGAGTAAAAGAACTGATTCATTTCCTACAATGGGTCTTTCAGAATGAACAACCAATGACCGTTGATTCATTGATCTCTATGGCATTGGCATACATATTATCAGCAAACGGAGCGATTGCTTTATTTTTGTATGACACTGTAATTGTGTACCGGAGAATTTTTCAATTTGTCATAAAAGTATTTCAATACTTGTTTTGAAACGATGATTCTAGAAAGCATTCTCTGTAGGTGGGAACTATATTTTCTTTTATATTTAAATGCAATTCAAGACTGAAGGTCGCTAAACATTAACCCAAACGAATGTGTGCGAGTGTACCTGTTCCTGTACCTATTTATTCATTTCTTAACGAATAGATTTTTGGGTATAATAGTTAAAAAGGTTTGTGTGAGTGTGATCTCTTTCAGCAATTTTGTACTTTCCGGGTGTTATTTCATAAAACAATTGGAAAATCGCTTACTTCAGCATCAAGAATGTGGTTGGTAGGCATTTGCCTTCAAGTGTCGCAAAATGTTGAAGTCAGACCGTAAAATCATGAGAAATATAACCTCAATGTATGACATCATCGAGTCGAGAATTTATCGATATATATCGCATTTAATTATTTGGTTCTATATCGAAAAGATGTTTTAATAATATCTACTCGGCTCATATGAAAGACGAGGGCTTTCTGAGCACTGTTGGCGCGAAACGTACTATATGAAATTGGATGGGCGTAATCCAGTCCAAGCCGATGTGCAATTACATTGAAATTGTGTAGGATCTGTCAATAGGAGTGCAACATCAGTTAGAGATTTCTCGGTACCAGATATATTTTGTATAAGCTGCCTTATTCCTATTCATTATCATTGACAATTTCATCATGTAGCTTTTGAAGCTTACCGACAGTTAAGCTTTTTAAAAAAAGATTAACCAAGTTGTGGGTTGTTAACGAGAATTCGGTGATCAAAGATTGGAGCCAGCTTATAAGAACAAAGGATTGTTAACGCACTAACCAAAAATTACATATATTGGAAGACCATGTATTAGGGGGAATAAACGAATTGAAACAATGCGAAAGTAGTATCTACGTCAAAAAGGTGTGCAAGGTGTTACCGTAAAGGCTCATTCCTCGACTTTTATTGACTTGGCTTGGTCAGATATGTTTTTATTACCGCAAACATGTTTTGTTGGAATCTGAATTGCAGTTAAAAAAACCTCAGTGGTAAACAATATTTTCAAAAGGCTAGGAGATGGCATATAGTTTTTCTACAGCTCGATATTTTGACTCTGCCTACGCCACAGGGATAATGTCCCGGGTTTAAGACAATCCAAAAGACTACTGAAGCCGTACTCCTATAAGGAAACCCTAAAATGAATAAGAAAAATATTAGAAAGCTAGCGGGCTTTCTCAAAGGCCTCTCTGGCTTGAGATATCATCTTAACAAGATGAACTTTTGTCCAGAGACAGAATGTAGGTTATGTCTAGAAGATGAAGAATCCTCTGAATACTTCCTCTGCGATCGAACGGCACTTCATTGGTAAAGAAGACGTAACTTTAAAAAATGGATTCTCACAGTACTATCGACTGAATAAAGTTGTGTTCAATACAGCCAAATTTGAAAATCTAATATTTTGTTTTATAATTTTCTGCCACATGTGTATGCAATTTTTAAGTTGGTGAAGTCGTTGGATACAAGAATTTTCCATTGCTTTGATGTACGAGGTTGATACAAAGCAGCACGCCAACTCATGAGAACGAGAAAACAAGGGCAGACAACGGGCCATTATCAAAAGAAACAATGATAAAGAACAATAAACATTTCGAATACGAGCTCTAATGTAAAATATATTTCAATATCAATTAATTAGTGTGAATCTATTATTTTTGTATTCGTTGTTCAAATAAAGCCTTGTGAGGTATTCAGAGCTTAAATACTCAAGGTTAGGTCAACTCAATAAATAGCCATTTAGTAGAGTTAACACTTCATTAAAGGCTTAAGATGCTTCATAGTCTAAAGACGGCCCTTCACGCCAGTCAAATGCCATCCAACAATCCAAATGGAGTCAAAACACAGACCTAGAAGTGCGGAAACCCGAACATAAAATAAACTCTTTGACAATCCATCATTGAACTATTTTTGGTAGCGTGGAAAGTGAAAGAATTAACAACTACAATTTTTATCTTACGACAGTTCTCTTGGACCAAGAAGTTAAAGTTGAATTTTAAAAATCCTATATTCATGATATAAGACGAGCATCTTCTAAAAATCTTCTATAAGTAAAATATTGTGCCGATGGATAATCGTCAAAAATATAGATCTCCAGAGCTAACAACTCAGCGATAGAGTTGACAGTTTGAAAACGGCATTTAACTCAGTCCCAACAACTGACTGATTAGGCATCGAACGAAATGGCGACATTCAAAACTCTTGTTTAGTAAATCGAACTAGACTAGTGAATAGTCATGTGAATAGTTTGTTTTTAATTGACGTCTAGTCAAGAATTTCTTGACTGAGTACTTTGTTGACTTTTCAATCGTGTGTTTGACGTATTGGAAGCGACGTTAATGGCCAATCAAGTGTATTGTATTTATAAAGGCAGCGTAAAAGTTATCTACTGTTTGCACAGCAGTTGTCTGAAATTTTTGTATGCTAACTGACGTTTGCTAGCTAGCTTACTCTTTCATCTAGCCAGCTAAAAAGGGGGCTAATTTGTACGTTCAAGTTAAATGTCGACCAGAAAAATCTAATGATGACTAGACTTTTGAAAGTCCCCATTAATTCAAAAAATAACTTCCAATGATAGTTAAAAATTCAAAAACGATGTCGTCCTATTATGTACATGGATTGCCCCCTGCATTTAGATACATAGCTGCAAGTTAAATATTTATTCAAAAAGCTTAGAACCTGTCTATACCATGTTTTCACTGACAAGATTTAGCAAAATGATTTATAAGCCCTTTACCCTTCGGTTAATCAATCAGTCAGCTTTTGACAACAAACTAGTTGTTTGACAAACTAAACTGATGCATAAAGCTAAACGTAGAAATGGTCAAAGATCCTAATTATCCTATGTCCACAAGGATATCAGAAAGATTATGTGAATCAAATATTGTGCAAAGTGTAGACGTAAAACAAGTGAACAAATAACTTACCAGCTATTCTAAGAACAGCGCGATCGGCAGGGTCCAACTGTAAAATACTTAAGGGTTTGTCCTTAGCCCACTCGCTAAGGCTCTCCCGATCCATCATGATGTTTGATGTGCTGCCTGTGGATGCATAAATTCTTCTTTTCCTTCGGAAGTATTGCGATGTGGACGCCGTGGTTGTTGTATTTTTGAACTGAGCTCTTTAAACCTTCTTATATAGGTACGTAATTGCTACGTACTTGTAAAGGTTTTCTTTTCCCAATTTTGTTTCAATTATTTTTCCTTATGAGGCACACCATGATATACGTTGTTACACCTTATTTATATCAAAACATCACATACTTCTAGCAGTATTTCACTTAACATTTCGTGTAGAAAATGTATTTAAATTAGACTTTAGCACCATAAACGGAGTTTTTCTGATTTAATACTTAGTTGTAGGTAATCTACCTATTCGTAGTTTTTCCTTTTTTTAACTAAGCTATTTGAAGAGCTTTGTATTTCTTCTTTATAGGTATTCATATTGTAGGCAGAGAATGCATTTTATTTTTTCCTAATTGAATGCTAATGAACAAGATTTTTTTAAGAAGAAACATCGTTAGAAAATAAGTTCACTTCCGGGAATTTCCGGTCTGTACAGAGCTGATATACACTATGTGGGAACACAATCAAAACAATAAACAACAAACAATCTTACTGCAAAACCAAGAAGTAGAACTAGGTAAGAGAAGAATCTTATCAGACAGGGAGATACACACTCATCTGCGACTGCGATAATCTTGAAAAGCGGTCTCGTGGCCTGTATTGCCAGAGAAACATGACAAAAAACGATTCAAATTGCGAGCAGTGCATTGTTAGAGGAAATCTTTTTGCAAAATAAATCTCCGCCATTGAACTATATCTTCTCTAACTGCACTTTCAATTACTTTCACATTTCACAGCATCAAATTCAGTTCATCTAATTTAAGACGCTTTCTATGTGGGTGTATTCTTAACTCTCCATCAGAGTCATTCTGCTGAAATGCTGCTGCTGACCCATGTACAACATTGTAGTTGGAGATGAGTATGTATAATATAGATAGAAGCAACTGCTTCATGTGAAAAGTTTTTCATCCCCTATCCTATAAAAAAAACAAGTTTTCAGGTTTTCAGATGATGTATTAGGTACCTACCTACAATATGTAGGGGATGTTTTTGGTTATGACGCCGATTATAATTACCAATCTGCCGGTCGATACGATTTGTAGCTACTCTTCGTCACATAAGAAAAATCAATAAGTAAAGAAAGGAGCACACATTTTTTTTCTTGAAAATCAAAAAAAAAAAAAGTAGATTGACTGGCAACAATTTTGTACATTAATCTATATCCACCAGGTACCTAGACTATTTACTATATTTTGTTAGCGTTATCACGTAAATAAACCGTAAACGTGTACGTCTTATCAGAACTAATGCCTACGCTACGAAGAGCTGTAATTTTTAATTTTATGTAATAGAGACACAGGAAATTAATGAAGTTCTGGGACGGTGTACGGAATTGCAGTCAAACTGAAAATGCGAAGAATATGCACTGCACTCAATTTATTTGGCAAAACAATAATTTTTCACTGATCACATGCAGTAAAACTAAACTCAATCGGCATTTTAAACCATTTTGGATAATTTAAATATTTTACTATACACTAATTACACTAACTTTTGTATATATTTTTATATTCACAATAAACGATCGATTTTCGACTCTACTCAACAAATAGAGCAACTCAAGATGGACGACTGTCGCACCGCACTGACTGCACTGTTATCTTTGGTGTGCTTTTCCCTGCTTTTCCTTCTTCCGTAATCCGTATTCTATTTATTCATGATTTACTCATCTTAAGAGAAAAATCTCTTAAAAATGTTGAAAAATTAGAAGGGTTAAAGAGAAGCAGCATGATTATAACGAAACTCAAAATAGGGTATTTCACATAGCTCTGTTTGATTTAACAGCAATGTTGAGCAAATGCCAATTTAGTGGACTGTTTGTAAATTATTTTATAATCGAAATTAGTTAAGAAGTTCACACAACAAAACAGATGGATAGGTAGGTATCTAGAATAATCTAGAATAATGTCGTTTTCCATTGGGATTTTCAGATTTTGCTCCCAGATTTCAGATTTTTCGTGCCCAATGGAACATAAAACGAGATTTTTATTACTTTGCATTTATGGTGGTGTGTGTTTACAAAGTCAGCTGTTCTTAAATTGTAATTTATGCTTATAAAAATCCACTCAATTTATGTTGATATCCATTGCAGCGGCCAAATGTAAATTTTTCTCTATTTTTCACAGACTTATCTTCTCAAAACGTAATTAATAACACACTTTAAAGTTTGACAAATGACAAATGTTTTGGCGTTAGTGTAAGTAGGTGAGAATCTCGCTCGGATACTGGATTGTAAAAGCAAGAGCATCAATTTAGAGTGTCGAGTATCACAGTATCCAGAGTCCTGCGATAGTATCCAAATGATACTATAGTATCCATTTCAACAGCATTGAACTTTGTAAAAAAAAATCATCAGTCCGTTTGCTTACCTCCTTAGCATTCCATCGTTGTTTTTTATGTGGTATTCGTTTGCCCTCAGATTTCAGATTTCGTGTGCCTAATCGAACATAAAAACGCTCTTGCTCATTTTTGTGTTGATATTCGTGCGACTTGAATACCTATGTGTAGTCTTCGACACTTTTCTATGCGCTTTCCATTCACTAGTTAAATTTTATATTAAAACATTAAAACATATTTGTACACAAATAATTTACGAAAATAGATTTAGCCGATGCAATGCCTTTCTTTGCTGTAGAAAAAATTCACGAAAATGTTAACAAACTCCACCAGTTGTCAAACTCAAATGCACTTGTATTGGTAAATTTGAAGAAAATCTGAGAAAATATCTAGATTCGCAAAGTGCTCTGAAATGTGAAAAATATTGCTTATTTTTGTACCAAACGAATACAAAAATTGCTCTGAGGGCAAAAAAAGTGCTTTGAGAGCGCCCAATCGATTACCAAATAAGACTTTTTATTTTTGCAGCAGAGGAAGTAGGTATATTCTATAAAATTCCCACCCTGGATTTTCGAACCAAACAGAATTATTCGGAATGTCACATTTCGAAATAAAATTATTTGTCATAGCTCATAGGTGACCATATACCTAATACAAATACAGTACGGTTATTTTGTTTAGTTTAAGAAATATATTTAATGCATGCGTAATCCATACAAAACTTTATCTAAACAAAATCTAATAAATAGGTAATAAAAGAAAAGGAACGGATATTAGTGTCTGTCTCTTCTAAATCGAAAACGTCTCGGTACCCACCGCCTATTCAATGGCTTGAACAAAGATCAAATAAAAGCACTTGTATGTATTAACTTTAATTGAAAAGATGAGTTATGTCTGATGGTTGTTCTTAATTTGTCAGTGGGCCCATTGTCAGTACTCTTCAACTATGTTTTTTTTTTTAAAAGATTTCGACCTTAAATTTGTTACTTTTTCAGTTGCTCAAGGAGAATACATGTCAATTCGTTTCAGCAATTAATAGAAATTTTGTAATTTATTATTCCAGACGAACGAAAAAATCAATCCAAAAATGCATTTCTCAATTCCGGATACTCAAGAGTTTTACAGTGACACAACTGGTTCCTCCTACACAGTAAACCTAACTTGATTATGACCTAAACGAATATTTGTATTAGGAATTTTGTATTTTGCAGGGATTTAACATTTACATAAATGGGACTTTCCACTGCTGTCTGCGATTTAAGCAATTACACAGCCTACACGAGCAACTAAAGCGGTCACTGGCATCCACACCTAACGCTACACTTCCATCATTTCCCCCAAAAAAGCTGCTTCCCTTAACAAATAATCAGCTTGAGCAAAGGCGAATAGCACTTGAACATTACGTGCAGATTGTCGGGCAGGATCCCGTCATCTCAAAATCTGAACTGTTGAGGACATTTCTTTTGAGCGCACAGCAAGAATCTTCGTCCATTGATACCCGAGAAACTACTATCGATGTGCATCTCATGAACGGCTATCGAATATCCGTCAATTGTACAACAAATGAAAATTCTCTAAACGTGCTTTCAAAGGCGTGCCAAAATATAGATTTACCATGCAGCTACATACATTATTTTTCCCTTTTCCTCGTGAGGAAAGACAACGAGGGTGGAATCAATCTTATAAGGAAGTTAATGGACTTTGAATCGCCATACATATCACAGAGGATAGCCGAAGATTGTCAAATAGTCATACGGAAAAGGTAGTCGCTATTCCAACTATGCAATTATGTAAAAATTACCTGAAAAACGTTTTTTCTTGCAGTTACTGGGATCCTTGCTACGATGTGCAATTGATGCAAGATAAAATTGCGTTAAACTTACTTTTTATACAAACTATAAGTGATATCGAAAGAGACTGGATAATTGTGGGTCCCGACGTGAAAAAAGAACTTCGCAATCTGCAAGAGAGAGGAAACAAAAAGGAAGTAAGTGCCTTAAATAGTACATTTGTAAAATATCTTTCTATTTTGCGGAATCTTAGTACATCGAAATCGCCAGGAATCTCCCTTCATATGGATGCGTACAATTTTCGAACTCCGTTGTTGACTTCCCCGAACCAAACAATGTAGCAGTCATAATAATTGGCAACAGGGAGCTGAGCATTCGCTCGCATTTAGGCCAGAAAATACAAGAAACCAAATTCCGCGTAACCCGAATGAGGTGCTGGCGGGTGACTACTATCCACAACGTAAGTATTTTCTCTAGACTTCCTATTCAGTAAACGCACACATCCTCTCGTTGTAGAACGAAGAAGTCTCATCGTCGTTGGATAATAGTCAAGGTCAAAGCTTGGAGCTATCATTCGAATATCTAATGTCCAAAAACTGTTTAAACTGGATAACGATTGCAAGCGAGCATGCAATGTTAATGTCTGTTTGTCTCCAAGGCATGGTAGACGAACTTATTCACCAAAAGGATGGAAAGCAATATATATACAATGTAGGTCAATTAATTTGCAATGGAATAACGTAGATAATTAGAATGTTGTCTTCGCAGTCCGAAAAAGTGTCATACCCACCCATGTGCTATGTACGGAGAGACGGCAGCTCAGCAAATCAAAATTGTGATTCCACATCGGACGCTAGTTTGGTAAGTTACTTTATATGACTTGAAAACGACCATGCCTAACTATTGCCGTCGTAGAATAACGGCATTGACATGCCAATACAATCCCAGTCGAACTTTCTATCGATGCGGCGAAGGATTAAGAACAAAATGTCGACAACAGTTTTCTTCCGCAATGGTCGCGAATCGGTTCACAACGAAGCGTTCGAAGGCATCGGAGACGACGATCTATAGAAGGTTCAGTTCACAGTCATTCATTTAACACAAAGCGACGTTTTTACTATTATTAATGTTATACTAATAATCAATGGAAATTATGTATAAGTACATATATACATCTCATTTGTTACAATATTTTTCTCTTCAGTTTCCAAATATATATAAATACTTTTTTTTTTAATCTAGAGAATTTACAAATTAACAAACATATTTTATAAATAACAGCGGTATTATATGAAGCTGGCAGGGAATTGGTGATGTGATCAGGGTGAGAAACACGGCCTGTAATTCAGAGCTTTGTTTCATGCCTGCAGTAGGGCAAATGATTGACAGTGCTCTTTGACAGCGCGTAAGTTCTCACCCGTGATCGATTAGAAAACTGACTAAAGTGCCCGCTCTCAGTGACACCACTTATCAAATCCAAATTATTTACAGCTATGGAAGGGCCTTCGTTTAGGGGAGATGTAGTCTTGCTGTTACTGCTGCCCATTTGAACCGTCTTAATTGGTTGCAGTGGTAGTTGGTGCTGCACTGGAGTTGCGTTGCTTGTTGATAAAATTCTACTTTGACTCGGATTGTGGTTGTGAAAGTTGTCTGATGCTATTCTCAAGTTGGGAGCGGGGATCACATTGCATTGCGAATCATCAGAATGGGAATTGCGGTCGGACTCATTTTCATCGCCACTGTCGACGTCGCCTGCAAAAGAAACCAAGTTTTATTTAAAAAAAGCTCCTATCGTTATTTCAATTGCATTTACCATCGCTACTGTTGGTGCTCGTTATGAAGTTCTCCGTCTTGATTATTTTCCGAGGCTTGTTCCGACGGTAATACTTAAATTCTCTAGGGAGAGTATAAGATCGAGGAAGGGACACCTAAGATTGTAAATTCTGTTTATTTTGTTCTATTTTGGTTGTATTTGTAAGACTTTACCTGACTGTCAATGTCAGACGAGGCCCGATGTCCGATAGGCTCGTTTAGACCAAGGACACTGTCGTCTGCGCAAGATACGTCTAGGTTTTCGTCTCCGCTGCTGACACGATCTACATTGTTATGGGACCTGAAATGCATAATCATTGGTATATTTAGGCCCTGCCACACTGAGTAGACTTTGTACCTGTAAGGGTGTTCTCTCCCCACCCAATCGTAGTAAACACGCGAATTGTCGAGATAGTGGGGCGCCAATAACACTTCTGGGGTCTTAGCCCTCTGGAGTTGACGTTGTGAGAACTTCGAAACGAATTCAGAAGCAATGGCTTTCGAGGGCGACTGCTGTTGCTGGGTGATTGTTATCGAGGGTGTGGGAGGTGTTGAGCGGCTGTCAAGTTTGGATCTGGGCGGCGGAAGTACGTTGTATGGGAATGGCAATCCACTCTCGATGCCTCCTTTGGGGTTCTCAGCAGTATTGCTACTGTACGTACCAGATATCTGTCGCGGATGGTTTGTTTCAAGAAAGATATTCTGACGGGTTAAATGGTCAAAGCTTCCACCAGCGTTTCCATGCCTCGACTGGTTGCTGCGATAGTTTTCGAAGAGGAGCGGATTCAATGGTATATTGTGGGGGATCTTTGTTCTAGCGTGAACGGTATGACGAGTGAGTGAGTTACTCTCAGTTGCAGACAGCTGCGACGATGAGGGTATTGAGGATGCAACTGGTTTCGGTAGCGGATTCTGTTCCAGAGCTGGAATATTGATTCCACTCAATCCGAACGAAGAATACAATTCATCGGCACAGAATTTATTCAAATTATTCAACTCGTCAAAGTCACTAAAGCTTTTATCCAACATCTCTGGGTTGACCGCGCACCATTCCATGTGATCGTGCAGATTTGTGTGCTTTTTAGTTCGGGGTATGGGCTGTCTCGGCAGTGAAGTTCTTCCGTCATCGCCAGAACTCAGCGTGTTAGTTGCTGGCCCCCCTAATTTGCCTTGTTTTATTTCTTCTTCAATGATTTTCAATTCAGCAAGTTGCTTTTGCTTCTTCTCCTGCAGTTTTTGATGAATATTCACACGCGAACCGGCGCTACTTCCTTCATTCTCACTCGAGCCGGCTTGAGAACGAGAAAGAGGTCGTCGCCAAAATGGCATAACCATCGGACCATTGCTGGTTATAACCGAATGAACAGAGCTCACTTGTGGAGTATATCTCAAATTGGGTGGCGGAATGAATGTTGTCGGTTTCTTCTTCTTTCTTTTAGTAGCCGCACTATAATAGAAACCAATACAGAAGCAGTTACAGAAAATGACGGGGGGTAACTTACTTCCCAACTGGATTAGTAAACCTGCAGTTAAAAACACCAGCGATAGCGGGTTGCCCGTTAAAGCCATCCACCTTGCAACCTCCCTTCCGATTACTGCTACTCTTGATTTCATTTTCATTAGACGGATACCTTCCACCGGATTCCCAGTTTAAACGGCGAACGTGAAAGAATCTATAAAAAAAGAATTGAATAAGTTTCAGTTATGAAGAATGTAAGAAATAAGTATCTACCTATAGTAGAGTAGCATGAAGAAAATTCCAACGATAAATGTTCCTAAGATCAGCAATGGGGTCACGTGCCACTGTTCGGTCCTGTGCTCCCATATGCCGGCCAGCCAGAGGCTCACCAACAGTACGTTCTCCAGAAACATCACAATATAGAAGGTGAACATTTTCTGTCTGTGTTTCACTTCTTGCAAGTTCACGTAAGCAAATATGTACACAAACGCTATCATCGCCGATAGCACGGTTTTGCGAGCTTTCGATATCCGCTCCCCATGGAATACATTCTTCGGCGATATCAGCCACAGCAGCATCGAAAACCAGTGCAAAATAATCACTAAGAATACCCAATACTTGTAGACCGATGCGTATACGGTAAGTGATGCAATTCGCGACGTCACGGTTCCTAGTCGCCATATAAACTGGAAAATTACACCCAACCAAGTAAGAACGAGGCGATGTACTTTCTGCAACCGGACATTTTTGCTAAAGCTTGCCAGTGCCCAGCACACGCTAAACAATGATAGAGAAGCGGAGATCATGTTCAAGTCCTTAAACGTTTTCTCGGTCTGTTGTTGAACCAGACTTGGATGTTGAGTAACTGCCATACCCGGGGAATACTCTTTTCCACTCAATGTTTTCAGTTTCAGTTCAGAGGCTTCTGAGAGAAATTTGCTGTCACTTTGAATCGTTACGAGCAGATACAACTGCAGCAGTAACATGGGGGCTGCTTCGCAGAAACCGTGAACCAGACGTAGCATACACAAATCACGAACTTCATGTTTCACGCGCCTCAAATTAACAGGAACGAACAGCTTAGCATATCGCCACAGTACGCCGCATTGCATGACGTGCGTAGCAGTGATTGCATATTTTTGCAATTGCAGTTTTTTGGAATCCGCACATGCATTTAGGGTCTCCTTCTTTTCGGGCATCCCACATTCAGCATTAGCATTTGTACTAACAGCAGTGCTGACTGAATCCATCTCCTTGCGCTTCATGTTGCTCCAATACCACCGAAAGGAAACAATCTGTGAAACCAGAAGCGATAGCAGAACCAGGCACATCACAATAGTAAAGTAACCGATGCGACCCCGTTCCAAGAGAGCATATCCCAACACGACGTCAAAGACAACGTCACAGAAGTACCCGGCCAACGATATTACATTAAAGAGTACATCACAAAGCGGCAGGAATTCAGTCATCATGCGATTATCTGGTATTGCTACTAAAATTAAATCAGTCTCATTTTTCTCTATTATTTCCACGAGACGTGTATCTTAAACGCAGGATCGTCCCACACAATTTAAAGAATAAACAAAGTCTGCTAAACTTTGGTAAGTCATGATAGATTCCTTGAATTCAGTTTGATGTTCAACTCTTTTGTTTTAGTTTTACTTTGCCAAATACGTTATCCGAAGAGATTGATCGTCTATTACTTATACCCCATCTCCACCCAGAGTTACCACGAGGAATCATCCATTGGAATGCGGTGCAGCGAAATTTTAACTTTTTTCTTGTTATTATAGCCCGTTGCTAATGTGTGGGTTTATTGATAGTGCCAAGGGCCTTAATGGAATTTCTTCATTTTCTCTTGCACAGTAGAAGATATTACTTAACGAATAGTCTTCAATTTTGTGAAATACTTTGCGCTTAAATAATGTAATTATTGTTATTGGAATATGTTTCAAGGAATAGTATAAGAATGGTGCGATGATTTGCAGCAGAAATAATATAAAAATAGAATACGATCTGACACTTAATACACTCCACCGAAGAATGGTAAACGACTGCTGCTGCATAGTAGATAATCGTAGTATATAAGTTTATGTGCACCCAGAGTGGTCAGCCATTTCACATTCCTTACAAGTGGTTCGGATCAGAGACAACAATACTGAGACCCCCAACTCGCAATTCTCTTGCCGCTGGCCCTTTCAATTTTTTTCAAATTCGCCATTTTGTTTTCCTATGTCAATGTCAATTTATGTGGTATTCGATTGGGCTTCTTCAGATTTGTCCTCAGATTTCAGATTTCGTGTGCCTAATCGAACATAAAAACCAGATAAAAACGTCACTTGCTCTTTTTTATGTTGAAATTTGTGCGATTAAATATGTGTAGGTAGTATTCGACTCTTTTCAAAGCGCTTTCCATTCACTGGTTAAATTTTATATTAAAACATTCGCAATTTCCGTTCCGAATGATTTCTAAATATTTGGACATAAATAATTTACAAAAATAGATTCACCCGATGCAATGCCTTTCTTTGCTGTAGAAAAAATTCACGAAAATGTAAACAAACTCCACCAGTTGTCAAACACAAATGCACTTTAATGTGGTATTCGTTTGGGTGCTCTCAGAGCACTTTTTTTTGCCCTCAGAGCAATTTTTATGTTCGTTTGGTACCAAAAAAGCAATCTTTTTCAGATTTCAGAGCACTTTTGCGAATCTAGATATTGGCCGGGTTCCTCTGCCCGCTAGACGTCTAGCACAAAATATCCCAGGCGAAGGAACGTTCGCGCTAGAACGATAGCGCCAGCGGCAAAATGAAATTCGACACACTTTTTCGCATATTTATTTCCACACTACAATCAAAGAAATCATACAATATGTTGAAAACAATGTCTGAATTCCTATTTCATTTACATTACTACCAATTTTATTGCAATTGCTCGGTTTCGTATTTTTTTTATTTTGTAAACGTTTGCACGATTTCCTTTGACAACTGTTTTTTTTGTTTGTTTTTCTCTCAATGCAGCGGGTAGTTTTGCGCTAGATTGAGAAATTTCCCTGAAAGGGATATTTCACCAAAAGTGCTAGACATCTAGCGCCAATGGTGAAATGTCAATTTTTTTTATATGGAGTTTCTCATGCCGCTGTTCATCTAGCGGGCAGTGGAACGCGGCCATTTTCTCAGATTTGCTTCAGATTTACCAATACAAGTGCATTTGAGTTTGACATTTGGTGGAGTTTGTTTACATTTGCGTGAATTTTTTCTACAGCAAAGAAGGCATTGCATCGGGTGGATCTATTTTCGTAAATTATTTGTGTACAAACATTTAGAAATCAATCGGAACGGAAATTTCGAATGTTTTAATACAAAATTTAACTAGTGAATCGAAAGCGCATAGAAAAGTGTCGAAGACTACACATATTACAGTCGCACGAATATCAACACAAAAAAAGAGCAAGAGCGTTTTTATCAGAGACAATACTGAGACCCCCAACTCGCAATCCTCTTGCCGCTGGCCACCTCAGTTTTTTTTTTGAATTCGCCATTTTGTTTTCCTATCGGTGTTATGTCAATTTATGTGGTATTCGTTTGGGCGCTCTCAGAGCACTTTTTTTGCCCTCAGAGCAATTTTTATGTTCGTTTGGTACCAAAAAAAGCAATCTTTTCAGATTTCAGAGCACTTTTGCGAATCTAGATATTTTCTCAGATTTGCTTCAGATTTACCAATATAAAGGCATTTGGCTTTGACCTTTGGTAGAGCTTGTTTACATTTGCGTGAATTTTTTCTACAGCAAAGAAAGGCATTCAATCGGGTGAATCTATTTTCGTAAATTATTTGTGTGCAAACATATAGAAATCAATCGGGACGGAAATTTCGAATGTTTTCATACAAAATTGAACCAGTGAATCGAAAGCGCATAGAAAAGTGTCTAATGTGGTATTCGTTTGGGCTTCTTCAGATTTGCCCTCAGATTTCAGATTTCGTGTGACTAATCGAACATAAAAACGCTCTTGCTCTTTTTTTGTGTTGATATTCGTGCGACTTGAATATGTGTAGTCTTCGACACTTTTCTATGCGCTTTCCATTCACTGGTTGGATTTTATATTAAAACATTCGAAATTTCCGTCCCGATTGATTTCTAAATGTTTATACACAAGTAATTTACGAAAATAGATTCACCCGATGCAATGCCTTTCTTTGCTGTAGAAAAAATTCACGCAAATGTAAACAAACTCTACCAAATGTCAAACTCAAATGCACTTGTATTGGTAAATCTGAAGCAAATCTGAGAAAATATCTAGATTCGCAAAAGTGCTCTGAAATCTGAAAAAGATTGCTTTTTTTGGTACCAAACGAACATAAAAATTGCTCTGAGGGCAAAAAAAGTGCTCTGAGAGCGCCCAAACGAATACCACATAAGACTACACATATTCAAGTCGCACGAATATCAACACAAAAAAAGAGCAAGAGCGTTTTTATGTTCGATTAGGCACACGAAATCTGAAATCTGAGGGCAAATCTGAAGAAGCCCAAACGAATACCACATTAGAATCCGTGTGAGCTTCAACAAAAAAAGCAAAACAAAAAAAATGAGGTGAATTTCTTTTGACAGAAGTCGAGTGACAACTGTCAAAATATGGAAATAAATTGTATTTTTCCTCCAACAAATTGGAATATCAACACAGTAAGTTTTCACGTATTTTAAGTGTTTAAATTAATAATTAAATACATTTATCTTACAGCTAAGGAAGAAACCGACGTTGAGGTGTTCGCTAACCTTACCATATATAATGGATCGCACTGGAGACAACGATGAATATCAATCGGAATCGATATAAGTAAGCCATACTGTTCAATGAATTTGTCTCACTATATAACTATATTTAATTATTAGATATTTCTTCAAGGTTTGTTAAATCACAAGAAGCCCTTGATTTGTCCACGATGCAGGAGAACACACGCCATCAAGAGTGTATGGCCAAAGTCAAGGAAAACGAAACACATATTGAACAGGCGGAAGTTGAACACAAGCGTATTGATCACGAAGAGCGTAGGAAGACGTTGATTGTAAGTTGGATTTGAATTAATATGAACCTGACGACGAATTGCTAACCATTTGTATCCACTTCTAGGAAGAGTCCAAGCAACAACAGTATCGTGCCCAATATCAAGAGCAAGTGGCAAGGCGGCGCTATGAGGATCAATTGTCGCAGCAGCAACGTATCCAGGAGGACAATTTCAAAAAGTAAGAATATTATAAAAGTTGTGTGAATTGATTCTTTAAACGGTAACACTTACTAGGCAAGAGGAAAGTGTCGCACTCCAAGAGGCAATGCGCCGGCAAACCATCGAACACGAGATCGAAATGAAGGAGAAAAACCGTCTTAAACTACTCGAGCACGAGATGAGAACCAAAGCCAGTGTTGACAGGGAGAATCGTGACATCAACAAAAACAGATTCGTTTAAAGGCACTGCTGCTGGTCTGCCAAGGGAGCAACTGGGCATCACAACTATTTACAAAGTCTTCGATTAGGCCAACACCAGTAATCGTAGTTTATTGTTGTTCTGAAACAAAATAATTTACATGTAAAACTATCAGTACGTGTTATAAATATGAACGACGAAACGAAGACACTCTGTTCTGGTGGAGCCTTGTGTGCACTCCAGCCATGGAAACTTTTTGTGGGACGCTTCGACTCCTTTTTCTTCAGAGTGAGGAAAAGTTTGCGCGTACTTTCTGGTTGTTTGATAGATGTTGTGTTGAATACCTGGAATAAATGTTAATAATTGCATATTTGTGTAAACTGAAAGAGTTTCTGTCGTCGGCTGTGTGACTTACTTGTGCGGTTTTCTAGGCCAATATAATTTCGACTTCACTGCAGATGGATCCGAGCCAGAAGAATACTTGTTCGGCGTTGTCCAGTATCATGATGTCGTCGTCTGCTAAATCGTCTTGGCAGAAGTCGGAACAATTTTCGGCGACGGTAAAGTAGCCCTTTTCTTTGGAGCATAGGAAAAGTCGGGTGAAACTCATGTATCAGGGATGGGATTACCTCAAAATCCAGTTTGTTGTCAATCAAATACCGACGGCGTATGTTCATCAGTTTCAAGATTGATGAAGATAGAGCTGTCAGCTGGTTGCGCGACAGATTGAAAATCTTCAGCTTTTGCCAAAACTCGACCCCGGAACATAGTTCGCTTATTTCGTTATCGCTCAGGTTGAGACGTACCAAGTTGGGCAAGTTGTACAGGCAATCGGTACCTGGCAGCGAATTTCGCGAAAAATCCAGTTCGGATAAGTTGACAGTTGTCAGTGTCAGTGTCAGCTTTCAACTGTGGTGAGCTGTGACAGTGTTCAGAAGTACAGCTTTTTTTAAAAGAAGTTCAACTCAAATTTGGTGAATAAGTATATTATCTCAGTACATTTTCATATAAGTTTTTTCATAACATTCTGTATTTCTTTTCAACCAAAGTACTCATTCACCATTATTGTTCCATTATAATACCAAAACATACGACTTATAAGTAATATAAATGTAGGCTTTGAAATACGAGACACGTAAAAATATAACAAATACACAGACGAATACTTTATTTTATATTATATTTAGACTAACGGAGCAAATCTTAATTTATACTTAATAACAGTAACGATATTAATCTTGGTTTTTATAAATTATAACTAAGCTCCAGAAGTATACTAAGCGATGTATGTGATATACTTATTCTACTCGATTTATGTTAAATGCCTTACAAATGTTCGCTAAAAATGTTTTAATTTGTTTATTATTCTACAGAATTGCTCATCTTTCTTTTATTTCACATAAATATACAATTATTTTATGAAATTAATCACTGTCCACACAAAATTTAGTTGTAACAATTATTTTCAAATTTAACGGATAAAATTCTATGAACGCTGATAGCAACTTTGCCCACAGCGGAAGTGGCTCTGAAGCAACTTTGCCCACAGCGGAAGTTGCTTATTTTAGGTGCGAGTGTGTTTGTGAGCCGGAATTTTTGAAGTTTCGTGACATTTGTCAATACGAATTTCTATGTATCAATACTAGCGCAAAAAAACGTCACAAGCCCATGGTAATATAGCTTGTGGGCAAGTAACGGAAAATCGGCCGGAGTTGGTGGTCTCAGTATTGTCTCTGGTTTTTATGTTCGATTAGGCACACGAAATCTGAAATCTGAGGGCAAATCTGAAGAAGCCCAAACGAATACCACATAAATCTGAAGCAAATCTGATGTGGTATTCGATTGGGCGCTCTCAGAGCATTTTTTTTGCTCTCAGAGCAATTTTTATGTTCGTTTGGCACAAAAAAAAAAAAACAATCTTTTTCAAATTTCAGAGCACTTTTGCGAATTTAGATATTTTCTCAGATTTTCTTCAGACTTAAGCTAGGATTAGACTGTATGCCAATTAAGCATATGAATGCCAAAAGGCAAATGACCAGATTTGCCGTCAAATCAACAAAATGTCAGGTTTATCAAGACTGTATATTAGACTGTATGACCAAAACTACCAATATGGTCATATTTGACTTGATGGTCATTTGAGGCATTTGGTATTTATTACCAAAAAGAGAATGAAAATTAAAATGAATCACAATTCTACGAAATCAAACACCGATGACAACAAAATAATTCCTGTTCCATCAAAAATGCCATTAATGCCATAACGAAATTTCAATTAAAAGCATATGGGCATATAAGGCTATATGCTGGCATTCGTACCTACTGTCCCATTACACCATATGCTATTTGGGCATTTTTATCTGTCAAAATCAGCCTGGTCATATGTGGCATTCAGGTCATTAGAGCATATGAGATATGCCCATTGCATTGTATGACCATATTTTGACAGGAGAACTGTCAGATATTGGCATTTTATGACCACTTGGCATACCGTCTAATCTTACCTTAAGGAATTGAATTGAAGTGTGTGTTGTATTATCAATAAAACGAAAACAAATATCGAAAATAACAAATGCAAATTTGCATACGTTATTGTGCAACTATACATTTTACGTACCATTTACAAATTAAAAATTATGCTAAAACTAAAATATCTTTTTCCCCACAATAAAAAAAACGCTTTTCCCAAACTCTGTTAAAATATCTATTTTGTTTCAATATGACTTCGAAATGAAAAGCATTAAAATCGACCCACAACAAGTTTTTTTCTCTAAAATAACTACCTACAATAAAAGCTTGAAGTTACAAAATCTCTTTTAAGAAAAGTGCAAGAACCGTTTAAGTTGTTTTTTCTCTGATTAATATCATTAAATAGATTTCTGCTACATACTGTGACTATATATAGGGCATTTGGCATTGTGACGAAATTATTACAGGAATTCCATTTTCCAACAATTTCATAAACTAAACTAAACTAAACTTTTAAACTGAACTGCGATGTGAGCGACGGGTAACTAAAGGGTACCAAAAATGTTGAACACAGTCGCTCCCCCCCCCCTTACAAAATGGCCTCGTGATTGACATTAATTCCTTGCATAGGATTTCCTAAGTATGCGTGCGGCTGCAATGGTGCTCCTTTGATTTGTACAGCCACTAATACTTAGGAATTCCTATGCAGGAAAAGCAGCTTGTAGGCAAATGTACCGTTTCTGCTCTAAGTTGGCCCTCTAGTTTAGATCCTCTTTGATTAAAACTATCGACAACCTTCCTTTCTGCCTGTTTCTTTTTGCTTGCCTTTGCAATTTCTTGACAGCTGTTAACCAAACCATCAACCAGGTCGGATATCGTCTGTACGGGGCCATTCCAGGGATGGCCGTGTCCCAAAAAAGCTTCAAATAATCGCGACCGTAGACATGAACGTTTTTATAAAAAAAAGTTACCTACGTTGATATGGAAGAAAAGGAAAACTATAATTAATGAACTGCACTGAGAGCAATTCCAAAAACGGAAAATTATATCGGATGATGACACTTATTGCGGACCAGTAAAGTACGGGAGAAGAAAATTGACCTTGCCCTGCGATTGTGCGTGAGACCTTCATGGGATAAGTTCGAATCCCCAAGACGCAAAAGTTAATTGCAAACTGAAAAGTGTTCATACCCATAAGTCCTAAGGAAAGGCAGTGCAGTATATTTTTTTTTTTTATGGTAAGTCTTTCAAAATATAAGTGTTTATAGCGCACGAAGAAAAAAGAAAAACAAAAAAACAGCAGAAAATACAGGTGGCGGTTCAACGAATCCGAATTCGAGTGAAGTTGGCGGTCAGACGGCACAGTATTGGCCAGAGACAATACTGAGACCCCCAACTCCGGCCGATTTTCCGTTACTTGCCTACAAGCTATATTACCATGGGGTTGCAAACTTTAGGTGCGTTAGTATTGTTAAGCTAAGATTAGACTGTATGCCAATTAAGCATATGAATGCCAAAAGGCAAATGACCAGATTAGCTGTCAAATGAACAAAATGCCAGGATTATCAAGACTGTATATTAGACTATAAGACCAAAATTACCAATATGGTCATATTTGACATGATTGTCATTTGAGGCATTTGGTATTTATTACCAAAAAGAGAACGAAAATTAAAAAGAATCACAATTCTACGAAATCAAACACCGATGACAACAAAATAATTCCTGTTCCATCAAAAATGCCATTAATGCCATAACGAAATTTCAATTAAAAGCATGTGGGCATATAAGGCTATATGCTGGCATTCGTACCTATTGTCCCATTACACCATATGCTATTTGGGCATTTTTATCTGTCAAAATCAGCCTGGTCATGTGTGGCATTCAGGTCATTAGAGCATATGAGATATGCCCATTACATTGTGTGACCATATTTTGACAGGAGAACTGTCAGATATTTGCATTTTATGACCACTTGGCATACCGTCTAATCTTACCTTTACATAGAAAATCGTATTGACAAATGTCACACTCGCACCTAAAATAAGCAACTTCCGCTGTGGGCAAAGTTGCTTCAGAGCCACTTCCGCTGTGGGCAAAGTTGCTTCAGAGCCACTTCCGCTGTGGGCAAAGTTGCTATCAGCGTTCATAGAATTTTATACGTTAAATTTGAAAATAATTGTTACAACTAAATTTTTTGTGGACAGTTATTAATTTCATAAAAGAATTGTAAATTTATGTGAAATATTAGCAATTCTGTAGAATAATAAAGAATAATAAAAAAATTAAAACATTTTTAGCGAACATTTGTAAGGCATCGCTTAGTATACTTCTGGAGTTTAGTTATAATTTATAAAAACGAAGATTAATATCGTTTGCTGTTATTAAGTATAAATTAAGAGTTTCTCCGTTAGTCTAAATATAATTTAAAATAAAGTATATGTCTGTGTATATATATTTTATATTTTTACGTGTCTCGTATTTCAAAGCCTACATGTATGTTACTTGTAAGTCGTATGTTTTGGTATTATAATGGAAAAATAATGGTGAATGAGTACTTTGGTTGAATAGAAATACAGAATGTTATGAAATAACTAATATGAAAATGTACTGAGATAATATACTTATTCACCAAATTTGAGTTGAACTTCTTTTAAAAAAGCTGTACTTCTGAACACTGTCACAGCTCACCACGGTGGAAATCTGACACTGACACTGACAACTAGTCTAACTTATCCGAAGAGTTTTTTTTTTTGGCGAGATTCGTTACCAGTTACCGATTGCCTGTACAACTTGCCCAACTTGAATCATGAGTTTCACCCGACTATGCTCCAAAGCAAAGGGCTACTTCACCGTCGCCGAAAATTGCTCCGACTTCTGCCAAGACGATTAAGGACAACTGGCTCGGCTCCATATGCAGTGAAGTCGAAATCAAATTGGCCGCACAAGTAAGTCACACAGCCGACGACAAAAAAACCTTTCAGTTTACACAAATATGCATTTATTAACATTTATTTCAGGTATTCAACAGATCTATCAAACAACCAGAAAGTGCGCGCAAACTTTTCCTCACTCTGAAGAAAAAGGAGTCGAAGCGCTTCACAAAATGTTTCCATGGCTGGAGTGCACACAAGGCTCCACCTGAATAGAGTGCAGATTCGTTTCTTACATATTTATAACACGTACTGATAAGGTTTTACATGTAACTTATTTTATATTCAATACATATAATAAAACGATACAACAAACTACGATTACTGGTGTTAGCCCAATCGAAGAATTTGTGAATAGTTGTGACTCCTGTCCATTGGTGCTACATCACCTCCAGTCATGATGGCGTAATCCATTCCAGAGTGTTGCGGCAGTTTCTTGGCGAACATTATCTTACCAGTACCAGGTGGGGCCATGCATCAGGATGTTGCGGTTAGACGGGTGTTTTTCGTTGCAATGGCAATATCTCGCAGACTTTCTTCTAATTTGGGATTCAAAACAACGCCCTGTGAATAAGTATTCAGCTAGAAAATAAATATACCTATGAAAAGAAATAGTAATCACTTACTTGGAGAGCATCGGCGGGTTTGGATTTCATTCGTTTGAGGTATTGCAGGGGATTCTTTAACGCATCTGTCCTAGCATGATCTTGAGTGGGAGCTTGTGATTTAACAAACCTTGAAGAAATATCTAATAATTAAATATATATAGTGAGACAAATTCATTGAACAGTATGGCTTACTTATATCGATTCCGATTGATATTCATCGTTGTCTCCAGTGCGATCCATTATATAGGGTAAGGTTAGCGAACACCTCAACGTCGGCTTCTTCCTTAGCTGTAAGATAAATGTATTTAATTATTAATTTAAACACTTAAAATACGTGAAAACTTACATTATTTCAATTTGTTGGAGGAAAAATAAAATTTTTTTTCCATATTTTGACAGTATGTCACTCGACTTCTGTCAAAAGAAATTCACCACATTTTTTTTGTTTTGCTTTTTTTGTTGAAGCTCACACGGATTCTAAATTGATATAACACCGATAGGAAAACAAAATGGCGAATTTGAAAAAAAAACTGAGGGGGCCAGCGGCAAGAGGATTGCGAGTTGGGGGTCTCAGTATTGTCTCTGGTTATAACTACAAAATCGTTATTCTCTGCCGTTTTTTGTCATGAATGTGTTCAGCCTACTAGTCATCCGCGCAGACATTCCTTTCGTCGGCAACATTTCTCCCCCCCCGGTGGAGCGGCAGCTTGACTTGCCTCTACAGCTGCTTCACCTTCATCTGACTTGCCGACGTCCAGCACTGCCAGTTTCACCACTGGGCGATCATACGTACCACCAGCGGTTCGTACCGTTGCCCAGCTTATTTGACCATCTTTCGCAGTTATGGTGTTGACTATAATCCCCTTAGGCCAGGTATTTCTTGGAAGGTTCTCATCGACGATAATGGTTAGGCGTCAATGCTTCAGCATCTCCAGTCTCAACGGCAACATACTTCAGAGAGCGCGAGTTGACTATGCCCTCGATTTCGATCAGTGTGGAACGCAACGACTCCTCCTCCAAACGCTGATTTTTAGTAATTTCCTTCAGCACGCCTTTAACCGTACCGATGAGTCTTTCCCAGCACCCTCCCATGTGAGGCGCCGCTGGTGGATTGAAGAACCATCCGGTCTCAGCACTGGTAAACGTGCTCTGAATAACCTCTTTGTCCATCTCGTGAAATGCTTTACGGAGCTCCTTCTCAGCACCCTTCAAATTTCTCCCATTGTCCGAATAGATTTCTCTGGGAGTTCCCCGCCTGGATATGAAATTTCGGATGCACATAATACACGAGTCCGAAGTGAGACTATCCGCCACCTCTATGTGAATCGCTCTGATCGTCAAACACGTAAAGAGGACTCCTCACCGCTTTTCCATTTTTCTTCCAGACTTTATCAGGATCGGGCCTAAATAATCCACTCCAGTAAACGTGAAAGGTCTTACGACTCCCTTATGGCAGCGTCTTATTATTCTTTAGAAGAACCAACTCGTCCGCAAACTTGTCTTCTGCTGCTCAGCTTACTCCCTCCTGCCTTTACGTTGTGGGTAAACCGAAAAACCCAAGCCATTGAACGGAGCAGGCGACGGAATGTTGAAAATCTGGTTACTTCTATTATTGGATCAGCTTCGTGGTTATCCGTCAACAGAAGGAACTGTGGTCTTACTTCCTCATTCTGTGTTGCAACTTCTCTGTCGACCAGGATCGACCATTTCGCCTCTTCATCGTACAGAAACTCTGGACCCTTGAACCACCGAGTGTCTTGGTTAAATGTTGGTGTTCTAGTCCACTTGGTAGCAAAGGTCGGCTACGTTTAATTTCGTCGGAACCCAACGCCACTCCTCCTGCAGCGTAAGCTCCGAAATCTCTCCAACCCGGAACATAACGAATGGTTTATATCTTCTGGCGTCTGATCGTAGCCAGCAGAGAACGTTCTTCGAATCTGTCCACAGGAATCTCCTTTCGATCTCGAATGCGTGTCTCTTCTCAATTGTGCTAGCCAATCTGGATCCAATTAATGGAGCCTGCAATTCTAGACGCGGAATTGATAACGGCTTTAAAGGCGCAACCTTAGACTTGGCTCCAATAAGTACACAGTCCACCGAGTTCCCATTCTTAAATCTGAAGTATTCCACAGCAGCCATGGCATCCTCACTCGCATCGACGAAGACGTGTAGCTGAACCTTAGCTTCAATGTTGAAATCTTCATGCAAGTAGCACCTCTGAACTCGCACCTCCTCAACCCTTGGCAGCAGGACACGCCAACTTTCCCAACCGCTTTGTAGGTTTAGCGAAATTGTCTCGTCCCATCCTATTGTTGACCTCCACACTTCCAGCAGCAGAATCTTTAGCTTGACGAGATAGAACGACAGGAATCCTAGTGGGTCATACATTGACATTAAGAAAAGTTCACGTTTCGTTGGCATCCGATGTCCCTTCAAAATATCTTCCTGAGCCTTTGTAAACTTTAGCAAAAAGGTGAAGATATTGTTACATTTGGGCTGGGATTCGAAAAGATAAAAACACTATTCTGTTTTACTTTTCTAGACAGAATCACTTTTATTACACTTTTATGGATTATACACTAATTAAGTACTAGAACAATATTACTTAAACAATTCTTCAACGATTCAAACCAATCACTTATTTCACTCTATTATTTATCTTCACAACCGATTACTATCTCGAACTTTAACCAATCACTGATAAAAATCAACTGTCCCCCTGTTCTACAACCTCTCCTTTTATATCTGCTCTGCCATCTCTTCGAGAACTTTCTAGCTAACTCCAATTGGTTCTACAATTGGCTGACATACTTTTTCCCCTTTTCAGCAATTGATAAATTCCCAGTTAATCTAGTTTAGTGGGGAATTGACAGATTCCAATCTCCAATTGGAAGTGGAACTTGTTTGGTGACAAATGGGGGTTGTTTTCATTTCACCATTTTAATTTGTTTTCATTTCACCGTGATTCATTCCACGCCACAATATCCCCCTCTTAAACTTGTTCGTCCCGAACAAACTCGTTAACATTTGCACCATTATAGCGATGAAGACGATCCACATGAACGACTTTCAGCTTGCCTCTTCCTCGTTGGATGCGATATACAACGTCGTTGATGCGCTTTACGATTTTGTAGGGCCCTTCCCAGTCTGGTTGCAACTTAGGTGATAAACCTTTTCTTCGATGAGGGCTATATAGCCATACCAGATCTCCTTCTTGAAAGCCTGTAGTTGTTGTTTTAGTATCGTACCTCGTTTTCATGCGGTCACTGGCTATCTTAATATTAGCCCTGGTCCCTCGATGCACGTCCCTGATGATATCCCTGAGGTCTGTAACATAGTCCTCCTCGTTTTTGGACTCTTCGCATGGAGATCCAAACATTAACTCGCTAGGTAGGCGGACTTTTCGACCAAATAGGACTTCAGATGGAGTATGTCCTGTGGTGTTGTGCACTGCACTTCGATAGGCCAATAAAAACATGGGAATGTGTTTGTCCCAATCTCTCTGGTCATCGCCAACGACCTTAGAGAGGTGTTCATTCAGCGTTCTATTGAAGCGCTCCACCATCCCATCTGATTGTGGATGAAGCGGTGTTGTTCTTGTCTTCTTAATCCCGAGTAACTGGCACACTCCTTGGAAAATCCTGGACTCGAAGTTTCATCCTTGGTCCGAATGCAGTTCCATAGGTACACCGAATCTGCTTACCCAGTTGAAGACGATTTGCTCCACCACAGTCTTAGCTTCTTGATTTGGGATAGCCAATGCTTCAGGCCACTTACTGAAGTAGCCCATAACAACAAGGATGTAACGATTTCCATTGTTTGTTTCAGGAAACGGTCCCGCAATATCAACGGCTAATCTTTCGAAAGGGGTCCAACATTATATTGATGCATCTTGCCTCGGACTTTCGCTCTCGGGCCTTTGCTGGCCGCACATATTACGCATTTCCTGCACCAATTCTCAACATCCTCCCTTGAATGGACCCAGTAAAAGCGTTCTCGTACTTTTCCGAGTGTTTTGTTTATTCCCAAGTGGCCTCCAGACACTCCATCATGCAATTCTCTCAACACTTCGATAACTTTTGTCCTGGGAACAACAAGCTGCATTACGTACGACTTTCCATCCGGGCTTTCCCATTTTCTTTTTAGAATGCCGTCTTGGACATGAAGGGAATCCCACTGCGCCCAGTATGCCTTCAGCTCGGGACTCCTATTGGATATCTCCTGCCAGTCTGGTTTTCCCTCATGCTCCTTCCAGGCGAGGATAGGTTCGATATCCGGATCTTCCTTTTGAGCCTCTCGGATTTCCCGTTCACTCCAGACTTCCCTTTCGATGTTGTATTTCGTACTCGTACATTTGCAGCTGTTCGATCCACCTTGCGACTTGTCCTTCAGGATTCTTAAAGTGTAGTAGCCACTTTAAAGATGCATGGTCTGTGCGAAGGATGAATTTCTGCCCATAGAGGTACTTATGGAAATGTTTCGTTGCCAGTACCAAAGCAAGGGGTTCGCGCCTGGTAACACAGTAGTTCCTCTCTGGCTTTGAGAGAACTTTGCTGAAGAACGAAACTACCTTCTCTTGGCCCTCGTGTACCTGGGAAAGCACGGCTCCAATTCCCACATTACTAGCGTCTGCATCCACAATAAATGTTTTTCCAGGGGTGGGGTACGCTAATATGGGGGCGTCGCACAACTGTTGCTTAAGTTCTTTGAAGCTGTTTTCGCACTCACCTGACCATTTGAATGGTTTGCCTTTTTCTGTCAGTTGATGCAAGCTCTTTGCGATCCTGGCAAAGTCCTTTACAAATCGTCTTAATAGGTCGCAAGTCCCAGAAAGCTTCTCAGCTGATGTTTGTCTTTGGGAACCGGCCAGTTTTTCACTGCATCGATCTTCTCCGGATCAGTCTTGACTCCCTTGGAAGAGATGATGTGCCCGAGATACTTCACTTCTGGTCGGAATAGAGAACACTTCTTCGAGTTCAGCTTTAACTGTGCACTTCGTAGCCTTTGGAACACCTCCCTGAGGTTATTTCGATGTTCGTTGAACGTTTTACCAACCACGATGACATCGTCCAGGTAGACCAAACAGGTTTTCCACGTCAGTCCCAGCAAAACACGCTCCATTAGACGCTCAAAAGTTGCTGGAGCATTGCACAGTCCAAATGGCATTACTGTAAATTGCCAAAGCCCGTTTCCTGCTGTGAATGCTGTTTTCTCGCGGTCTTCTGGATGGATCTGTACTTGCCAGTAGCCACTCTTCAGATCAAGAGTCGAAAACCATTTGGCCCCGGATAGTGTGTCCAGGGTATCGTCAATTCTGGGCAGGGGGTAGCTATCCTTCTTGGTGACGTTGTTTAGTTGGCGATAGTCCACGCAGAATCTCGTACTTCCGTCTTTCTTTTTGACCAAGACGACCGGTGATACCCACGGACTTTTTGAGCTCTCAATCAGTCCCTCCTTTTCCATCGTCGACACCATTTCTGCAACCTCCGTCTGCTTGGCCAATGGTAGTCGTCTGGGAGGCTGACGAATTGGTCTTGCATCCCCGGTGTCAATTCGATGCTGTACGAGATGTGTTCGGCCATGCTCGCTACTCTGCGAAGCAAATATATCAGCGAACTCGTCGATTAGACTCCCTGCCATAGCCCGCTGCTCCTGATCCAGCTCGCACTCTCCGAGTATATTCTTTTTCATTTCCGATATCTCCGTAGGTCTAACCGGTTTCGCAGGACTTTCTTTTGACAACTTTGTGACCGCAGTAATCGGTACGCACTTTCCGATCACTTCCCCTTGCTTCAGCTTTACGCTTCTGTGTTCCGCATTGAGGACACGAACGGGAACCAAGTTGTTTTTAGGTTCAACAAGCATCTTTCCGACGATATAGCTCTGGTAATAGTTTTCTCTATCTGGCTCTATTAGGAAGAATCGGTGGCTCCCAGGATCACCTTCCAACCTTGTCCAAATAAGTGTCTCTGACCAAGGTGGTGATATTTCGTCCTCACTTACAACTGTTCTTAGAGCTGCGACGTTCTCGTTCCCGTAAACCATTGGAATCTCGACGTTTCTGTACTTTAGAACTTGCAAACCGATGTCGAGTACTACATCATGCGTCTTCATAAAGTCGATTCCAATGATGCATTCGTCACATATATCGGCCACTAAGAATGTATGGGAGAAGAATATTCCTGCTAGGTTTATCGTCAAGAGTACCTAACCATACACCTTTACCGTTGCTCCAGTTGCTGTTTTCAGACAGTAGCTGCTGGTGTTGTGCAGCCATGATTGACGAACGATGTCCCTTCTGATTATGGAAGCGGTGGCACCTGTATCGATTGTGGCCACACACTTTTTCTGACCGATATGTGCTTCCACTGTCAAGCTCCTATTACATCGTTTGGTCTGTGAAACCTGAATTGTGGTCATGGGGGCGTCGATTCCAGAAACCAGCTTCTGCCCCGCGAAGTTGGTTCTTACTCGTTTCCCGACTGATGGCTATGTGAGGTTCCATCCGTCAATTGTTCAGATGCCTCGTCGAAAGACTCCTAGTTCTGCAATGTGGACAACTGCCTTGTCTACGTTCAGCTCTGCACTGTCGTTGAAGATGTCCAATTTTGTTGCAGTTCCAGCAACGGATCGGTCCCCTGTGAGCACTGTTCCGGTCTTCTACATCTGTTCTCTGGCAAGAGCATTCGACGGATGTTATTTCTCTCACGCGGTGGAATCCTTGAGATGCTTGGTCCGCAGCTTTCATACTTAAGGCAAATGCCAGTGCCTCAGGAAGAGTTCTCTTTCCAGCCATTCGTAGAGCCATCTGAAGTTGTCTGTCATCTATGGCTTGTGTAAATGCCTCAATAGCCATTTCGTTGATGGCATCTTCGCCGGCATTGGGATATGACAAGTGCGCTAGCCGTTCTATATCCGCTTGCAGCTGCTGGAGTGTTTCTCCCCTCTTCTGGAATCTACTGCGCAGTTGCACTCTATACACTTGCTGCATATGGTCGTCGCCAAACCGCATCTCAATAGCCTTAACCAAAGCATCATAGTTGCGTTGTTTTTCTTCTGAGATAGTTTGAAGCAATTCTGCAGCTGTACCTCGTAATGCGAGCGTTAATGCAATCGACTTTTCCTCGTCGTCCCATCCATTGGTCATTGCAGCTGCTTCAAACTGTCTCTTATAGATCGGCCATGATGTTTGACCATCAAAAACGGGTGGTTGCATCTCCTTCCTTCTTGGGCAGTCAGTAGAATATTCCCGAGCTTTCTGTTTCTTGACTTTTTCGAGCTCTTTAGCTATGTTCTCGATGTTCGTGCCGAGCTCTTTAGCTATGTTCTCGTGTTTATGAAACGTCTCATTAATTTCCTCAAATTTTGTTTCATGCTCGTTTAATTTGTCATCAATTGCGTCGATTTTTACATTTAGAACAATCCTAAATTCTTCCACGGCATCTTTTTGTGCGGCGACAAGAGAATTCTTTTGATCTGCGAACTTCGATTCCATAGAATTCTTCTGTTCTTCTAGAGAATTCTTTTGTTCTGCGAACTTCGATTCCATAGAATTCTTCTGTTCTGCGAAATTCAATTCCATAGAATTCTTCTGTTCTTCTAGAGAATTCTTCTGTTCTTCCATCTTGGCAAGAAGTAATTCCATCATAGCGCTAATATCAACGCCTGTACTTACTTGTTCTTCTGCCACGTCGAAAAGCATGGTCTTTGGATTTTCTCCCTCATTTTCGACAGTCTCCTGCAGACGAAGTATGAGGTCACTTTTCCCTCCAGCTGTAGAGATATTCCTCTTTTCTAATTCACTTTTTAATTGGGGTATGCTTAGTTGTAGCAATACACGACCCATTTTTTTTTGTCTCTTGTAATTTCGAAATTCACAAATTCACTTTAATTTTTTTTTTTTTTTAATGTTTCTTTATCACACACGCTTTAACACAGAATAAGTTTTATCCCACTTCTGACACCAATGTTACATTTGGGCTGGGATTCGAAAAGATAAAAACACTATTCTGTTTTACTTTTCTAGTCAGAATCACTTTTATTACACTTTTATGGATTATACACTAATTAAGTACTAGAACAATATTACTTAAACAATTCTTCAACGATTCAAACCAATCACTTATTTCACTCTATTATTTATCTTCACAACCGATTACTATCTCGAACTTTAACCAATCACTGATAAAAATCAACTGTCCCCCTGTTCTACAACCTCTCCTTTTATATCTGCTCTGCCATCTCTTCGAGAACTTTCTAGCTAACTCCAATTGGTTCTACAATTGGCTGACATACTTTTTCCCCTTTTCAGCAATTGATAAATTCCCAGTTAATTTAGTTTAGTGGGGAATTGACAGATTCCAATCTCCAATTGGAAGTGGAACTTGTTTGGTGACAAATGGGGGTTGTTTTCATTTCACCATTTTAATTTGTTTTCATTTCACCATGATTCATTCCACGCCACAATATCGACTGAAGTGTTCCACCGGAGTCCCAAGACCTTTGCCGTACTTTTTGCTTCCTCAGAATGCTCTTCAAATATTTTGCCCTTACTCTCAGGCTGATCGAGCGCTTGGAGAACCCCCTTGGAGTTCGAGAGCCAGTTGCGGATGTTGAACACTGCCATTGAGTGAATATACTTGACTTCCTCTGCCAGACGAATCGCTTCTTCAATGGTGTCCACACTATCAAGCAGATCATCCACGTAATGATGCTGAACAATTGCTTCCGAAGCCCGGGGAAAGATGTGTGCGAATTCCCTGGCATTCGTATTTTTCACATATTGGGCAATACTCGGTGAACATGTTGCACCAAACCGTAACACCTTCATCACGTAGACGTCTGGCTCACGGTTAGAATCTCCATCACGCCACAAGAATCTCTGCGAGTCTTGATCCTCCTCGCGCACGCCAACCTGATGGAACATTTCCTCAATGTCGCCGACAATCGCTATTCGTCTCGTACGAAACCCGTGCAGCACCTCCGTCAAAACTCTCAGCTCATCTGGGCCCTTCAACAGCATGCTATTCAATGACACTTCTTGTGTAGAGGCAGCCGCATCCCATACCAAGCGGAGCTTTTCTGGCTTATTAAGGTTTCTTACTATAAAAATTGGAAGATACCAAGCTCTCGCATTAACATTTTCAATCTCACGCTCACGCTCTTTAAGCTTCCTAGCGTAGCCCCTGACAACCAAATCTTGTATCTGCCCATTTACTATGTCACGCAAAGACGTATCACCTGACATCTTTTTCTCCATGCACCTGAGCCCTTTCAACGCTATTGAAAAGCTTTCTGTCAGCACTACGTCTTCATAGCGCCACAATAATCCAGTGCGGAACGAATTTCCTTACCGCTTAACCGTTGTACGAAGAATGTCTTTAGCTCGCATCTCTTCAGCTGACTCAACGTGTTGCTTGTCAATCCCATGCTCCTCCAGAATAAAGTGCTGCCGAACCATCTCGTGAAGATCCCTATTACATTCACAAGCGTCGTATGCATGATACACTCCATTTACCTTGGCATCCTTAACGTAACTACCGCTTACACACCATCCAAGCCGAGTCTTAATTGCGACCGGATCATTCCATTTCCCTTCTCTGATTCGTTGTGGCAACAAAAGTCTTTGGTTGTTAATACCAATCAATATTCCACACTGCGCTTTATTGTAGGACTGCAGTGGTACGCCATTAAAGTGGGAGTACTTCCTGTTAATCTCCTCTTGGTCCACGGATTGTACTGCCAGAGCTAGTCGTTTGACTGTGCGCGCATCTCTTAGCCAATACTTCGACTGCTGCATACCTTCAGATCTTGCAGATATCTCGAGCGGAACGATCTTGGATTCTTCTTCTAGACGTGTAGTGTCCGACGTCCATTTCAAGCATAATGGCGTATTCACTCCTTTTAGCCCTAAGTTATTTGCCACGCTTTCCTCGACCAACGTTAACGACGAACCATTATCCAAAAAGGCGAATGTTTCGAAGGACCTTCCATTTCCATAAAGAACTACTGGAATGATACTAAACAGCGTATTTGTAACATTGGCTTGCTGATGGGCGTGATGGTTCCCATCTACAATTGGTATCGACTGATAAGGCGCCTCTTGATAATTGTGCAGAAGTGGATGGTGCTGGTATTCACATCCATTGATTCCGCATACACAGCATAACAGCTCGACATCGAAAGCGCTTTGGATGTCCTTAACATCCCTCACACACACCTTTGCTTTCCAGCATTTCCCACCTTTGGTAAACGTCAGCTGTCTAAAGTGTTGGCAATCAGCCAACTTGTGATCATGTTCACATAGGTAACATCCTCTTCTGGTTTGGTTTTGCTGAATTCTCCTTCTTGTTGTCCTGTTTTCAGAGTATGTATGTAAAGCTGCTTGTCTTCTCTCATTTCTCCCGTCTGGTGCTGTATATGTCGTTACCGTGCTCGCCGCCTCTGTCATTCCATACAACCATTTGCTGAACTTCGCTAGGTCATGTTCCTGTTTCCCATTGTACGAGGACCAATTTAGCTTAATTGAAGCCGGCAGCTTATCAACCAGTTCCTGGAGTAGTGTTGGATCGCTTAGGTGATTTGTCAATCCAGACGCCTCTATCGTACATTGCAGACTACGGATAGAGAGAGCGTACTGAATGATTGTGTCCAACCGTTCTGCTTTGGGAGGTGGCTCCGCTCTTATTTTCTTCAGCATCGTTTGAACTATGTATGCTGGCTGTCCGTACAACATACGCAGCTCCGAAATAATTTCGGGAACTGTTGATGGCAACATAAGACGTGAGCCCTTCAATGCTCTTTGCAGTCTCCATAAGTTTTCATCATGAGAAAACCCACACAACTTCGTGGTATTCTCAAAGCTGCTTATAAAGAGCGGCCACTCTTCGGGGTTTCCAGAGAACACTGGCAGTTCTTTTGCCAAAACCTGCCTTGCCGCTACCTGACACTGATCCAACGAGACAACTTCTTCAACAGCTGCAGATAATTTCTTGTCTTCTTCAGGCTTCACCACTTCCACAGCTGTCGGTTTCGTGTTGTTAATCCATTCTGCTGCTCGTTTTTGTTAAACTTCTTTCGTCCTCCTGGTCCTCTTCTTCTTCTTCTTCCTCTTCCAAAGCAAGTATCTCGAACTTCTTGCGAAGGTATTCGTCATCTAACTTCTTCTGTTTGTCTAGGCGAAGCATATCCAGTTTCAGCATGCGCTTACTTCTTCTTGTAGATGCGACTGACCACCGATTCTCTGACTGTCGATCCACCTCTATAAGTATCCCTGCTTGCGTTTGCGTTCCCGCGGGTGCGCTAGAGCAACATTGCTTTTCCTCAGTACTCTGGTTCCGAACTGTCGCGTTGAGTTTGCTGCAGGCAAACACTCAAAACTCGTCTCCGTGACGCCGGAATCCACCCCAGCACAGCTGAAATGTTGTCACCTCTGGCATCCGTCGCATTGGACCATGTCGTCCGCATCATTATTCCTTTTGCAAGAAATGCAATCGGCTCTATCCCTCGTGGTCGACATCTCAAAATGGCGAACTATAATTTTTAGAATTGTTGCCGTTGACGTAAAGATATCCCAAGAAAACACCAATCTTTGAGTTTATCAGAAAATAACTAAAACAAGCAAAATAATCTTTATTATCAATTCAGTTACAAATGGATTTTAATTCATTTACCTAAAAATTATAGGTATTTTTCTCTTTTTCTGATATCTTCCTCGGCCGGCTTTATATATATATATTTATAAGAAGTATCTAGAACAACGAACAAGAAACAAGTATCTGCTGCACGATGCACGACAATGGCCTCGTTCCATTGCCCGCTAGATGACCATCGGCATGAAAAACACCATGGCCGCGTTCCACTGCCCGCTAGATGAACAGCGGCATGAGAAACTCCATATAAAAAAAATTGACATTTCACCATTGGCGCTAGATGTCTAGCACTTTTGGTGAAATATCCCTTTCAGGGAAATTTCTCAATCTAGCGCAAAACTACCCGCTGCATTGAGAGAAAAACAAACAAAAAAAACAGTTGTCAAAGGAAATCGTGCAAACGTTTACAAAATAAAAAAAAAACGAAACCAAGCAATTGCAATTGTGATAAAATTTGTAGTAACGTAAATAAAATAGGAATTCAGACATTGTTTTCAACATATTTTATGATTTCTTTGATTGTAGTGTGGAAATAAATATGCGAAAAAGTGTGTCAAATTTCATTTTGCCGCTGGCGCTATCGTTCTAGCGCGAACGTTCCTTCGTCTGGGATATTTTGTGCTAGACGTCTAGCGGGCAGTGGAACCCGGCCCATATAAAAAAAAATCACATTTCACCATTTGCGCTAGATGTCTAGCACTTTTTGTGAAATATCCCTTTCAGGGAAATTTCTCAATCTAGCGCAAAACTACCCGTTGGATTGAGAGAAAGAAAAAGCACGACCTGTCAAAGGAAATCGTTCAAATGTTTACAAAATAAAAAAAAAATTAAACCGAGCAAGTATAATTGTGATAAAATTGGTAATAACGTAAATAAAATAGGAATTCAGACGTTGTTTTCAACATATTGTATCATTTCTTTAATTGTAGTGTGGAAATAGATGTGCGAAAATGTGTGTCAAATTTCATTTTGCCGCTGGCGCTATCGTTCTAGCGCGAGCGTTCCTTCCAGTTCCTTCGTCTGGGATATTTTGTGCTAGACGTCTAGCGGGCAGTGGAACCCGGCCAATGTATCATTTCTTTAATTGTAGTGTGGAAATTATTATGGGAAAAATAGTGTCAAATGTCATTTTGCCGCTGGCGCTATCGTTCTAGCGCGGGCGTTCCTTCATCTGGTATATTTGTGCTCGACGTCTAGCGGGCTGTGGAACCCGCCCAATAAATTTTAAGTGGGGGGCAGGGAGGCAGGCAGATACTTCGTTCAGTATGAAATGGCAGCGATGTACGAAAGTTGGTGGATGAATGTGTTCAGCCTACTAGTCATCCGCGCAGACATTCCCTTCGTCGGCAACACGGGGAGACGTAGAAAAGCTGTCAGTCTATTTAATAGTTATTGTGGTATTCGATTGGGCGATCTCAGAGCACTTTTTTTTTGCTCTCAGAGCAATTTTTATGTTCGTTTGGTACAAAAAAAGCAATTCTTTTCTGATTTCAGAGCACTTTTGCGAATATAGATATTTTCTCAGATTTACCAATACAAGTGCATTTGAGTTTGACAACTGGTGGAGTTTGTTTACATTTTCGTGAAATTTTTCTACAGCAAAGAAAGGCATTGCATCGGGTGAATCTATTTCGTAAATTATTTGTGTACAAATGTTTAAAAATCAATCGGGACGGAAATTTCTGAAGAAGCCCAATCGAATACCACAGTAGTTTATGGTATTGTCCTGGTATTGTCTCTGGTCTCTGGTACCCACCAACCAACAATCTTTTTCTATCGTTCAGTTGAAAGGATTTGCATGCCCACCCATATTATAAAGTTAACTCTCCGAACACACCCGTAGAGGAAATTTTTGTTCCCCGAATGTGAAACGTCAAAACGTGAAAAATACATTTGTTTTGGTTCGGATTTTTAAAATGCATTTATTTTCAGCACGAACGCTTTAGTTGTATTTATATTTCTGAAAAAGATATTTACATTTCCAAATATACACGGAAATTTCTAACATTGTTTACCATAATTTGCCTTCAAAAAAAGTTTTCGGGGGGCTACGTTCAAGCAACAAGTTGTAAGTAGAAGAATTTTTCCCAGTGCCAAAGTACATATATTTGTGATATTTCGAATGATTTTACACAGGGAATCATGGACGATGATGTTATAGTAATCTACGATGAAATTGAGGAAGAACCTGAACAATTTACGGCGCAGAACTATGAATATATGTTGGCACAGGCGCTGCTAACACGGGAAGCCATACAGGAAAAGCTTCAAGACCCAAGTGAAAACTCCAACTTTCAATTTGTAGGCAGTGCTACGCACAACAATTCTATATGGAATAATTTTCTGGCCGTAACTTATGGCGGTGTAGAACAAAATTTTTTTAAATGCCGGGATTGCACAGAAATCTTTGACAAAGATCCACAAAAATCACTTGAACAGCTCCGAAGTCATAATTGTCATTCCCTAGTAGAAAAAAAAGAGGCATTTCAACAAACAGCTAACAATCGATCCATCAGAGGCAGAACTAGTGCAGTTAAAAACCCGGAAAAACCTAGAATACTAACGCGTGAGGAATTAATTGAAGCTTATCGCAGTCCGAAAGAAAAACAGTTTATTGTAACCAAATCGAAACCGAATTTTAAATGTTTTGCGTGGCAGTTTTTGGATGTGGTCTCCTATAAGGGACTCAAGCAGCCATTCGCTCGGTGTCGCTATTGTGGGATGTTCGTCTCATATACCAATAAAAATGGCACTTCCTCTATACGAAAGCATGCATTGCGTTGTGCGCACATATTGCGAGCAAAACGTAGCTTGGGTAAGCAACGCACCAAATTTCCGAATTCCCAGAGCATTGTTTCCGAAGACAATGCTGAAAAATCAAATGCTTCCTCTGATGAGAGCAGTGAACTTGAAAGCAATCTTATTCCAAAAGTGGAAATCTATTCAGATGAAGAACAAGAAGAGAAGATTACAATTTTCAGCTGCACCCAATTGAGGAAAATGTATAATCTCAACAAAGATTCCAAGTTGTTTCTATTTAGAAAGTCCAAGAGGAAGGATATAAAAAATTCCTTCTGGAATTGGCTGGAAGAAGTTTTTTACAAAGGTAAGTGTTGCGTTTCAGTCAGTTTATGCTATTCCAACTGTTGTCGTTGCAGATATCAAACAGGATTGCTTTAGATGCACTATATGTGACACATTCGTTAGCGGTGTGGACGAAAATGAACTGGCTGTTCACATAACCAATCACAATTCCAAAAATCAGAGCGTAAAGAAGTTGCCAACTAATAAAAAAGAGAAATTGCCGGAAACGCTAGTAGATATTAAACCAAAGCCATATTTGAAAAAATATAATCTATCGGCAGCAAAACCAGAACACTTTGACTACAGCGAAATTGAAGTAGTCAGTGAAACACTTCCCGAGACAACAAACCTCGTGACAAATAACCTGGTAGATTTAATCATAACGAGTGCTGGCCAATCACTTAGTTTTATTGAAGACCCCAGCTTTCGAGCTCTGGCTCAGAGTCTTATCCGTTTAGGGGCGATGCACGGCGATCGCAACGCAAATGATTGCCTTCTTGGCATTGATACAATCTTAAAGCAAAGCATTCCCATTCGAGTACGAGCTCTTAAGACGGAAATCAAAGAGCTGATAGCCAATGAGCCGCACCTCAGCTTGAGTGTAGATTTAGCAAAAGACGATTCACCGAATTCAAGAGCTATGTCTTATCTGACAGTAAAAACTCACATAGTTACGAAAGCCTTTTTATATAGAATATTCGTTTTAGGTACACGCGAATTCCGCGACAATGCCACGCATGATAATGTGCAAGACGCCTTTTTAAGTATTATGAACGAATACATCAAAACGGACGGCCTCCAGGCGCGCTGCATTGTTGTGCTTAATGAGAACAACGAGACCTTACTCAAGGCTTTTGATACTTACACCCGATTGCCAAGTGTAACGCACAGCCTGGAAATGATTGTCAACGAGGTACTGCAGATTGAAGATACTGAACTTAACATTTCGAACACAGTTGTGAAAATTCAAGAACTCTTCGAACATATAACTACGGAACACAACTATTCGGTTAACAAAGGCGAATGTCTGCTGGATCTGTTGGAAGAATTCTACGAAATGAACAAACCGATCGAGAAATTATTGAAAGAGAGACCTCCGTGTCAAAGAGATCACATTGCGCTATCGGACATACCTAAAAACACCGTGAAAACAATACTGAACGGGTTTCAGGTAATTAAATTATGCGTCGACACCATAAGGCAGAACCAAATCACCATAAACGGTATACTACTGTGGAAAAAGAAACTCATCGAGCAGTATTCGCCGGTTTTGTACGAGCATCGTCAAAACGCGCGCTTGAAGTTTCACACCCTCGAGCTGATCCAGAACAAGTTTCTTATAGATCATCCGATATACAAGATAGCACTGTTTCTCAATCCCAACTTTAAGAGCCTTAAATTTCTGTCGGAGACTGATCGGCAAGAAGTGTTCAATTCTATAAAAGAAATATTTCTCAAACGATTTAGGAACGACTGCGCAGCGGAAGGATGCGACCACGAATCGGACGTTATTGATAAAGAAATAAATAGGTACTATTCTACGAAGAGCTTCGATTACGCCAACGAGGACCTGCTGGAATTTTGGAAGAAAATAACGCTTTTCCCACATCTGAAGATCGTGGCGAGACATGTGCTGAGCATACCTGGTACATCTGACGGCGTTAACGAGGAAGTATTCCAAAAGGCCAATAGAATACTTGCCAATGGCATTGGAACAAGTGCGGACTATAACAGCATAATCTTCTTGCACAGCAATTTCGTAGATGGGTAGTGACGGCTGTGGGATAACAATGTTGATATTGTTTCATTTACATATATATTACAAGTTGTAATGTAATTCATTGAAACCGATTGTTTCTGTAAATTTAAAATAAATGTTACATTTTTTTCTAAAGCAGTTTTCGATGAAATGGATGAAGGTGCCGACATTTATAGCTTTTTGTTCCAAAATAACAAAAACCGTTCGGTGGGAACAGTTTTTGAAAAGAATACTTCTGAAACCGTTCCATTAGTCAGAATCCATTCAAAAGGCAATTACTAAAGTGCTCTATTTTATAAAATCCAGCAAGCAGCACCGCAGCAACCGAGGACTATGTACTGACATTCGACCAATACAATTATTGTGGTTTCAACCAGAAGCAGCTTTCTTGTTCCATTGGATTTCAGAATGAGTGAAACGACATTATACTCTTTTGTGAATAATAATTACGTAACCCGCGTTTCATCGACCCCTGGATGACTAAGGACATTTTTTCGTTCCACATTAATTCTACATGTAGCCAGCCAACTAAGTTCTAGGGCGGATGGATCGCGCACAAACAAAATTATATTCCGTTTAATACAACCGGCATTAAGGGTAGTAGGACCCCCATGCATTTCCTGACTGCAATAATAATGTAGGTACATCGCTGAATGAACAAAGTATTATCATTTGATCCTGTTTGAAGTTGTTTTTGTTAGGATAGTCCAAAAACGAGGATATAGCCAATTCTTTCACCAACTGCTTGGAAGAAGTTTTCTATAATGGTCGATCTTGCGATTTGCATGAAAATGCGGCCATTCATACCATTGTAGATATCAATACGGGTCGCTTTATGTGCTAATACTACCTATATGTATTCATTTTGTAAGAACGTGGGTGAACGCCATAATTATGTAGCTGTGCAAACTAGACTTACCTTCATTAAGTTCTTAGCAAGGTTTTATTTTTAGGGTCTATTGTCTCTTCCACATAACACTAACCCAAGGTATTTTTCACTGCAATTTCCATTCTTCGGATATAGCGTGCAGGCTGTTTAGATTTAACCAACCAAAACGAAAATACGGCAAACAATTAAGCGGCAGACATCTTTCCACTTGACTTCAACCCTTCAAAAGTTTTTTTCTAGGGTGAAATTTTAGCTTGATTCAGCTTAATAATTTCGTTTTAAAAACAGTTCCCCATGTTTGTATTTTTTAAAATCAAATGAAACACAATTAATTGAGGTTGCTGTCGGGTACATGGGATCTTCATTACAAGAGAATATTTATGTAAAAATTACAAAACGAGGACTGAACTGACTTGGTTTTACATACGTCAAGGCAACTACAAGCTACTATAATAAATACGACAAATGTAAGTATAAAGTAGAATCTTTTTTTTAAGTCCATAGTACGGGTACCGCACAGGATTCGAAATTTCTCCCTAACAAAGAGACATATTTATTTGCCGAGATAATCTGCGGAACCTCAGCCTTCAGATCATCTTGTTTACGACATGCAGGGTATCCATTGTGTATCTCTTTGACGCATGTTTCTCCGTCATTAGGACTTGGCAGTTATCAGTCTTGCATCCGCATCAGCAACAGAAAGACAGGTGGAATCTTCAGCACGCGATTACAACAACTACATCCCACCTTCAATCTGCACGTTAGGTATGTAAGGCAACCCTACTGAGTATCAGTCAAACTCTCTCCTATCCACTCAATTGTGAACCTCTTATGTGGTATTCGTTTGGGCTTCTTCAGATTTGCTCTCAGATTTCAGATTTCGTGTGGCTAATCGAACATAAAAACGCTCTTGCTCTTTTTTTGTGTTGATATTCGTGCGACTTGAATATGTGTAGTCTTCGACACTTTTCTATGCGCTTTCCATTCTGGTTAAATTTTATATTAAAACATCCGAAATTTCATTCCCGATTGATTTCTAAATGTTTGCACACAAATAATTTACGAAAATAGATTCACCCGATGCAATGCCTTTCTTTGCTGTAGAAAAAATTCACGCAAATGTAAACAAACTCCACCAAATGTCAAACTCAAATGCACTTGTATTGGTAAATCTGAAGCAAATCTGAGAAAATATCTAGATTCGCAAAAGTGCTCTGAAATCTGAAAAAGATTGCTTTTTTTGGTACCAAACGAACATAAAAATTGCTCTGAGGGCAAAAAAAGTGCTCTGAGAGCGCCCAAACGAATACCACATTAAACACATACTATCCCCTCCTACGCATTCGTATCCTTGAATGATTTGATGAATATTGTCGGTCAGTCGGTTGGAATTGATATATGAAGGCGGACTTCAGTAATAAAAGTATAAACAGTATCGAGTATCTTTTAATTATAAGATATAATATAAGACGGTCAATCTGGAACTAATTTATTGCAAATTCGTCTACTTGCCTTTGGTGAAGTAAGTATTCAATAAAACACATCTGATATGGCTGGAGAGTTATGTCTTTCCTGGGGCTTTCTTTGTCTGAATACCTGACTGAGGTTAAACATTATTTAGTTCAGTAATAGTTTGGTCTAAGGTAGTCTCAATATATGTAGCAGAGGCCGCAAGTTAAGCCATGGCAAAATAGTGATGCCAAAATTCTATTGGACGAATACAAAAGGTTTGTACCTATTCACAGAATTTCCCCTTTGGGACAAAATAGAGACAAAATGGTATAATAAGCATAGTCCCCATGCTTATTATACCATTAATATTTTCGGATATTTTCAGGACGTTGAAGACGGTTTTACCTGCAGGATTCTTCTGAATGCCAAGATTTTAGGCGTTTGTCTTCTCGGCAAATCAGAAACGGTCAACGCATCGATATAATGGGTTGGAAGTGAGGGACAGTAGCCAAACTGGGAAATGATAACGGGACCTTTGGCTACAAGCTGCCTGTTTGACACGTGATAAGTATTCGTTCCTATAAAAAAGGGGCACTATTACTGCCGTATGCATACTTAAAGAATCTTGTACAGAGATTTGATGTGGATCGGGTGGCCATTTTTATGGTGCGATTTCAAGTTGGGCGGCTGTCTTTGGTTCTATTGCATGCATTCAAACGACAATTTATAAACATGCTTCAATTACATTTTGGGCTATAGGACAGTATTCTTTTATTTTTTGCAAGGTTAAAAAAAATATTTCACAAAACTCCCCGATGATGCTTTGCCTATTTGGTGCCAGTAAAACGATAGACGCTCTTTATCGCGATGGAATTTGACAGAACCAAAAGCTGGCATCCACAGATTAAATGATGATTTTTGTATTCAATTTCAGGTACCTCAGCAAGTCGGCGATTTCCGTGTTATCTATGCCGACTATGATCTTATCCTTCTTTCGAGTGAGTAAAATAAAAGGCAAGTACATTCAACTTCAACACACAATTAGTTAATGAGAGCATTCAGTTTTTAATTTTATTTGATAAAAATAAATTATGAAAAAAAAACAACTAAAAGAATAGGTAAATGCTTTCTCGCATATATCGATTCTGTTTGATACACATGAATTTTCATTGTAATTCGTGTATATTTCAATGTTTTTACAACGTTTTTGAAATGTTATATAATTCAATTATATCAAGTAATTCACATAACTATTATTCTAGAAATCATATTAAAAATAAAAGGAAATATAAACGCAAAGTTCGGATACATTTTCGGTTTTTGGAAGGTTGAGCGCTCCCTTCCAGAGCAGGTAAAAGGAAATCCAATAAAAACGGCAATAACATAAATGGAAACGAAAAAAAAAAAAGAAACCAAAATATGAACCTTGAAAAATCCAAACTAAATTAGATTTAGCAAATTCTACTGCAGTACGGATTCAGATAGAGGAGCTTCAGCCAGAGTAGAACCGGAATCAGCATTCGCGGTTGCTGTGGTCATCGCGATAGCGTTGGCAGTACCTGCTGCTGGTACTGCCGATTTTTTTACTATGGACGGTTCAATATCCTGCAGAGGTGACTTCTAAATTAGCACAAAAAATGAAAATAAAATGAATAAAATTAAACAATAAAAATAAAAATTAAGAGTAAAATAGATTAATAGCCTGTGGCTTATCGATGTGTGATTGGGATACCTACAGCAGATGAGTCATGAGTCCTAGATTTGGCAGGATCAGCTTGTACAGCAGCGGCTCCTATAGACGAAGTAGTAGATGATTTATTCGAATCATCATTTGGTGGCGAAGAACTCTTTCTTGTTTGTGGTTGGTATGGCGGTCGTTGTACGAACATATTGTCCAAAATATGGTCAATATTTTCTGCACTTCCGATAGGGGCGTTGGCCGAGGAAGTCGAAGACACCGAAGGTATTGATCCTGACGTTGAATTGTTCTTAGAGTCGTCTTCCTTGTTTTCCTGGTTGCGCTTTGTCTTTTCCGATGGAGGCAATATGGGTATAGCGTTTGTGGGTCGTCTCTGTGGCAAGACAACAGGTCGAGCAGCGGGCTGCGGTGATGGAACGAAATACGTTGTGCCCCCGACAGTGTTGAAGTTTTGATAATTAGTATAGTTCGGATAGGCAGCAGATGGTGTTGCAGAAGGATTTTGAGAAGCACTCTGTACGTAGTTCACGGTGCCTGGAGGCACCGGTGCTGAAACCGGAGCGGCAATTGATGGCGCCAAAGCAGCCTGGCTAAGTGGCTGGCTAGCTGTCGGGTTGAAGGCAAGTGGAGCAGATGCAGACTGCGTCTGCAGAAAAGCAGTTGGTTGTTGCGGGTACTGGTTTTGGGGTGGACCAGCTGCAGGTGGAGGAGAACTATAGTCGGGCGCAGTGGGGGTGTAATAAGCTGCCGCTGGTGGACCAGCCGAAGCAGCAGAATATTGCTGCGGAATTCCAGTGAAAGGCTGTTTTCCAGCAGCCGGTTGTTGTGATGCTGAAGTTTGAGGCAACCCGGATACCTGCAGAGCTTGCATTTGCGCTTGCAGATTCTCTTGATGGTAAAGCTGCATCAGATTAGCCTGGATTAAGTGCTGCTCCTGTAGCATAATCTGCTGAGGTGTATGCACATTTGTTGCTATTTGCTGTTGCTGCTGTACTTCGTGTTGCATATGTAACTGCTGCAAGGCGTGTTGATCTAAATGTTGGTTGCTGCTGGGAGCTCCACTGGTTGTATCATGTTGCGACCTTTGCCTCAAGCTTGAGTACCGCTTCGTTCGTGCATGTTCCTGCTGATTAACAACTTGCTGTGTTGGTTGCTGTGGCTGCGGCTGAAGATCTAGCATATTGTTTTGCAAAGTGTTTTGGTTAGCGACTTGCGAGCTATGTTGATTAGCTAAAGTATGCATTTGAACGCTGCCAACGTGACTGGGATCGTTACGATTCTGTGCTTGCTGCAAGCGAGCTGATAAGTTTGAGCTAGTTTGCCTGTTATGAGCACTGTGACTGCTGAACTTTTCACTTATTTCTCGAGAACTATATCCTCCTGAATTAGAGATGCTGACTGATTGCGGCGATGGATGTATCTGTTGGCCGTGGTCGTATCCATTGTACGGCTGTTGGTTAATAGATTTTAAGGTCGGTTGCACGTTGATTGATTTATTATTTGAAAATTTTTGGATATTAGATACTTCCACATTTGTTTCTGCTGGTTGATTGACGATGGACCTTACAATATTGAAATCTTTGTTGCTTCCTCGGCTTGAATTAGCATGACTTCCTGCTGCACTGCCACTAGAACGGCTTTTGTTTTTAAAGTCCATTGCTGGCTGACGATTACCGGCACGAAAATGTTTCGTATTTGCAGTGTTTCGCTTAACATGCTCTTTGTTTTCTCTGTTAGAATTTTGCTGTCCTCCAATACGTGGGCGGTCGGCTTGCGGTCTATCAAAGCGATTCTCCTTTTCGTCGCGGTAACTTCTTGACTTTCGTGCCTTTTGCCGCTCTTCCAGGGCAGGGAAGTCTTCCGGTTTTGGAGGCTTCCTCTGAGCGCTGCTCGCCTTAATATACGCAGTCTCATCTTCCCAATTACGGGAGTATTTACTCGGCCCACGCGCGTAACGTCGCCGCCTTCGGGCCCTTGGAGGTCCGTCTTCATTTCTTATGTCATATCTACAAGGGAAAAATAAAAGTTTCCACAAAGTTCATCATGGGCGTATTTATAGATTAAAAAAAATTTACTTACCCATATGCGGACACAAGTTCAGATCTTGATTTTGGTGCTTGCTCACTAGCATCAAAGCGGTCATGCGACCATCGGTCCCCACCCGACGCCGGCTGCCATTTTTTCATTGTTTTGGAAGCCTGTGAAATTGTCGGTGAAAGCGCGCTAATTTCTCCATCCTCACTTATTTCAGTCACTTGCGACAGAGTACCTTCCCTACGATGTAAAATATTTAGCGACTGTATTTAAGATTAAGTATTTTAAGCAAGATCCTTACGGCTCATCAGCTGTACGATCGTCGTGTTCGTAGAACGTGCCCTTTTTTGGAATATACTGGGGATTGCTTCGATCTTCGTCTACCTTCTTCGTGTAATCTGTTGTTTCCTGGCCATCGCCACGTTGTCTCTCAACGTCGAACTCCAAGCTATCAGTGTCGGTATTTCCCACGTCCTCAAGGCTATCGTCGTCATCATCATCGTCTTCCTCTTCATCCGCATCATCATCATCGTCGTCGTATTCGCCATGAGCACCACCCTCCAGATCGCTTGCTGTGTCATACTCCGAGTCATGATGGTGAGAATTGCTAGATTTTTCGTGATTTGGTGATGTTCCCGGCTGGCCGCCCGAAGCCAAATCATTCACCTTTTAGAGAAAAAAGAAAGAAAGAAACCAACAAAATGTGAAATGTGCTCTCTACTCGGCACTGCAGTTGAATGTTAATCGAGAGCAGTTTGTCGCTCTCACGAAGTCTTTGCGTTTAAATAGCAGATAAGAAAGTGCATCATGATATTCACCGATAACCATTCTTTCACCCCACAAAAATATTAAAAGGAAATAATATGATCTACACAACCGAATATTATGGCAACTGGAAACGAGGTCATTATAGTCTAATGATTAAACGGCGGCGACCGCCAAACTTTCATTTTAATTGTGCACTCTCTCTAGTGCTCTGATATTATATATGTGAGCACTTTTAACCTACGTTTGTAATTGTGAGTTTTTTCGCCAAGTGAAAAGATCGGGCTTTTTATGAATATTATTTTATTTTGGATAAAAAATATGCATTACCTCATTTTTAATATTTTCCACTGGTACATCGACAGCCAATGTAGTTGCAGAAACTGAAGAGTGCTCCGAAGCTGGTGCCTGTGGCAAATTAGCAACTTCAGCCATTTAATTTTGTTTGTAAGTTATTTTTTATTCCAATGATGAAATTAGGAAAATTTTTCTCAGCGCAACGCAATCAATTGCGAACTATCACAGAATCACCGTGAAAAGGTTTTTGCTTTTAGCTGCTTTCAGAAAAAAATATCTTTGTTGTATGTGTGCACAAAAAACGGGAAATTTTACGCTGTTATATTGGCTGCCTGAATGTCAAAGTCGAAGTACAAGTAGCAAAAAAGTTGATGATTGTTGAAATACCACTATGTACCGCAAGCTTGCGATGCCAGGGTTTTAGAAGGTAGGTACACAGGCAAATGAAATTATATTAAAATGACAAAAGTCAATAAATGGCTTAATCGACAATGGATGGGAATAAGTCACGTCAAGAGAAACTCGTAATAAAAATCAAATTCGGTCAATATTTTCATTTTAGTCAGAAGTCCCTTATGCCAAACTTCCCGGTATTTTGAGGGCCAGTAAATAATTAGTCTGTAAACAGATTAAAGAACAATTGTAGGGTTAGGTACTGTTCACATCAGAGCGAACACTATCGGATTTAAAAATTCTGTGAACACACGTGTACGATTGGAGCGTTTTCCAATCGCCAACCGAGAATCTTTATTTTGAGAATTCGTAATAGGGAGATTCTGGTTGCGAATTTTATTTGTTACAAAGTTGGAAGTGCATTTTCGAACAGCGACAATGAGCGAAAGCGACAACGAAAAGAAAGGGTTTGACCACCAATGTGGGTTTTTGGCGACTCATTCAAGCTTTTATTTCTTGGGGGTTTTTATATACTATGTAGCTTAAGACTAACAATACATTATTTTTGTTGTACTTTTTAAAGCTTTGTTAACAAAATCGGTACTTCAAAAAATATGGCAACTAGTGTAAAGTAAGGCGCGAGATTTGAATTCGTGGTGAACATTTGCCTTAGTGATGAGCGTTGAAGTTGATGGTGAGTTTGCTCCAACATTCCGCCCCCTTTGAAAGGACTCCTTTCAACAAGGCAGGGCTGCCAATTTTCGAATAGGGCGTCTGATGCATCCTCTCGATGTCTTCACGTCGGCAACTCGAACTTTTCCATCTTGGCCTTGGATAACGTTTGTGATTCTTCCCATCTGCCATCTTTGAGGTGGAAGGTTGTCGTCGTGAATAATAACTAAACTTCCGGGGTTGATATTTGGACTGGATGTTAACCATTTGGATCTTCCTTGTAGTTCGTGGATATAATCCGCTGACCATCGTTGCCAGAAATGCGTCTTTACAGCATTAATTCGCCGCCACCGCTGAACAAAGCTGATATCGGCAGCTTCGACTGCTGGCTCTGGAATGGCTTTTAGAAATGACCCAATTAGCAGGTGTGCTGGTGTCAAGGCTTCAGAATCATTGGGGTCTGATGACATCGGTGTTATTGGCCTCGATCTCCACAAGTGCCGTTGACAACTCCTCGAACGTAAGTTTCGCTCCGCTCAGGCTTCGATATAAATGGCCCTTTGCCACCTTGACTGCAGCCTCCCAAATGCCACCGAAGTGGGGTGCCCTGGGGGGGTATAAAATGAAAGTTTATGTTTGTGTTAGTGCAAAAGTTTGAAACTATTTCTTTAGAAGACTTTCTCATCAACATATTGCGCAACTCCAATAATTTTGATTGAGCCCCTACGAAATTTGTTGCGTTATCGCAATGGATGTCACTGGGAAGACCTCTGCGACCTATCATTCGTTTAAGGGCGGCTACAAACGCTTCAGCTGAAAGATCCGACACGACTTCCAAGTGAACTGCCTTTGAGGAGAAGCAAACAAATACAGCCACGTAAGTTTTATAGGTTACTTTTCCACGAATTTTCAGATATGTGCTGATTGGGCAACAGAAGTCTACTCCACACACTAAAAACGGACGGGACGATGTCAGCCTCTCCTGAGGCAGGTTTCCCATAACTTGCTTCAGCAATTTGGGTCGGTATCTCACGCAATGAATACAATTCCGAACCACCTGTCTTGTGATTTCTCTGACATTGATTACCCAAAACCGTTGTCTTACCAATGCCACAAGAGCCTTTGCACCGGCGTGGTAGTTCGTATAATGCAGATGCCTGACAAGGAGTGTGGTGAAGTGATGATTCCTTGGAAGCAGTAATGGATACTTGCATTCTTCAGGAATGTTAGCATTTTTTAAACGCCCACCTACTCTTAGCAGAGGACGACCATTAGTTTCCTGAATAAAGGGATTCAACCACTTTATAGAGCCCTTAAGATTTCGATGGCTTCGTATAGCTTCAATTTCTCCTGAAAACGAGCTAATTTGTATGAAATAAACGATATTAAACAGAGCACCGTCAAGCTCCGCTGGTGTCAAAATGGTGTCGGAGTATGAGGCTTGCTTCTTGACCCGGTGGACGGCCAATTTTCTACCTGTTGCAGCAAGTATTCAGGACCTTGGAACCACATTGAACGATTTAGCTCGTCTACAGTGCAGCCTCTGGACACAATGTCGGCTGGATTCTCGTGAGTTGGAAAGTGCCAGATGACTCCCTGTGTCTCCTCCTGAATTTCTGCAACCCTATTTCCGACGAATGTGCAAAGTTTTTTGCTGAATCTGTCCAAAAATATACCTTTGACAGAGCGCTGCCGGAGATATTTCTCATCTTTGCCCAAAGTTTCGACAGTAAGTGAGCAGCGCACAGCTCTAAGCGTGGCAGCTGCCGTTTTCTTGTTGGTGCTACTTAAGACTTTGCCACAAGAAGTTTTGTTTGAATGACGCCTGATGAATCTGTTGCTCTGAGGTACAGACAGCAACCATATGCCTGCATCGATGCATCCGCATATCCGTGCACTTCGTACGATTGTGTATTTATGGCTAATACATGTCTAGGCACAGTCATATTTTGCAATGAATGCAAGTCATCCATGAATTGACGCCATTCTGTTTCAATGCTTTGTGGGATCGACGTATCCCAATCAAGTTTCTCAATCCAAATCTTTTGGAGGATAATCTTTGCTCTAATGATTACTGGACTTAGCAATCCCATCGGGTCGAAAAGCGACGAAGAAAGTGAGAGAATCGTTCTCTTAGTGTACTTCGAGTACATTCGACTTGGTTTGTATGAATTCCATGCAATTCCTAACGTGCTGGTCAGACTTCCCTCGTTGATCGAAATTTCTTTGTACTGGTTACCTACAGCGGCTTGTACGATGTCAACGTTGTTGCTATGCCATTTGGATAGCTCCATTCCTGCTGCCTTCGAAATTGCCGAAATTTCCCATTGTATCTGCATAACCCTGTTGAGATCATCGTCCCCAGTAAGCATATCGTCAACGTAAAAATCAGATTTGAGCACTCGAGAACCCAACTCAAATCTATCTCTGTTTTGTTCGCTTAAGTAAAGCAGACTACGGATGGCCAAAAATGGTGCTGCAGACGTACCGTAGGTCACTGTATTGAGTTGGTAAGTTTGCACCGGTTTCGTTTCGTCCTCTCTCCACAAGATAAATTGAAATCGACGGTGGGAAGGGTGAATAAGAATTTGTCTGTACATCTTTACAATGTCTGCCGTGAGCACATACCGATGTAAGCGAAAGCGGACAAGGATGTCAAAGAGATTGTCTTGTATTGTTGGACCGACCATTAAAATTCCATTCAAAGAAATTTGCGATGAGGTGCGGCAAGACGCGTCAAATACCGCTCTTAGCTTAGTCGACGTGCTTTCCGGCCTAACAACACATTGATGCGGCATATAGTAATGTGGTTGATCAAGATTTGGTTCTTTAACTAGAGTCATATGACCCAATAACTGGTATTCTTCTAGAAACGATGTGTATTGAGATTTAAGCTCTTGATTCTTTGCCAACCGACGTTCAAGAGATAAAAACCTGCGGAACGCAATATCGTAAGAGACCCCTAAGCAATCGGATCCCTTTTGAATGGAAGCTGGACCATAAGTCGCCCACTTGGAAGATGCTCTACATTTTGCCTCGCAGTTTGTTTGTTCCTCTGTCCACGTAGATTTGAGACCTTGTACCTCCTCTAGTTGCCAAAACTTCTCAACATATTGTTGTAAATTGTCTTCCATCGAACTCATGAAGCAAACTTGTTTGTCCTTTTTAGTTACTGTTTTGTATCTCCCAGAGACAATCCAGCCTAGCGTTGTTTTCTGCAGTGTTGGAAGTCCCTTACCAAGTTTCACTTGCCCTACTTGCATCAAGTCGAAAAATGCTTCAGCCCCTAAGAGCAAATCTATTTGAGAAGGCTGGTTGAAGTGTTCATCAGCAAACTCCAGGTTCCGGGGGATATTTCAATCTGTTACACTAAATGATGCTTCCGGTTGATATCCAGTGATTGTTGGAGTGACTAACAATTCAAGAGACAACTCGAAGTTATTATATCTTGAGCGAATAGTTGTCTGAGTTTGGGAGTGTATCTTCGTCTCCGTGCTCCCTATTCCATCGATGTCTATGTTTTTCTTTTCTTTTTTAAGGTGAAGAATGTTTGCGAACCTTTCATTAATAAGGTTTACTTGGGACCCTGAGTCAAGAAGAACCCTACCGATCTGAAAACTCCCCGATGAATCCTTGACCAGAACTAATGCAGTAGCCAAAATAACTTGGGTTGTAGGACCTCTCTCCCTATCTAAAGCTGCGTTAACGGCCGCTGAGGTTGAAGGCGCTTCATTTCTGCTCGCCCTGTCCGATGACGATCCACCACCTTTACCATTGGTTTCACTTGGTTGGAACCGATGCAAAAGGCTGTGGTGGGGTTGTCTGCAATTTTTACACCCATATGTTGATGGGCATTTTGCAACGCTCTGACCCTTTCCCAAACAATTCAGACACAATCCTAACCTCTTTACATTGGTAAAACGATCCTTTACTGAGAGTGCATTGAAGCTAGAACAACTGGGAAGAGAGTGACTACTATCTCGGCGAAATCCACAACACCTTTGTGTAACTGACAGTGATGTTTGAAACCGTTGACTGTGACTGGGCTTATTGGAAGACCACTTTTGAGCTGAATCCGATTGAAGGATCTTGCTGCCCCTTGCCTCTAGGTACTGGCATCGCTTACTAAGCAGAGCTGCACATTCCTTCCACTTGGGTAGAGTTGTATAATCTAAATACTCATCCCACTTTGATTGTGCTTCTGGATCCAGTTTAGATATAGCAATATAAATCACGATTGCATTGCAGATCTCTTCAAAGGAACCTATTGATTGCAACGAATTGTATAGCGCTGAAATATTGCCCACTAAACTTCGCAACGAGCTGGCAGATGGTTTTGGGACCTTAGGTAATTCAAATAACTCTGAAATGTATTAAAGGAAGATTAGGCAATCGTTGTCGTATCGTTCCTTGAGCCTGGCAATTGCTTTGGGATTGTTTTCTTCAGTTACTTGAAAGGATTTCACCGTTCTGGGTAACCTCAGCTTCGGTAAATGGTTGATTCAATGAGGAACAGAAAATGTTGTTTCCGCCGCACTAACGCGCCTAGTTGCTCCCAAAAGTTAAAGAATCTTAGTTTTCGTTGATATGTATAGGTCTTCCAAGTCTCCTCGGCATGTTTCCCCTGGAACCAACCGCTCCAATCGAGTTTGGTACACCAGAAGTTGTTTAAAATACGACTCCACTATGCCTAGACGACATTCGAGTTCGGTTGATGAAAGAGCATTCCCTTTTGTTTCGACTATGTTCTTTATCCTACTAATATTGCCCTTAGTTGAGGAGCGTAGCTGCTTCAACTCATCAATCGACGTTGTATTATCTTCGTCAGTCATTTTATTTAGATAAATCAACTAAAACTATTTGTTGTATTGGTTTTTTAATTGAACCTTAATTGCAACGATTGTACCAACAGCAACAACAACCACTCTCTTAACCCCAAGTGGTATGCAAAATCTATTTTAACTCTTCTAGCAGACAATTATTCTGGAACCTGAAGTAATTCCCACGATGAAAAGGTACGATGAGAATTGATGATTTGATTATATTGTTACATTTGGGCTGGGATTCGAAAAGATAAAACACTATTCTGTTAAACTTTTCTAGTCAAAATCACTTTTATTACACTTTTACGGATTATCCACTAATTAAGTACTAGAACAATATTACTTAAACAATTCCTCAACGATTCAAACCAATCACTTATTTCACTTTATTACTCTGCACTTATTTATCCTTACAACCGATTACTATCTCGAACTTAAACCAATCACTGATAAAAATCAACTGTCGCCCTGTTCTACAACCTCTCCTTTTATATCTGCTCTGCCATCTCTTCGAGAACTTTCTAGCTAACTCCAATTGGTTCTACAATTGGCTGACAAACTTTTTCCCCTTTTCAGCAATTGATAAATTCCCATTAAGTTTAGTGGGGAATTGACAGATTCCAATCTCCAATTGGAGGTGGAACTTGTTTGGTGACAAATGGGGGTTGTTTTCATTTCACCACGATTCATTCCACGCCACAGTATACTTTATTTTAAATTATATTTAGACTAACGGAGAAACTATTAATAACAGCAACGATATTAATCTTGGTATTTATAAATTATAACTAAACTCCAGAAGTATATATTAAGCGATGTATGTGATAAACATATTCTACTCGATTTATGTTAAATGCCCTACAAATGTTGGCTAAAAATGTTTTAATTTGTTTATTATTCTACAGAATTGCTCATCTTTCTTTTATTTCACATAAATATACAACTATTTTTTGAAATTAATCACTGTTTAGTTGGAACAATTATTTTCAAATTTAACGGATAAAATTCTATGAACGCTGATAGCAACTTTGCCCACAGCGGAAGTGGCTCTGAAGCAACTTTGCCCACAGCGGAAGTTGATTATTTTAGGTGCGAGTGTGTTTTCAAAAATGTATGGGATTCTGTTTCTGTTTCAGTTTCTGTTCTTTGTCACTAACTTGGTGCCTTTAGGGTTTTGTTTTTTGAAATCCGATTTAAAAGGGCCAATAGTGCATATCCCTATACCAAAAGTGACTCTAAGCCCCCTTATTTAACCAATGTAAACTTCAAATTTAATTCAATTTTCTTTGTGTTTCGGCGTGTTTTGGTATTTTTATTAAGTACATAGGCACATCCATAAATTGTTTTATTTTTGGAAGGTATGGGAACAAAAAAAAGTCCAACGTGGACGAATTCTTTCTCCTGGATGTCAAATACATCTCAGGCCTGTTTTTGGGCTTCGATCTTAGCAAAGTAAAGCCTGAACTACATCGAAACAAAAGTGGCAAAAAGTACAAAAAAGTGAAAAAAAAAATCGGATGTACTGCTTCATCGCATAGTGCGCTCTGTATATTTCTTCTCAATTTAAAATGTTCACTTTGTGGAAAGCTCGAACATGTTCCAGCTTTCACTTTTCGCAAAGCTCTAGAAACAAATACACTCAAAGAATACTTCCCAGACTTTCCGCTAGATCACGCTTCCATCACATAATTCCTGTCAGTTTCGCAAGGAAAAGTTATTTTTTCACTTCACTCGGCTAAATGTGGTTATTATTGCTTTTGGAAATTTTAAATGGTAACTAAAAGAGCTCTGAGCTTTCATAGTTCAAACCAGGTTCAGACTTTTCTCATAGATGTCATATAAATATGCATGTGTTTTCGATTAGTTTCGGTTTTCACTTTTTTGAACTCTTCCCACTTTTGTTTCGATGTAGCTCAGGCTTTAATAAGGATTTTCAGCATATATACCAGAGATGAATGATTAAAAGAGATGAATATCTTTCGTACGTCTATCCCCCCAAAACCCATTTGTTTACATTGTTGTTTTTGTAATTTCAACCCCCGTCTGTGAATACGTGTGATCAACAAAAAAAGCATGTTGCTAATGGCCGACCGCGAGTCATCTTGCTTTTATGAGCATCGCAGTGTTTAATTAATTGTTTTGTATTGAATTTGTTTGGTTTTTGTGGAGGTTTTGATTAAAATGTAAAAAATTGTGAAATTCACAGTAGAGAATATCGAATTCTTGCATTAAAGTGCAATTCATGAACTCACATATACTAGGGTAGAAATAAGCAAGTGCGTGTGACTTCATGAATTTTTCTGGAAAGCTTCATGAATTTTTGTGGAAAACAGCTTGTAGGCAACCGCCCTTCCACTGGAAAATTATATATCTCTGTATTCCATTATCTTTGATATATACCACATGAACCACGGATCACGTCCCTGCATTTACTTCGATCTGAACTGGATTAGGTACCTATTGGTATAAATTTCTTTTTGATAACTAGATATTTTCTTGCACCCTCTGCATATTATCGATTTTCCATCGTGTCTCACTTCACTTCATAATTCACACACGTCATTATTGTGACAAGCCTTTGAAATTTGACAGTAGATTACCGGGGATAAACAAAAGCTGCAAAATCTGTAGTTTTTCATAGTCCTTCGCTAAAATGGGACTACTAACAAATCCATCTTTAAATCAGAGGAACAAGTTTGCACGCACTCTTATAAAACACAACAGGAGGATATGTTTCTTGTTGTATATTGCCGGACTGGTTTGGTTCGTATGCCTGGGTCATCCGGATTTTAATCATTCAACATATCTATCGGAAAACGCCTTATCACCTGGTACATACAAAATTAATCATCCATTTAACTAGTATGAATGTTCTATATATTGTACCACAATTCTTAGGTTTGGTTTATTCAGAACTGAAGCACGATTCTGGACGCTTAGCTCAAACATATCTTGACGAGTTGAAGAAAGAACGAGATGATCACAAAATCAATATGCCATATTCTTGGGTTCAAGCTAAGATGAAGCAAATAGGCTTGGAAACTCATGTTCATAATTTTACCTTGAACTATCCTTTTGGAGGAGGGAAGGTCTTCCAGGGGAAGAACATTTATGGTATATTGCGTGCCCCTCGCATTGGGTCGACAGAGGGTATCGTATTTTCAGCACCTTACCGACCACCTAATTCAGTTCATACTGATATAACTGCTAGTGTTCCATTGCTGCTCGCATTTGCGGAATTCGCACGAAGTAAATATAAAGAAAGCACTGTTTTTAAAACTCGTATTATAGCAAAGTTCTTCTTTTAATAGGGAAAAACTATTGGGCAAAGGATTTGATATTCTTGGTAACCGAGCAAGAACAATTGGGCATACACGCTTGGCTTGAAGCGTACTACGAAGGGGGTACGGGAGACAAGTCTGTGCTAAACAGTGGTAACCTTCCGGCAAGGGCCGGTGCGCTCCAAGCTGCCCTTAATTTGGAAATTCAAGGCTTTGATGCCGGTGAGTTCAATTTCAAACTAATTAATAAACATGCTAACCGAAGTCTATACGCAGATTACATTGACGTAAAGGTAGAGGGACTGAACGGACAATTGCCAAATTTGGATATGTTCAATTTAGTACAGCGTTTAGCAGTTCGTGAGGGCGTACCATCCGGCTACAAACAAATCCCCAAGAAGAAACGTAGAGCATCGCAAACTACGGTAAAAGAGAATCTGAAAAATATAATAGCCATGATAGCCAGCCAAGCAAACGGAGTACCAACTGGCAATCACGGCCTTTTCCACAAATACCGCATTGAGTCCTTAACCCTTGAGGCCGTAAAACGTACTTCTGGAAATTCCAATAACAAGAATATGGCGGCTGTTATTCTCCTAAAAACTGTAGAAGGAATTTCCAGAAGTTTGAATAATCTTCTTGAGCGATTTCATCAGAGCTACTTCTTTTACATATTGGTACAAAACGACCGATTCATCTCCATAGGGGACTTTATGCCAAGCCTTGCTCTAATGGCAGGTCCCCTGTATATCAAAGCATTCCTCCTATGGCTCAGCCTTAATAGTGTAGATGATGAAAATCAGGTTGATAAAGACACCAAAACAAGCGAAAAGAATCAAGAGCTACCCTACATAAAGATTTTACTCTTGATGGGCATTGTATATTTCCTTGGAGTTCTCACTGAAATACTACCACCAAACAGTTCACTAGCTGCGGTTTTTGCTGGCTATGGAGTTTCTACTGCCGTAGGAATAACGTTTATACTTTTATTTGTGATGGCCCTTGGAACGTTTTTGCCATTTTTCGTACGTTTAACTTCCGCTGGCTTGGAGCTATTGCATTTAGCTGCGCTGCTTTGCTTGGGATCAGCTCTTCTAGTTGTAGGGCTCTTGAATTTTTCTCTCGGAATTTCAATAGCCGCAGTAAGCTGCCCCTTAGCAATTATTTTAAATATAAATCATGGACACTCGTCAAAGTTCTTAACAACAATATATACATTTGTACTGAATCCTCTGGTTGTGGTATACCTTCAAGTCGTAATTCTCACGCTTGTTTCATTTCCTGAGCTTTCTTTGGGCGATGTCTGTTTTAAAGCCATAAATGCGTCGATGGATGCCATCACATACGTACTAGTTGATTCCATTGTAAGTACAATAAATGACACTGTAAGGCATTATGAAACCACATTATTTTCCGTTCCCTAGATCTATGGCAACTGGATGTACACAGTTATAACGGGTGTATTCTTTCCTATTTGGGTTTTGTTTTGGTCAGTTAACCTCATTTCAAGAGAGGCAAACCATTCAAAGATAAGGAAACTGAAGATGAAATAGTTTTAAATAGCTTTCAAGCTAATAGCTGCTACTATTTTTATTAATAAATTTAAACAGATAAAATTGTGTTATAATTGTTTACTACATCAGGGCCACCCTAGTTTATCATTTAAATTTTCTAATACGGATTGATACAAGCAAAAGTTCAAGAATACAAATGAAACAAAAATAAATGGTGACATGTTAATGACTTGGCATAAAGCTTTAGAAAAAAAAAGAAGCAGAAGGGATGATGTGCATTCACATCTACAAAGTGATACATACAAGAAGACACAAAAAAAAAAAAAAAAAAAATAGACTAAAGCAGTGAAAACTATGACGATGGCCTCTTTGCCCAGTAAGGGTGGGTAAAACTCATCAACTTCGCCGAAGTCCATCATATCCCTTTGCACTACGCTTCGTTCCTTGATTAATATTTTATCAAGGAAAACAAGAATTTTGAGGAATGAGTTATATGCACATACATGTGGATGTATACATGCATACGTAGATGTGAATACACAAAGTGACACTAAAACTTTAATAATTAAAAGATTGACATGCATTAAAATACAAATAATCATTTTTGACTAAATTGGAGATGTTATTTACGAGGAGGTGCAGATGCCTGATTCAATTTCAATCTCCAATTTTGAATACATGTTATAAATTCATTCAAAGTGAAAACATGCCTGCTTACCTGAACGCTGCAACTTTATTTCTTTTTCTATTTACTACAAGATAAGGTGAATGTTACCGTCTACCGTTCTGCGATGCGTTAGAAACGGTGGAACGTATCGCGTACCAGGTGAAAAATGAACTGTGTGGACTGTAAGAACTGTGTGTAGAACGGATGAAGCCTCGCCGGTATCCACTGACGAATCCTTAGAGCTTCTACTTAATACACCCTTTCCTGGTTGTGCAGACTACTGCGTAATCCCGCCCAACTTGCGAGGAAATCTAGCCTTGCGCCATATAAATCACCAGGGCAGGGTGGCATTTTCCGCATCATGCTGAAAAAACATGAAGGGATAGTTGTGCCTTTACTAGTTGAAACTTACAGTAGCAGTATCCTACTAAATCACATTCTTCAGTCTTGGAAGTATGTATGAGTAGTTTTCATACAGAAAGTCAGTAAAAGAGGTCACGAATCCGCAAAGGACTTCCGACGTATGAGCTTAATCTCATTCATACTCAAAACTTTAGAACGTATACTTGACCTTCACATAAGAACAGGCCTTGAAAGGTCTCCCTTATGTAATTCACAACACGCATACCTCAAGGGCAGGTCGACGGATACCGCTCTTCATGAAGTAGTGCGTACAGTTGAAAGCTTTTTTTTGGATTTTTTTTTTTTGGAATTAAGGCATAAGTAGCAAAAGGTGTATCAAACCGCTAAAATAAATTTAGATGTTAGTAAGAATAAGACTAAGGAGTACTATGATAAAAAAATTCACCCATATTCTTTTAAAACAGGGGATAAGGTACTTCTTCAGGACATGGCAAGAAAAAATAAGTATCCTTCATGCACAGGTCCTTTTGAAATTAAGCAAGTTCACAACGAAGTTAACTCGACAATTTTGCGAGGGTCAAAATTGGAGAAGGTGCATAATAATAGACTGAAACTTTGTTATGAAACTGATTGACTTAATTCAATTTTTCCCTAAGTTTAAAATGCAATTTAACCATCTGTTTACGATTTATATTTTATTTATTTCAGTTCTTAAAAATACTAGTTGCGCAATGTATGCCAATCATTGTGTCCTCTTAGTTTTATTAGTATCACTAAGCCCATCTAAAGGGTTTTCCAATAAGAGGTGTTTATTTCGTATTCAAAGAAAAATGAAACTTTTTGAGATAAATGAGGATGTTTATTTCATAATAAAGTGGAAGGTATGCAGTTAATAATGAAAACAAACATCAGCATGCATACAGGACCATATCCTTTTTATTAAATTTTCCATAACCAAATCGCAAAGGGGCTGCCCTATGTCCTCGAAAGCCTCACGATTTTTATCTTTGAGGTCTTGAACCGACGCTGGGCTGTTAGCGTAGACCTTATCTTTCACGTGGCCCCAAAGGAAGGTGTTAAATCACAAGATCTCGGTGGCAAATTGTGATCACCTCTTCGAGAGATAACACGGTCCGGAAACTTTTCCCGTAAAAGATCAATGCTCTCGTTGCTTGTGTGGCACGTAGCGCCGTTTTGTTGAAAGTAAACGTTGTCCAGATCAATACCATCCAACTCCGACTATACAAAATCATTAATCATCTCTCGATAACGCAATCCATTCATCGTTACTGTTGACCCAACCTCATTTTCGAAAAAGTAAGGTCTAATGACCCCGCCGGACCATAAACCGCACCAAACAGTCACACGTTGAGGATGGAGAGGCTTCTCAACAATAACTCTTGGGTTTTCCGAGCCCCAGATGCGACAATTTTGCTTGTTGACGTAGCCACCGAGGTGGAAATGGGCCTCATCAGTCAAGATGATTTTTCGATGGAATTCCGGATCATTTTCATGCATTTAAAGGACCCAATCAGCAAAGACACGACGATGTTGAAGCGTGTATCGTTCCATTTTTAATTATTTAATGGCGTAGTTTCTACTTGTCAAATGTCAAAGAATAAAAGCTTCAAAAGTGACAGCTACCGAAATAGCGGGTCATTCCCAATAACACCTCTCATTGGAAAACCCTTTATAATAAAAGCGCAAGCAATAGAAAAAGTCAGCATAGACCCCCTGGAATGTGCAGTGGGAATTTATTTCGACAATATCGGCAAGGTTCAACAACCTGGAGCCTTTTCGTTTATTATAATTTATCTACATACTGGTTTGAATCGACTGAAATAAAAGCATACATAAATTGTATGGAGAAATTCTGTAGGAATGAAGTCTTCCATCAGCGACATTGTATGCCTACGGTTGAAGCGATACGTCATCGATTCGATAGCATAGAAGATAATAACATTCTTTAATACAATGTGGAATCTGGCATATGGTCTATTTGGAATCCTCGATAACAAATACGCTAAGGATATTGAAAAACAAATACATACGGTAAACACTAACGATAATAATTTGTCCGAACTCCTTAAAAAACAGAGCTCTATAGCGCATTCTAAAGCTAATATTCTTATACGTTCCACTTTACAGATAAACAATCAATTCAAAGTTTTAAATGAGTACCTAACTATTACCGAAAAATCGATTAAAGACCCATTTAAAATGAACGAACAACGGCACGATTTGATGGCCGTGACGTCATATTTCATACTAATAGTGACAAATTTCGAAGGACTGCAGGGAGTTTTATTAGATATTCTTTTAGAACTAAAACACGCTAAAATAAGCCCATAGTTCGTAACCCCAAAGCAACTAAATGAACAGCTGTTGCTCATAACAAGCCATGTCCCAGGCTCGCTTAAGTTACCCAAGGGATCAGTAATGGATTTTTATAGAATGGCTACAACCAGAAGCCGTGGAATGAATGAAAGTGTTGTTTTCAAAATGCGTTTGCCATTACTCGAGCTTGAAGATTACCAACTATTCGGTCTAAATTCAATTCCCATTTTTAATAACAATTTCAGTTATTTGGTCGAAACTTCTTCACCCTACTTAGCAATCTCTTTGATGCGAGACAAATACTTTCCAATCTCAGAATTAGAATTTAATCGATGTAAAAGTTTTTCACCAGACAAGTACATTTGCACGAAGCAATATCCAACATTTAGCAAAGATTCGAATAATAGTAACTGTGAAGTCTCACTGCTAAACCATAAGATTAATAAGCTTCAAGAGTGTAAGCTAAAAATGATCAATACCAACAGTTTTTGGAAACGACTTAGAAAACCGAATACATGGATCTTTTCGTTAAATAATAATAAAACAGGTTATCTCATTTGTCATCAGACATCCACTAGCCTGACAGTGTGGGGGTGTAGTGTACTAACATTCAAACCACCATGTACAATTAAATTACCAACAATGCAAATCAAGGGCCAATTCTGTACAATAACACAATTAGAAATGCCTTCATTCCTAACACCCATTTAAGTACCCGGTCGTTGAATAGCATTGAGCCAAATGTGAAATTTTCAAAATGAACAAAACAGAATTAACTAAATTATTATACAAGTAAATTTGTTCTTTCAAAATTTAAGCTATACTATGATCTGCATTTATAGATTGCATAGTTGTCGAAAAAGTGTCTTCATTGAAGAGTTGCATACAGTGCTAAATAAAATAAAAGCTAGGAATTTAATAGTTGTAGGCGACGTTAATATTGACCTTCTAAACGTTTCAGATCCAGACTGTGAAAAATATGTGCTACTCTTAGCTTCTTACGGCCTTAAAAGTGTTTTAAATGTACCAACTCGCATTACTGACTCTACGAATAGCTGCATCGACCACATTTTTCTGCGCTTACATAAGAACAAAAACACATTTTTCGTTAGTGAAGTTCACGATTTTAAAATTACTGATCATCACTTATGTGAACTTAAATATCAGGTAGATATCTTATCACAAAAAAATAATAACAGTAGGATAAAGACTCGAGTTGACTACGAAGTTCTGCGCGAAAAACTCAGGTACGAATTCTGGGAATCAGTTTTTTCCGAAGATGAACCCTCTGTAGCTTATGAAAAATTTGTATCTATTTTAATCAACCATGTTAAGATTGCAACCTCTGTTCTTATTACAGGCCAGCGTAATATATTTTTAAAACCTTGGATGACAATGCGACTGTTGAATGATATGAAACGTAAAAAAGAATTCACAAGAAATGCAAAAAACATCCACAAAATAAAAGAAAGGTTGCTCAAGCACATGAAACATACTACATCAATCGCTTAAGTCAATTCAGAGGAGACTCAAAGAAGGAAGGGGGTTTAGTTAATAGTATTTTGGGTAGAAAAAAGAAATCTAATGATATTCCTCATATAGAAGTCAATAATTCAATTATTTCTGATCCACCCTCCATAGCAAACAATTTCAATAGGTTAGGTTAGTTTAGGTTTATGGGTGGGTACGGCAAAAGCGGGTCCTGCCGCACTCCACTTAGGTCCATTTGGACCCATTGTGATGCCCTTATTGGGGTTAGCCGATGTTGTTGGCGTTAGCGTTGTTCCCTCTCGGTTACTCGACCTTGTCCAGCCATCCTGATGTGTTTATGAACCTGTAAAGATTAGATAAAGAGACATCTGAAAGATCATGTATGTCATGGAAGTAATATCTTCCAAGTGTTCTATTCCTCAAATGACAGAGACTAGGGCATTGACAGAGGAAGTGAGGTGTGTCCTCGTGTACCTCCTCGTCTCCGCAACCCCTGCATATATCGTCATTCTTGAGTTTCATTTTCATTGTGTGGTATCTTAGGAAGTTGTGTCCCGTTACGGCCCCTACCAGTTTATACATAGACGTTCTATCAAACCGCATAAGCTTGATAGTTCGACTTGGATTATATTCCGGCCATAGCTTCCGTTATATTTCGCAGGTAGTTAATTATTTTCACCTGTTGTTGGCTTTCATCCGAGTTTTGTTTTCCACTCTCGCTCTAAGATTGCAGAGTGGTGGTTTGATTGAATCAATCGCCCGGTTTTGATCCATAGCAGAACCATTTCTTGCCACTTCGTCAGCCATCTCATTGCCGGTTTTGTCCCTGTGTCCAGGGACCCAGCAGAGACGTGTGATGTGCTGCGAGCAGAGAACCTTGAGCTCTTCGCGGCAGTGGCGAACCAGCTTCGATTTTATTTCAATAGCAGATACTGCTTTTATAGCTGTCTGGCTGTCAATAAATATGGTCATATCATTATTTGGTATTGCTAAAATTGACACCATATGGGCAGCTTCGGCGATTGCCAGAACCTCCGCCTGAAAGACACTACTGTGATCGGGTAGTCTGATTGAGTGGTGTATATTTAACTCTTCAGAGAAAACTGCAGCACCTGTTCCACAGTCCATCTTAGATCCATCTGTGTAGATGGATATCGATTTCCCTTTTGTGGGTTCATCTGTGCTCCATTCCTCCCTGCTGGGAAAATAGCAAGAGAATGGTATGTAGAAGTCAAGGTGGGGAGACAAGTAGTCAGAAGTGACAGCATCTCCCACGTATTTATTCAGAATCTGTGCGTGTCCCGGTTTGTAGGGTCTCCAGCTCTTTGTTTGACTGATCCTGAGGGCGCTTTTCGCTGCAGATTCTTGCATGTATAGGTCTAAAGGTAACAGGTCGAGGATAGCCTCCATGCCAGCAGTAGGTATTGTCCTTATTGCGCTGGTTGTACCTATACAAGCTAGTCTTTGTATTTTGGTCAGTAGTTTTAGATTCGACGCTTTGTTCGTGGCTTGCCACCAGAGTAAGCATCCGTACGTGAGTATTGGACGCACAATAGCCTTATACATCCATAGAATTATTTTGGGGATTGGTCCCCACCTTTTTCCGAGGATGCGGTTGCATGCGTAAAAAGCATTTGCAGCTTTTTAAGCTCGTTCATTGACGTTTAATTTCCAATTCTCAGATATTTGGCGCTCTCGGCTACCCTAAGGGGTATACCCTCAATTGTAGGAGGTTTGGAATCACTCTTCTGTTACTGAAAAATACCAGTTCAGTTTTCTGTGGATTGACTCCAAGACCGCATTGGTTTGCCCACACCTTAAGTGTTCGTAATGCGTTTTGTAGTAGTTCGCTTATGGTAGGTAGGAATTTGCCTGTAGCAAGTATTACTACGTCGTCTGCACAAGCAGTTACTTTGACACCTTTATTTTCGAGTTTTACTAGCACTTCGTTTATAACCAGTCCCCGAAGTAAGGGGGATATTGCTCCTCCTTGTGGTGTACCTCTCGAGGCTGTCACTCTGAGATCAATGACACCTAGGCCTGCGTTAGTGATCCTTTCAATGAGCAAGCTTTCAATCACGTTGGTTAGCGATTGGTCAACGTTGGAGTTGAGTAGTGCTCTCTTCACTGCGCATGTCTTAACAGTGTTGAATGTACCTTCAATGTTGTTGCGTTAAATTTTACCGCAACAAGGTCTACTCTCAAATCCCCTCTCTTCCTACCCATGGTCCCTCTTTTCTTGGGTTCGGTACTCGAGGTCCTGGGATGTGGACGGGCATCCGAGGCTCCCATCAGCCTTCGGACCACCTCCTTGGAGCCTTAGGGGTACAACCAAATAGGTATTCGATAGTGACAGGCCGGTCACACGCCATCAGACGGGCGGTCTGAGTGGTCGAGGATGGAAGTTCCGGTTGCGCAGCCCTTTGGACGGAAGGGAGACTCGCAACCGTCGATTAAAAGCGACGATGGGTCGGATGGTACCGACAGGAGGTCGGCAGAAACGAAAGAGTGGGGGGAGGACGATCCCCTTAGCCAACACTCCACCGAGGGATATAAGACAAATAACCTTGTCTACTCAAAGGGTGTGGCGGACAGCCAACAGAAAAACACCCCAACGACTGTCACACACAAAACGAGTGACAATATGCGAAAACACTAAGTTCGATGGGTGGAGGGACGACGATCCCTTTTTTTCAAATCACCCCGTCGCTGGAGCAACGAAGGAGCAGCAGAGGAGTGTAGGCGGACGGCCAATGAAAAGACACTCTTCGGTAGATCTACCACTATCACGGTAGAGAGTCTGGCTCGATGGGCATAGGGAAGACGATCCCTAAGTTCATGTCCCGACGATGGAGCAACGGAGGAGCAGCAGAGAGTGTGGGCGGACGGCCACGTATTATACGCACTCCCACTATAAAACCCGCACGGAAAGTGCGTGACAAACAACTACGAGCACCACATAGAAACACGAGAACACAACGAGAACACAACGTATCGAAAACGAACACAAACAAATAAAGGCGACATCAACTCAACACTAAACAAGAACATTGCTGCAATGCAAATAAAGGCCGAGAGCCCACCCTAAATTCAAAAATTGTAAGGAATGGCCTGCTATCTGCAAGTCTCATCCCCCAAATCTGCGCGAAAGTCCACCGAGATAGATTAAAGAACTCGCGGAAAAAGTAAACAATACAATACCTGTTGGACTCCTTGTCAGCGATTGGGAGTTATTGGGTTGTCCCGCGTTGAGAGGTGGGTGTAAGACCCGATGTCCGGGTGGGAAACTATCGCGTCCACCAGCATCCTTTTTTTCCTATTTCTTTGTTTAATTAAACTTGTTTTAATTCGTGGGGAAAAATGCCGGGTGCAAAATTCCTCCACGAATTACCTTGTTTTGTTTTGATTTCTATGACAGATGGTCATAGAAATAATTATTAGAGAAGGCTAACTCTGGAAAGAAGAGAAGAGAGTTCGAAGTCGGCTGGCTAACCTTAAATGTACTGGAAGGATCCTCCCAAGGCGAATTCCAGTGTATTAAGAGAGGAGTGAATGGAAGTTTTGAGAGGATTAGCGGGTTACGGCAGCGCATTGGTGTCGCACTTAAGTGACCGTTTAGCCCGCTAATGTGTATGAATGTGGTGGTTAATGGTCGTGGGAGGCATTGCTGAATGCCAACTTAAAGATCCCACCGTTGGGGCCTAACACCAGCGAATGTATGAGAGGGTGTGTGTGAGGAAGCCGAGCGACTTCGAACTAAGCCAAAAACCTGGAAGTCACTTCTTGGCTGACCAGCTTGTGTACAAGTTTAGTTTAGAAGTTTTGTGTGAAAGCGATTTTTTTTGGATTTTGAGTTGCGAGATAGGCAACATTTTTTTTTAAGAGTAAACCGTGGAGGTTTGATTAAATTAAACTGTAGAGTAGAGTAGTAGTGGAGTGAGTTCCTGTAAGGAGGAAAAAGGATCCTGGAGAGACGGGATAAACGGACAGAGGATTTTGAGGTGTCAGAAAGGGGCATCAGAGGAATAATTGAGACAGGACAAGGAATCCAACAGACAAAGATAAGTAGAGTGAAAATCGTTTGGTCTAGGTTGTTGTATAATTATTAGTTCGGTAGACTTTCGTTTCGGTAAATTCCCGAAAAAGCGGGACACGCGACCCGGTTAATATTTTTTTAACTTTCGAGACAACGCGATAGCGGGCCACGCCAACGGTCCGAACTTTTCCTAAGTATATAGATATATACTACACTAATATATAGTGCTGTTGTGTCGTCGTGAACCAATCCAAAGGCAAAAGCCCCTTTTAATAAAAGACCGCGCTCCAACGGAGCTTTTATAACGAGTTAAAACATTTGTTTCCTTTTTCTGGTTTTTTTGATTTCAGGTTTCGTAATTTTACCTAAAATTACGTGGCGCCCATTATTTTTTTCTTCAATAAAAAAAATTTATCGCAGGTGTTTTTGGAAACTCTGCGCTCAACGTTCCCCAACCCACCCCTTTCGCTGAGCAAACCGAACACAGCCCTTTCACTGGCTGTGGTTGCAAAAGTTCGCGATCTCTCTTCATCGATCTCTGATAAGTGTCATTTTCGACTTTTCCCTCGGGCAGTGGCGACTGCATTTTTTTCATTTCGTTCGTTTCGCCAATTAATTTATAAAAAGTAGTTTGATCGCGAATATCAATTAGTATAAATAATTTTGCAACATTTGGCGCCCAACGTGGGGCATTTTGAATAGTTTTGTGGTGTATTTTGGAAGGAATCTGTGTGACACAATTCCAACCCAAATCGGAGTTTTTGTGTTTAGGGAGGTGTCTTGTGTATTTTGTTTTGTGCTTCTTTTTTGGTTCTTTTTACTTTGGCTGTTTTTCTTTTAGGTTCAATAGGGATTAATTTGGTGGTGGATTAAATCCAAGTGGAAGCAGCACAAGTCGCTGAAAGTCTCGGGAGTTTTGTGTTGGAAGAGCCTACAAGCAACAGAAGCAGAGTAAGATTTCCCACAGTGGAAATTCCCAAGTAGGTGGTTTCGTTTTTTTTCTTTCGACATTATTTTGATTATTATTTTACACAATTCATTCTTATCCATATTTATTCGTATATTCATATACAAGTGTCATTCATCCATATTTATTCGTATATTCATATACAAGTGAATTATATATATATAAAAGTGTTGATTACCGATATCAGTTTCAAGCGGGATTATTATTTACATAAATATACTGTGAGGTTATTTACTTGGGAAACGGGGTTGCCACCTTAATTTTTCTTTGGTTTTGATTTTTTTTCTTTTTATTTCGCGATTTGTTTTTTATTTTAATATTGTGAGAATCTAAATTATTAGATTTCTATCCCATAAAGTTGGTAGGATTGCCAACAGACACTTTTTTTTGAATTTTTTTTTTTTTTCGTGAACTTGGGTTGTAATTCGTTTTCTTGGTGGGCATTGTTCGTTGCCAAAGCAACTGGTGGTTTTATTTTTATCTTTTTAATTTATTTCGGTATATAGTTTTCGTTTGTGATTGCTTATTTTGTTTTGGGTTGTCAATATGGAAATTAATAGGTTAGCTAGGGACGAATTAGTCTACGAAATTGAACGCAGAGGGTTGTCGGTTGGCGACGTCGACCCAATGCGAAAATCGCTTAGGGCAGCTAGGGCAATGGAGCGACGGGGTTCGGTCGTAGAATCGGACACGTACCCATTCACTTTTGAACAAGATAGGGATTCGGTTGAAAAGAAATTAGTGGAGATCAAGGCGCTCGTAGCGAGCCACCCTGAGCGGGGATCTTCAGATTTCAAGAAGGCCTTTACGAAAATAGACTGGGCAATGAATAGAATAGGGAGGTCTCGTGCTATTACGGAAGACGAGACGGCGATAAAAAAGGAATTAAAGACCGAGTTGGTCAATATCCTCGGGGAGTTAGAGGATAGTGAAGACGAAGGAAGTGATTGCGATGAGAACGCAACTATTCACGACAAGCAAGTCGTACAGCAACATCAACAACAACAGCAACAACGGCCAGTAGAGCCGCAACGTATAGAACCATCTACATCAGCATCGGTTTTGGGTACTAACCCAAATACCTTTGCCAACGAGCGACTATATATCCACTCGGAGAAGCCTGAAAACCTCTCCAAGTGGAATATCTCTTTTACGGGTGAACGGTGCGGGGCATCAGTCAACTCTTTTCTGGAGAGAGTTGAGGAACTTAGGGAAGCTAGGGGGATTAGTGAATCCCAATTGTTTAGGTCGTCGGTCGATTTGTTCACTGGGAAGGCACTTCTGTGGTTTAGGGCGATTAGGCGAACTATTTCTTCGTGGCCAGAGTTGGTGAGGGAATTGAAACTGGAGTTTCTACCTCCCAACTACGATGATCTTCTTTTAGAAGAGATTCGACGTCGTACCCAAGGGAAGGATGAATCCATAGGTGTTTACGTCGCAACGATGCAGAATATGTTCGGCAGACTTTCCGATCCTCTGACGGAGAGAAGGAAGCTGTCGATCCTGCAAAGGAATCTTGCGCCATTTTACCAGACGCAGCTTGGACTCGCAGAGCCCAAGTGCGTCAGTGATCTGGTCGCTTTGGGAAGGAAGCTGGAGACAGTGCGGGAAAATGTGGAAACGTTTGCTCCACCTCCAACAACTCGGGGTAGGCATCTCCTGGAACCGGATTTGGCCTACATTGGTTCGGAGGAACCAAGGGTTTCGGTTGTCGTTCCAGACAACCAACAGCGTCGATCACCACGACCAATGAGGTGTTTTAATTGCGATAGCGAAGGGCATTTCGCTAATCGTTGTTCCGCTCCTAGGCGTTGTTATGGTTGTGGTGCAGTAGGGACGTCGCGTAAGGATTGTCGGCGCTGTGCGGGAAACGCGCAACGGTCTCTTGGGTCAGCAGGACAAGAGCGCCGTCGCAATTAGAGAGGTCGCCTGCTGGTGACCAGTTAGGGTATTCTCAAATTCATTTAGGCTTTACTTTGGAGGCAAACGGGGAAGATAGGCGACCATACTTAGGAGTTTCAATTTATGGAATTAGGTTTTTAGGACTTTTGGATTCGGGCGCTTCACGCACAATCATTTGTAGGGACGGGTGGAATATTTTGAAAGATTTAGGGCTAGTGTTAGGTAGAGGCAACATAAAATCGGTTGCATTAGCGGATGGAGCAGGGATAGAAGTTTTAGGGGTGGTATCTTTACCAATTGTGGTGCAGGAGAAGACGGTGTTTTTAGAGTGTTTGGTGATACCAGCTCTACCACACGTCATGATCCTAGGTGCAGATTTTTGGGCACTAACGGGAGTGGTCCCGGATTTGAGATCAGGCGTGTGGAGTTTTTCGAGTCAACAGATGGTTGGCTCAATTTCAGCGATTAGGGAGAAGTCCGAGTTGGACGTGGCCGAGGTCAGGCAACTCGAAATTTTGATAGACAAAATTTTCGAAGTTATGCCAGAGGGCTTAGGGTGCACACAGTTGGTAGAGCATAAGATTAGGACGTCGGCAGAACCAATTAAGCAAAGATATTATCCGGTCTCACCGGCAATGCAGGGACATATCGATAAGGAGCTAAAGGAGATGCTGGATGCGGGAGTTATTGAGAAATCAAGCAGTCCGTGGGCATCTCCAATAGTGCTTATCAGAAAGAAGGATGGTTCATTCAGGTTCTGTGTCGACTATAGGAAACTTAATAAAGTTACAGATAGGGATGCTTATCCACTTCCGTATATTTCAACGACCCTAGATAAGCTTCGAGATGCGAAGTTTTTAACTTCGTTAGACATAAAGTCGGCCTATTGGCAGATCCCGATGGAGGAGGGATCGCGCCCACTCACAGCCTTTACGGTTCCGAATAGAGGCCTATTCCAGTTCAAGCGAATGCCATTCGGCTTGCATAACGCGCCTGCGACGTGGCAACGATTTATCGACAGCGTTTTGGGTGCCGATTTGGAGCCACACGTATTCGTGTATTTGGACGATATCATTATCGTCACCAACTCTTTCAAACAACATCTTGAGATACTGGAAGAGGTTTTTAAGCGTTTGTGTGAGGCGGGATTGAAAGTTAGTCGGGAAAAATGTAACTTTTGTAGGCCCTCTTTAAAATTCCTAGGTTACGTCGTTGATAGGAACGGATTACATGTTGATCCGGAAAAGGTGGAAAGCATGGTTAGGATTCCTGCACCAAAGAATGTGAAGGAAGTTAGGAGCTTTATAGGGACTATTTCGTGGTACAGACGTTTTGTACCAAATTTCGCCACTTTAGTTAGGCCTTTAACAGATTTGTTAAAGAAAAGTAGGAAGTTTGTATGGTCGAATGATTGTGAGGAAAGTTTTAGGAAGGCGAAAGAATGTTTGATTACGGCACCGATCCTGACATGCCCGGATTTTCAGCGACCTTTTGTGGTGCAAACCGACGCATCAGATTATGGTATCGGGGCCGTACTATCTCAGGAGTTTGAGGAAGGAGAGAAGGTAATTTGTTATTTGAGTAGGTCTCTCAATAGGTGTGAGAGAAACTACTCGACGACTGAAAAGGAATGCTTGGCGGTACTGTGGGCAGTTGAGAAGTTGCGTCCGTATATCGAAGGTGTTCGGTTTACGGTTGTGACGGACCACTACTCGCTTGTATGGCTGAGTAATCTTAAGGATCCGTCGGGTAGGCTAGCGCGCTGGGCAGTGAGGCTTCAGCAATTCGATTTTGAGATCATTCATCGCAAGGGGAAGGAACATGTCGTCCCGGATATGTTATCGCGAGGAGTTCCGGTTGTGGCCGAGATCTCGGATGCGGATTTGGACCCTTGGGTGATGAAGATGATTTCGGCAATTGAGTTGAATCCATTAGCATACCCAGCGTGGAGAGTGGAAAATGGGCGGCTTTTCAAGTTCGTGAAAGCCAGTCACATTATAGTCCACGAGAATAACGATGAGTGGAAATTAGTTGTAGGTAAATCAGGTAGATTAGGGATTTTAAGAGACTGCCATGACAGTCCGTTAGCTGGACATATGGGGGTCCGGAAAACTTTTGCTAGAGTAGGAGGCAAATATTATTGGCCTAAAATGAGACAGGATATAACTAGGTACGTTAGGAATTGTAAAGTTTGCCAACAGGTTAAGCCGGTGAATGAGAAACCCGCTGGTCTAATGAGGGAACGTGTAGGGGTTTCGAGGCCTTGGGAAATGATTTGTGTAGATTTGGTAGGACCTCTTCCCAAGTCCAGTAGGGGGTTCGTTTATATTTTAACTGTCGTCGACTATTTTACCAAATTTCCCCTTTTATTCGCGTTGAGATCTGCCACCGCAAAGGCAGTATGTAAGGAGTTGGAAGACAATGTCTTTCTTTTATTTGGCGTTCCATCAGCGGTCGTATGTGACAACGGCCCGCAGTTCCGTAGCAAGGAACTGAAAGCGCTTTGCCAGGCGTACGCGTCACAACTACGTTATACAGCACATTATCATCCACAGGCTAATCCTGCAGAAAGGATTAACCAAATTATAAAGACAACACTGAGAGCGTATGTCTCTGAAAATCATCGAGGTTGGGACTCGCAGTTGGCGAAAGTAGCGTGCGCGATACGCACGGCCCAACACGACGTTTTAGGGATTTCGCCATATTATGCGAATTTTGGTAGGGACATGATGACTTGTGGTCGAGAGGTAGCTCCTGCAAGTTATCACGTCGGGAATAGGGAAGCAGCTCCGGGTAGTGCGGAGGCAGCTTCAACGAGTAGGGATTTAGATGTAGGTGATAGGGACTTAGCTGTAGAAGATAGAGACTTAAATGTAGGAGTTAGGAATGTAGATAGGGCCGAGATAGAACATCGATTTAGGGAGCTTAGGTTAGATATAGGTAGAAAGTTAGCGGCGGCCGCCAAGAAGTCCGCGAAAGTCTACAACCTCCGACGGCGAGATACCCAATATCTCCCGAACGAGTTGGTATGGCGCAGAAATTTCGCGTTATCAGATGCCGCTAATTATTATGCCGCAAAGTTGGCTCCTAAATTCGTCGGTCCCTTCAGGATAAGAAAGCGGGTGTCACCTTGGACATACACGCTAACGGATGAGAACGGTAAAGACCGTGGAACATGGCACGTGAAGGATCTTAAGCCTCATCACGATGCCGATTAGTCTAGAAGTCCCGATAGAGTAGCGTTAGATTGTCTTCTTTATTTTTTTTCCTTCATTTCTGATTTTGCTTTTTGAGATCTAGACGGGCAGTTTTGGCCAATGATGGGAATGTCTTTCCTTTGTTGTGGTGTCAACCTATACCTTGGAAAATGGTTTGGGTTTCTTCGAAAACCAAGCCCATTTTTCAGGAGGTGAGGGTGGGGTTTGTTGCGTTAAATTTTACCGCAACAAGGTCTACTCTCAAATCCCCTCTCTTCCTACCCATGGTCCCTCTTTTCTTGGGTTCGGTACTCGAGGTCCTGGGATGTGGACGGGCATCCGAGGCTCCCATCAGCCTTCGGACCACCTCCTTGGAGCCTTAGGGGTACAACCAAATAGGTATTCGATAGTGACAGGCCGGTCACACGCCATCAGACGGGCGGTCTGAGTGGTCGAGGATGGAAGTTCCGGTTGCGCAGCCCTTTGGACGGAAGGGAGACTCGCAACCGTCGATTAAAAGCGACGATGGGTCGGATGGTACCGACAGGAGGTCGGCAGAAACGAAAGAGTGGGGGGAGGACGATCCCCTTAGCCAACACTCCACCGAGGGATATAAGACAAATAACCTTGTCTACTCAAAGGGTGTGGCGGACAGCCAACAGAAAAACACCCCAACGACTGTCACACACAAAACGAGTGACAATATGCGAAAACACTAAGTTCGATGGGTGGAGGGACGACGATCCCTTTTTTTCAAATCACCCCGTCGCTGGAGCAACGAAGGAGCAGCAGAGGAGTGTAGGCGGACGGCCAATGAAAAGACACTCTTCGGTAGATCTACCACTATCACGGTAGAGAGTCTGGCTCGATGGGCATAGGGAAGACGATCCCTAAGTTCATGTCCCGACGATGGAGCAACGGAGGAGCAGCAGAGAGTGTGGGCGGACGGCCACGTATTATACGCACTCCCACTATAAAACCCGCACGGAAAGTGCGTGACAAACAACTACGAGCACCACATAGAAACACGAGAACACAACGAGAACACAACGTATCGAAAACGAACACAAACAAATAAAGGCGACATCAACTCAACACTAAACAAGAACATTGCTGCAATGCAAATAAAGGCCGAGAGCCCACCCTAAATTCAAAAATTGTAAGGAATGGCCTGCTATCTGCAAGTCTCATCCCCCAAATCTGCGCGAAAGTCCACCGAGATAGATTAAAGAACTCGCGGAAAAAGTAAACAATACAATACCTGTTGGACTCCTTGTCAGCGATTGGGAGTTATTGGGTTGTCCCGCGTTGAGAGGTGGGTGTAAGACCCGATGTCCGGGTGGGAAACTATCGCGTCCACCAGCATCCTTTTTTTCCTATTTCTTTGTTTAATTAAACTTGTTTTAATTCGTGGGGAAAAATGCCGGGTGCAAAATTCCTCCACGAATTACCTTGTTTTGTTTTGATTTCTATGACAGATGGTCATAGAAATAATTATTAGAGAAGGCTAACTCTGGAAAGAAGAGAAGAGAGTTCGAAGTCGGCTGGCTAACCTTAAATGTACTGGAAGGATCCTCCCAAGGCGAATTCCAGTGTATTAAGAGAGGAGTGAATGGAAGTTTTGAGAGGATTAGCGGGTTACGGCAGCGCATTGGTGTCGCACTTAAGTGACCGTTTAGCCCGCTAATGTGTATGAATGTGGTGGTTAATGGTCGTGGGAGGCATTGCTGAATGCCAACTTAAAGATCCCACCGTTGGGGCCTAACACCAGCGAATGTATGAGAGGGTGTGTGTGAGGAAGCCGAGCGACTTCGAACTAAGCCAAAAACCTGGAAGTCACTTCTTGGCTGACCAGCTTGTGTACAAGTTTAGTTTAGAAGTTTTGTGTGAAAGCGATTTTTTTTGGATTTTGAGTTGCGAGATAGGCAACATTTTTTTTTAAGAGTAAACCGTGGAGGTTTGATTAAATTAAACTGTAGAGTAGAGTAGTAGTGGAGTGAGTTCCTGTAAGGAGGAAAAAGGATCCTGGAGAGACGGGATAAACGGACAGAGGATTTTGAGGTGTCAGAAAGGGGCATCAGAGGAATAATTGAGACAGGACAAGGAATCCAACAGACAAAGATAAGTAGAGTGAAAATCGTTTGGTCTAGGTTGTTGTATAATTATTAGTTCGGTAGACTTTCGTTTCGGTAAATTCCCGAAAAAGCGGGACACGCGACCCGGTTAATATTTTTTTAACTTTCGAGACAACGCGATAGCGGGCCACGCCAACGGTCCGAACTTTTCCTAAGTATATAGATATATACTACACTAATATATAGTGCTGTTGTGTCGTCGTGAACCAATCCAAAGGCAAAAGCCCCTTTTAATAAAAGACCGCGCTCCAACGGAGCTTTTATAACGAGTTAAAACATTTGTTTCCTTTTTCTGGTTTTTTTGATTTCAGGTTTCGTAATTTTACCTAAAATTACGTGGCGCCCATTATTTTTTTCTTCAATAAAAAAAATTTATCGCAGGTGTTTTTGGAAACTCTGCGCTCAACGTTCCCCAACCCACCCCTTTCGCTGAGCAAACCGAACACAGCCCTTTCACTGGCTGTGGTTGTAAAAGTTCGCGATCTCTCTTCATCGATCTCTGATAAGTGTCATTTTCGACTTTTCCCTCGGGCAGTGGCGACTGCATTTTTTTCATTTCGTTCGTTTCGCCAATTAATTTATAAAAAGTAGTTTGATCGCGAATATCAATTAGTATAAATAATTTTGCAACAATGTCTAGGAACGCGGCTAGTGTGTATTCCTTGTGCTTAAGGGACTTCTCAATGGTGCCGGTGTCTTCATGCAGCGCGGTCTCAACCCCTTTACCTTTAATATAGGCATGCTGCGCCATTGAGATCACACTATCATCAAGTCGACTGCGGATGAAAACGTTCAGTAGTTTTTCGAAGGATTTCAGGACAAAAGATGCTTATAGGCCTGAAGTCCTTAGCAGTCGTATGGCTGGATTTGCCTGCCTTCGGAATGAAGACGACCTTTACTTCTCGCCATGACCTAGGAATGTGGCCACATTCTAGGCAGCGTGTGAAGAGTCTCATCAGGGCTGGTATAATAATTGGCCTGGCCTTCTGGAGTATGATTGGAAAAATGCCGTCAAGCCCAGGTGACTTGAATGGAGAAAAAGTCTCAATCGACCAGTTAATTCTTTCCTCAGTTATTATACCCTCTGGTATTGATGCAATGGTAGTTGCGATGCTTGGTGTAGACTGGACCCTTATATTGGGAATACAACCCGGGCAGTGCGTAGATAGAAGCAGACTTAGAGTCTCCTCAGAGGACTTCGTCCACTTACCAGTATTGTCTTTCAGATAGCCCGGAACCGCAGGTTCTTTCGATAGGATTTTCCTATGTCTGGCTGATTCCCTAGTGTCTTCTATTTCGTTACAAAAAGTATGCCAGGCTGTACGTTTAGCACTTGTGACAGCGGTTTTGAATTTCCGCTGTCCGGCTTTGTATAGATCCCAGTCTGACTGGGAGTTGGTGCGCTTGGCCAAATTGAACAGAGATTTGGCTCTCCTTTTGATTTCTAGGAGGTCCTTAGACCACCAAGATGGAGAATTCCTTTTCTTGTTTGTCCGTAGAGGACAAGCTTTATCATATGCCTTACTTAGAATTTCGTTTAAATTCTCTGTGAATGCATCGATTTCGTCTGGTGTCCCTATTTCCTGATCTATCAGATTTTGGCCATTCCTCACGACATCTGAGGCAAAGGTGTCCCAGTTGGTGAGTCTTGGGTTTCTGAATTTACTTCTAACTACTGCCTGTTCATCTACTAAAAATTCTATAATCCTGTGATCTGAGAAGGATGGCTCAGAGGAGACCTTCCATTCCCTCACAGTTAGAGTTTGTGAGTTACTGTAAAGAGTTATGTCTAATACCTCACGTCTATTCCTAGTAACGAAGGCTGGCTCATTGCCAATATTTGCTATCAGGAGATTATTTTTGATTCTGAATTCTAAGAGGGACTCACCTCGTACATTGATATCCGTACTGCCCCAGAGCGTATGATGGAAGTTGGCATCACAGCCAGCAAGCAGATCCCATCTTTCCTTTTCTACTGTTCTGGCTAGTGAACAGGAGAGCTCTGAGGGTGGATTGTCCGACTCGTATGGCATGTAGATTGTCGCCAGTACCAGCGCGCCTTTTCCTGCCCTGTCCCATTTGACAGCCGTTTGGTCCGAATCACTGAGACTAGGTAAAAGAAAAAGTTTAAGCTGTTTCCTAGCGACAATACATGTTCGAGACTTACCATTTACTGGTGTATTGTGGTAAGTAGTCAGATCTTTTGAATTCAGGCCACTTATCTTACCCCGGCGAATCCAGGGTTCTTGGATCAGGGCGACATCAACATGTTTCGTTTCCATAAGGAGAACGAGATTGGCGCTGGCCGCCTTACTGTGATGAAGATTTATTTGTATTATCTTCATCACGAGTGGTCGGTTGCTCTCCCTTGCTTTTCGCCGCTAACAGCCTGAGTTTGCATAGCGTTATGCCCACGCGGACCTTGAACTATTGTTTCCGGAGTAGCGGCAGCGATTTGTGACTTAGCAGTACTGTCACGTCCATACCATTCTGGGTATATTCACCCGTTTCCAGGACTTTCCATTCCCTGCTTTGTAATTCCGGGTTAAGGAATTGCAGGTTCCTTTCCTATCAACAATGCGCAGGTCAGCATTTGACCAAGTTGCGTTCATGTTGGTGATGAAACCCTTTAACCAATCCAAAGTCTCTTGGTTGTCGCATTCCATGGTCTTGAAACCTTTGAAGGTAGATAGCTGGCCAAATAGCGGAGGCTTGCCTTCTGCCCTCACGATAGCGTCGTTGACACCATCACGGATTCGTTGTTCAATCAATTTCAATAACTACTTTGTCAATATCTCTGAGACTTTGCAACCCCCTACACCACCTTTCAGGAGTTGCAACTGTAATATTGCATCGGGTTTAATTGAAGAAAAAATGCAAAGTAATAGTTTCTGTTTTCACCAGTTCTCTTCTTATGAAATTTTCAAAATAATCATGGCCTTACAAAACAAAAATACGTGTACCAGCGATGGTATTTTTGCCATGATATTGAAGAAAATTACCTGGGAAATTGTTGATGTACTGTGTTATATCTTCAACATCAGTGTTAACAGCGGTAAGTTTCCTGATTCTCTAAAAAATGCAGAAGTTATTCCTTTATTCAAGAAGGGGAATCGCAAAAATATAAGCGACTACAGACCAATTTCTCTCCTCCCTACGATTTCAAAAATATTTGAAAAATTAATGAAATCAAGAATACTTTCATTCTTAAATCAAACCATTTTTTTTTCAGAATCTCAATATGGTTTTAGAGCAGGTATATCCACTGAAGATGCTATTCTGAAGGTCTGTTGTGATATATTTAGTGGTGTTAACGAAAGTCAATCAACAATGGCTCTTTTTTTGATATGACCAAGGCATTCGACATTGAAGATCTGCAAATTTTATTGGATCAGCTATACAAAGCTGGCCTTAGAGGGATGGCATATGAATGGCTAAAGTCATATTTGTTGGGAAGGGAGCAAAGAGTGCTAGTCAATGGATTTTACAGTGATTCACTTAAGCTTAATAACGGTGCTCCACAAGGGTCCGTGCTAGGTCCCATAGTTTTCCTTATCTACACTAACTCTCTTTTCATTCAAAACTTTTATGGCAATCGCACTGCATTTGCAGACGACATCGCTTTCACGTATACTGATTTATCGCTCCATGAATGCGTTGTAAAGGTTAGCTTCGATTTTCATATACTTCGCGTATGGTTTAACGTCCACAAACTCATTATCTGTGAAAAAACGAAATTAATGAACTTCAATCTATCACATGATGTTTCAGAAAAGTTTGAGTTCATTTTACACTCATGCCTGTGTCAAAAGTTTTGTTTACCACTACATACCTGTGGGAGACACAACTTCAACGCTAATAGTCAGTGTTCAAGTAGTTGCTTTAAAGTCGAATCAGTTGATTCCTTCAAATATCTCGGTGTATACATTGACGACAAACTTAACTGGAAGGTACACGTCCAATACTTAAAATGCTATATGCAATATGCCACTAATAACTCGCAAAGTTTATCTTTTAAAACCATACTGCTCGCAAAGAGTTCTCGTAATGTTCTATTACGGATTAGTTCAGTCGAAACTTCAATATGGTATCGTAAGCTGGGGAGGTACATATATGAATACCTTAAGGTCACTATTGATTTCCCAAAGGCATATACTTCGAATTTTGTGTGGTAAAAATCGTAATTCGGAAAGTTGGCCTCTCTTTATTAACCTTCGAATATTTCCACTGAGAAATCTCTATGTGTTCAAGGTACTTAAAGAGTTCTTCAAACGAAGTGGTAATGTTCCTTCTATAAATTCTTCGATATATAGCTTACGGATTAATAACCTGTGACTGTTTGACATCCCACTCGCGCACAAAACGCATTTTATGAACTTTTATCTAGTTTTCTCGCGTAGAAAATTTAATAAACTTCCCTTATCCATACGTTGCAATCTCAATTCCCATTCATTTTTGAAATCTCTTAAAGACTAGCTATTTACTGGGAGCCCTTATAACTTGGAACTACTTATGAAAGTAACAACTTCATATAAATGCAAAAAGACTCTTCTCTGACTTATATTGGTTTCAATCAAATTGCATTTTCTCGATTATCAGTTCTTAGTATAAGAACAGCTGATGATACCCCACGTCGGCGTCGGTTAGTTTAAGAATGACAATGAATTTGTTATAATCACTTCAATTTCTTAATCCGCACTCATATTGTAACCTAGTTAGTTATAGTGATCATTAATAAAGTTTAATTTAATTTTAATTTTAATTTAAAGGCCGATATTGATGAAGTAATGGAGCAATCTAAAACATTTTCGGTTAGCACTAACACCCACGATTACCACCATTATACCTTAAATTACGTATATCTCGCCAGTATCATTGTAATTGCCGTTGTGTACTTTCGATATTAGATACAAAAAACAGAACACTCCACACGGAGACCTAGACCCGAAAAAGACCCCTAGTCGATTCACATGCTGTGTTTGAACCAGCTTCTGACACATGCTAAAGGGATATCCTTTGTTTTGCAATTTGCGACTTTTATTACTGTTGTTACCTCACTAAGCAATTCGCTGTAAAATTTAATTCGTAGTTTAGCATGCGACAGGACGATGTTTGTATACGAATATAGTATATTAAGTCTCATAAAAATACAAATTATAATAATAATCGTACTCAACTAAACTTTGAATCGCAGCATTGTGTAATTACCTAAAACCAAAAAAATATTTAGATATACATACATAATATATATATATTAGGGTGTCCCAAAAAATTCAAAGTTATTTTTTTTTAATGCATACCCCCCAACTTTTTTCTTATTATGTTAAAACAGTCGAAAATAAAATTTTATAGAATTTGAATCACAGGAACCCGTGCCGACTTGCAAAAACGTAACAGTACCTACTTACATTGCATATATAGGGCGAGCACACATTTAGTCGTCTATGTTCAATAATAATTTCTTGTTTTCTTGTCAATGAGCGTATTGTTTTAAGTTAAGAAACATGTCAGTGGAATTACGCAGTGCTAAAAAGGCCATATTTTTGGTAGGAGATGCTATTCATCAAATAACGGGTTCAAAACTTCCCTCCAACGAACAAGTTCTCCGAGTTTTTTTTTATAACATTCGCGAAGTAAAACTAAGTGTTAATCAAAGTGAAAATCTAGTTAAACGGGAGTGTGTTATATTTTGGGAAAAGGCGCGAATACCCACAAAATCGACTCCTAATTGTGTTACAAAACTTAATAAGTTGTACCAAGTTTGGAGAGACTTACAAAAAAATGCAAACAAAACACAGGACGTGTTCAAGACAACAAGATTTTTCAAATAATTTGGATAATTTGTTTGATATTGCACACACCGATGCGCTTCAATTGATGAAAATTGAAGAAGACAAAATTTTCTTGCAGCGCCAAAGAGAGCCTGGTCGACCCGGTTACCTTGCTGGAGTGGACAGAAAACTGGCAAACAAAGAGGAAAGGACGCGACTCAGGGCTATTAAAGAGGAAACCTGGCAAATGAAATATTTTTCAGCATCTACTTCTACAGCGTCGTCGTCACAAGAACCTTTACAAGATGATTTATCTTCCAGTTTAAGTGAAAATATTGGTTCACAGGAAGATTTGTCATTTGTGATCGAGAATACGCAACCCGAGACTGCTACTTCTGCTACTATTTCTACTAAATTAGTAAAGCAGAATGATTTGGTAACTCCAAAATTAGTAGCTGCATTAGACAGATGCCAGTTGAGTGTGAGAGACTCTGTGTTTATCCTTCAAGCTACAATCGAAGCACTTGGTCATAATATTGATGACTTTCCGATCAGTAAATCATCCATTCAACGAATACGTACGGAAAAAAGAAAAGAGCGTGCGGAAGCAATTAAAGCAAATTTCCAAAATGAAGTACCCGGCTTTGTAACTGTTCACTGGGACGGAACACTATTGCCTGCTCTGGATGCGCGAAAATGTAAAGAAGAACGCCTTCCTATAGTAGTTTCGTATGGAAATAAGGTACAACTCATAGCTGTGCCGAAATTGGAGAGTTCAAGTGGCAAAGAACAGATGCAGGCTGTTTGGAATGCAATTCATGATTGGAGTCTGGAAGATCAAGTACAGATTCTCTGCTGTGATACTACGGCCTCAAATACTGTTCGTATAAATGGTGCCTGTGTGCTCCTTGAGCAAAAACTTGACAGGGAAGTGCTTGTTTTTGCTTGTCGACACCACATTTACGAACTGGTGCTAAAAAGTGTTTTCGAAGCTAAAATCAGTCAAGTGACCACAAGCCCTGATATCCCAATATTCAAAAAGTTCAGAGATAATTGGAAAACCGTCGACCCAAATAAGATTCAGTGCTATAGACAAAACGTGGAAAGATACCTAACTGCTTCCAAAATTGAAGATCTGCTTGAATTCTATCGCATTGAACTGACCAAAAAAATAGTGAGGGATGACTATCGAGAGTTGATAGAGCTCTCAATCATATTTTTAAACGGAGATAAAGAGCGAAAATGCAAAATTAGGCCACCAGGTGCTATGCACCAAGCCCGATGGATGGCAAGAGCTATCTATTCACTGAAAATAACGTTGCTGAGTTCTCAGTTCAAGTTAACCAGCAAAGACAAGGCAGCTCTGCTAGACGTTTGCTTGTTTATTGTGACACCTTATGTCAAGCCATGGCTTCAATGTATTTTGGCAGTAAAAGCACCTTACCAGTCTTACGAAAATATTGACAAAAGCATTTCGAAAGCAGCTCTACAGAAGTTCAGCTAACACTTATGGTATTTGACTGATGAAGCAGCTATCCTGTCACTATTTGACGATGAGGTGGACCAAAAACTAAAAGTTAACATTTTGAAGAATTTGTCGAAAGAAAATGTATCAACCCTTGGCAAACGATACATCCTATCGAATGAAGAACTTTGCGGTTCATTGTACGGTAAGTATGATATATTAATATTGTTATTATTATAAAGTTTTTTCTATAGTTATCTGTCTATATCCTATGTTATTTCACTCTAAATTATGCATTTTTTTTTTATCTTAGAGAAAAACATAAATTTTATTTTATTTCAACTAAGAGTAAGGATTTGTTCTCTCGTCTCAGAATTGATGACAGTTTTCTTCGTGAGTGTCCTTCAACATGGGAAACAGACTCCTCTTTTCTAGACGCCTAAAATACAATTTCTATGCTAAGAGCAGTTAACGACACAGCAGAAAGGGAAGTAAAACTAATGCAAGATTTTCATGGTTTATTAACGGATCAGGAGGAACAAAAACAATTTTTGTTACGTTGTGTACAAGAACACAGGAAGATCTACCCTGACTGTAAAAAAGAAACGTTAAAGAAAATATTCTTAAATAACAGGTTGGAATATTGTTTTTTTTATTTGAAAACAACATGAATTCTTAAGATCCCCCCAAGTAATCCAGTACAAATACGCACATAGAAACTAAATCATCAAGTCGGCACAACTTCCTGTTATCTTAGAGCTATAATATTTCATAACCGAGCTAATAGAGCTAAATGGACAAAAATTGGAGGGTATGCGTTTTTGATAGCCCAAAAAAAAAAAATTGCTTAGTGTCATGTGACCAGCGATGCCAGATGTGGGGATTTTTCCCCATTTCGGGGAATTTTTCACTTGACGGGGAAATTGGGGAAAAGTGCTCTTGAAATGGGGAAAAAACGAAATGTAAACATGTTTATCAATTTTGCATATTTAAAAATAAAACTCGTGTAGTTAAATTTCAAATAAATCCCGAACGTAAGAACATTACCGAAAATGTAAACAAACTCCACCAGTTGTCAAACTCAAATGCACTTGTATTGGTAAATCTGAAGCAAATCTGAGAAAAAGTGCTCTGAAATCTGAAAAAGATTGCATTTTTGTACCAAACGAATATAAAAACTGTTCTGAGCGCAAAGAAATTGATCTGAGAGCGCCCAATCGAATACCACTAACTGCAACCTTTTTTCAAATTCAATATCAGCTGTGAAGTTCAGCCATATATGACGCTGTGTTTTATGGATTACCTATATTGTTTTTAATATATATTTTGAATAAATGTACCAGTAATATTAGATATTTATAACTAAGTCTATATTTTTTTATTCATATATTATTATTATCGCTTGTTTATAAACAGTAAGGACTTCTTTTTGTTTTACTTGCTAATCCAAAATGAGTAAATACTTTAAGGCCAACGTATAGTGAATTGATTATTTATGTTTTAAATTCACATGAATTTCGCATTACCTTCTTAAAGAAAAAGATGTCTCAATTCATCTTTAGGTTCCTTTTTTCAATGAATCGAAATGGGGAAAAAAGTGGGGAAAAAACGGATACGAAATGGGGAAAATTTACAAAAAATTTCCCCAAAATGGGGAATTTTGGCAAAAAAAATCTGGTATCCTGCATGGGACACCCTAATATATATACATTTAAATGCAAACTATAAAAAATTAAGTAATATTATTAATTATAAATCTACATGAACCAAGTAAAATTATGAAAATTGTTTAACTACTTCGCAAAAAAAAAAAAAAATACACATGTAAATCATCTAAATGTAGAACCAAGCCATAATAATACTTGAGATACTTGATTGTTTCCTAGAAAAAAAAATACACATGTAGTCTAAATCTAGAATAAAGTCATAATAATACTTGTTATACTTGATTGTTTTCTAGAACATATTATATTTGTTTTAATTAAGAAAAATTGTTGCAATTGTAAATCAACTATATGTATTTTAATAAAGAAATGTCAGCTTCTCAAAAAAAACAAAAGTGGAGGAAAATGTGATGTAAAGTATCTGGTGTCATAGGTAGACAAGTGCTTCACTTGCATCAATCACCGTGCGAACATTTTAATTCTTACTGAACGTGTGACGAGCTAATTTTGATGTTCCCACGGCACATATTTACCTGACACCAGAAAGACTCCATTGGTCTTCTCTCTGATTTGAGAATCGGCAGTTGATTTCTAGTAACCTTTGAGACTAGATGTTTTATACGACAATGGTTTTCATTCCTATATTTTGAAGTCTTTGTACTAAGTCTACTTAACATTTGATTTTTTGATATAAACAACACACTAGAGCAATATTCAAAATGAGGCTTAGTAATTAAACTTTAACAGCAGTACCAATTTAAATTCTCTTCCTTATTCTTCCGAAAAAATTAAGCTTATTTTTTTATTTTCTTACAAATATAGTCAACGTGTATTTTGTATTTTATTTCATTTAATTTTTGAATGATCTCATTATTTTTAATTATACTTTTATCAGTGTTACCGTTAAAAATCATGTCTTTTGTCTTATTGATATTTAATTTAAGCATATTTATTTCAAACCAATCTTGCAACTTACTGAGATCTCATAGGGGCGATTTCTATTGGTAACTCCGCATATGACAGTTTTTCTTTCTCTTTCACACTTGTTAATTCAACACTTCACTCTTAAATTCATTTAATTTCTTCCATTTCCATTTCCATTACCTCTGAGGCTTTTAATCAGAGACAGAAAGTATTGTCTCTGCTTTTAATAACAATTCATTTTTAAACTCCAATACAGTCTTAAAAGTCAGGTATTTTTTTGGATACCTTCATTCAATTGACTATCTTTCTCACTTTCACTCTTCTTTAATAATTCAGACTGAATTATTTGCTTCTATAATTTGATTCGATAGTGAATCTATCTATTCTACTATTTTTTCATGTTTCGATTGTTGTGATTCTAACAAGGAATCATATTGTTTCTGGATTTTGTTTGGCAGTATAACACAATCCCAGCAGTTATAGCTAAGATTACGGCTCTTTCTTTACAAACTAGCATCATACTCGGTTAATTGACCTTCGCAACATGTTCGGTGAAAAAACTTCTTACAAAACCGACTACCCGGCACAATTTGACTTTCGCCACGACTGAACCCTTTATCACACTTTCCGCAAAAACCATCCATTTTATCAATTGTTTATCGCCACCAAATGAATGAACTGTTCAACTTTGAAGTCATTTTGTGTTAAACACGACCTACAAATCAGAAGATTTATTTACAAGCAGTTTCAAACAAGTATCTCACAAGCTTTCTTTATCTATATCTGTATCCTGAACAGTAGAACTATAGATTGGTCTGTAACGTCACTTTTACTAGCTACTTCAGCAATATATACGAACCGTCAACTTAGCAACTACCCTCAAACGGGCTAACATTGACACCTACGTGAAGTTAGCCCGCACTTTTTCTAGAATGAAAAACGTGAAATGCAGTTCGATAGACATTCGTTTGTGGTTTTTTGTAGTAAAATTTTTTTTTTTTGTTTCGTTCGTAGCTCAACCGTTAGAAAGTTAGAACCATTTGAAAAAAATGTCAGGCCGCACTTTTGACTTTTTGAAATAAAAACTAGCCAGTTGCATTGGAAATCGTTTGTGGTTGTTTGCAGTGAAATTTTTTTTTCTCAGAAATGTCTTATTTCGGAGATATAAGGACATTTGTGATTGAACCTATAACTCCGAATTTCCAATAGAGAGAAATTATTTAAAATTACTGGTGCATAAAGAATGTCCTAACTTAAGTAAAATTTTAATTAAGCGCAATTAAAATCAAAAAATGCATCCCCCTATAGTTGCATCCATATATGGACTCCACAACAACAACAAAACAACGGCAAACACATTTTTGCAAACCATCCATCATTGCCCATCGATATGAGTCACTATTTGTCAATAAGCAACAACAACCAATCAATAAACACCGATTTGTTGTACTCCTTTGAATAACATTAAAAACTGATCACTTTTAAACAATTTAGAACAACAAAAACTTAATTATTGCGAAACCTGTCCTTCTGGCTGTCTGATACAATTTTGTGATTTTATCACAAAGGCGAAGATTTAGATGCAAGTTAAGCAAATACTATTTCGGCATATGAACTCATGTCAATATTTCGGTTATTAAGCAACTCAAAATAGTTAAATCCATTTTTTTCTAATGCTTTCTTTTAGATGTATCTAGTAAAAAAAGTGACCTCTTATCAATGGATAAGGATTTATTGATAATTCAAAAAAAAAAAAAAAAAATGGTTGAAAACGTCCGTGCAGACCGATTTAAGGGGACGCATATTTCAAATGCTGGACAACTACAAACGACAAAAACTAGTTGGTTGTCAGAAAGCATGTATGTTCTATCTAATAAAACTATAAATACCAAAATTGACCAAGAATTTATATGCAATCTAAGCATGCGATATAAAACCCCGTTATCTCCGAAACTGTACAAATGTAAGTGATGAAATTTTCTATTTTCAATAGTTTTCCACCTCACCAATCTAATAATGGAATTTAAGCGAAATTGCAGCTTGCATTTTTTTTAAAGTATGTACTATTTTATCGGATCTATATCGGATCGCTTAAAAATGGACAAATTTAGGGCATTTGAGGCTCCCCTTAAATTATGAATAAAAAGTGTCCGGCAATGTGTCCCAGGTAGAAAGGGTGCATAGAATAGATATGCAAGGTTTCATCGTTTGTAGTTCAACAGTTTTTGAGTTATGGAGACCGGAAGTTAGAAGCCAACATTTTGCTTAGATTTCATATAAATCATAAACCGTTAAGCCGATTGGTTCTGGAGATAACACGGTTTTAAGGGATTATGAAATTTTTCTTCTAATGTTTCTAACTTTCTAACGGTTGAACTACAAACGAAAGAAAATGCGGGCTAACTTCACGTAGGGTAAAGTAAGGCATTGCATCGGTAAATCTATTTTTGTAAATAACTTATGTATTAATATTTTGAAATCAATCGGGACGGAAATTTAAAATGTTTAAATATAAAATTTAACAAAAAAGAGCAAGCGAAGTTTTTATGTTCGATTAGCCACACGAAATTTAAACTCAGAGAGCAAATCTGAAGAAGCCCAATCGAATACAACTTTTGAGCAGGAAGGATTTCCCTGTTCAATGAAGCTGTACCTACTTTAGGTAACACGAGTGTCAAAAGGGGATCACAAAGAGCGCTCCATTCATATGTACTGTGTTTCTCTTCTCGTGGACTTTGTTTATGTAGCCAAAACTTTAAACTATTTAAACTCGCGTCATGCTCTTGCCTCACGCTCCATCTAAGTTCGCTCACCGTTTGTATTGCACGAGTATATATATATCTCTCGATGACGTTGCTACTGCCGCCTATTAAAATCAGCAGGCTGATACTGATAGGTGTGTCAATACGGATTTAATGCAAATGGATTGTGCAGACACTGCAGTCGAGCCAAATAGCAAAGCTGTGCACACATGTAGCGTGTAGGTATAGTATCAAAAAGGGAATATATCTTATTTTTGCTATGTTTAATTCATTTTGTCGGTAAACCATCCTACACCTCATAATAGGTATTGTTACATTTGGGCTGGGATTCGAAAAGATAAAACACTATTCTGTTAAAGTTTTCTAGTCAAAATCACTTTTATTACACTTTTACGGATTATCCACTAATTAAGTACTAGAACAATATTACTTAAACAATTTCTCAACGATTCAAACCAATCACTTATTTCACTTTATTACTCTGCACTTATTTATCTTTACAACCGATTACTATCTCGAACTTTAACCAATCACTGATAAAAATCAACTGTCCCCCTGTTCTACAACCTCTCCTTTTATATCTGCTCTGCCATCTCTTCGAGAACTTTCTAGCTAACTCCAATTGGTTCTACAATTGGCTGACATACTTTTTCCCCTTTTCAGCAATTGATAAATTCCCATTTAGTTTAGTGGGGAATTGACAGATTCCAATTTCCAATTGGAAGTGGAACTTGTTTGGTGACTAATGGGGGTTGTTTTCATTTCACCATTTTAGTTTGTTTTCATTTCACCACAATTCATTCCACGCCACAATATCCCCCTCTTAAACTTGTTCGTCCCGAACAAACTCGTTAACATTTGCACCATTGTAGCGATGAAGACGATCCACATGAACGACTTTTAGCTTGCCTCTTCCTCGTTGGATGCGATAGACAACGTCGTTGATGCGCTTTACGATTTTGTAGGGCCCTTCCCAGTCTGGTTGCAACTTAGGTGATAAACCTTTTCGTCGATGAGGGTTATATAGCCATACCAGATCTCCTTCTTGAAAGCCTGTAGTTGTTGTTTTAGTATCGTACCTCGTTTTCATGCGGTCACTGGCTATCTTAATATTAGCCCTTGTCCCTCGATGCACGTCCCTGATGATATTCCTGAGATCTGTAACATAGTCCTCCTCATTTTTGGATTCTTCGCATGGAGATCCAAACATTAACTCGCTAGGTAGGCGGACTTTTCGACCAAATAGGACTTCAGATGGAGTATGTCCTGTGGTGTTGTGCACTGCACTTCGATACGCCAATAAAAACATGGGAATGTGTTTGTCCCAATCTCTCTGGCCATCGCCAACGACCTTAGAGAGGTGTTCATTCAGCGTTCTATTGAAGCGCTCCACCATCCCATCTGATTGTGGATGAAGCGGTGTTGTTCTTGTCTTCTTAATCCCGAGTAACTGGCACACTCCTTGGAAAATCCTGGACTCGAAGTTTCGTCCTTGGTCCGAATGCAGTTCCATGGGCACACCAAATCTGCTTACCCAGTTGAAGACGATTTGCTCCACCACAGTTTTAGCTTCTTGATTTGGGATAGCGAATGCTTCAGGCCACTTACTGAAGTAGTCCATAACAACAAGGATGTAACGATTTCCATTGTTCGTTTCAGGAAACGGTCCCGCAATATCAACGGCTATCCTTTCGAAAGGGGCTCCCACATTATATTGATGCATCTGGCCTCGGACTTTCACTCTCGGGCCTTTGCTGGCCGCACATGTTACGCATTTCCTGCACCAATTCTCAACATCTTCCCTTGAATGGACCCAGTAAAAGCGTTCTCGTACTTTTCCGAGTGTTTTGTTTATTCCCAAGTGGCCTCCAGACACTCCATCATGCAATTCCCTCAGCACTTCGGTAACTTTTGTCCTGGGAACAACAAGCTGCATTACGTACGACTTTCCATCCGGGCTTTCCCATTTTCTTTTTAGAATGCCGTCTTGGACATAAAGGGAATCCCACTGCGCCCAGTATGCCTTCAGCTCGGGACTCCTATTGGATATCTCCTGCCAGTCTGGTTTTCCCTCATGCTCCTTCCAGGCGAGGATTGGTTCGATATCCGGATCTTCCTTTTGAGCCTCCCGGATTTCCCGTGCACTCCAGCCACCAATGGGCATAGCTCTCACCCTTTGAACGGACACGACATCTTTTTCCTCGTGTCGTAAGCAATGTTTACAATCTGCTTTGCACGGTCGACGGGAGAGAGCGTCTGCATTTGAGTGAAGACTTCCCTTTCGATGTTGTATTTCGTAGTCGTACATTTGCAGCTGTTCGATCCACCTTGCGACTTGTCCTTCAGGATTCTTAAAGTGTAGTAGCCACTTTAAAGATGCATGGTCTGTGCGAAGGATGAATTTCTGCCCATAGAGGTACTTATGGAAATGTTTCGTTGCCAGTACCAAAGCAAGGAGTTCGCGCCTGGTAACACAGTAGTTCCTTTCTGGCTTTGAGAGAACTTTGCTGAAGAACGAAACTACCTTCTCTTGGCCCTCGTGTACCTGGGAAAGCACGGCTCCAATTCCCACATTACTAGCGTCTGCATCCACAATAAATGTTTTTCCAGGGGTGGGATACGCTAATATGGGGGCGTCGCACAACTGTTGCTTAAGTTCTTTGAAGCTGTTTTCGCACTCACCTGACCATTTGAATTGTTTGCCTTTTTCTGTCAGTTGATGCAAGCTCTTTGCGATCCTGGCAAAGTCCTTTACAAATCGTCTGTAATACGTCGCAAGTCCCAGGAAGCTTCTCAGCTGGTGTTTGTCTTTGGGAACCGGCCAGTTTTTCACTGCATCGATCTTCTCCGGATCAGTCTTGACTCCCTTGGAAGAGATGATGTGCCCGAGATACTTCACTTCTGGTCGGAATAGAGAACACTTCTTCGGGTTCAGTTTTAACTGTGCACTTCGTAGCCTTTGGAACACCTCCCTAAGGTTATTTCGATGTTCGTTGAACGTTTTACCAACCACGATGACATCGTCCAGGTAGACCAAACAGGTTTTCCACGTCAGTCCCAGCAAAACACGCTCCATTAGACGCTCAAAAGTTGCTGGAGCATTGCACAGTCCAAACGGCATTACTGTAAATTGCCAAAGTCCGTTTCCTGCTGTGAATGCTGTTTTCTCGCGGTCTTCTGGATGGATCTGCACTTGCCAGTAGCCACTCTTCAGATCAAGAGTCGAAAACCATTTGGCCCCAGATAGTGTGTCCAGGGTATCGTCAATTCGTGGCAGGGGGTAGCTATCCTTCTTAGTGACGTTGTTTAGTTGGCGATAGTCCACGCAGAATCTCGTACTTCCGTCTTTCTTTTTGACCAGGACGACGGGTGATGCCCACGGACTTTTTGAGCTCTCAATCAGTCCCTCCTTTTCCATCGTCGACACCATTTCTGCAACCTCCGTCTGCTTGGCCAATGGTAGTCGTCTGGGAGGCTGACGAATTGGTCTTGCATCCCCGGTGTCAATTCGGTGCTGTACGAGATGTGTTCGGCCATACTCGCTACTCTGCGAAGCAAATATATCAGCGAACTCGTTGATTAGACTCCCTGCCATTGCCCGCTGCTCCTGATCCAGCTCGCACTCTCCGAGTATATTCTTTTTCATTTCCGATATTTCCGTAGGTCTAACCGGTTTCGCAGGACTTTCTTTTGACAACTTTGTGACCGCAGTAATCGGTACGCACTTTCCGATCACTTCCCCTTGCTTCAGCTTTACGCTTCTGTGTTCCGCATTGAGGACACGAACGGGAACCAAGTTGTTTTTAGGTTCAACAAGCATCTTTCCGACGATATAGCTCTGGTAATAGTTTTCTCTATCTGGCTCTATTAGGAAGAATCGGTGGCTCCCAGGATCACCTTCCAACCTTGTCCAAATAAGTGTCTCTGACGAAGGTGGTAAAATTTCGTCCTCACTTACAACTGTTCTTAGAGCTGCGACGTTCTCGTTCCCGTAAACCATTGGAATCTCGACGTTTCTGTACTTTAGAACTTGCAAACCGATGTCGAGTACTACATCATGCGTCTTCATAAAGTCGATTCCAATGATGCATTCGTCACATAAATCGGCCACTAAGAATGCATGGGAGAAGACTATTCCTGCTAGATTTATCGTCAAGAGTACCTCACCATACACCTTTGCCGTTGCTCCAGTTGCTGGTTTCAGACAGTAGCTGCTGGTGTTGTGCAGCCATGATTGGCGAACGATGTCCCTTCTGACTATGGAAGCGGTGGCACCTGTATCGACTGTGGCCACACACTTTTTCTGGCCGATATGTGCTTCCACTGTCAAGCTCCTATTACATCGTTTGGTCTGGGAGACCTGAATTGTGGTCCTGGGGGCGTCGATTCCAGAAACAAGCTTCCGCCCCGTGAAGTTGGTTCTTAACTGATGGCTTTGTGAGGTTCCGTCCGCCGATTGTTCAGATCCCTCCTCGATACGACTCCTAGTTCTGCAATGTGGACAACTACTCTCTCTACGTTCAGCTCTGCACTGTCGTTGAAGATGTCCAATTTTGTTGCAGTTCCAGCAACGGATCGGTCCCCTGCGAGTACTGTTCCGGTCTTCTTCATCTGTTCTCTGGCATGTACATTCGACGGATGTTATTTCTCTTACGCGGTGGAATCCTTGAGATGCCTGGTCAGCAGCTTTCATAGTTAATGCAAATGCCAGTGCCTCAGGAAGAGTTCTCTTTCCAGCCATTCGTAGAGCCATCTGCAGCTGTCTGTCCTCTATGGCTTGTGTGAATGCCTCAATAGCCATTTCGTTGATAACATCTTCGCCGGCATTGGGATATGACAAGTGCGCTAGCCGTTCTATATCCGCTTGCAGCTGCTGGAGTGTTTCTCCCCTCTTCTGGAATCTACTGCGCAGTTGCACTCTATACACTTGCTGCATATGGTCGTCACCAAACCGCATCTCAATAACCTTAACCAAAGCATCATAGTTGCGTTGTTTTTCTTCTGAGATAGTTTGAAGCAATTCTGCAGCTGTACCTCGTAATGCGAGCGTTAATGCAATCGACTTTTCCTCGTCGTCCCATCCATTGGTCATTGCAGCTGCTTCGAACTGTCTCTTATAGATCGGCCATGATGTTTGACCATCAAAAACGGGTGGTTGCATCTCCTTCCTTCTTGGGCAGTCAGTAGAATATTCCCGAGCTTTCTGTTTCTTGACTTTTTCGAGCTCTTTAGCTATGTTTTCGATGTTTGATTCGAGCTCTTTAGCTATGTACTTGATGTTTGTTCCGAGCTCTTTAGCTATGTTCTCGTGTTTATGAAACGTCTCATTAATTTCCTCAAACTTTGTTTCATGTTTGTTTAATTTGTCGTCAATTGCGTCGATTTTTACTTCTAGAACATTCTTAAATTCTTCCACAGCATCTTTTTGTGCGGTAACAAGAGAATTCTTCTGTTCTTCTAGAGAATTCTTCTGTTCTGTGAACTTCGATTCCATAGAATTCTTCTGTTCTTTCAGAGAATTCTTCTGTTCTTCTAGAGAATTCTTCTGTTCTGCGAACTTCGATTCCATAGAATTCTTCTGTTCTTCCATCTTGGCAAGAAGTAATTCGATCATAGCACTAATATCAACGCCTGTACTTACTTGTTCTTCTGCCACGTCGAAAAGCATGGTCTTTGGATTTTCTCCCTCTTTTTCGACAGCCTCCTGCAGACGAAGTATGAGGTCACTTTTCCCTCCAGCTGTGGAGAGATTCCTCTTTTCTAATTCACTTTTTAATTGGGGTATGCTTAGTTGTAGCAATACACGACCCATTTTTTTTTTTTGTCACTTGTAATTTCGAAAATCACAAATTCACTTTAATTAAATTTTTTTTTTTTTTTTTAATGTTTCTTTATAGCACACGCTTCAGCACAGAATAAGTTTTATCCCACTTCTGACACCAATGTTACATTTGGGCTGGGATTCGAAAAGATAAAACACTATTCTGTTAAAGTTTTCTAGTCAAAATCACTTTTATTACACTTTTACGGATTATCCACTAATTAAGTACTAGAACAATATTACTTAAACAATTTCTCAACGATTCAAACCAATCACTTATTTCACTTTATTACTCTGCACTTATTTATCTTTACAACCGATTACTATCTCGAACTTTAACCAATCACTGATAAAAATCAACTGTCCCCCTGTTCTACAACCTCTCCTTTTATATCTGCTCTGCCATCTCTTCGAGAACTTTCTAGCTAACTCCAATTGGTTCTACAATTGGCTGACATACTTTTTCCCCTTTTCAGCAATTGATAAATTCCCATTTAGTTTAGTGGGGAATTGACAGATTCCAATTTCCAATTGGAAGTGGAACTTGTTTGGTGACTAATGGGGGTTGTTTTCATTTCACCATTTTAGTTTGTTTTCATTTCACCACAATTCATTCCACGCCACAGTATATATTACATTTTTTACAAACATTGCAAAAGCACTTAGGACAAGCTTCACCAAACATCGAGACGAAAGTGGATAATACAAATACATAGGTACCAGAGTTGTACACTAGTTGGAAAGTTTTTCTGTTTTTAAGTTACTTTCATATGCACTTACAAAAAAAAAGGGGGAACAAAAAACTGGAAAGGAAATGCTATGCCTGCCACTCATAAATAAATACATCAAACTTAAGCTATATGTATTTATATTGAAATATGAGTGGGAGAAGGAAAGTTGCATTTCCATTTTTTTTACCATTTTAGATAATAGTGGATTTTAAGGAGTTTTTAATTCCGATAAAAGGGTTCGTCGACATACAGCCCAGTTACCCATAAAAAGGACAAAAGCAGTTTGCCATCTCCTACCCAAGCATTATTATCAGTTTTTCTATACCAGAATTATATTAGGGCGATGGAAGAAAACGACGAGGAAGGGATGTGCCTTCCTGACACGGTAAATTAACATAATGGATTTTTTGATGGAACTAGATTGTTGGGCTACAACATCATGTCGCGAAAATAACAAAGGCGAAATAAAATAGAAACACTTAAGTAGCTTAAAGTCCAAAGTACACTTCCTTTTTGAAATTTAAACGAGGATGTGATAATGTGAAGAAAAGGTTGCTTCATCAAAATTCCTACTTTACTGAGGCACAAAATAATGCAAGTACAATTTTGTGTAAACTAATTGCTAAATTTCATTAATTAGTCCGTAATTTAATATTCATGACCGAGTTATAAATTATTCATTCAAGTTTAACGGTTGCAAATTTAACATTTTAATTAAAATACTAATTTGAGCCTAAGTGCGACTAGGTAGAAGGTCTCTATACTTATAGTCTTATGTAGGTTTGGGAGAACTCACAAATTTATTTACCCCGGTAGGTATCGGTGGAAAATTGATTAGATATGAACAAATATCTGCACTTACTACGACTGATTTACGACTCGCAAAACGCAGATATCATAAATACTCCATTTTCATTTAAATTAACCGCTATTGGTGGCTACGGGTAACATCTGCATATACACAGCACGAGAAAATAGCGGATGCATGTCGATATAATTTTATTATTTATAACAGTATATATAATTTCCAGGATCACCTTCCAACTTTGTCCAGATAAGTGTCTCTGACGAAGGTGGTAATATTTCGTCCTCACTTACAACTGTTCTAAGAGCTGCGACGTTCTCGTTCCCGTAAACCATTGGAATCTCGACGTTTCTGTACTTTAGAACTTGCAAACCGATGTCGAGTACTACATCATTCATAAAGTCGATGCATTCGTCACATATATCGGCCACTAAGAATGCATGGGAGAAGAATATTCCTGCTAGACTTATCGTCAAGAGTACCTCACCATACACCTTTGCCGTTGCTCCAGTTGCTGTTTTCAGACAGTTGCTGCTGGTGTTGTGCAGCCATGATTGGCGAACGATGACCTTCTGATTATGGAAGCGGTGGCACATGTATCGATTGTGGCCGCATACTTTTTCTGGCCGATATGGGCTTCCACTGGTCTGTGAAACCTGAATTGTGTTCATGGGGGCGTCGATTCCAGAAAACAGCTTCTGCCCCGCGAAGTTGGTTCTTACTCGTTTCCCGACTGATGGCTATGTGAGGTTCCATCCGCCGATTGTTCAGATGCCTCGTCGTTACGACTCTTAGTTCTGCAATGTGGACAACTGCCCTGTCTACGTTCAGCTCTGCACTGTCGTTGAAGATGTCCAATTTTGTTGCAGTTCCAGCAACGGATCGGTCCCCTGCGAGCACTGTTCCGGTCTTCTACATCTGTTCTCTGGCATGAGCATTCGACGGATGTTATTTCTCTCACGCGGTGGAATCCTTGAGATGCTAGGTCCGCAGCTTTCATGGTTAAGGCAAATGCCAGTGACTCAGGAATAGTTCTCTTTCCAGCCATTCGTAGAGCCATCTGCAGTTGTCTGTCCTCTATGGCTTGCGTAAATGCCATCAATAGCCATTTCGTTGATGACATCTTCGCCGGCATTTGGATATGACAAGTGCGCTAGCCGTTTTATATCCACTTGCAGCTGCGGGGAGTGTTTCTCCCCTCTTCTGGATTCTACTGCGCAGTTGCACTCTATACACTTGTCGTCACCAAACCGCATCTCAATAGCCTTAACCAAAGCATCATAGTCGTGTTGTTTTCCTTCTGAGATAGTTTGAAGCAATTCTGCAGCTGTACCACGTAATGCGAGCGTTAATGCAATCGACTTTTCCTCGTCGTCCCATCCATTGGTCGTTGCAGCTGCTTCGAACTGTCTCTTATAAATTGGCCAGGATTGGGCAGTCAGTGGAATATTCCCGAGCTTTCTGTTTCTTGACTTTTTCGAGCTCTTTAACTATGTTCTCGATGTTTGCGTCGAGCTCTTTAGTTATGTTCTCGTGTTTATGAAACGTCTTATTCTGTTCTGCGAACTTTGATTCCATAGAATTTTTCTGCTCTTCTACAGAATTCTTCTGTTCTGTGAACCTCAATTCCATAGAATTCTTCTGTTCTTCTAGAGAATTCTTCTGTTCTTCCATCTTGGCAAGAAGTAATTCCATCATAGCGTTGATATTAACGCCTTTACATACTTGTTCTTCTGCCACGTCGAAAAGCATGGTCTTTATTTCATATTTTCATATTTATTTCATATTTTTATTTATTTCAAAGAATAAGTTCACAGTAAGATTACATCTTATAGTTAGTGAATGCTTTAAAGATTTAGGGTTCAAGAACAAATTTAACATTAGATAGATGAGGACATACTACATGTAATTAAATTGGGAACTTACATATAAGAGAATTAAAAACAAAACAATAACAATTTATTTCAAAAACCTATTAGATTTATGTATCACTGGCCAAGTGTTTGAAAAGGTAAGTTTTAAATGTGCTTGTGTTTGTGGTTCTCTTTAGTGTAATGGGTAATGAGTTCCATAGAAGAGTGGCATGGACGAAGAAAGAGCGCTCAGATTGCAAACAATAGAATCTGGGCCGAATCATAATGGCAGTTCTTCGTGAACTGGGAAAATTTAATCTGCTGTACAAATACTCAGGTTGTTGGGTCTGTATGACACCATGAAAGAGGATTAGCGTTCTGAACTTAATGAGGTTATCGAAGCTGAGGCCATTATCTGCAGAGAGTAACTTGATATGTGGTCATAAAACCGTTTATTAAAAACATATCTTGCTAAATTGTTATAGATGACATTTAGTTTATGCCTAGTGTTATAGTCAACATAGCAGAAAACTTCGCAACTATATCACAATATAGGTAATAAAAGGGACTTGACAAGTAACATCTTAGTTTTAACCGGCAGTGAGCTTTGCGTTACACGCAGCAATTGGAGACCATTATACACTTTTCCTATAGTTGTTGTAGCATGATCTGTCCAGGTAAGAGTATCATTGAAAACTATACCAAGATTTCGAGACTTCTTGACGTATTCAATGGATGACTGTCCTAGTTTAATCGGGGGAAATGTAGTGGTATCTAGAGACTGCTTATAAATGCAGAGATTTCGCTGGATTCAGTGACAAGTTGTGTTTGATGGCCCACTGTTGTATGATCTCAAGATCTTCGTTCATCAGTTCAATCGCATTACTAATCATGTCCAGCGGGCAGCACAACTATAATTGGACGTCATCAGCAAACATATGGACAGTACAATGCTTAACAAGCTGTGGGAGTTCGTTCACATAAAGTGAAAATAATATGGGCCCTAGAATCGAACCCTGCGGAACTCCCGCGGGAACTCTAAGAAACGAAGACATTTGGCTTCCCACTGCCACACATTGCTGCCGGGCCGTGAGGTATGAGCGCAAGAGTTTGACTGCCAGAGACGAAAATCCAAATTCATACCGCAACTTCTGTATAGATTTCAAGTGCGTATGTATTTACTACTGTGCCATTCTCCCATTCGGAACGTTCTGGAATTATTGCCTTATATTTTATGTTAAACTCCTCGAAGGGATTAGTATAATCCGTTTTATCCGGGATTGAGCCAGGGAGGATATTCTGATAGTTGGTCCATTTCTGAGATTCCCTAAGCCTTAGGCCTTTCTTGTGCGGTCCTGAATATTTGGCTTCCAATTAAGCTTACTATCTTATATTATACCTAGATATTTGGCATGGTTGCTGAATTTTAGCTCCTTATTTTTAAGTTTTGGAGGAGTTATACTGGGAATTTTGTATCTGTTTGTGAACAGGATTAACTCTGTCGTGGATGGATTGACATCAAGTCCAACGGTCTCCGTCCATTTGACTAGTTTGTACAAAGCAGATTCCATAAGGTCTCTTATTGTATTTGGAAATTTGCCTGATATGGCAATAGCGATGTCATCTGCATAGGCTATAACTTTACACCCCATGTTTATCAGGATGATGAGTGCTTCGTTAACTACTAAGATCCAAAGTAGTGGCGACAGCACTCCCCCTGTGGCGTACCCTGTGCACTGACCGTCTGATTTGACTGCTCCCTAGTTCGGATAAGATCACTCTGCTACTAAGCATGTTTTCTATCCAGACGCGTAGACAGTTGTAGAGCTGTCTCCGCCGAAAAACCCTTACGATAGGCGTGTTGGGAATCGGACAGGGAGCTAGCTGTTAAGTGCTTTCGAATATAGGAGTCAATGAGTCTTTCCAGGGTCTTTAGGAAGAAAGAGGAAAGACTGATTGGCCTGAGATCCTTAGGGGACATGATGCAGGAGTGTATCCGAATTTTAGAGAGGTTCGGAAGATCACTTCGAGCCAGGGGGTCAGTATATCTAAAGCTTTCTGCATCTCTATTGGTGTTATAATATCTAAATGACTTACATTTATTGGAGGTATTTTTTCTTTCCTTGTCTGCTGCTTCTGTTGTTGCTGCTGCTTCTGCTGCTGTTGTTGTTGCTGTGGCAGCGACTGTTTTTGTGCCGGCTGCCTTTTCTGTTGTTTTTGTCGCTGCTCCGATTGCTGCACTGGCACTGCTGATATTATTGATGATGCGGCACTTGTTGCGGGACCTTTAGCTGGCCAGTGTCCATCGCGTGATTGCCTTTCGGCACTTCCACTTGTTGTTTTGTTTTCACTTTATTATTACTTTAAAAAAAAGTTTTCCCCTGCCTGGACTCGAACCAGGCTCCTCTTGCGTCACAGCCGATGCTATTTTTGTTTTTAATTCATTTTGATTTCCATCATTCTTTAAACTTAAATACTAGACAAAAACGCCTATATCTAATTTAAAGCTAACATTTTGTCTAAATTCTAGCCGATAATTATAATATGTAATATAATTATAATTAGAGCCAATGCTATGTCCCACTGAGCCAAATGGCTTATGGGATTTCACTATCCCTACTCACTATTTACAATCTTGTCTTAGCTTTCACTGCCACACTCTCAAAGTCGTCTGATCGTCACGGATGCTGAAGAGCGACTGCATGACCCTAAACTGCTTTTCATAGGTCAATACACTTCAAAGTTCAAAGCTAGTAGCTAGAAGCTAGAAGCCATTGGTGAAATACTCTCCGCTGAGATTTCAAATTAGATCTAATATTTATAACGTGGATATCTAAAAAATTATAGCCTAGCTTTGAATAGCGACATTTTGAAACGCAAGTGTCAAGACCGGAGTCGATTTCGCGCTGTAATTTTTAAATCTATTCCGTCCAAATACTTGACGAACTGTGTCATTTCAAGGAAGACACTGCGCCAATCTTATAGGAACCTATTCATTTCAAAAACTCTACAGGCTGGTTTTCAGGTTCAGGTTCATTACCTCGTTGTCCACAGGTATAATGTGTGTCCCCAAAACTTCGTTCAAGCGCTAATTTGAGTTTCCCTTGACAGGTAAACGGGAATACTTTCAGAAACTCAAGACTTGTGACATCCCCTTCAAACACTTTTAATTTTTGTTTTCAATTTTGAAATAAGGAATCATACCCACCTATAGCACCCTGTATATAATACGCACTTACGGACTACATTCCGGTGAGGTAGTTAGGGCAAAAATTGTTCGTCTCATCTGTTAAACTTTTACCGTTATTTATTGAAGCATTAATTACCTATTTTCCGCAGCTCTTGCAAGCATTTCAAAAATGGTTCGAGAACATTTCCAATTCATTTTGGCCAACTACAAAAACAATAAATCAATGGTGGGACTATAATTTATGTGTTGGTACTCTTAGTGAATCCCCTCTTGCTGTTGGAATACGCGCAAACGATATACATATTGGTAGACTAAAAACCCGATTCCGGGTACGGACACACTAAAATGCAAAGGATGAGCTAAAGGGTTAACCCACTGTTTGAATTTGTATAGAAAATATACATACAAGTGGCAGTGAACGAACATTAACACCCTCCCTTATATAATCTTGCGGTGCTAATTTTCAGCAATATTAATCAAAAAACTTCGGGACAGCGGTTCCATACTTAATCATATAGGCAGGCAAACCTCCTGAAAGGATAGTGATTCCTGATTACGATAACCAAACGTGCAGTAAGTATACCTACAGATTGTACTTAATTATAATACAGGTTTGACATGTATCCTTTATTATGATATTGTTCATAATTTTACTTTTACATGCATAACATGATATATATATCTCCCTACTCAAAAAGTGGGTGCCAAGCTGCATCAATATTATACGTTCGTTCTACGTACACACTCTTATTTAGTTAGAGGTATGCAGTAGAATTTTAATATCCGACTGAGTAAATATACGCCCAATATCGTCCGGTAGACTGACGATTAAGCGAAAAATGCCAACTGAAAGTTTTGGTTCCAAGCGATCACTATCAGAGTCACAGAGTGTGGGTTTTCAGACTGCCATAAAAAGAACCAACGGAAAAGACAACTAAAATGAACGGAGGCAAGTGAACCCCGGGACTATATTTGTTGGTGCGAGTATGACTGAATCTGGTGGTAGGTATAAGTCGTAGAAGCATCGTTTTCATTTCTATTTGAAAAAGACCGAACAAAAAACAACAGGAATCCTGCCTTTCTCTCTTGAAGAACATTACCATCATCATCCTTTTTGGATGGCAAATCCAAAGCGGAAGAGAGATATTCCACAAAGTAGCGAAACAAAGATAGATCATTGTAGGGCAGTACCGACATTGTCAAAGTAAAAATAATTTATTGAACTTCTCTAGAGCTAAGGCACTGCACATGACTAGTGCCAGAGTTGAAACGTCTCTTTCAGTCCTTTCCTCTGTGGAAATACACAGGACATTCTATTCGCACACAGCATTGCATAATGGGCACATAATGTTGTATTTATGATTTGGTGTGCGCTGTTCTATATGTGCACTCTGACGAGGACGACCAGAATCCGATTCTATAAGTTTTCTGTTTCGAAAATGTTATTTTTGCTTGTCAGTCGCCAGAATATTGAAGATAAAGGCTTTGTCCGGACTTTGTGTACGTTTTAGGTTAAGTTTCTATCAATTTTAGATTTCCGATTGAGAGTCCTTAAAAAGTTAAAAAAAAAAAAATTCTCAAGGGTGCCGGAATCACTATATGTATTTTATAGATGAACATTTTTTGTTTCCTATTCCTGGCTTGAGTCTTTCTTTTTCTCTGGACGCTCCATTGATTATTTTGGTAGTGTGTGCACAGGACACGAAAGGCCGTGTACGAGTCAACTCGTATAGACTGTATGGACTGTAGAGTATAGAGTATGTGTTGGCTGGTGGAGTGGAAAAGCTGATGCAGAAAATTCTTATACCATATACAATACATTGTGGAGGAAGAAAATTTCATATCGTGCGGTTCAGGATAATGTGCCTAAGTTTTCCCACAGTTACGAAATACATATGTATGTATGGAAGTCCTGGTGTAGCATTGATAAAGATTCGTATTTCCGACGAAACTTTTTAACAAGCTTGAAGTGTTTCTGTCGAGTGGGTAAGTAGCTTTCGTATTCCTATTCACTTCTGGCATGGGGGTTGGTTGCGCGCACAAGTTCATGTGTATATTACCCTGTGGAATTATTTATAAACTTTCCTTCGCAAGAAATGTGTTTTTTTTTTTCTTTGAGTAGTGTACGACTGCCTCAGTGTCTTGCATAGCTGCGAGATAATGGACAAAGGATGGACAGAGTTCCGGGTCAAGATACTGCCATTTGATTGAAGTATTGAAAGATTTTTTTTTCAAATTTATGTGAAGCGAGAATTGACATTTGCAAATTATGGATTATTGCGTATAGTTTAGGGGTAAGCGAGTTTGGTTAAAGGTTATGTGTTGGATGGTCATTATGCCAATGTATAGTTTTTAATTTATTTTCTTAAATTCATTTTCTATGTAGGAAATGAAGAAAATCTTGTCTGTCGGGTTGATGATGTCTGACAGATGGCTGACTGGATCTGTTTTAGTTATTTGCCTAGATTGGTGAAGTGAACCGTTTTTAGCAGTTGACTCTTATGGAGGGTTAGCCTACGAACCTAGTCAAGAATTTCGTGACTGGCTGCATATTTGACTGAAGTGGGAAAAGTGAAGTTATCGACGAATCTAGACAAGGTACTGAGAGCGATGTCATGAAGAGTCTCTGATAAGAGGAGTTGTTTTTGGACATCCGATTTTTGTCTTGGATGCATAGGTGTAGTCAGAAGGCAGGAAGAGATGCTTTCGTAAATACACAACATTTCTCCCCTCTACATAGATGCATATCCCAATCGTTGCAATGGTTTATTGACAGCTTTTCAGAACTGTGATGCTGGGCTTGTAGCGTTTCCTTTAAAGTGGACGGTTGTTCACCTAATTCTTTAAAAAGCACGTGTGTTTCGGAACCCTTGGTTGGTAGTGGCAGCGGTGATAAATCGGTAATAGAACCGCCTGAAAGATATTGGGTCATTTGAATATGTCAGCATCTTTTGTTCCTCCTGACGTTGGAGGACTACTGCATTTAGAACGAGAAATCGAAGAACCCGCTTCTTTAGATACCAGATATAAGGATCCTTTGGTACTTCTATTCAATCCACGTGCCACTTCAGTATCTGGTTAATATCGATGAAACAATGAAACAGTCCGTCTTGTCAAAAGCCCACTTATTTTCCTTACTTGTAGACTGTCAGCCGGGTTGTATTCTTGTATTGCCATCCGCTTGGATTCAGCTTCTCCATAATTTAGCCTACAAGGTTTGAGCACACCAAACCCAATCTTATACGAATGTCCCGCTTCAAAAATGTGCAAGCAACGCTACTTCGGTTGCAGGGTTTTGGGTCTTTCAATAAAGCATAAGATTGTCACGAAGTTTATACGAGATCTGGATCCTTAATGTGCTAGTGTCATATTTTGGACCTGTCAATTAAAGGTTGACTTTTGCACTGATGCAGCTATTAAACGATTGTTGCTGAGAAACGTACAATTAGTTAAGGAAAATTGACGAGCTTCACCTTCAAGGGCCGCATTGACCACTTTGTGTCCACTCAGCAAATAATGGTACATCTCTTTTAGAGACGGCAGGCACATGTAAAAAAACAACTCCACTACAAACCGGAGCTGCGACAGCGACAGGCTTCTAGGCCTACATCCACATCATGGTACATCTCAAAGAGTTCGCCGTTGTATCTTTGCCCTCCTCGCACGCGGGAGAATTGACAGATCTCCTGGGTGGCTTCGGAGAAGAATTCAAATGATTTTCAGTGCCGTTTGTGTTGAAAGATTTTGAATAAAGGAGTAAAGAATTCGTTAACTAGAGAGGCGTATTGGTTGAGACCTAGGTCCACCCCGACCTTTGGCCTAACTTAAGTATTAAGTTTCCCACGAATAACTCCCCAAGTTAAAATTTGTTTATGTGACTTTATTTCCCCCTGTATAACCTCTCCATCTCAACTATGCCGAGTGAATAGTTTCACAATTTACTTCTACCAGTTTACTCCATCATAAAAACGTCCATCTTCCACAAACGTCATGTCGGATTGTAATTGACTACAATTTGCAACATGTGCATTGTGCATGCATCAAATGTATCCAGCCAGCCGTACACCCTTTCCATTCCTTTCGATATTCATATGCATGCAACAAATACAATTATTCATATTTTTGACATATGCAATGTAACAATTAAATGATTAATTCTTTATTTATTTTATTTTATTAGTGATTTATTTATTTACTGCATATTTGTTGAATGGTTATGGTAAGCGCCATTGCTCTTGTTAAATTGTTGCGACGCAAAAACTGGGCTCATGGGTGTAAAACTGACCAAAAAAAAGGAGGACCAATGGAAAACAGAGAAAAAAACAACCGGGAATTATTAACGGTACGCTTTTAGTGCTTCGCTGACTATTATGGCTATGGACACGAAGGCTTTTAACGAGCTCCAACATTCATCTGTGGTTTTATATAGCGTGGAGCTTTAAACCATCAGGAGCCGCCATCGTGCACGCGGATACACTCATATGAAACATAATTTTTTACCACAATCATAAAAATTAAAGTGCGCAGTGAACATATCCAGGAATCCAAGGGTTGTTAACAGAGTCTTCCTGCGATTCAATTAAAAATTGCAAACGTTCGACATTAGCTGGTAAATATATAAATATATATATAAAAAAAACAGTCTATGTTCTCTGTACACAAGGATATGACTGCCATTAGGAAAAACGTCATTTGTATATACGGTCTACATGTAATGCCGACTTCAAGTTTGAGAATCAAAGCACACATCCATTTGAAATGTGATTACAGTGAGAGAGAGAGAGAGTATAGATATAATTGAAAGGGATCCTATTCCTATAGGCACTGGCTGGTACCAGATGCGTTTCGCCGTTCTTTGAAATTTAAATTAAGCACGTGGGGGTGCGCTGCACATGGGCAGCTCGCAGCTGGATGTGGTCGTTGCATGGCAAATGTGTAAATAAATTTGCGGTCTCATTGTAAATAGTATTAAATTACCAAATTAATGAAATGTACATACATACGCCTGTGGGTATTTTAAGGAGGTACCACGTTGTGTGCAAGTTGACATTCTGGCGATGATACGAGTATTGCCATTTTGTACCTGTAAAATTCATAGTTCACATTGAGTAGATCCGAAGCGCTGGCATTTAATCATGCTTCAAGTAAGGACGTGATTCGTGTTCTAAATTCCTCACTTCGCTGTACCTACTTGGGAAACTCTCAGATATGGCAGGATACAAAGGAAAAGTTCACTCTTCTTCAAGTTGCAGATTTAATTCGACTGAACTTATAGATAAGTCACGTTCGTGGTTTTGTATTGATCACGTATTCCTGTGGTTTGCTTAATTCCCGAATCCTCATCGGCTGGGACGACTTTATGAAATCGTATAAATTCTTCGGTGGAATAAGTTAATTGACGCTAGTAGATCCCAGTGATTTTTTATTTTTGTTTTGGCAGGTGAAAGCTATTTGTAATTAGCATCAAGACCACTCGAATGGAGGCAAATTTGTTTGTGCGTCGATAAAATGCGATGTCTATCAATACCGTTAGTGCAATATCATCATAATGTTGTGCGAGGAAAAATATGCTTACAGTCAGAGGCATGAGATAAACCGTACATATAGGTATATGTAGCTGCTTCTTTGTCTTTAGTATAATAAAAAGCTATCGTCGGCTTTAAGGGTTATACATATAGTATGTGTAGACCTGTGTAGACGATGGTGTAATGCTGTGTTGCTGCTGTCAAGCAGCCATAAAGAAATACGGAATTATCATCTTTATTGGGAAATTATACAGCAAGGATGTTAAGATAAGATAAGATGAAACTTGCCTGTGCTTCCGCAAGACGAAGGGTGCTTCTATAGAGTATACACGCTTCTAATTAGTTGTGAACCCATTGGGGTAAATGAATATATATAGTACACACATGTAGGCAGGGTGTTATTTTCCTGGCTTTGATATAGCAACGGAAGCGCAACAGTTCTCGCATCAAGATTCAGGTGGGTATACTCTCGTACGTTCGAATAATAGCAATAAAGCTACCTCCTTTGCTTGGGGGTAGAGAAAGATATCTTCATTATTATGGAGCAATTCTATTCTGCCGGTTGCTAAGTTAATACTGTTGAATTTAATGCAGATTGTATTTTACCTTGGCCTTGTTCATCCAAACGAGTGTGCGGTGGAAGTGGAATATCAAATCAAGATGTTTCGTTTATTCTGTATAAGCAGAGATTTTTCGGCCTTTGTTTTATGCAGTTATTCATTGTAACTCGTATGTGTGGGCATATAGTACCTACAATCAATATGATGTGTTGCGCTGGTAATTAATTGCGTTATCAGAATACCTTTGCATGCTGTATAGATACAATTTAAACTGGCTTATGGTAGGCATGTAGCCTATTCTAGGTTCATTTTGTAGGCATCAATTCAATAAATAATCAATCGAGTTTAACATTGAACACATTTCGGCGGGTATAACCGATGCAGGTTAATGGGAATCTATTTTGGTATCAAATGAAAAATTGTGAATTTACATTTTGCAGCTAAATTGTTGATTTTTGTTTACAAAGCCCCAACATTGAATATATAGAGACTTGAATCTTGAACTTTTCAGTTTCTATACCTGAACTTAAACACAATAATTTAGATCTTTTCGCCCAAGAAGACCATATATAGATAAAATTAACCAAAAAAAAAATTAGGATTGACAATTTCCTTATTAAGCGATAATAACCTGACTTCAGGGGCTTACTACCCCAATTTAATGTACCACGAGAGTACGCTTCGGTCTGGCTTTATCCCGCCTGAGGCATTTCTTCATGTAGACATGAAAGGGTTAGTGCAGACAAAAGATGGTGTGCCGGTATTGTACCACAGCCACCGCGGCGCGAGGGATAAGCGGCTCATCCACGACGGGTACGCCGCCAATGCTCAGGAGCTCCTCCGTTTTAGCACCGCAATTGCGGATCGGTACAGGGTTGATACGGTAAAGCAGTTCACTGAATTTTGGTGGCTTAAGGAAGAGGTGAGGGTTGATACGCTCTCCCGGGCCGGTGCGCTACTAACGTAGCATCCTCCCTAGTTTAAAGCTAGATAAAGTTTGTAGGTTTAGGTTTAGAGTAGGGGGTCTTTGGGAGGTGCCGGGCTAGCCAACATGATAGTGCTGCCGAGACTCGAACGACGCTTATAGCCTCGCTCGAGTCTCGGTGACACCGATGAACCCTTGTGGGCAGCTGTCAGGCGCCCATGGACGCGATCAGGATGGTGACCAATCGATTTGATTGCTCCCCACCCTGATTATAGGTAATTTAGGTTAAGTAGCTTAGGTAGTTTTAAGTAGTTTTAAGTAAAACAAATAATAAAGAGTTCAAGTTTTCTAAAGTTTCTTGAAAATTAAAAAACAAAACAAGTCATAGAAATAGATAAATTTAAGGCCGAAAGGCAATAATTTTAAGGGTATTGATAAGTTTAGAGCGCTCGCTTGGAGCCAGTAAGCTAGAATAAGATAAATGTTAGTTTTAAATTAGATTTAATCGTTTTTGTCTAGTGTGTAAGCTTAAAGGAAGAAAAATAAAAAATGAATTTTTAAAGTTAAAAAAAAACGTTTAGTTTTAAGATAAAGTAAAAGAAAAGTGTAGGATTCATAGCACTTTATTTATAATAACACACATTATTAAAAAAAACATAAGTCTTTTAAAATATTCAATTAGGTACAGCTTCTCACAACCATTCGTTTTGTGTGAGTTTAATTTTTGGAACGAATGGAAGGAATCTACAATTTTATGCCGATTCCAAACGACTGATTGAGAAGCTCTTTCAAGACTGTTATACTCTATCTTTTTATTGCCGATTTGGCTAATCGAACATTTCACCGACTCCTTATAGGTGGGCCAAAAGAGATCACCCTATTGGAAGATTCTCTTATTTTTGCAAATGGCCGCCAATGTCAAATCTGTTTTGATATTTGTGGACTAGACAGATGTAAATAGAATACAAGTGAACAAGCCATGGAGCGATACACTCCTCAATAACGCGGAATAATCGAAGTGGACGATTTTTCGACCAAAATCATAATGAGCGATGAGACTTATTGCCACCTCAACGGGTATAACTATCGCTTCTGGGGCACCGAAAATCCACGAGTAATGCACGAGGAGTCATTCCAACCGCTCAAAGTTACTGCATGGTGCGCTGTTCACGCTGGAGGAGTCATCGGGCCACTTTTTCGAGAACGCCGCTCGTCAAATGACAACAGTGGACGGTGCGCGCTATAGGGCCATGTTAACCGAGTTTTTTCTGCCGCAATTGGACGAATTAGGTCTGGAGGACATGTGGTTCCAACAGGACGGAGCTACGGCTTACGCTGCGCGAGCCACAACCGATAATCTGAAGCCGGTCGTCTCATCTCTCGTTTTAGCGATTTGCACTGGCCCACAAGATCGCCCGATTTAACCGTTCCAGACTTTTTTTGTGGGGTTTTTGAAGTCCCGTACTTACGTGAACAACCCCGAGACCCTAGAAGCCCTCAAGGACAACATTCGACACGAGTGCGAGAATCTGTCGCCCGAAGTTCTCGCCCAAGTGATGAAAACAAACTCGTATGGCAATCAATTGTGACGGCGCCCATTTGGCCGATATCATCTTCTCGACTTGACCAATAAAATTCTAAAGGTTCAAATAAACAGAATCGAAGTTTTTCATTTAGAAAATTAGAGCCAAACAACATCGGATGACTTCTTTTGGCCCACCCCAACCCCAATTTCCATATTATTTTGATCGGATATAAAGGGTGATTTTTTAGCTGGTTTGGTTTTGGCAACACTGGTTTTGACAGCTGACGTGTGTTTAGTACCTTGTGTCACTGTCAAGCAGCTTCAGTTTGGTTTGCAATTTAACCATGATCGTCTTACAAATGAACAACGCTTGCAAATTATTGAATTTTACTATCAAAATTCGTGCTCGGTTCGAAATGTTCATCGCTGCTTTTTTATCGAAAAATTGTGTTCAGCGATGAGGCTCATTTTTGGTTGAATGGGTACGTAAATAAGCAAAATTGCCGCATTTGGAGTGAAGATCAGCCAGAAGCATTGCAACAGCTACCAATGCATCCCGAAAAAGCCACTGTTTGGTGCGGTTTATGGGCCGGCGGCATTATTGGGCCATATTTCTTCAAAGATGATGCGAATCGCAGCGTTACTGTCAATGGTGAACGCTACCGAGCGATGATAACAAACTTTTTTTTGCCCGAAATGGAAGTTCTTGACTTGCATGATATGTGGTTTCAACAAGACGGTGCCACATGCCACACAGCGCGCGAAACAATGGCGCAATTGCGAGGCGAGTTTGGTGAACAGTTAATTTCACGTTTCGGGCCGGTCAATTGGCCGCCTAGATCGTGCGATTTGACACCATTAGATTATTTTTTGTGGGGGTATGCCAAGGCTAATGTGTATAGGGACAAGCCCGCTTCGATTGACGCACTGGAAGCCAACATCCATGCATTCATTCGTGAGATACCGGCCGATATGTGTGAAAGAGTATGCCGAAATTGGACTCAGCGGATGGGCTACCTGAGACGCAGCCGCGGTCAACATTTGCACGAAATTATCTTTAAACATTAAATTGCAAGGTTCAAACTATCGATTCAAATAAATAGTTAATTCATTTTTTCGAATTTTTTGTGTTTTTTTTTTTAAAAAGTTCTAAGCCTCTTAAAAAATCACCCTTTAAATAAATCAAAAACACTAACGAATCCTTTATTAGTTCTCACTCTCTCAACACATTTACCACATTCAAATTTGTAATGAAAGTAAATTTGGCCGTTTGAAGTTCACTTTGTTTTCCGCTGTAAAACAGTAGCCAATCAGTATTTTGGAACATGCGTGAAGTTGGCTATACCAGCAGTTCATATAATATAATAAGTCAATGGTGGAGATGGTGACAATAAAGTCGAGTCGGAGCAGTCACAACGAAAGAAGAAAAGGAGACGTTAACCGTAACAATCTGGTAACAATATTAATCACGGTTGATAAACCGAATGCACTGCTGTTTCTGCTGGTGAAAGAACAAAATTGAGTCACTAACAAAAGAGAATTTTTGAGGCAAATTTTATTTTTTTTTTCTATTTCTAAAGTCCAATTCCAGATTCTGTTCTAATGTCAATGTTGTGATGATGTGTCAAGCCTTTTTCTCTTATGTCGTTTTCCATTGGGACCACCAGAAATCTTTTTCAGATCTCAGATTTTACGCTGCTCTTGGAACGCGCAACGAAATTGATCTGCTTTTATAAATGTATTAATGCGTTATTTGGCAGCAATATCAGCTGTTCAAAATGCATTTGTTTTTGCAAGGATCACAAATAATGAATATTGACTTAAAAAATGTTTTCCCTGTTGTAGATACAAATTTAGTATTTTTGGTGTTTCGTAGTCTTCAGATGACGAGGAAGACTATGAAGATAATAATTCCTCCAAAATTATATCCATGGCAATTTATGTATTTCGTTATTTTGATTTTCACGAAACTTTGCGCATTCGGCTTGAAAGCAAACTTCTTAAAATGAGGTAAAGCAGCTGTGCAAAGCATATCGGTATTGTGGCAGTATGTGTAGATCTGAAAAAAATATCGAGATCTGCAAAAAGTGCTCCGAATCGCAAAGAAGATTGATTTTTTTGCCCAATGGAAAACGACATTAGAAGCGCAATGTGGCTGTCAATTTTGCTGTGTCAATCTGTTTCCTTCATAAGATTCTCTACAGCAGTTGCTTTAAATATGACATTGTCAAATATGACATCTGCTGACTAAGATAAAAATAATATATAAATCAAGTACTCGACATAGTGCGTGAAAACACTTTCTCTTCTTGGGCAACGTTTCGTGCCTGTTTAATGTTCTTTTTATAGAAAATTTGCTTTTTAAGTCATGCCCGAGTAACCACAGTCTATTCGCATTAATAACATAGCCCATGATTGCAACTACAAGTATACATACATGTCGAATAATCGTTCAGTTTAGTGGGTATGGCCAACATTTTAAAAATTGACACCAAACATATTTATTTGCATTGAATTAAAAATGCTGATCCCGCCGGCCGAGATAAATATGCAACCAAAAAGCAAATAAAGCCTACAGTAGACAAGTGAAATATTCGGGCTATCGCATTGGTAATCCCGGGATGCCCCTCGCTATTATGGCTGGCGGCTATATGGTATCATAATATAATGTTAAAATGAATTTAACCTCAGCAGTGGTGGCCTACCAATCGAAGGCTATATAACTGCAAAATGTGTATATGCTGAATTGAATATTAGTCGAGGGCGATCATGATAATAATTGGCCAATTTGGTCCTGGGAATTACTCTGAGATTACAGCATTTAGCGTACCTATTCGTGATTTAGTCAATGAAAACGTCATTATTTCAATAGAACGGGGCGCATTAATGTCATTTCGAAAAAATGTGAATCAGTGATACGTTGAATTTACTAGCAGCTGTATTCCATTTCAGGAAATCAGTTTATGCATCCGGAACTGTCCAATGGTCTTAAGATTGCACTTAAAGACAAATGTTTAAGTTCGAAATTCAATTATAGATTATCGAACACAGAATCTAAAAGATGGTAGATTATGCATAAATCCTACACTCAAGACCCTATTACGGACAAGCGGGACATTGAAAATGAATCAGTGAATAGGAAAGACACATCTCCCTAAGCCAAATGAATAAGGCTGTCAGTAGTTTGGATAAACCAAATGGAGAAACGGGTTTAACCCGTTTCAGACAAAGAAGACAGTATGTAAACAGCTGGGGAAATGTTTTTGATATTTAGACTTGTGTCCAAGGACTGCATAAATATAGTGACAGATCAAAGTTGCGTATATAGAGAAGATGGCCACCTTGTCAAATGAACCCAAGTGCATGCTACATAGAGATTTAATAAATCATAAGGCAGAAAACAGTAGACCTTAAGTTTGGTTATTTGATTAATTGTTTTAATTGTTATTTAGTCGCTCTATTTTTGATTGTGTCGCTATTCGGGAAGTGGGAGATTTTGTGGCGGACCTAACTTACCTACCGGTAAAACTATTCATTTTAAAGCGATTCGATATTTCCATTTTAGTGTAGTGGAAAACAATTTCTGATGACTTTGTTAGAAGGGGGTGGGTTCTTGCATTAGAAAAAAACATATCCAACCTTTTATTTGTGCCATTTGAGTTTCCCCTTAAATTGCGAATAAAAAGTCTCCAGCAATGCGCGCTTTTTTATATCGCAGGTTGAAAAGGGTTCATAGAATAGATATGCAAAGTTTCATCATTTGTAGTTCATGAGATTAGTTAAGTCGAGCACTTTCAAACACAGAAAATGTTATCACTTTGCTTGTTACGGTTTCGGAGATAACACGGTTTTAAGGGATTGCGATTTTTTGTTTTCCAAATGGTTCTAACTTTCTAACGGTTGAACGACAAACATCTTCATCACTACAAACAACTACAAGTAGGTACAATTGCAAGTTAATTTTTTCAACACCGAGTTAGTTTTCAAATAAAAATAAAAAAAAAGAAATACAAATAAGTTATTAAAAAATTATCCCGTTGGAATTTTACTACTCCAAATATTTTAAAAGAAGTGTATATTTGTAGGCAACTATTCCATTAAGTCAAATATTCCGTCGCGCTTCTCTAAATGGGCCGAAAAATGTCAACAAGACCTACCAAACACAAAAAATCCCGTCCGACTTCTACTCAGCCACATAGATCGAAGAACCGCTTATTCATTAGGTATAAAACCATAGAGTAAAATAATTTGTCGCTCTTTTCTAAATGTGTCAAAAAGCAAAAAGTCAATTTTGCGAAAATTATCTTCTACAACTTTCAATATACAGACAGCATTATAAAATCGTCTTCAGCTAATAGAGGGGAATTTTATTAAAACGCAATGCAGTCTGTTGTCTGAATATACTGCCATCTATCCATGAATGACACTTGCATTGACAGTCGCTCTTCAGCATCCGTGGTGATCAGACGACTTTGATAGTGAGGGAGAACTCTAAGGCAAGTGTGTAAATAGTGTGTTTTGATAGCTAAATCCAATGAGCCATTTGGCTCAGTGGAGCATAGCATCGGATCTAACATATATATGCTTGTCTTGCTGGGTCTAAAAGGTCCTACGCTCTGACAAGAAGACTGTTTCGCAGCAGTCAACTTGATTCCAGGGTGAAGGTCATTTACTACGTGGCCCTTATAAGGCCTATCATCGCTTTTGGCTGTCCCATGTGGATCATTATAGCGCCGTCCTATATGGAAAAGATTCGGGTGTTCGAGAGACAATGTCTCAGGGCCTGTTTAGGGCCAACTATCCCAACAGGACCCTATACAATGGGCCTCGACTGAATAGGATTGACAATTTCCTTATTAAGGTGATTCGGAGGCACGTTGCAAGGGCGATGGCCAGTGATAATAACCTGATCTCAGGGGCTTACTACCCCAATTTAATGTACCAAGAGAGTACGCTTTGGTCTGGCTCTATCCCGCCTGAGGCATTTCTTCATGTAGACATGAAAGGGTTAGTCCAGACAAAAGATTGTGTGCCGGTATTGTACCACAGCCACCGCGGTGCGAGGGATAAGCCGCTCATCCACGACGGGTACGCCGCCAATGCTCAGGAGCTCCTCCATTTTAGTACCGCAATTGCGGAACAGGAAAGGGTCGATACGGTCAAGCAGTTCACCGAATTTTGGTGGCTTGATGAACAGGTGAGGGTGGATACGCTCTCCTGGGCCGGTGCGCTACCTACGTAGCATCCTCCTTAGTTTTAAGCTAGATATTAAGTTAGTAGGTTTAGGTTTATAGTAGGGGGTCTTTGGGAGGGGCCGGGCTAGCCAACATGAATAGTGTTTCCGCGACTCGAACGACGCTTACAGCCTCGCTCGGGTCTCGGTGGCACTGATGAACCCTTGTGGGCGGCTGTCAGACGCCCATGGACGCGATCAGGATGGTGAGCAATCGATGAGATAATTTAGGTTAAGTAGCTTAGGTAGTTTTAAGTAGTATTTACTAAAATTAAAAAAAATAAAGAATTCAAGATTTTTAAAGTTTCTTGAAAAATTAAAAACAAACAAAATTAAATATACATAGATCTAAGGCCGAAAGGCAATAATTTTAAGTATATTGTTTAGTCAAGAGCGCTCGCTAAGAGCCAGTAAGCTAGATTAAGATAAATGTTAGTTTTAAATTAGATTAAATTGTTTTTGTCTAGTATATAAGCTTAATTAAGGATACAAATAAAAATGAATTTAAAATGCAAAATTAGCATTGGTTCTGACGCAAGAGGAGCCCGGTTCGAGTCCCAGCAAGGAAGACTTTTTTTAAAAAATCAATAATAAAGTGAAAACAAAATAACAAGTGGATGTGCCGAAAGGCAATCACGCCATGGACACTGGTCAGCCAAGGGTCCCGCAAGGTGATGCCCCGTTGCCCAAAAGAGTGACCAAGCAAGTCAAAGCCAAACTGCAGAAAATGCAACAACAACTACAGCAGCAATAGAAGCATCAACAAAAACAAGTGCGGAAACAGCAACAGCACCAGCAACAATGCGAACAACAGCAACAAACTGCCAACAACAAGTGCCGCAGCGACTAAGACTGAAAAACGGCGACGCAAAGTTAAGCCAACATCTAACCTCTCATATAAGAGGAAATCAACACCAAATGAGGAAGCGATGACATCACGAGCAACCTCATCTGCGACAGAGTCAGATAACGAAGATGATACGGATGGACTCAACTACTTTTACGAGTCCGAAGGGGGTGAAGGCCGGTATGTGGGCGAAGGTAATTCCTTCCAAGAATTACTGGCCGCCGAAGAGGAAAAAGCAGAACAACAAGACTAGGATGATGAGGAAGCTCAGCTCGATCGTCTGATTAAGGAGCTCCTCGAGAAGAGAGAAAAGTAGCGCTAGCAAAAACTGCAGCAACAACAACAACAACAAAAACTGCTGAAGCAGCAACAACAGCAAAAACAAAACCAAAAGCCGCAGCAATCGCAGCAGCGACAACAACAGCAACAACAGAAAAGGCAGCCGGCACAAAAACAGTTGCTGCCACAGCAACAACTTCAACAGCAGAAGCAGCAACCACAGCATCAACAGCAACAGCAGCAGCAGCAACAGCAACAACAGACGAGGAAAGAAAAACCTCCAATAAATGTAAGTTATTTAGATACTAGTGATATTATTAGGTTGTGTAGGCTAGTCACTAAGAATTTTTATTTAAAAAGGCTAAACGCCACCAAACACATTATTATGTGCAGAGGAGTACTTCACGTACACTCAAAAAGGAGAAAAGAGGCAAACGGTGCCCCAATATTAAAATAGAGGAGTTCGAAAAGCAGCTTGAAAATTATGAGTGCGACGACCTTAAGTTCGTGGGGGTCAAGCCGTTTTCCTTGCCTGCGGACAGGGGTGGTAGCCGCAAATTGGCATTCTTTTTGGTGCAACTAACACCCGACAGCAAAATCGATAGTTTAAAAAGGATCAGATTCCTTTACTATCATGCAGTACGTTGGAAAAACTAAAGAGGTCAGATCGTGTACTTCAATGTATGCGCTGCCAGAGGTTCGGGCACGCCGAAGCTAACTGTCATACGCAGTACAGGTGCGTCAAGTGCAATAAGGACCACAAACATGGGGAATGTGCCTTAGGTACGGATAGAGTAGAAGATCGGGGCTAGCTCTCGTGTGTACTCAGCAAGAGCTCAGGTCATCCTGCTAATTTCAAGGGATGTCCCAAGTATCAGCAGGTCAAACAGAATGTGCAGGCTCGAAAACTGAGGTCCCAAGAAGAGAAGGGTCGAAAGATTCGCTCGTTCTCCAATTTTTTTGCACTCAATGTGTCATTTGCCCAAATGGTAACTGGACAGGGTAGCACAATGACAAAAAGCGCGCCAAAGGTTCCTACAACGGAAGCGGATCTGGACTTGAAATCGATCCTTCTGTCATTGCACGGAAAGATCGATAATTTCCAGAAACAGTTAAATGAGCAAGCGGCTCGAATAGACGTTATCTATTCGACGCTGTTTGCCGAGTCTGCCGCGCCATAAATATGATGGGTACGTTGGACCAGTAAGCTTAAAGATCCTTGCGGTGAATGTTAATTCACTAATCCGGATCGAGAAAAGGATCAATCTTTCCAATTTGTTGAAATATATAGAAATTATTGTGTAGTTAGAAGAGACCGGCCCAACTCCACACAGGGAGGTGGGGTCGCTATCTTAAAACGTAAAGGCTTGCGCCATAAGGTCATATATAGCGGGGACGTGAGCAGGTTCCACGTGTTGGAAGCATGCATCGTATGCATTCCCCTCAATAGCCAGAGGCGGATGTATGTGGTGTCGCTTTACGCACCGGAATCTCCTCTACGCATTGAATTTTTGAATGAGATTGAGATGCTTTTTCGTTGCTTAGAGCTTCAATCGGAAGATAATTATTACTTTTTGGGCGGAGACCTCAATGCTAAACATGCGGCATGGGGAAATGATATTCCGAACCCTAGAGGCAACCAGTTTCATGACTGGTGGTGTCATAATATGATTGAGTACAAACTCGAATTGTACGCGACGGATATCCCGTCTTTCCCTAGAGACGGTTATTTCTTGGACTTGGCGCTAGTTGACGAAAGACTAGAACTAACAAACATTGATCTGAGCACGCGGAACTGTTTACGAACGGTTGAGTACGATAGTGATCACTACGGACTTGCCGCCGTAATACGTATCCCGAACGAGCAGACGCAGCTGGAGGAGTACGATCAAGTGCGTTCTTTCGACTACCGAAAAGCGCAGTGGTCGCGCTTCTCCAGAGTTTTAAAGCGCGACATACGCTCATGCGAGATCGACCCACCGACAAACAGGAACTTAACTAACGATGAGATCGACAGTCATTTACGGTAAATGAATGTCGTCATCAAACAGATAATGGAGCGGACTATCCCCCGGGTAGGACGAAAATTACAGATCACCGAAAATTACAGAAAATCTGTAAGTTTGTATTGGGGCAGTAACATTCGGGCTATAAAATCCAGTAGTCCGAAAATGTTCCCACAAATAAATAAACTGTTCAGGCGGAAGGATCATAACGACATTTCATGTGTCCGAATACCTCGGACGAACGAGAACAGACAGACACTACTGACTGACGATGAGATTGCTCACCATCCTGATTATAGGTAATTTAGGTTAAGTAGCTTAGGTAGTTTTAAGTAGTTTTAAATAAAAAAAAAATACAAATAAAGAATTCAAGTTTTATAAAATTTCTTGGAAATTAAAAGCCAGTAAGCTAGAATAAGATAAATGTTAGTTTTAAATTAGATTTAATCATTTTTGTCTAGGATGTAAGTTAAATAAAGGTTACAAATTAAAGATGAATTTAAAATGCAAAAAAAAATGTATAAAATGTATAAAGTTTTGATCACGACGTTGGTCATATACATGAAGTCGCCAATAGACACTGCGCATCTATTATAAAAAAAAATGGAACATGTCATTACCAGAACATGCTGAGGAAAATTTAAAATCGATGCTGATGAATTTTATAAAAGTGACTTAATTTAGAGCTGTAAAACTGTACAGGAATCAACATTCAGCTTCACCTCGAAAATTGTAAACATTGTGCCCTACCTATCAGAGGCATTCTCCCTACACAGACACACATGCATATACAACAATAGTCAGTAGCATGTTGAACATCATCGAATGCAAGCCATTTGAGGTGGTAGGTGGTAGCTCTGGCTACAGGCGCTTTAAGGCTTTACTTTTCGCAAAAGTAGGACAACAGTCGACTTGTATACTTGAGATATAACAGTGCCTGGTCATTTTGGGCTTAGCGATGGAACTTCATTGAAATGCATAACTCGTTTAAAAGTGCTGCGATAGAACTCAATTTGGGATTTTACAAATTCAATTAAGGAATGCATTCGCTCCGAAATCCCAATGGTACGAACGAAAATTTTTGCTGCCATGTCCCTGACTTTATTACGAATTGGTATGCTGGTATGCGAGCCCTTATTACAGTAGATACGGGCACTACGTCGAATGTCACAAGCCCCGTTTGTGCTTCTCCACGTATATACGTAGCTATAGCGTATTAACCTTCTGCTAGAATTTGAAGTGCACGACGACGATTAAATTAGTTGTTGCTTTTCCATCCTGACAGACGCAAATCGAATTTGTCCACATGCTATACTGCGTTCATTCAATTCGTGATTATCGCTATCGCGATGCATACCAACCATTGTTACGGTCTAAGCGAATTGAAACGTGTCACAAATCGTACAGAGAATTAAGACATGAAATTAGGTCGATAAGATACGAGTGTACCTAAGCAAAATCAATTCAAGCCACGGTCTTCTTTAAGTAAAAAGCGTTATCTTCAGCAAAAATTGAGGTGGCGGAAGTTTTTAAATTTCGTTAACCAGTTCATTGGCCTAGAACTCAGGTGATTCTCAAAGGGCTTAAGGGTAAGATGTACACCAGCCTTCTGCTCTTAAGCAAACCTCCTTCCGTCCGTATATGCTCTATTTAATATGCACAGATTGAAAATGAACAGTACTCCGGTTTCGAACAACTTTTATATAAACAATATACCCATTCGCATGTGATGGAACCTTTTAGCCATCCGCCGCCGCCCTAGCATATCTTTGATTTTTTGAGTGGTTCTCATGTCAAGAGGGATTTATAAAAGGAGATATTTTTTCTCCGTGCCTCATATATACGGTGTAAATTCAATTTTAGTGTGCCCTTGCTAACGCATAAGGCATTTTGGGTTCATGTACGCATATATGTATGATTATGTGTTCTTTTGCGGCGGACTACTTAGTTTTAAAAAATGGAATAATAGGTATAAAACAGTCCCTTACGTCTTGAACGAATGGTCAAAGATTATAGTGAATTTCTTGTGTCCTGAAACGAGAGAACGCTACTTCGTTCTTCTTTCAGTCATTTATTTCTTCATCTACAGTTCGATAAGGATCTTATTCTGATGTGATGTGATATCAGAAAGAGTTTTAGATATATTTTTTCTGGGCCATCTGGACCATATCACTTGCTATAATATCCCCGGCAAAAAAAAAAAACAATTCTTCGATCCTAAAGACAGTTTGGAAACGACTGCACATACCCACTTCAACCTGTCCTGTCTTCAAATTTAAGAACGACTGCCCCAATACGTCATAAATGCATTCAGTTAAAAAATTGGGACATGTTCTCTTTTAAAACAGATCGGTATAGAACGGCGACTTTGCTGTTGACTGTTTAACGGTCATTCATTTCGTGGTTTCAAGTTGTCAGCGCTGGTATTTCACAACTGTCAAACTCAGCTGTCATTTGAAGTATCATGTGTCGTTTTCCATTGGGACAAAAAATCAATCTTTTTTTTGATGTAAATCACTTTTCATGTTCCATTGGGCAAAAAAATCAATCTTTTTTTTCGATTCGGGACACTTTTTGCAGATCTCGATATTTTTTCAGATCTACAAATACTGCTACAATACCAATATGCTTTGCACAGCTGCTTTACGTCATTTTAAGAAGTTTGCTTTCAAGCCGAATGCGCAAAGTTTCGTGAAAATCAAAATAACGAAATACAAAAATTGCCATGGATATAATTTTGGAGGAATTATTATCTTCATAGTCTTCCTCGTCATCTGAAGACTACGAATCCCCAAAAATACTAAATTTGTATTTACAACAGGGAAAACTTTTTTGAAGTCGGTATCCATTTGTGACTTGCAAAAACAAATGCAATTCGAACAGCTGATATTGCTGCCAAATAACGCACTAAAACATTTATAAAAACAGATCAATTTCGTTGCGCGTTCCATTTTTCTGAGATCTCAAAAAGATTTCTGGTGTTCCCAATGGAAAACGACAATATTATTAGTTGAATGTTTGACATTTACGATAATGGGTCGCTTAACAATCGAACAACGCGTTAAAATTATTAAAAATTATTTAACGTAGCCACTTTTCGCGCATTACGCGATGTACTACGCAAGCAATCGGTAAAATTGTGAAGGAATTTAAAGAGAGTACAATCGTTACTGATGTCGTAAGAACCAGGTAAGAACTGTGCATAATCGTAATGCACGCTCAGTCGACAATATTGTTACTGCACCCAGAGAAAAAACAACGTAAAATCAAAGTAAACCACTTTGATTCAAAGATTTTTCGGAATGATTTAGCTTCGACTACGAAAATTTTTAAATCAAAGTGGCATGACGTTAATTCAAAGTGTTTCAGTAATTAAAAAAGAATATATTTTTAGCTTGATCTAACCACACATATACCTTGATTTGACGTGGAATCATTCTTAAATCAAAATCACCCATCTTTAAAACAACGTTTATAAATTTCGATCCAACCATAATGCATCGTAGATTTAAATACATTCAACTTTGAAAATACTATGCTCCAACTTTAATTTGACAAGGATTCATGGTAATATCAAATGTATTTGGCCTTAAAACCACTACGAATACACTTTGATGTAATTGTGTATTCAAACAAATACAACTTTGAAAGTACTATGCTTAAGCTTTAATTTAACTTCGAGCAGGTATTGATTCAAAGTGGACCAATTTTTAATTAGCATTTTTTTAACTTTAATCTTACCACGATGCTTCGTAGACATAACCCCTTTAGACTTATTATTTTTTAATAAAAATAACCATACAACAATTTAATTTTTTTAAAAATGTTATTTTCAATAACATTATATCATTTATTAAACTTAAGATACATAATAAAATTATTTTTAACATACGTGCTCCCATTATTAATTCTTTTTCTGCCAATTCAGGACATTTGAGTTGAGGAAATCCGAATCGTCTTCAGTTGGATACTATAATGCATTTCATATAAAATCCGGTTATAATTTTAATTTTGTTAATAATAATTCTTACCTCTGTTTTTCTCCACTAAATTCAGCTCTCTGGGTGTTTGTTAAATATGTACGCCTACGGCTTTTAAATGTTTTCTCATAGGCTGAAATAAAATTCTTTTTTAATAAGAAAAAAGCTATTTCAAACAAAGAGTAATCAAATTAAGTGCAATCCTTTGTCAACTAATATGGAAATAATTTTTATGTGTTTTTTCTTTTTCGGAAGGTACCTAAATAATTACACATAATTTTTTCCTGAAGTTAATGCAATATTGTATTGAACAAATTATTTCCACACATGTTTAACTTTACACTTCATTTGTAGGTTTCGGTGCACTTAATTTTATTTTGAATACATGTGAGGAATTAAATTAAGTCACACAAAACTCACATTTTAGCACTGGATATAAGCGTTCCCTTCAAAATATGTTTTTTCGTTGACGAGAGTGATTTTTTCTGTCTTTTTACGATTGAAAGAGAAACGAGAATAAAAAAGACAATGGCTTTCGCGTCACGACATATTCTACTTTGATTCTAAATGATTGTCCCTTAAAAACCAACATGCGACACTTTAAATTAACGTTGATCCGAGTTTGAAGCTACATGTGTACCCTGGAATTTGGACATACAAAAAAAAAAGAAACGTTTTGAAGTGGGTGGCGTTTTAAAACGACTTCTAATTGACTATGCAACACTTTGAATGTACGTTGAGAGCATTTTAAATATTTTAAAAGAAATGGTCAATGTAAAATTGAATATGTTTCACTTTGAATCTAGGGTGACTTTATTTAAAATAACATTGCGTATTCAAATCAAATATGTTTCAACGTGAAAATAAATATTCTTTTTCAAAGTGTACTCAACGTAAAATCAAATAGATCATATTACATTTTAGTTTACATTTTTTCCCTGAGTGTGCAAGTGCAAGTGTTGCTGATGATCCGAATTTATCGATTTCCCGGCGTTCGCAGCAATTAAACTAATAATAATAATAATAGTTGGCGCAACAGGTCCGTAGGGACCCAAGGCCTAGCTTCTTCTCACAACCATTCGTTTTGTGTGAGTTTCATTTTTGGAACGAATGAAAGGGATCTACAATTTTATGCCGATTCCAAACGGCTAATTGAGAAGCTCTAAAGACAGATTATACTCTCGGATGTTTGTCAGACGTTCGCGAGAGGTGGCGCAGTGGGAAAAACCCTAAGTTGGAATTTGGGTTTTTGCGGGATTCGAACCTGGGACCCCTCGCTTAGTAGTCCAACACACTAATCACTAAGCCACTGCGCCTACAATTAGCAATTAAACTAATGATAACCGATATTTTTGGCCGGCAATTGAAGATCATGACTTGGAAGATATGTGGTTCGTACAAAACGGGGCAACAAGCCACACAAGCCAATTATGGCTTTATTGCATGAGAAGTTTCCTAGTAATTTCGCGTTATTTCACGTTTTCGCGACATCAATTGGCCATTTGATTTGACACCATTAAATACGTTTCTGTGGGGCTAATCCACCACTCTACGCATTAAAACCAACATTACTCAAGTTATGACCTAGATACCGCCGGAAATGTGCGAAAAAGTGGTTAAAAATTACATCAAAATAATCACATACTGCGATTCGTCCCGAGGCGGCCATTTGAATGATATAGTTTTTCAAACTTAATGGCAGAGTCCAAACTCTAGAATGAAATAGAATTTCAATCAAAAATGTATCACTGTGTGTGGTTTATTTTGCTTTACTTTCGAAACCTAAAATTAATGACCCTTTGTATCGTAAAGGTGGTAAAGACTTATTTACAATCCGCGATACCAATAATGATTTTTAGTGTCCAGGCTAAATTTTTCGAGCTCACAGTGCCGAAATTCTCCATACAAAATTGCATATTGTGATCTATAAAATGTCTAGTGTGAGGGTTAATAATAATCATTAGTAAGGCCCAATGAAGGTATGTAAAGGACAAAGTTGATTGGACACAAACATTTTTAAAGAGCGATCCAATAAAGACGAGCAAAGACCTTAGAACAAAGTGATAGAGAGATAGAGTGAATAACTGTAGTACCTCTCGCTCTCAGAGGTCATCATATCTCAAAGGCATTTTAATGACGTTCTCAATGAGAAAATCCCGATCGCTTTGGTGATGATGGGCGATTTTTTCATCATCTCAGCGTCATGAGGGCCAACCTCGGAGCCCGGACTATACCTCCTACAACTAACTGACATCAGGGTCATGTGAAACTTATTTCCAGCGATGATTAGCGATCTTGGGACTAGAAAAAATTTGGCCGAATGACATTTTTAAAAGGGAGGACATGTCAAGCAGATTGAAAGCCTTTACCTGGATCCAAACATAGCCCTCATCTCTGGGCGAGATTGTAAAAGCAAAACAACCAGTTAAAAAATAAAATTACAAAAACTTTTAAAAACACTCTTGGTATATAAGCATCACCTTATATCTCTGTGGGGCCGTGAGCGCATCGTATAGAAGCCATTGTTGTATGTAGATGACACATTTTCCCTTAGGCTTGTCGTATTGGAGGGTCACCAACGGTAGAAGTAATGGCGCCACGGCGACAGCTGCTAAGGTAACAAAAAAAAAAGAAAAGAAACGAGACTCCTTTATTTTGTTTTATTATTAGTATTTAAAACCTAAGTTTATTTCACAAATTTATTTGTTAATGAAACACGAGAAAAATTATGCTGAATAAATGATAGCGATTTTGTGATAATATGATATGATATGATAATAGCCCTTTTTTATTATCAGCCATGATCCATATAGATCATCGAAATACATGCACTTACAACAACAGCACATGATCCTGCTATTCATCGAGATCACGAATCATGATCTGAAAATTTATTGTACTAGGTGGCTTGTTTCATTTTTCAATGTTGGTGTGCCTGTAAACGATAGCCATTAGCCAAGCCACACAGTCACGTTGCCAGACTAAAATATTCAACACCCTTCATAACACAAAAAATCAAAAAGCATTTTTTTTCACATCGAATACATTTCCCGCCTTCGAGATGACTTTGCTTTTTCATTCCATAAAGGTGCCCAGACCAGCGAAATATTTAAGTAAATGTTTCATAAACATTTATTTAACAAAAAAAAAAAATGTTTATGAAATGTTTCGCAGTTCTTTAATAATTTGTTTCAGAGGTGTGTTTTTGTTCTTTTAACATAAAATACAAATGTCCAGAAAATCTTGGAATAATAAAAAATCGAAACTAGCTACCTGCATAAATTTAAATTGTTTTCGAACCTAGTTATTGGGAAACACGTTTCTTTTTTATCACAGAAAAATCTAATTCTAACTTCATCTTGTTCTTCTGGAATTTCGTACCTAAGCCGCTGTCATTTACTTTGTCTAAAAATTCCAATCTGAGCGGACCAGAGGTGCAAACTGCATTTAGATTTCTATTACATTTTGAACTGATTGTAGGTATACTCATTTCCTTTTAGAAACAAAACACACCATGTAACGGAAGCCGTGTTGTTGTTTTCGAGCCTCTGGTCGTGAATTTCCGACAGTAAAAAGTATTTCATAAACGTTTAATAAATACTTATTCGGCGTATACACCGGCAAAAACAGAAATATTTGACAAATGTTTATGAAATGTTTCTGAAGCAAATCGAGAACATTTCATAAATGTTCAAAAAAATCATTCGCTCGGATGATACACCGAAATACCGAAACACAGCAGAAAAATATTTGTTTATTTGTTGCATATTTGAACGTAGAATTTTAAATTAGTTTTTTTAAGAACAATATCCAAAAATAAAAATTATTAATTTGATTCATATGGTAACACCCCCGACAAGCAAATGAAAACTCACGTCAATTGATATCATATTGTGACGTCACGTTGTACAGAATGTTTGCAATATGGCTGGTGGCAATATGAAGTTTGTCATTTTCATACATTATCCGTCCTGTTTTGAAAGCAACTGTTGCCACAACTCCAAAATGAATTTTTTCTATTATCCGTATTGTTTTATTTTCGTGATCTGATTCGGATCAGATCACGCTGATAATAAAATACGGCTAATATGTAGTATGTTTGTGCTCCGAATCGGATCATTGACCTTATTTTGGAGTTGTGGCAACAGTTGCTTTCAAAACAGGACGGATAATGTATGAAACTGACAAACTTCATATTGCCACCAGCCATATTGCAAACATTCTGTACAACGTGACGTCACAATATGAGATTTTATTTGGTTGTCGGGGGTGTTACCATATGAATGAAATTAATAATTTTTATTTTTGATATTGTTTTTTAAAAACTAATTTAAAATTCTATGTTCAAATATGCGACAAATAAACAATATTTTGCTGATAGTATTTCGATTTTTCGTGACATATTAAGCTGTTTTCAGGCGAGCGAATGATTTTTTTAAACATTTATGAAATGTTCTCGATTTGCGTCAGAAACATTACATAAACATTTGTCAAACATTTCTGTTTTTACCGGTGTAGACGCCGATTAAGTATTTATTAAATGTTTATATGAAATGCTCGAAAATAACAACACCGCTTCCTTAATGTGGTGTGTTTTATTTCTAAAAGTAAATGAGTTTACCTACAATCAGTGCGAAATGTAATGAAAATCCTTACACCTCTGGTCCAATCAGATTGGAATTCCTAGACAAAGTAAATGACAGCGGTTTAAGCACGAAATTCCAGAAGAACAAACTGAAACTTTATTTATGCCGCTAGTTTCCATTTTTCATTATTCCAAGATTTTCGAGACATTTTATTTTATGTTAAAAAAAACAACTCTCACCTTTCTGCAGGGAAACTTGTGAAACAAATTATTTACGAACTGCGAAACATTTCATTAACATGTTTTTGTTTATAACATTTACTTAAGTATTTACGAAATATTTCTCTGGTCTGGGCGTACCTTTATAGAATGAAAAGGCAAAATCTCGAAGGATGGGAAATTTATTCGATCTGAAAAAATGCGTATTTCTTGTGTTATGAAGGGTGTTGAATACTTTAGTCTGGCAACGTGACTGTGTGGCTTGGCTATCGTTTACAGGCACACCAACATTGAAGAATGAAACAAGCCACCTAGTGGGAAATAGTACAATAAATTTTCAGATCATGGTTCGTGATCTCGATGAATAGCAGGATCATTATGCTGTTGTTGTAAGTGCATGTAATTCGATGATCTATATGGATCATGGCTGATATAAAAAAGGGCTTTTAAGACCTAAGACTTAAAATATCAGGACAGTGAATCTCCCCAATAATTATTCTTTGTAAAAAAAAACAACTCTTGACACCTTTCTCTTAACCTCAAGAGACTCGAGTCCAATAAGTTGTAATCTGGCTGAAGGTGTTAGGTAAGTTATAAAAATCCGACCATGGAATACTTCTGAGGGCAAACCTCTTAGGTTTAGGTTTAGGTTTCCTTTTTTGAATTGCTTTGATTCTTAAAACATGAGTATCGTAGCAAGGACACCAGACAATAGACGCATATTCCGACAGCGATCGAACAAACGACAAACCGTCGCCTCAACATTGGGTTGCCGCCAAAATTCACTTTTTGAGTTTGGTATGCAGTCTCATATTTTCGCCGTAGCTCTTTCCAAATCTTTTATCCGTTTTGTTCTATCTCTTTCAATTGCAAAGATATACAGAACTGTTTTGACGTATATCCACCAAATTCATCAATTTTACGTATTGTTTTGACGTCAACGCCATAATTTGGCATTTACGTTAAATTGTCCATACGATTTAAGAAAATTTTTGTTTAAGAATTGTTTTGACGTACGTCCTATTGTCCTACAACGTACGCCATCAAACTTCAAAGATTTGTTCAGTATTGTTTTGACTTATGTGCCTACAAATTCAAGGTAACGCTATTTATTCGTATGCACGTACGTCATTAGAAAGAAAAATATTTTTTTTTTGTTTTGCCGTACGTGCATACGATTTTACTGTAACCGTAAAAAAGTATAAATACGTTCTCATTGAAAAATATTTCAGTAGTATCAACACCCGGACTTGAACACCCTGAGGTCAAACCAGACAACGATGCATACTGCGAGTATGAATCCGAGAAGACAGACACAGTTTATATAAAATGGACTTAAGAAAAAAAACACTATTGTATACCGTTGGGCCCCTATTGTTGAGCCAACGCATTTAAATATTTAATATTCACCACCATTTGTTACCTAGCCTTAAGTCAAATTGTATATATCTACCAAAAGTTTAATAAAAGCAAATGTAAAATGTAATGAATATTTCAGTAGTTGCTTCCCATCTTTTGTAGTGAGAGGACGTGATTGAAGAGTCATAAAAATGAATTCTCCAGTACCCATTATGGATAAACCCCTTCTTTCGTAATAGCTTATAGTCTACATAGATATAAGTTTTGATTCAATGTTTCTTTTTTTTTTTTAAGTTTATTAGATGAGCTAGTCCCAAATGAAGCAGAGTTCAGGGAAGAAACAAATAGTGCTTTCTCAAGTTCATTGGAACAAGATTTTGGTAAAAAAAATCAAATCCCACTGACTTTCTTTTTATTAAATGTTGTTGTTTCATGATCATAGGGTCAGATGATAGCGTAGATGACCCTAATTATGTTTATGAACCATATTTGCCACACCATTTAACAGAGAGTTTAAGAAGTATGCCATCAGAGTATGATACTTCAGGTAAATAAGACCTTATACAAACATAGGAACTAGTTCCATATACTTACATTAATTTTTAATATTTATTATAGGAAGTGATATGACTCCAAAAAGCTCTACACGAAAAAGACAAAAGAATTCTGAAATGTGGAAACAGCACCTTAGAAAACGTTTGCGAGAATCTGGAAAGGAGTACACAAACATTAAAGGAAAAAATATGAAGGAAAGGAAAGTGCGGGATCCGTGTAAGCATACCTGCTTTTATTTGTGTACAAAAATATTTTCTTCCAAAGTGAGAGAAAGCATTTTTAATTCATTTTGGAGCTTATCCGACCAAGAAAAGCCGACCTTCTACTGCAAATTTGTAAAGCGGGTTCCAATTAAGCGTAGAAGAAAAACTGAGTCTTCTAAGAAATCACAAACTTTTCACTTCTATTTGGAAACAGATTACATAATTCATCAAGTCTGCAAAAAATTTTTTTTAAATACTCTCTCTATAAACGAAAAAAGAATATACTACTAAATATTTTAAAAACCCCAATGAAAGCGGCAGCCAAAATTCCTACAGTAAAGGAAAAAACACTAAAAAAGTTACCGCGCCCGGAAAAATACAAGATATTCATGATCACATAAGAAGTTTCCCTACAGTAGAGTCCCATTATTGCAGGGCAAGCTCTGATAGAAAATATTTGGAGCCCCACTTAAACATCACAAAGATGAACTTCTTGTATAGGGAGTCCACGAATGACCCTTCCAAAGAGTGCATATAACGCAGAGAGTTTAACAATGCATTTAACTTGCCTTTTTACAAGCCAAAAAAAGACCAATGCGATCGGTGTCTGACTTTTAAAGCTAATAAAATGCCTTCAAGTAGTGAAATTGCAGAGTTTAATAAACATAAAGATGACAGAATATTCATGAAGACTGAAAGAGACCTAGACAGAAACAACTTGGAGCCAAAAAATTTAATAATCTGTTTTGATCTCCAAAGCGTTTTTTCTCTTCCCAAAGGAAACGCTTCCTCATTCTACTACAAACGAAAACTAAGTGTTTTTAACTAAACGGCAACAGTATGCTCCGCCGACAAAAAGCCAAAAGTAACTTATTGCGCTATTTGGAGTGAAGTACATAGTGGTCGTTCTGGTGACGATATAGCCAGTGCTCTGATTAAAATATTACAGAACGTCTTGGCAGAACATCTTCATGTGGAAATTTTGACATTATGGAGTGATTCTTGTGTACCTCAAAATAAAAATAAGATAATGTCAACAGCTTTAAACACTTTTCTTCACAAGTCACCGAACCTGAAAATTATATTGCAAAAGTTTTCGGTTCCTGGACACTCACTCATACAGCAAGTTGACTCTGTTCATAGTGCAATAGACAAGCATCTTAAGAACATTGAGATACATAGTACATTGGCACTTATAAGGCAACTTAAGAACATGCGCTATGAGAAGGTTAAACTGAAATTAATTCAGATGCAACCATCAGATTTCAAAGCCTACTCTGCCAAAGCAGTTCATTTAAATTTTGCAACTATGCCTTTTTCTAAAATAAAATTTATTAAGTGTGAGAATCCACACTTGTTTCAACAATCTTTTAGATCAAATGCTAGAGACGTACATTATACAATGATTTCATTAATTAAAAAACCTACTAAACCTACTTTAGGAACACCAAAGAACTTATATAATCAAAATGTTAATACCGTTCAGAAAACAAAAAATATATCAAAGGAAAAAATTAAAGATATAAAAAGTTTGTATCCTTTTATATCGTCAGAGGATAAGAAATATTTTGAAGCTCTTTTTAATCAACTCAAATAATAAATATTCGATTTTACATTAGTATCTACATACATAATATGAAAATGTCTCTTTTTTAAGTTATTTTACTGTTTTGTTATTTTTGTTATAAACAAAAATGTACAAAATATTTGAAGTCATTACTTTAATGTTTTTATTACTTACATTCTTTTTGTATTTATGCATTATTTATTTAAATAACAAAAGACTGTGTGCAAAATACCTACTGTGATTTTTTTTTCCAAAAATGTTAAAAAGTAGTTCTCTACCTTACGAAAGTTGAAATAAATATATTTTTTGTCTCAAAAACCTTGCCTTTTATTTGAAAAATAAAAACGTGTGCTATATTTCTCGATTTTAAGTAAATACATTTTTTACTAATTTATTATTGGAATACCATATGGGCACAATTTTTGACGTATGTGTATGAGTAAAAGAAAACATTGATTTTAGTGGCGTATACGTCAAACTCATTTTTTAATAACTTTTAAATATTTTAAAAGCTTAAAGCGTTTTGGAATAACTTCTTACTTTTTTTGAAAGAGGACTTCCGTGTGAATGTCGTGTCAAAAAATTAAAAAATCCCAGCGGTTGGTTTTCATGCTATAAGCTGGCAAGACTTTAAATGCGATTTCCCAAAAACATTAAAATGGCGTTTACGACAACCCAATGTTGGGGCGACGCATACAGTTTTTAGCGCATAGGGGTCGGTGAACACCCTAGCATAACGTTTAAGCATTCCCTATGCTCTATTGGCTTTATTTGTGATATATTCATAGGAATTAGCGTGAATGAAAGGCGAGGTATGACCGGAAAAAGTAATGCCCGAACATTTACTAACATTAAGCAGTTTTTATTACACCATAAGACGAAGTCTTGGAGATGTGCATTCAATCTATCAAAGCTATTCCGATCATTGCATGAAGAGTATATTTTAAAATCATCGTCAAACATCAGGATATTGCAATATGGAAGAAATTTGGCTACATCATTAACGAATAAAATAAATAAGAGTGGGCCTATGTGACTTCCTTTTGGGACTTCGGATGTTACCATGATTGATAAGTGTCCTTGAAACTTAAGAAATTGATTAGATAAGAATAGATTATGAGGCGGGAGAGCCTTCAAGGGGTTCTGGCAGTCAGGAAGACAAGGATCTGCTCTGGGTGTATGTCAGCAGGGGTTGCTGAATTGACAATTTCATCCCCTAGGATGTTTTTCCTAAGACGACATAGAGCCGGACAATCTATGAGTATGTGAAGTGAGGATTCATCACTCTGAAGACAGAGTCCGCGGATAGGACAACAATGGGGTGGAGACGTTTTGTAACGTGACCATGGCCACTGATTATTCTTGTAAGGATCCTTAGACTATTTTTGTCCAGATTAATCAGGCAGAGCGATTTTCTGGGTGACAATTTAGGGAAAAATTGTCGGGTGCGGTTCTGCCCAGTTGTATATTGCCAAATCTCGTTTGACTCGATGCGAGATATGTTCTTTATGTAGTTCCTGAAATGGTTTTTACTGACTCCGCAGAAGGGTTCAGGTCCGATAAGTAGAGTTGTTGCTCCGATTTTAGCCAGTGAGTGAGCTGTTTCGTTACTAGGTTCTTCTTACAAAGTTCGTGGATGGCTGTGAATGTTTCTAAGATAAGTTTAGATTCTATGACAGATGAGTCAAGAGCTTTGAGAGCTGCTTGGATATCGGAAAAGATAAATATGGTTTGCCCTGTGTGTTAGAACTTAGATTTATTCTAGCACAATAGTAGATTGCAAAGACTTCAGCCTGAAACATGGATAAGTTTGTCATCAAGAGGAATGCTGAATGGGCGTGAAGGCTCCATGGTATCGAGTAAAGACAAATGAACTCCCTGATAGCAATAGGGGTCAAAGTTATTCGAATGGAGCAGATAGTGAATACTTAGTCTGGCCTCCATTTGAATGTGCTTTAAAAGAGGTGTTGGACCTAGGATGACATTGAGTGCCGTAGTCGGAGTGGAGCGCAAGCAGCCCGTCATGCAGTTTCTGGCTATACGTTGAACTCGTTCTAGATTTTTTACCTTTGTGACTTCGTAAGTCTTCGTCCAACAGACCACGGCAGCATAGGTAACCGCTGGTCTTACAAGGAGCGAATAAAGCCAGTTTATCATCCGATGTCTAAGATTCCAGTTCTTACCGCAAAATCGACGACAAATCCACAAAGATCTGGTGGCTCTTTTTACGATACGTTCAATCTGATGTTGCCATGAAACTTTGCTGTCAAGGATAACTCCCAGGTATTTTGCTTCCCGAAGGAATTCAATGGTTTCGCCGAACATGGTAGGGCGAATAAGGAGATCTAGTTTGCTCCGTTTTGTAAAAGGGACTATCGTTGTCTTCTTTGGATTTACAGAAAGACCTTTTTATTACACCATATCTGAACAACAGATAAGGCGAATAGCAGTATTTCTGAGAGAGAGGACACCCCCCTGAGGACACTCTCTATTCTCGTGTAGTTAAAAGCTGCTTCAATATGAAGGAAAGCGACGAGACAGATTGCCTTACTATTGATGGAGGATTCAATTTTAGTTACTAAGTCATTAAGTGCTGACTCGGTGGACTTACCTGGTTGATAGGCATGCTGAGACTTGCTTAGCGGAGAAGATTTCAGGGCTACATCTCTTATGTGTCTATCAATTAGTTTTTCCATGCTATTAAGAATGAAAGATATGAGACTGATGGGGCGAAAGGATTTCGGGCTTGAATCCGAATTCCTCCCTGCCTTAGGTAAGCATTTCTGAGCCCGGCTTCCGGTATGTGACCATAGGCTAGACTATAGCTGAATAGTTTGGTGAAGACGGGTGCAAGTACATCATCTCCCTGTTTTAGAAGTGCGGGAAATATGCCGTCTTCTCCTGCTGTTTTATAAGGATTCAGGGAAATTATGGCCCATTTAATAGCGTTCTGATTGCAGATTTGTTTCGCAATTTCCCAGTCGCCTCTCGTCGGCTGGCAGATCCGCTCGATCCGGGGGGATAGGTTTGATGTGAGGAGATCAATTATAGTTGATCATGGAATGTGTGTTCTAAGTAAGAGATGAAGTGTCTCTTTCTTTTTTTGTGTTTGACGACCGTTCTAATTGGCAAGTGTGCCAAATAAGATAGTTCTGTCAGAGGCAATAACTTTGCGAAGTCGGCAGCTGGAAGGAATATCAGAAATATCTTCACAGAACCGTCTAAATGATTCTCTTTTGGCCTTTAAAATTTCTTTGTTGTAGTTGGTGAGAGCACTAGAGTAGGTTCGTCAGTCACCATTGCGTTCAGTTTTGTTGAAAAGTTTCCTTACTCTTGATTTGTGTTTTTCGAGATCTTTGCTCCACCAGATGGTTTCCCTTTTAACATTTCTTGTCTTTAGGGGACAGTTTTCCTCGAAGGCAGATATGATAGAAGATCTTACCATTTCCGCAGAGTGCTCTAGTTTATCTTGAGTATCAATTCGAGATATTTTCCTTTGCGTGACTTATTTAGGTGCTCTTTATAAAAGGCCCAGTCGGTTTTTCTCTTTGGACGGAATGACTCAATTGTAGTATTGGATTCGTTCGATATGTTGGTGGTCTGAATATGACGATTCGGAAGACACATACCAGTTGGAGATTAGGTAGTTGAATGAGGAAGTAGCTTGAGTAAGATCAAGAACTTCTCTTCTAACTGCATTAATGCAGGTTGGTTCTCTCCCGATATTTCATATATTTAGATTATTGCATGTGCTAAAATCAATTAAGGACTCGCATCGATTGTTGATGTCCGAGCTCCCCCAGATTGCATGATGTGCATTTGCGGCGCAGCCGAGATCAATTTCTATCCTGGTGCGTTGCGAATACCGGCGAAGGTTATCTAGTTCTGCTGGAGGGCATACAGTTGAGTCAGTTTAGAACGTTAAGGCCGTTAGTATTTAAGACTGCCGAGGCGGCCTAAGCGTGGTGAAGGTTGATCTGAACAACCTTCATATCTTTTTGTGAATAGGGGGGTTCCTTTTATGTGAGTCTCCACTGTTTCTGTCGACAGGGATATGTGGGGGTCGGCTCTTATCAGGGGGTCCCGAGATTTAGGCCGTAGCCACACATGGTTTAGGGAGACTGTCTCCTGCAACTAATCGTAGCTTCGCGTTCTCCCACGATGAGATGTTGTCGATTATGCTGGCAAACCAATCTCTGGTGTCAGTGTCTGCGCAATTAACCGGCAGCCACCTCTGGAGGGAATACCCCTAGTTTGGTGGCAAGCCGCCAGCAAAGTGACAAATCTTAAGTCGATGACTAAAATACAAAGAATAGCATGTATAGGGACAACCAGCGCTTCTCATAGCCTACAGCTGGACTAGAGGCAATTCTTAATCTGACACCTCTGGACCTATACATGGAGGAATCTGCTGCCAACAGTGCCTTAAAGATCAGCCAAACTAACAATTGGAACCCTTGTAATTTTGGGCATGCACAGATATTAGGTAAATATGTAGGGAACGGTGTCACTTCTGACTATATGTCTCCCCGTTTTGACATTGACAGACCATTCACCTGCTCCTTCCCGAGTAGGGAAGAATGGAACACAAATGAACCCACAAAAAGAAAATCAATAAACATTTATACAGATGGTTCAAAGATGGACTGTGGAACCGTTTCCGGCATATTCTCTGAGGAATTAGATAATATACACTGCTCCATTAGACTTCCTGATAGCAGTAGTGTCTTCCAAGCGGAGGTTCTTGCTATCGCTGGAGCGGCCCGTAAGGCGTCAATTTTGGAAATACCTCGTAGCGATATTACCATCTTCATTGACAGTCAGGCAGCTATAAAAGCATTTTCTGCTAACGAAATAAAATCCAAAATAGTTCACCGCTGTCGTGAAGAGCTCAAGGTTCTTTGCTCGCAGCACACAACGAATCTCTGCTGGGTCCCTGGACACATAGAGACAAAACCGGCATTGAGAGGGCGGATGAACTGGCTAGAAAGGGGTCCGTAATGGATCTTGATAGAGCACTTCAATCGATCAAGCCACCACTTTGTAATCTCAGAGAGTGAAATGAATGAAAACCAACAACAGGTGGAAAGAACTCACGACCTGTGAAATTTCACGGAAGCTTTGGCCAGAATATGACAGAGGTCGGACCAACAAACTTCTGCAGATTGATAGGTCATCGCTATCTTAGTTAGTGGGAGCTCTGACTGGACATAACTTCCTACGAAACCACTTAATGAAACTAAATCTCAAAGACGACGACATATGTAGAGGCTGCGAGGACGAGGTGGTCCACGAGGACACACCTCACTTCCTTTGTCATTGCCCGAGTCTCTGTAACTTGAGGAACAGAACACTTGAAAGTTATTACTTACATGACAGTGGGAACTTTCTGATGTCTCTCTGGCTGATCTTTACAGGTTTCTGAGGACATCGGGATGCTAGACAGCGTCAGATGCTACAAAGGAGGAGGATGGAGACCACCAATTAACACCAATGATTAACCCTAAAAATGGCATCACAATGGTGAGGTATTTCAGGGCTCACCCTGCTTTACCTACCCGTTTACCTAACCTAGCCGTCAGCCACACTGGCTTATACGAGCACCCCAGAAAACGTATCTGTGGGCCATGATCATGGAGCTTATTCACCTCCTGACGATGGCATCTTCCCACGCTTTTTGGTGTACAGGCTCAATGTGACCATCCGGAAAATTATCCAATAGGAGTCCTACTTTTATGGTTCCTGCTACTTCAGCGAGTATTAGGTTTCGCCTTCTTACTTGGTCCGGCAGGAGGGTTGGTGCTAAACCGAGGGCGCTTGTTGGCTGTAGATGCTTCATTGTGCGATGGTTCGCTGAGGACTTTCTCCAGCGCCTCGTTATATGCGAAACCATCTGCAAGATGGCGTCTGAGTTTCTTCTCTTTGTAGGTGGTCAAGGGCTTCCTTTGTAGGGATAGTTTTTCTATTCAGGAGGGATAGAATCGGTTTCAGGAGCGTCCGAACAGCTCGTGTAAGCCTCCTCCGTGAGTACAAAGCTTACCGTGTCGACGGATTGTAGGTCGCTGTCAACAATCTGTTCAGGAATGTCTGTCCGTCCATCACGAGTGCGTTCAGCTGTTGGCTGACAGACAGAGTTAAGATCTTCCTTATCTCCATCAGTTAAGGTTTTTTTAACGCCTCTAACCCGGCTCCAGATTTAATGGTGTTTATAACCATGTTACAGATTACATTTTTACAAAAAAATGTAATTTATTAGTCACCAACCCATCAACAAGTTTAGGGATGGACGATTGCTTAAAGATCCCTCTGTAATTTTCAATATTATTTTTCCTAACGGATTTAAATATTGGTACTATAAAATAATTTTTCTGTAGGGAAGGAAAGATACCAGTCTTCAACGATACATTGCAAATGTTGCAAAGTATATGGAATGTAAACATTTTTAAAAGTTATACTCGTTATACTCTTACCTATTAGGCATTTATGAGTCTACATAATTTACACCTTAAGCATATGAAATGTTTACTGACATAAGCACCTCAGATCATAGCGACGAGTTAAACTCATTCATTAAAAATCCACTTAGGACAATTTCGAAGTGAAAACTTTTATTGCCCGGTTAATTAACTGAAATCCTATAAAAAAGCCGTTCAAGTTCAAAAACTTGGAAGCAAATTCAACTGCAGCTGCGAATTTTCATAAATCGAATAGATTCAAATGCACAACTCCATTGATAAATAAATTAAAAAGTTTCCTCTCCCCCGAAGCCAATAAAATGGAATCAAAATCACAGCACCTTATCATTGTTTCTATCTCCTTCAAAAAAAGATAACTACGAGTACATTTATACAGAAAAAAAAAAATATAAGAAAAATCTGAAGTGTCTGAGTAAAAGTTTCCCTATGAAAATAATTAACAACTTTTTAAGTTTTTTATATTATCGACGTGAAGAAAGCAGACATTCCATTTTGTGCTCGTCTCCTTCTTGTGCAGGCAGGCAGTGTTTCACTTAGTTAAACCGGTATACCCGCGCACATAGGTAGGTCCAACTACCTACATTATATAGTCGTGCAACTGTAAATGTAAGATGAACAGATTTTGTAAATCCTGCCATTATCCTCTCCCTGTGTATAGTAGGTATAAATATAACTGTTTATGTGGCTATTTCCCTACAGTGAACGACAGTTAGAGGAATAACACAATTTCTTTGCCTTTCTTTTCCTTTGGTTTTGGTTTCGTTTTTTTTTTCTGTCCGCCATTATAAAATTTGAAATCGACGACCGCGCGACGACGCGGTCCTTGTCTGGCCGTCTCATACCTACTTGCGAACGAAAGGTAAAGGTTGTATGAAATTGGAAAATTAGTTCAAGTGAAGAGCACCTAAGTTGTTCGGTGGCTTGGAAGGCGTTGAATTCTGAGTAAAGTTTTCTTAAAATAATGAAAGTTTATGGAAACTCGACTGAAAGGATGTTATTTTATTAAAAAGTTACCTGAGTATGAAAGAAAGTTGCCAATGGCATCTTCGTTTTGTTGCAATAGAAGCTGCAGTAGCACAGCCCAGGTACGAAAAAGTTATAGATTCGAAAATATTATTACTGCTGAGGATAAAGTTATTCTCTGAGGCAGCAGTTTTCGCTATGATTGAATTCATTCGTTCAAGCAGTCGTCGGGTCGCGCTGCGTTGGTCGGTTTCGCGTGTCCGAGAAGAATTGTCTTTTGGAAAGTTTTGGTTACCTCTTTCCAAGAAGAAATTTCATCGAACGGTAACATTAATTTGGTTAGATTGCTGGGGCTTTTAGCTGTCTTTGACAAAATGTGGATATACTCGCTGGGGCTTCGATTTGTATTCAAGATTTGTTAGAGGAGTGTGTAGTATAGTAGTTCGTATGAAATCACTAGACTGGCACCATACATGAGGTACTCTGACACATTTGGAGATGAGGTTAGTGAGAATTTTTGCAGGAGCAGTCAGGGTGATACTATAAGGTTTCCTTGCTCTAATATTGAGGTATATGTTGGTAGTTGAATCCTTTATGCTTTATGGGCCAACGGAAGCTCTTATTACATCCCCGCAGTGGGCTACTGAAGAATTGGGAGAGAAGTTTACTACTAAACGACCGAAAAACATCTGGTTACGAAGCAACCACCACCACTCTCTGAATGTGAAGGATTAACTTTGAAAAGCTGCAAAATGGAAAAAGAGGAGAACGACACTCTCATCTCCACGTGGAATGATCGCGAGAGCAATTAAGGCTCTCAAGAAAGCAGTCATAACGTCCATCGAGGAAGTGGGATAGTATGAGCCGGACGAAGGGCGGATGATGAATCAAGGAGCATACCCTACATGACACCACCTCTGGACACTGACTTAGGCTGATTGACTTTGCTTTGGGTCGTAACTTTAATACAGCTTACACACGGCTCTTCACTTCTGGCTGTCACTAGACCTCTGTGAACATTTAGCCCAGTAGCTCAAGCTCAAAGCTGGGAAAAATCCACAAGAGAGGCGAACGCCAGATTGTCGACCATGAATACGTGTATTTTCACAAGAAGGCTACGACCATCCTTCGGTGAAACCAGTATCGAAAGATTAATGCAAAATTACAAAAGTTCCTTTCATGTGCTCATCAAGGGAATCAATACTCTGCAGTACCTCGTGGGGAGCCTGGGCCAGTGCCTATTATTTGTTTTTGGAAAGTAATGATTTTTTTAATAAACTCATCAGATAAAGTTTCCCAATTGTTGGGATCATTAAAAAAAATCACCCGTTAGAACTAAAGATACCTCTTCTCCTGGTCCCAATGTGCTTTCTACCTGTACCTCATCGGTATTATTTAAATTATAAATACTTACATTAGTTAAAATTTACCCCATCTTCATTTTCCTCGCCGCGTTTTAAAAATTTCAGGAAATTTTGCTTTGTCCTCGAAACCTTTTGAGCAAAACACAATTTAGAAAATTAATAAACACTTGCACCCCAATTTGCACCAGAGTATCTAATAGTGACAGTGAACATATGGCTAAGGTAGGGAAATTCTTTCACAATAGAAGTGTTCAGTATTTAATTTTCCAAAAAAAAATTCCATTAGTCAAAGCCAACGAAATTCCGTATGTAGAACCACCTGCGCAAGAACGATTCCACTCAGTTGTCCTAGATTGAGTAGAAACGCACCAATTTTGGCGCTTTTTGAATGAATGTGCCCGCAACGTAGAACGCGGAGTGAAACTGTGTAGTTTTCAATAAAAGAGATAATTATAATAGGTAACAGTTAAGTTTCAATACACTAGAAAAATTTATTTTATTATGGTTATTTTTTTTACAAAGCTTCTTTGAATACAATGTTTGAGGTTGTGTTGCCTGGAGCAAACACGACCGCATATATACATTTTTACTTTCGCTGACTCGGGAAAGAAACACGTAGTATTGACCGTGTGAGAAACAGTCGTTGGTGAGGTCTACACCCGCGGTGCACAATGTTTGTCCCTGTGCCTTATTTACTGTAATCGCGAAGTAGACGCTGACTCGTCGCGTTGACTTGTAATCAAGATTGCCGTCACTGCTTTCCAGCATATACGCTGCCAAATACACCGTCTCCGCAATTTCCAAATTCCACCAACATCGCATAAAAATAAAGTTTTATTTTCTTTTCACTGCTATTTAATTTAACTCACGTATGCGTCTTCGCTGAGAGAAAAACACTAAATTAAAGTAGTTATATTTTTCTCATTGGTCATTACCGTCTGATCGCAAAACGGACAAATGACGCGAAATCGAAATAATAGGAAAGGTGACATTTGTCATTTTGATGAGGCATGTCATTACCATGTGATGATGTGATGTGGATTTTGTGCTGAATTACTGCTTCTGCGTCGATGGCCAGCACTAGTACAACAATTTCCCAAGAATCGGTTTTGAAAGGGTGAAGTTTGTAGTCTGGAACCGCGCTTTCCTAAAGTGCCCGCTTTTGCACCGCCACAATCACACAAAATGACAAATTTTCCTATCCCGATTCACTCCTGCTTTCTGCGTTTTGTAAAATTTTCTCGACTTTATTGTAGGTACCTACTTTGTGTATTCGAATTCACAAAATAGTCCAAATTGTCGGCACTTGACGGCGACGGTTCATATTCGATGTCTTTCAATACCGAACTACATAAAAACAACAAAACAAATAAAAACCAGTGTATTAATTTTTACCGAAATAGCAGCCACAAAAATACGACACGTACTTTTGCCACTAGACAAATACCAAAATGAAAGGACAGATATCATATTAAATGCTGAGTCATTTGTCATTTGTGTAGAAAAATGGCATGAATTGGCATGCCTGTCACTTTTTGGCACAGAATTTATGCTACTTGGTCTGCCATTTTCCTAGCCATTTAAATGACGCCGAAAATGCTATCCCAAAAATGGCGATCACACAGAACGACGTTTAAATGACGGCTTTTTGACGCGATTTTTACGTCAGAGCGCCATTTAAATGACGCGAAAAAATGGCAGTGTAATCGTTGCTTTAGTGAAGGATCTAATTGAAGAACACACGCACGTTTTATCAGCTGGAAATACAATAAACTGCAAACAGTTGAAACGGAAAACGCTCTTACCCTTCAAGTGATTTAAGAAATCTGAAAAAATCTATGATGAAATATAAGAGGGCGTCCATGACTACAAATGTATGAAAGGCGATTCTGCGTTCCCAAAGTGAGCCATCAGTTTATTCAATACAGCAATTGCAAACACTTTAACGCTAACACACACCATGAATAATATTTAGCTCATTCTTGCTGACTTGTATACCCATACGTATACATAAGCGTATCCTAGCTCATGCCTAGCTATTTCACGGGTATCGAAATGTTCATTTCAAAATTCAATTTGCCTTGGATCTTTTATTCAATTTGTTTATACAGTTGACTTGGCATCAAACTCCGAATGCGGCGAAGGTGTTTGTGTAGGATGCATGAATGGTAACTGAGAGTCCGACATACTTGACTGGATCCTATTTGTTATTATGTGTTCATAAGTGTTGTACGAGGGAACAGCGAATGCTACAGCTACAGCTACAGCATACAACATATACGAACGGTGGAGTGATGTAGCAATTCTCCGATTTGAGGGCTCAACGCCATAGCTCGCGAACGTGGGTTCGTTTCATGCAAATATGAGTTGCTCGTCGTTGCTCCTCACAAGGTTCGCACAGAATGTGGGCTGCTAGCGAGCCCTTTAATATTTCACTTAATTTATCTTTCCGCTTGGTTTAGTTTCATCATAGAATAATGGCTGAGTTTCGGGGCCAAACATAACACAATACAATAGTGACAAACTGAAGGAGATGATAATGCAAAATTATTACATGCATTCAAACACGAATAGAATTGTGCTCTCTGTGTGTAGGTACCTACTTTAAAATGTGGTAAAAGATTTGACTCACATATGATGTCTACCTTCCCATGGTAGTGCTGGACTGCTGGTGCTCACATTATAAAGCGACGACACACGTTCAATTGGCTTAAGATCCTGAACGATTGCTTTCATGCCTACTCCCTGAATAGTAATAGAAAAATATTGATTTTCAAGCTCTATTATTCCATTCGTTGGCTATTTTCTTTGGGTCCCTCGGATCGGAGTGATTTCACCAAGTGGGATTATTTTTTAATTATAATTTAAATTGAAAAAAAATATATAGAAATACAAAAAATGGGTAATTCCTTTAGTTGGCATCTCTTGGTGAAAGAGTAATCAGTCAGGGAGTCCTTTGCCTTTCCACAAACGCTCTTTGAGAGATGTGACACTTTCTTTATATACACGCTGATACTGGGACATGCCTTCGGGTGTGAAGAGAAGATTATAATGAAATGAAACAAAATTCTGCCTTTGTCAAGAGTACAATATAATTTACAACAGCATCCCGGTCATTTACTTTTATTCATAGATATAAAATGTGGCCAGGCCCTAGCGCATTTCCCACACAATCAACACTCATGCCCATAGGAATGCAATGATGAGTTGACGTAGTAGTCTTGTACTTTTTTGTGTTCTCGAAAATAAAAAAAAAAAAAAAACCATTGTAAGAGTTAATTTCTCAGCGCGGTCCCTTTCGTGTGTTGGAGTTCAATACTCCTGCTGCTGGCCGTTAAATGCTTGAAATTAATCTCGGAGCCTTTAACAACTTTTATCGCTGTTATTCTTAGCATTTAACTTTCGTCCTCCGCACGCCCGTTAAATACAAATCCATTTTTAATAGAGTAAACTTTTTGCCAGGAAAAAGCACACTCACACACTCGCACATACTTGAGCAAACGAAATACAAAAGTGAATCGAATAAACAATGTTTTGTTTTGGGCTTGTAGCTTTGATGAAGGAAAAACTTTTGTATTGCATTTACCATCATCGTCCTCCTCCACCTCGGTCGTTTATTGTTGGCGAAACTTTCAACATAAAACTCACTTTGAAAAATGTTCTCAAATTGAAGTCATGCAATCGTCGGCGTCGTCGTCGTCGTCGTCGTCGTCTTCACCGTCGTTCTAGGTGGGTTGGTTGCTTGCTAGGTAAACACAAGTCTTACTCATTTTTTGCTTTCTACTTGCCTTGCTTGTTTTTGTAACGTAGCCCCTTGATTTTTTTTCCCAAGGATTAATGTTCTATTTTTGCTGTCTTTATTTCAGTCAGCTGCACTACTTTAATGGCATAATCATCTTTGTTATGTGATTCGTCAATCGTATAACTCGGTGGGCTATGGAAAATATATTCAAACTCACTCCGCAATATTTCAAGAAGGCAGATTAAATTGCAGCACAAAAAAAATTAAAGGTTAACCAGATGCACATGCAAAGGTCTCTTTGAAGAGCAGGCAATTTAGCTTTAGCCAGACAAAGCAGCACAAATTTTGCTATTTTGAAATAATCGCCGGCTTTGGTTCGGGGCAAATTTTATTTGATGTTGAAAATTAATTTCAGGGGGCGAGATGTAGGTGTTAAATACGGGTGGAACTCGTCTTTCTGTTTTACTATATATGCAAAGAAAGGATGTTCAATAGTTCAAACAAAATTTAACACACATATGAATAGATAATATATCGTCTTGGCTAAAATAAAGTTGGTCGAAGGGCATCATCGGAACTGTAGACAGCCACAGGCACAATGCAAAATTAATTATGCTTTTGTTCGGAATGGTTCAACCCAAAATACTGCTTATTGGATTGGGACTGGGATATGGAAATTTCTGTTTTGCGTTAGAGTGTTGTGTGTCTATACTAACCTGGCTGCGAAGCATGATACTATAGATACTGCAACTGTATGTACTTGTAGCGCAGTCATCCTGGTGGCTGAAAAGTAAACGGGTGTCCCATCGCCCACAATGTGAAGTGGTGATGGAGCGAATAAAGTTTGAATTAAAACTAATTGATGGAGATTTTCGAACGTCACAATTTGATTATGCAGTCAAGCGGATTAAAACATTTTTTTTTTCTTTTCAAAATATGGCTTTTTTTGAAGTTTGTTCATCCTTATATAGATTTGAAAGGGTATTGTATGCATTATACAGGGTGTCCCAAAACAACGTTCACATTTGATAGGCTCACTGTTTCATCTAAGGGGAAAATGTTGCGGCTTCTAGGAATTCAGCAGTGTTTTGTCGTTAGCAAACCGCGTGCTGGGTGTACTGGGCATATGTTGTTTTGGTTCCGTTGAAAGACTATCCCAATTAGACGGTCTGACCGAATGACCGATTTCTATTTTTCTATAAATTCGGTCTAAAAATCCGGTAAAAGTTAAATTAAGAATCTTTGAACAGAAGTCCGGTCAAAAATATAATAGTAATATATTTTTACTAAAAATAGAAAACAATAACTTACTAATATTATATTATATGCAGTTTATTTATTTTTCCAAACTAATTTTAAATCTAATGTTACCCTGTAAAGTAGGTACAGTTTCATTGAACAGGGAAATCCCTCCTGATCAAAGGTATCATAATATTAGTATAGGAATTCACAATGCAGCTCGTCAAGTGGGTCAGACGGTCAGACGTATTGAGTTAAGATCGCAGTTCGTATCTGACTTTCAAGGGCGCTTGGCGAGTTGGCGCAGTGCAACATAAATGTTGTTTATACTAATAACACAAAAAAAGAAGCAATTCATTGAAATGCTTTGCATTACAACGTTTTGCAGAAAGAGGAACTTTCAATATCTGAATTATATTGAAGATTTTGCTAAATAATGTATATACAGGGTCTGCCAAATAACTTTTTTTTTGAAAATGCTATAAAACAAAACTACTGAATATTTTCTCAAATTTATTTTTTTATTTGAAAGTACAATCCTACCGGTTAATAATGGAAAACAATTTCATTCAAATGGCTGCCTCGGCTGGCCATACAGTAGCCTACACGATCGGTCCAATTTTTAAGCACATTATCGATTGTGTGCAGCTGTATTTCACCAATGGCTTCACGAATATTGTCCTTTAAAGCGTCAATTGTCTCTGGCTTGTCGGCTTTACACTTATCTTTTGCGGCACCCCACAAATAATAGTCCAACGGTGTCAAATCGCAGCTCCGAGGTGGCCAAACGACATCAGCTCTGCGGCTGATAATGCGATCTTCAAAAACAGGGCGCAAAACATCGAGTGTAGCTTCGGCTGTGTGGCACGTAGCGCCGTCCTGTTGAAACCAAATGTTGCCAATATCCTCCTCTTAAATTTTTGTGAACAAAAATTCGTTCAACATGACCCGATAACGATCGCCATTGACTGTAACGGCCCTTGCTTGCTCATTTTCGAAGAAAAATGACCCAATTATGCCTCTGGACCAAATTCCGCACCAAACAGTGACTCGTTTTGGGTATATCGGCTTTTCAATGTATGCGTGCGGGTTTTCTGTGCCCCAAATGCGACAATTTTGCTTGTTCACATGCCCGCCAAGATGAAAATAAGCTTCATCTGAAAAGATGATTTTTTGGCAAAATCGGCATCGCACTCATTCTGCAACATTACCATGATTTTCAAAGTCATGTCGCAATATTTCCCAGCGTTGTTCAAGCGTATACACAACCATATTCGTTCAGCGGAAGGATAAAACTAATTATCTGTCAAATCAGACATGAGCTAAGTAATTCGCGAAATAAGCACTAGTTGAAAAAAAAAGTTGCATGGCGGACCCTTTAGTTCCGAAAAATTATTGATTAATTTATAATAATAATTTACCTTTCCAACGAATGCTTCCAGTTGTTTTAAGTCCTTGGGTTTTGTAAAATTACAGCTGCTACACCATCATCCGAAGGGCGAATACCGGATGCGTTAATTATATACCCCAAATAAGTGACTTCGGGCTGCATAGAAATACATTTACTCCGCTTCCATCGAAGTCCACTTTCCTGAAGGCGTTTGAAAACTTCCTCTAAATTCCGCAGATGCTCCTCATCATTTCGTCCCGTGATAATTATGTCGTCAAGGTAGTTAGCAACGCAACACCCGAAAAACGCAGCTTAGCTTCATCTTTAAACGCCTCCATTTGAGAAAATGGTAATAATCGTGGCTTGCAAAATCTTGGTTTTACGTCTTGTTTTAATGGAAGGCTAGCCGTAAAGTTGAGACATGGGCCTAGACAAGATTCAAAAATTAATTTATATTTCTCACATAGTTGATTTATTTTGGGTTTTGTATTTCGCGAGTCTGTAATAGCTAATTGATTGACACTGCATGCAATTTTCTCGATCTTCAACCGGAATGCGTTAAACCAATTCATGCAAAAATATTTCCACCTTGTTTTGAATTGGTGACCAAGAGCGGCAGCAACTTTTCTTCACCTTGCCTGTTTCAATACGCGCGAAGTTTTTGTATCGGCATGGTGGACGGGTGGACGTCCTAATTCGTGGTAGCCATTTAAGCTTATAATTAAACAAGTTTCTCCAGTGTCCAGTTTGTTACATGTTTGTATCGTTTACCTTTAGATTAATGAGAAATTTGTCTTCATGATTACCTCTTTTCGTCGAAAATAATGAATTTATTGCATATAATTGCTCTTTTGACTCAATATTATTTATGTTTTCTCTATTTCGCGGTTTAAATAATTTATTTCAATTTATACGAATGCAACAAACATGGGCGATATGTCCAATTTTTCTACATTTGTGAGACGTTGTATCGCGAAATTTGCAGAACTTTTGTAAATGATGCGATCCGCAACCCTGAACACGATTGAAATTACATTCGATTGCTCTCGCCGCTATCCCGGTTAAAACTACCGTTTTTGTTTTGTTGCCTCTTAGCCAAATGCATGATGCGTTTTTCTCTATGTTGAATTTGCTGTTACTGTAACACATGCTTTTGTTTTTTCCTTTATTCGTGCTTCTCCCGTATTTGTTGACTTCTAATATTGGTGCTTCATTGGTAATCGTGCGAATGGTTTTTTGTGTAGCTTCAAAAGCTTCTGCTATTGCTAATACGTCAGCCAACGATGGGTTGACCTTTTGAAGAGCAGCAGTACGCACTGCATCATCCGGTGTGTGCAGTACCACTACATCTCTAATAAGTTTGTCTACATACTCATGCTTACAGGTATCATTACTACATGTGTACTTACATTGTCGTGCTATTCCCCGTAATTCCGCTATCCATTCACCGTAACTTTGATTGCACTTCATTTGTGATCGAAAAAATTCGCATCGTGTTGCTAATAAAGGGTGATTTTTTAGCTGGTTTGGTTTTGGCAACACTGGTTTTGACAGCTGACGTGTGTTTAGTACCTTGTGTCACTGTCAAACAGCTTCAGTTTGGTTTGCAATTTAACCATGGATCGTCTTACAAATCAACAACGCTTGCAAATTATTGAATTTTACTATCAAAATTCGTGCTCGGTTCGAAATGTTCATCGCGCGCTGCTTCCATTTTATGATCGGCATTCTCGACCTTCTGAGCAGTCTATTCGGAAGATTGTGACCAAATTTCGCACCAAATTTACTTTGTTGGACATTAAACCACCAACACGTTTACGTACTGTGCGTAGTGAAGAAAATATTGCGGCCGTATCAGCTAGTGTGACAGAAGACCGCGAAATGTCGATTCGGCGCCGTTCCCAGCAGTTAGGCCTTTGTTACAGCACTACGGTGAAAATTTTGCGGAAGGATTTGGGCGTAAAGCCTTTTAAGATACAGCTGGTGCAAGAACTAAAGCCAGCCGACCTACCAAAACGCCGAATTTTTGGTGAATGGGCTCTTGGAAAGCTGGCCGAGGATCCGCTTTTTTATCGAAAAATTGTGTTCACGATGAGGCTCATTTTTGGTTGAATGGGTACGTAAATAAGCAAAATTGCCGCATTTGGAGTGAAGATCAGCCAGAAGCATTGCAACAGCTACCAATGCATCCCGAAAAAGCCACTGTTTGGTGCGGTTTATGGGCCGGCGGCATTATTGGGCCATATTTCTTCAAAGATGATGCGAATCGCAGCGTTACTGTCAATGGTGAACGCTACCGAGCGATGATAACAAACTTTTTTTTGCCCGAAATGGAAGTTCTTGACTTGCATGATATGTGGTTTCAACAAGACGGTGCCACATGCCACACAGCACGTCAAACAATGGCGCAATTGCGAGGCGAGTTTGGTGAACAGTTAATTTCACGTTTCGGGCCGGTCAATTGGCCGCCTAGATCGTGCGATTTGACACCATTAGATTATTTTTTGTGGGGGTATGTCAAGGCTAATGTGTATAGGGACAAGCCCGCTTCGATTGACGCACTGGAAGCCAACATCCATGCATTCATTCGTGAGATACCGGCCGATATGTGTGAAAGAGTATGCCAAAATTGGACTCAGCGGATGGGCTACCTGAGACGCAGCCGCGGTCAACATTTGCATGAAATTATCTTTAAACATTAAATTGCAAGGTTCAAACTATCGATTCAAATAAATATTTCATTCATTTTTTCGAATTTTTTGTGTTTTTTTTTTAAAAGAAGTTCTAAACCTCTTAAAAAATCACCCTTTACAAGTGGCTTTGATTCGAAATGGTCCGTCAATTTTGCAACTAGCTCCGTGTATGTCTTTTCGTTTAAATTGTTACTCACAAACAGCTTTTGCAGTAATTCGCATAGCTCTGACCCGATCCATGACAAGCAATATGCTTTACGAGATGCCTCCTTTATAACTTCATATGCTTTGAAGTGTTGCTCCAGCTGAGCTTGATACGTACCCTAACTGTCTTTTGACTTATCAAAATTATGAAAAGCAGGAACAGTTCCTACCGCCACCATCGATGATGATCCGCATCCATCCAACTCATTTTGTCACTTATCATTTTTTCCATGAAAAGCTTTTGAGTGCTTCATTGAAAGACCGGACGAAATCTTCCATTGTGGATGAATAAAAAAAATATTTTTCGCGGGTATTTAAATTATCTCGTCGCCAGAAAGACTCAAAATTAACAAAGTATAATAGGAATTTATTTAAGTTATTTAGAAATTCATGTTAGACATAAGATTTAATAATAATTAAAATATCAGCGCGAAACGCGTTCTTCTCAAATGAAGGCAATGAGTCAACTGACTCTTTTTATACCAAAAAGGTATGTTGTTGTGTGTATAATAACGTACTGACATTAACACATTTGGTGCATATACATCAGTTATGATTTGAGTTATAAAGCAAGCGGAAATTCGAAACGCTTGTGATTTGTCTACTTTGACAAATGCCACTTTAATTGACTCCAAAATGGCTTTTCCCTATCTTAAAGTCAATTTATTTCTAATTTAGACAAAGATTTCAATTTTTGACAAAAGTAGTAGGTATCTAAAATGTTTTATTGCTAAGGGCCAATAAAAATAACTGAAGTATGGCAATGTCGATGTGTTTCAATCAATCCGCAATTATTGACGTGTCGGCCAACCTTCCGCGACGTACAAAGCGGAAGGTTTGCTCACACGTGAGCACGCCTCATATAATTGACCATGTGAGTAACATGGGAATTCAAGATTGATTCCACAAATATTCAGCGATTGTCCTTGAGACTTATTATCCGTCATAGTGAAAGCGAGACGCACGGAAAATTGAAGACGTTGAAGACCTAATGGCAAATCGTTCTGAATAAGCGTAATCGGCGAAATGAGAATGTTTGCCTTTGAATTTACCACTCAAAATCGTCGCTTACACGCGATATCCGAGAATTCTTTTAGCGAAAGAAGTTTAACTTAGCTCGTCCGAATTCGTGCGAATTTTTTACATTGTCTGTTCCGTAGCGATCATAAACTAAGTATTAAATAGACCGTCAGCTCCCGTGCAACTACCCGATAATAACTTTTATTGTATTGGAAGTGACAGTACGGTTTTTCTATGCAGTGTATTTTTTTCAAAGTGCGATTCTACTATCAGGATTGAAGACAAATCTGCGATCGTCTGAGTTTACTCCATCGCCGTTTTAAACATTCGTAATCAAAGTGTTGTTTGCCTTAAATTATTGTTGCAATTGTCGAATCACGTTTTTTTTCACTCCTGTTTGCCCTCTATACCTACTCTATGACTTGATCATTCTCCGACGATATTAAGTATACCTCAGTGGCGTGGCGTGAATATTTTAAAATGAGAAGTCGGAGCTTAAAAAAACCTTATTGCATTGCACATTTGCAATCTGCCAACTGAATTTGTAAACCAAAACATTAACAATGCACTCATCCTTGAATCTGTTAATCCGAATTGTGCAGTGTAGAATCCTGTGGCATTGTTCGAACAGTTGTGTTTGCATAACGTACATATAAAAGAAACAACGATCCTTATGGCTCCGGAGGTGCATCTAGTGGAACCAGTTACAATTTTCCTTTAAATTTCAACGACAATAGTCATCGCTCCGATACCGGAAATCGCATCACCAATCACCACAATAGCTTTTTGTTGGTTCATACCGAAATGCCAGTCGTTCGTATGTCGGCAACGATGCGCGTCTTGCCTTTCTTCAATTTGAACTTGTGTGCTCTCTCCCAGTACGATTTGGTGCAGTTCTCATTACATGCACTCTCAAATTGCTTGGCTGTTGATCTGGTCCAGTGATGCCAACTCCGGCACAATTATACCGATGCTTGAGGCATTGAGGAATAATTTTGAGAAAAAGCATAGGTACATTTTTGTGAAATCAATCCACATAAATAAATAAATGTTGCATTTTGTAAGTCTGGTAGCTGTGCATCAAAAAACAAAATTTTCTACTAAAAAGTGGGCAATATCTGTTAGCTTCTTGGATTATTTTTATTTTGGGTGGCGCTACTGTTCGGAGTGAACCCGGGATCTGGGCTTCTTGAATTGCAGACAAAAAAAACATATAACTACCTTTCGATCAGCCAACATTTCGTTAGCAAATTTTCATCACCATGTACTATCATAGTAATATGCAATTTTTGTGTTTTTTGTATTTTGCACAAAACGGCATAATTTTTTTGAAAAGGGCATAATTTTTTTGGAAGAAGGTATGTAATTGTTTTCAGGTTTAGGCAGACAAACTTCGATTCGGGTTGTCATCACGGATCTTGTCTTATGCGATGTCACATCCCCATTCTGTCGGCTTCTCTATAGGTTTTGCGTTCTTCTTCATTTTGTCATCTATACTTATAATAAAACTGTAGACAATTTTTTTGTGACCTAATGGCGTGAAAACTACTGCACAGATTTCGATGAAACTTTTTTTGAAATGTTCCTTAAGATTCTGTGCAACATATAGGCTATTCCTTTCATTGCCATGCCTATTTTTTGGAGCGTTTTTGATCAAAATGTGTTTTTTTTTCTGACTTTACTGCCTTTAACTCGCCATTGCTCAGATAATTCTTAATCAATGCAAACAAAACAAAATACTTAGGAGAGCCAAAACTTTTATTGTTATTTCAAGCCATCAATCAGCTTTCTATGTCCTTTAGAAGCTGAGCTACAACCTAAAATCTAAGAAACTTTGTTGCTTAAATATCTTGTCACATTTAGCCACGAGTGTCGAGAAAAAACGTTTCCAATGTGACGTTGAAATAATGTGTTGTTGCCGCTTACAATATTTGCATACTGAAGATATCAAAAATAAGCAATCAACGTTTAACAAATTACCGAAAATCCAATAGCAATGGCGCAAGAAATGTTTTCTGTAAAGAAATCTTCCGAAATCATGAAAATCAAGCAGGACTTTACAAACACGATCTCAATTTTTTCCCCGCACCGAAAATAGATTTTTAGGAATTTTCTTATTTCCTTTTAAAACTTTCCGATTTTTTCGCCATATTAACCTTCCTTAGGCGTGACAAACACAACACAACACAAAGAAAATGTACCTCAAATCGGACGATCCATTCTCGAGTTATAGGCGGTCTTCGATTCGCTATGCTGACGCAGCCGATTTTGTTTTGTATTAATATTTTGCCTTTAAAATAAAATAAAATCATCAAAAATATCAACACATATCAATATTTTTACTATGTGTTCCTCAATTAATTTATTAAATTTTATCAAGAAATATTATTTATGTTTTTATGTTAAATAAATACTACGACCAAAGGTATCTAGATAAATGAAATTAGGATTTCAATTCAAAGTACTTTTTTCCGAATTCGAACGATTTAACTTTAGAATCGAATTACAGAGTGAGCAAACTCTTTTAAGTGCATAGTCTGAATCTCGCTATAGGAACACAAACACTACTATCGCACCACCTATTCATGACTAATAGTCAGCAGCCATTGGAAAAGCAAAGATCTCCGCTTGAAAACCAGCGGCTTGCTCATAAACTAAGTATTAAATAGACCGTCAGCTCTTCCAACTTAAGAGAGTTTGCCAACAAGCTGTTTTCCGTGTTCCTATGTGCGAAAGTATGTGTGCCATGTTAAAGTACATTAGACGCAAGCATACATTTGCACATAGCAACCTGACAGATGACTGACAACTCATTCTGTGGTGACATTGGAAAAAATTCAAATAATTCAAATAATTGGCCGTTATCGGGACGTGTCTAGAAAACGGTGGGTATGGTGTGGTGAACTTAGTAACAATTTATATTTCATTAAAACGAATATTACAAGGACTTATTTTATTTTACCTAGATATCTAATCCATACAGTACAGGATGTTCACATTGTCGAATGTTCACAATGGAAATCGATGAACTATAGGGATCATCTGCAAAAATAAAATAAAATCTACAAATTATTATTTGGAATTTTACTGATAGCTATTAAAAGGGTCCGCTAAATAACTTTTTTTTTTCGTGTAGGCTACTGCATGGCCAGCCGAGGCAGCCATTTGAATGAAATTATTTTGCATTATTAACCGGAAGGATTGTACTTTCAAATAAAAAAAGAAATTTGAGAGAATATTCAGTAGTTTTTTTTTATAGCATTTTCAAAAAACAAAAAGTTATTTGGCGGACCCTGTACTTAAGTTTCAGTTCTTTCCCGTACAGTATAAAGAAAATAAATTCATTTTCGTTGATGCATTTATAAGACATTTTTTGTTATGAAGGTGCAATGCAAATTTAGATAAAATAATTTTAAAAAGCTGAAAGAATTTTTTTTTGTCAGGCAAGGCTCTTTTTTCGTCATGAAAATTTGTTTATCATGTCCTATGAAGGTTGTATGTTGTTTTTGGAAGGTAACATTTCGAAAAGAAATCTGCACCAATATACATAGTATTTAAACACGAACAGGCCGATTCTATGGATAGGACAAAAAATTTATTTTCTAAATAAACATTATTCGTGGCTGTTCTCGGCTGGCTGAATTGTTTTCATTTATTACGCTAGTTTGAAATTCGTTTGTTTATTAAATTGCTGAAATTTTGTAATAATTAATTTTTTTTTGTTGCCTTTTTGTTTTCTGGAAAATTCATGAAAAAATTTTAACTCAAAACTGTTACCCACTCAGATATGTTCATATCTCTGCCCTGAAACCCAACGAACTCTAAATTTGAATATTCCTAATCAATTCTTCCATTTGAATTCGTTGCCTTTTTCCTGTCGACATTCCCCGGCGAAATAATTTTTCGCCAAAAACAACAAACGAAAACAAAAGAATTACTGTAAGTACAAAAATGTATTATTTTATTCCTGCGAATGAATATTTCTCAGTTTTTTTCTTTATTGATACGTTGATTACATTAGTTACTAACCATTTTGTAAAATAAATGCTTTCGTGGTGAAATAAAACAAGAAATGTAAACTGTTGGAACGCATCCATCAGCTGATAGAAACTTACCAACTACCCTACTGTCAGTCACTGTGCTTACCACTGTCTCTTTATTTTTCCCACGAAGCGTGGGCATTTTTCACTTTTCACCGAACTCAAATTCCCTCGATTTGTTTATGAAAAAATGTTTCTTCGAAGAGTAAAATTAGTATTATTCGGATAGAAATTCATATTAAATTAACCTTCAGTATAAAAATCTCAGTTTGTTAACATTATAATAATTATTTATTGGTACTAGAAATTTTTACTAAAAGTTAAATCCCTATTTTATGGACATTTAGTGTGTTGCAATGTAGTTCGAAGGTTTCTTCATCAGATTCCTAATATTTCCACAATTTTGATGCTATATTTTAGTTTTGCACGGAAGGTTTTTCGGACGTCAACATTACAAAAAGGTAGAAATACCACGATGTTGGATGACTGCTCAGTGTCATTATTTGTTTATACCCCCTCCATTCAGAATTCTTTTTTTTTTGCTGCTTCACACGTATTCACGCATACAAAATTTAAGAGAGAATTTTCTTTTCAAAATTTTCGAGGGGTGCACGGGAGCTGGCGGTCTATTTAATGCTTGGTTATGGTTTATGGGCTTGCTTGCTCAATGTGAACCAGTGTGCGAGAAGAACGAATAGAGTAGATGCCTAAAAAGTCAAAATACGTCTACTACATTGTCTCGACCATATAAAGGGTGATTTTTTAGCTGGTTTGGTTTTGGCAACACTGGTTTTGACAGCTGACGTGTGTTTAGTACCTTGTGTCACTGTCAAACAGCTTCAGTTTGGTTTGCAATTTAACCATGGATCGTCTTACAAATGAACAACGCTTGCAAATTATTGAATTTTACTATCAAAATTCGTGCTCGGTTCCAAATGTTCATCGCGCGCTGCTTCCATTTTATGATCGGCATTCTCGACCTTCTGAGCAGTCTATTCGGAAGATTGTGACCAAATTTCGCACCAAATTTACTTTGTTGGACATTAAACCACCAACACGTTTACGTACTGTGCGTAGTGAAGAAAATATTGCGGCCGTATCAGCTAGTGTGACAGAAGACCGCGAAATGTCGATTCGGCGCCGTTCCCAGCAGTTAGGCCTTTGTTACAGCACTACGTGGAAAATTTTGCGGAAGGATTTGGCCGTAAAGCCTTTAAAGATACAGCTGGTGCAAGAACTAAAGCCAGCCGACCTACCACAACGCCGAATTTTTGGTGAATGGGCTCTTGGAAAGCTGGCCGAGGATCCGCTTTTTTATCGAAAAATTGTGTTCAGCGGTGAGGCTCATTTTTGGTTGAATGGGTACGTAAATAAGCAAAATTGCCGCATTTGGAGTGAAGATCAGCCAGAAGCATTGCAACAGCTACCAATGCATCCCGAAAAAGCCACTGTTTGGTGCGGTTTATGGGCCGGCGGCATTATTGGGCCATATTTCTTCAAAGATGATGCGAATCGCAGCGTTACTGTCAATGGTGAACGCTACCGAGCGATGATAATAAACTTTTTTTTGCCCGAAATGGAAGTTCTTGACTTGCATGATATGTGGTTTCAACAAGACGGTGCCACATGCCACACAGCACGCGAAACAATGGCGCAATTGCGAGGCGAGTTTGGTGAACAGTTAATTTCACGTTTCGGGCCGGTCAATTGGCCGCCTAGATCGTGCGATTTGACACCATTAGATTATTTTTTGTGGGGGTATGGTATGCCAAGGCTAATGTGTATAGGGACAAGCCCGCTTCGATTGACGCACTGGAAGCCAACATCCATGCATTCATTCGTGAGATACCGGCCGATATGTGTGAAAGAGTATGCCAAAATTGGACTCAGCGGATGGGCTACCTGAGACGCAGCCGCGGTCAACATTTGCATGAAATTATCTTTAAACATTAAATTGCAAGGTTCAAACTATCGATTCAAATAAATATTTCATTCATTTTTTCGAATTTTTTGTGTTTTTTTTTTAAAAAAAGTTCTAAGCCTCTTAAAAAATCACCCTTACGTACGAGTATATAGCGAACGTACAATAATGCTCCACCAAAGAGCATCGTCGAAGCAAACTCTCCAGGTTGCATGCGGCAAGAAGACCGAACCTCCGTTTTAAAAACCAGGCCATCGCGGATGCCAGAGTGCCTTATCTGTATAGTTGAAAGAAGCGTGCCCAGGATCGTAGAGGATGGAAGGCTGTAGTGTCTCAGGCAGAGACTCTTCACGGATCGATAGCCCGTTAAGTAAGCAGCCACGCCCAATCAAAAAATATGTGACGAATTTGATGACCATGTTCGTTCCCTTGAATTCTTTAGACAACGGCGTCTATAGGTTGCACCCTATCAGTCGTCAAAATGGTGAATTATCCAATAGTCACAACGCCGAAATCGGTATTTTCTGCCTACAATATATGGTCGTAAAAAGTAAACCAATTTCTTGTTTCTTACGCACAAGATTCATTTCAAAGAAATCAATTATTACTAAAATGATACAGAGCGCCGAGAAGCTACGATCACACATTGCGCTATCACAAGGTGATAAATTTTCTCAAATGCCGCTCCAATCAATTCCCAACATACTGAGATAAATAATTATATACGCAACGAAAATCACCTACACACAATGTCGTGCTGCCGACCTGATCCCGATAGCACTAGTTTAATCCGAAGGTATTTTTTATATTGAACCATTGCGAAGGCAGTTAATTTTATTTCGATAACGCAGAGCTTAGGGAGTTAAAGAAGGCAGTTTATTCAATAGCTCTGTAATCCTGTAATAGAAAACCTCCCTGTCGCACCGTCCCACTGCTCATCCCCTCCGCCCCGAAGGGCAATTTGTGGACTTTATCACTGCTGCTATCTATGGGTGATGCAAAGTGACAAATTAGGGCAATTAATAGTGTCAGTGGAATTTTCCAAGTCTGCGAATACTTTTATTTTTTTTTGCCCATCAGCGTACCCACCACCCTTTAGATGGTAGTGGAAATGATTACGTGTTAATAGGACCCATTCATTATTATGTTCGTTTTCTATAGAAGGCTCTGTTGTGTGTGCGTGTGTGAGTGCGAACATATAGAGCAAAATCGAATAAAAATAGGATTCACACAATATATACAAAGTTGTGGGTCAATCGAGAGTATAAGCTGATAGTCTTGCCTGCACATACATACATTATGGTCAAGTGGCTGATACTCTGTCTCTGGTGTGCATAAGTCAGTACAGTATATAGAGGGAGCAGGTCCCTTCGATTCACCATATAGCAAGGGCAACAAGTGGTGATTGCTACTGACTGTCGTTGAGGGAATTCGGGTGGAAAACGTCCGCAATATAACCCTTTTATGTCGTCGTAGTTACTTTGGGTGTACCGACCCCCTCTTGCGTTACGACATTCTACCGAGAACTTAACCTTATTTATTGAAATCGTTTTTATACACAACTTTTCTAAGGAAAAAAAAAAGCTGTTCGATACAATAGTTTGTTTGTTCAAGGTCTCTTTAAGAGATTCCTTCTTGAGGATGTACAAAGTAGTTCCATATCGAACTCTTACTGTAAATATCCATACCAGCCACAAACAAGAAGGAATCCGTGTGTACTTCAGCAGAGTCAAATTAGCAGTCGGAGGTTTTTAAGGATGTACATAAATAAACAGATAGATATCTACCAAAAACAAGATGGTGCCGCAACAAAAATAATATTGTTTTAACCCTTGAGGGAACAAGTGCACATAATTCTTCAAAGTTCAATTTAAGGTCTTTGATACAATCAATATCCTTTCCAATGGGTTATCGCTGTCATCAGTGTCATTATTTCTCTTTTAGGATTTATGTCCTAATACTTCACTTTTTGGGTTACCTCATAAGATATCCATATAAAAGTTTCATGACGAGGCGCAATTGGTTGCCAAGGAATTGTCGGAGCATCTTTGAGGGTATATGCTGCTTGTAGTTTTTGGCAATTTAACAAAACGTACACGGAAACAAAAATAGAAATGCGATAAATTCCAATTTTTTTCTTTCGGTTTTTTTTTTTTATTTTTTATTTGCTGGTGGTGCCAGAATCAAAACAGTAAGTTGTTAAAAGGGAATCAATATAAATACAAGTATTTATTCAATGGTATTTATTTACAGTTGAAAATGGCATTTTTTTCGGAAAGCGTTTACATTTTTACGTAAAGCGTTTACATGCTTTACGTTATTCCAAGTCGTGTGAAAGTGATGGCATTCCTAATATGTTTTTAAAAAAGTTGCTTGTTTTCTAGTGGATGTCTTGGCAGATATTTTCAACCGTTGCATATTTTCGGGGGTATTTCCAGTGAAATGTGCGGATATTGTACCATTGTTTAAGAAAGGTTCAGCTGCTGAAATGTGTAACTACAGGTCAATAGCACTTCTTCCAGCTTTCAGCAAAATCTTCGAAAAACTTGTAAAAAATAGAATAATAAGCTTTCTAAATAGAACTGAGTTTTTTTAACTCATATCTATATCAATTTGGATTTCAGAAAGGTAGATCGACTGAAGATGCACTATTGTTCTCAGATAATGTCAAACCTTGATGGAAAAAAGTGTACTGCTGGTTTACTTATAGATATCACCAAAGCCTTCGATATGGTAAATCACAATATTTTGCTAAGAAAATTCGAAAAAGCCGGTTTTCGTGGCGTCATACTAGATTGGCTTAAGTTATACTTAAAAGATAGGTCGCAAAGAGTGAAAAAAGATGAGACTAGGAGCGAAATTAAGTTCTTCAATTTGGGTGTACCCCAAGGCTCTGTTTTGGGAACCATTTTGTTCCTCATTTATATTAATTTACTCCTTGCACTTAACTTCAAAGGCAAACCTACTGCTTTGCGGACGATAAAGGCTTTTCTTATGGTTTGAACAGTCCTTTAGATCTAGTTTCTGACATTAATTGGGATCTGAATTTATTAAGAAACTGGTTTGCTGAGCACAACTTGATAGTACGGCCCAAAACTAAAATAATATTTTTCAGCTTGACATCCCTTAAAAACTTTGAAGTGAATGTTTTTTATCACGCACCTGAGTGCTTAAAAATCAAACTTTCTAACTATACGTCTTCTATTATATTTTATGATAGTTTATGTTGCAGTGATAAGTCTTTTCTGATTGAGAAAGTGAATGAATTTAAATATTTTGGGCTAACAATCAACTCTAGAATGGATTTATCGAATCACACAGAAACGATGTTAAAATATTTGCGTTGCACATTAAGACATATTTTCTATTTGCGAAATATCTGCTCGTCAATGCTCTTAAAAACAATTTATTACGAAATTTTCAATTCCAAACTTCCATATGGAATTTTTTGTTGGGGAGGTGTTTACCTGAATAAAATTAAACCTCTGTTGATTCTGCAGAAATATATTATACGGAAAATATGCCGTAAGCCTAGTAATGTTACGGATGTTTACTAAAATCCAGAGAACAGATCAATTAACTTTCTCGTCACCCTATACCACATCCGGAATTCGAAATGATTACTTTCGAAAGTCTTGGCCATTTTGTGAGCGGAACCAGTATTTTCGTTTCTTCTTCTGTCCCGGCCCAATTTCCTACCAACAAACAATGCGTTGGCCTTTTCTTTTTCGACCGCCCTGCGTAGTACACCGTGCAACCAGTGTCGCTTTTATCAGGAAAGTGCTTCGTACCACCATATGGAACACCCCATAGGAATTCGGAGAAAAAAACGCTGCGATTAAGAAGAGAGAAAAAAAAAAAAAAATTTAAATTTTTGTGTGAATTTACACAGGTAATTAGGGGATGTGGTAATATCCCTAGATCCTACTCCTAACCTACGAAGAACAAACAAGAAAGGAAGAAAACCAAATACCTTTAAATTCTACACTAAACCCAATCAACACCAGAAAAAGAACAACCACGCAAAATCACAAAATCATCGGCAAACCAAAACACCAAAAGCGTTGCAGTGGGCTGCCCAGCATACCACCGCTAGTGGATCAAAAAAAAGAGAAACCCAACAACCGAAAACCTCACTCCCCTGCGTCGAAACAATATTCCATAAACGGTCCGTTACCTGCGATCGAGAGAGCTATTACCGCAACCATCTGTCGAACCATCTCCCGATCCCCAACACTCCTTGGAGACCATCGTCCAAGAAAAACCCAACTCAGCTCAGGCGTGCTTCGAAACACCGAGCTGTTTAGTCGCTGAGCTGCCACAGTAACTCACCAGCAGCATTTCTTCGATCGTACGACAAATGTAGGCGGTTCGTGGATTAAGAGTTCGGTCGATCGGTGGTTGTCGAGGGTGCGGTGTGCGGGGTGTGGTGGTCCAATCGAGTTCCCTTTCGGCGGTGTAGTGAGGTGTACTGTGCACGTAGCCCTACCTACTTTAAATCACCCCTAACTTCAGTGGCTTGGTGACGGTAAAGCAAAAATAAGAAAAAAAATACTTAAAATACCTACCCTACCTAGCATAACAAAACAAAAAAAAAAAAAAAATAGCTTAAGACCCAAAAGTGATTTTCTTAATTATAAAGTTAGCTATACATATCCTAAAGTTTAAAAGTGTGCTAGTGACAGTTTGGGAAATATTCTCACAATAATTACTTAGCGCAGTTTTAGCGCCGGGAATCCGAAAGGGATTAACAGTCAACGTGGGATATTGTGCACAATCTCCGACGGTCAATTGGTAAGTTTTTTTTTCACCTTTTCTCTACATTTCCAAGCTAGAACTATTCTATTTTGATTTGTGTAACAAAAATTTAAAAAATTTCTATCCTGCAAATGATTTTTTTTTGTAGTTTAAATAATGCTTTACTGTTAATAAATGGAAGGGGGGGGAATAGGTAATTGTTTCATATTAATAAATTGGTAGACAGTATTACCAAATAATGGAGTAACGTTGTGTTTTGATGGGGTTAGTTGTGGTGCGTTTTCGAGTCTTTCGGGGAGTATGTGAATCGTGAGTGAAGTAGTGGCTACAGCTAGGGGCAGTTGATTTTTCTTTTGCTTATGTTGAGTACGGCAACTGTCATGGAGCATTTATGGTACTAAGGGGAGGGAATTAGGTACTCAAGGCAACGCTACATCTGTTGCCCACGAATGAGTGTATGAGGGTGAAATAGTGTCCGTCCGTTTCGATTATTTTCTTTGCAAATCTTGGCATGATGATATTTTTTTTCTCCGTGTTGTGTCTGGCTATTTCTGGATCAAGTTCCCCGCCCATCCGACGTTCCTAGCTGTGCGTTATGCAAGCATGCCAAGAAGCGATCCGCGTAAATAGAATCCAGATTTTTAAAACGTCGCAACATAGACATCCGACTTTTTCATTTGTTCTACATCTTGAAAATCCTGCCAGTCCGCCATTTGCACAGTTTTAAAGTTTGAAGACTTTCTTTATGAAGTCTAGAAATCGCAATTATCGTTTAATATCAAATAATCATTTTCGTGGAAACTTTTGGTATACATTTTTTTTTTTAAATTTTTTTTTCACTTACAATAATTCATTTAATTTATTCAGTACTAGCTGACCCAGCGAACTTCGTTCCGCCCAAATTCATTAATGTACCTAATAAAAATAATAATTCTGAGCATGCAGAATGCACGTGCTGCTTTATGAAATAAATGAAGTACATATTATAGCAATATCGATGGGTTTGCTCACACGTGAGCACGCCATATACAATTGACCATGTGAGAAACATTGGAATTGAATTGATGCCACAAATATCCAGCGATTGTCCTTGCGACTATTTGTCATAGTGAAAGCGAGGCACACGGAAAATTTAAGACGCTCAAATACGAATGGCAAATCGTTCTGAATAAGGGGATTCCGCTGAATGAAAATGTTGGCATTTGAATTTTTCCCTCAAAATCGTTTGCTGCATCACATTCGATTTGAGATTCTTCACAATCAAATCAAATGCGTTCCGTTGCAAACTTTCGGAGCATTTAGGTTGCGCAACAAAATTATAACTGAGCCGACTTTCAATTTCATCCTATCTTTTAAATACAGCAATAGATACGAATAAAACAAAGAAAGAATCATGAAAATTGGCCCAGTGGATCGAGTTATAATTATATTATATTTATGTAGATATGTGGAATAGATAATGTAAAGGGTTTTTCAATAAGAGCGCTACAAACGTTTTTTTTAAATAAAACAAAAACGGTTTTGGATATCAATGAAATTCTTTATTCTTTATTTTCGACGGTTTTCAAGCATAAATCGGCCGATACTGCTGCAATTTCACGTAGTTCATCAATCGTCGCTGGCTTGTTGGCATAGCGCATAGACCATATGACTTGACGTAGGCCCACAGGAAAAAGTCTAACGGCGTCAAATCGCATGACCGAGGCGGCCAAGCGACTGGACCATTTCGTGAGATAACACGTTTTCCAAACTTGGTTTCCAATAAATTGACTGTGACATTCGCTGTGTGGCTTGTGGCGCCGTCCTGTTGGAACCACATGTCTTCCAAGTCCATATCATCCAATTGGGTTATCATTGAACGGTAGCGATTCCCATTCACAGGAACGTGCCGGTCTTGATCATCACGGAAGAAGTCCGGCCCAATGACGCCGCCGGCCCATAAACCACACCAAACCCTAATTTTATCGGGATGCAATGATGACTCATGGAGGACGTGCGGATTTCTGCCATTCAGCCAGAAATGATGACGACCATAAATTGGACGTAGCGCTCTTAACGTATCGCACGTAGTTTTCACAAATCACTAACTTACCTTTGAAATAGCCAAAATACAGAAAGCAAACGAACGAAAAGGCTGCAATTGAAATTTTGAATACAACTGGAAAAACAGAACAAAACACTTAACGATCTAACAAAACAATAATAATAATAGTAAATTTAAAAATTTTATTTAAAATTACTTTGACTTTCTTTCAAATGTTTTTTTTTTTTTCTTTCTTGATTTACAAAAGGGTACAACTTCTTTAGCAGTACACATTAGTTAATTCATCCGCAGAAGGAAGTATCCAATTTGGTCCAGTCGTTTTCGAGTTTTAAGCATCCGAACAAACCAAGATCCATTTTTATATATATAGATTGTTATTTTGTTTTTATACATTTTTTGTTGATTATATTATTATAATAATGTAAATTGTTGTAATAGGGTCATCCCACCCAAAAATTATATTTTAATTTGAGTTAGCTTACTGAAGTGGCATTCAACACTATTTTAAATACTTACAATGAACTTATAAGAAATAAAAATTCAATCAATCAATCATTTTTGTGGAACACGTACCAACCATCTTTCGAGAGACCTACTATTGTGCTGCACTGCTAAGGGAAGCGTTAAAAGTGAATGGGAATTAGAATTCTTTAAGAAAACCTTCAGTCTGATTAAGAAGTTTCAGACAAACTTTTCATTACTAACGCTTGATCTGCAACTTCAAGGGAATTGACTTTTTCAGAAAGTTCAACTCATCTGAACCTGATGGTATTTCTGAATTACCTACTTTACTTTTATTGTTATCATTATTATTATTATTATTATTATTATTATTATTATTATTATAATTCATCTACAAGCACTCACAACCAGAGGGTGTCCTCAGGGGGGTGTTCTCTCGCCCTTCTTATGGTCCCTTGTCATTGACGATTTACTTCAGTCCTTGACAAATCAAGGGATCTATGCCATAGGATATGCCGACGACGTAGCAATCGTTGTCAGTGGCAAATTCGAAAGCACGGTCTCAGAAACACTGCAATTCGCCTTATCAGTTGTTCAGAGATGGTGTAATAAAGAAGGCCTTTCTGTAAATCCAAAGAAGACAACGGTAGTCCCCTTTACAAAACAGAGGAAATCAGATCTCCTTATTCGCCCCACCATGTTCGGCGAAACCATTGAATTCTCTCGGGAAGCCAAATACCTGGGAGTTATACTTGACTTTCATGGAATCAGCAGGTTGAACGTACCGTTAACAGAGCCACCAAATCTTTATGGATCTGTCGTCGTGTCTGCGGTAAAAACTGGTGTCTTAGACCTCGGATGATACACTGGCTTTATTCGCTCGTCGTAAGACCTGCGGTCACCTATGCTGCTGTGGTTTGGTGGCCGAAGACTAACGAAGTCACTACAGTCAAAAAGCTAGAACGATTTCAGCGTATAGCTGGAAACTGCATGACGGGCTGTCTTCGCTTCACTCCGACCATGGCACTCAATGTCATCCTTGGTCTAACACCTCTTCAAACGCACATTCAAATGGAGGCTAGACTAAGTATTCACCGCCTGTACCATTCGAACAACTTTGACCCATATAGCTATCAGGGCGGTCATCTGTCTTTACTCGGCACCATGGAGCCTTCAAGCCCATTCAGCATGCCTCTTGATGACATGCTTCCAAAATATGGCTTCCACAAAAAGTTCTCCATAATTATCCATCCTAGGAATGAATGGGAAAAATATAAACCCAATCCATCATCTGGTACACAGACGGTTCTAAGATGGAGTCAGGGACTTGCTCTGGAATCTACGGTGAGTCGCCCCAGGTGAACTTGTCAGTCAGCCTTGGTAAAAACTAATCCATATTCCAGGCTGAAGTCCTTGCAATTTACCATTGTGCTAGAATAAATCTAAGTTCTAACACACGGGGTAAAACCATATTTATCTTTTCAGACAGCCAAGCGGCACTCAAAGCTCTTGACTCATCTGTAATAATATCAAAACTTATCTTAGAAACATTCTTAGCCATCCACGAACTCTCTAAGAAAAACCTAGTCATCCTCCATTGGATCCCAGCCCACAGAGGGTAACGAATCAGCTGACTCGCTGGCCAAAATCGGAGCTACCACTCCACTTATCGGACCTGAACCCTTCTGCGGAGTCAGAAAAAACCTTTTCAGGACCTATATCAAGAACCTATCTCGCAAAGAAACATTATTATTTTTATTATTAATTATTAATTAATAAATTTATTCATTTCAAGTAGTAGCAATGTTCACAGAGAGTGATATTCAATGATACTTATTTTCAAAGACAAGGACTTTGTCCCCAAATGTACCGTGTTGGCAACCGTGAATGCTTCTTACGATTAAGAAGACAGAAATGCGGAACCCACTTTAAGAGTTGCTCTTTCGTCGCTATAACATGTTTGGAGAAAGTCACAACCACATTTGCTGTATTTTTAAAAAAATCTACAGACGCCTTACCAAAAAAAAAAACTAAGTGCTCAACGGAATATAAATATATATGAACTAGCTGAAAGCTGACCCGCGCTCGCTTTGCTTCGCCATAGTTCCACTTCTCAATTTTAAAACAAAATAATCAAAATAATAAGGTCTACACACACCTACTCCACAAAATTTTCTGACAGAAAAAGAACCATTTATATCGGTTTAGCTGCTACGAGTATAAGTGAAGTGTAGACAGAAAAAAAGAAACAATGACTTAGTTTTTACATTCGCTCTACTACTCACATATACTCCAGTTCAATTTAAAAAAAGGGAGAAAAAAACACCGCAAAGCACTACTAAAGGTGCATAAAAAAAGAAAGAAAATGCAAATGGTACAGAGAGAGAAACAGATTTTGCTGCACATACACACACAAAATTTCTTCCATTGAATGCTTGGGAAATCCAACGATCTAGCTTCAATCGAACATTTTACTTTTATGAATTGTATAATGAGAATTAAAACTTTTCTTAGATATCAGCTTAGATCTCCACTTCCGGACAGCGGATAATAGTAAAACATACCCTATAAGCCAATCTCGAGAACTTTCAATGCAACTGTTAAAACTGGAAAGAATGCAGTACTTTCTTAATCTATTCCGAACAAACACCTTACAGCCGGAAAAAAAGTTACAGTTTTGTTACAGTAAGGATATAACTTGAAATATTTTCGTTTATTGCAAATGTGACTTACGTTTACAAGGATGACAGAAATGCCAGACCCACTTTACGTTTTGTTTCCTCTATCGTAGTAATAACAGATTTGGACAAAGACACAGCAACAGGCCTTACAAAAGAACTAAGATAAACAATTTTCGCTGAACCAACTACATACATCGTTATTTTGAAACAGATTTATATGAAATATGTACCAAATGAAAGGTGAATTTGTTCAATTCCATTCTCAGATATACTGTTTTCTTGCAAAAGACACATATTAAGAAAACACGCAGCTTGCTGATATGCATTCTTATCGATTGTGTGTATGTACTCAGCAGAAGGAATAAAAAGAAGAACCGTCATGAACGAGTATGTTTAGTTATCATTATAACAGTTGATTGTATGATAGAATTGAAACCTCTGGCGGTTTTCATGCCAGTGAGAGTAGTTTGTAACTAAATCTACCAAAAGTTAAATGCTCTCTACGACTGCCACGAATCTCTATATGGATTGTTCAATATTTCTCTTAAGGATCTCTTTTCTATTCCATATAAAGGGTGATTTTTTAGCTGGTTTGGTTTTGGCAACACTGGTTTTGACAGCTGACGTGTGTTTAGTACCTTGTGTCACTGTCAAACAGCTTCAGTTTGGTTTGCAATTTAACCATGGATCGTCTTACAAATGAACAACGCTTGCAAATTATTGAATTTTACTATCAAAATTCGTGCTCGATTCGAAATGTTCATCGCTGCTTTTTTATCGAAAAATTGTGTTCAGCGATGAGGCTCATTTTTGGTTGAATGGGTACGTAAATAAGAAAAATTGCCGCATTTGGAGTGAAGATCAGCCAGAAGCATTGCAACAGCTACCAATGCATCCCGAAAAAGCCACTGTTTGGTGCGGTTTATGGGCCGGCGGCATTATTGGGCCATATTTCTTCAAAGATGATGCGAATCGCAGCGTTACTGTCAATGGTGAACGCTACCGAGCGATGATAACAAACTTTTTTTTGCCCGAAATGGAAGTTCTTGACTTGCATGATATGTGGTTTCAACAAGACGGTGCCACATGCCACACAGCACGCGAAACAATGGCGCAATTGCGAGGCGAGTTTGGTGAACAGTTAATTTCACGTTTCGGGCCGGTCAATTGGCCGCCTAGATCGTGCGATTTGACACCATTAGATTATTTTTTGTGGGGGTATGTCAAGGCTAATGTGTAAAGGGACAAGCCCGCTTCGATTGACGCACTGGAAGCCAACATCCATGCATTCATTCGTGAGATACCGGCCGATATGTGTGAAAGAGTATGCCAAAATTGGACTCAGCGGATGGGCTACCTGAGACGCAGCCGCGGTCAACATTTGCATGAAATTATCTTTAAACATTAAATTGCAAGGTTCAAACTATCGATTCAAATAAATATTTCATTCATTTTTTCGAATTTTTTGTGTTTTTTTTTTAAAACAAGTTCTAAACCTCTTAAAAAATCACCCTTTAGTACTATTCAGTACCTATTCAAAACATTACTAGATCCATACAGACAATTATAAATAAATATGGTCACGAGTATCGTATGCCTCCGCGATGGTAGACACCTTGACGTGTGCGCCTTTTTCAAAGTGCGCTGGTGCGGAGGCTTAACGTTGCAAAGACTCAGCGGGCTATGCTGTCGGAGGCGGTAGTCGCCTGAAGGGTCACCCATGACAGAAAGGCTGCTAGAGGAGCAACTAACTAAGCTCTACCCATGAGGAGTAAACCTCATTAAACAAATCTCTAATCCAAGGCGGAACAGCATACGCCGAGGGATGCATGGCTATAAGAGAGATTAGTCGTTAGTATGCGAACTCCGAATACCTGGTGACCTTCGGTTTCATCATTAGCCTTCCCGTGGTGTACCGGGCTCCGGCATGGGCGATGTTTCTTTCCCGGTTTCTCGTGGGACCAAAAATTTCTCAACCAAATTTAAAAAATTTACAGACAGATGCCTCTGAAACCGCATCAATCTCTGTAGTTGCTGCTGGGCAACCAGAAAACTTAACGGTGAATATCACTTGTGCTGTAGAGCCAAGTGTGAACCCAGCCTCTCGGTCTGCTGTTGGGCAACCGAACCCCCTGCAAATAGATGACGACGTCATGAGGGCTCCATCTACTAGTCAGGGCAGTGCAATATCCGACCACAGGGAATCGTCGACATCTGATTCCGACACATCCACCATCGTTGACTCCTGTAGTGTAGTATCCGAGAAATCGGGATGCTCCTCTATTGGGAAGAGTCTGGCTGGACTACAGGTTCAACAAAGTGGATACGTGAAACTATGTGGTTTCGAAAAAAGACGCTTCAAAAGTGCCTTGCGGCGAGGCATGGACAGAGAAAATGCTCTCATCTTCGCCAAAGCCGCTCTCAATGACAGACCGATCTCTAAACGAGTTAGGTCGGAGGACAATACCCCACCGGCATCGGCCGCCAAGAAGGTTAAGAAAGGTCCTTTACCTGATGTTCCCACCTTTAGTCAGGTGGCGAATCTAGTCAGGTTAGGTATCGTTCCGACCGACTTGATTAACCAACCCCTCTCTTCTGAGCAAATGGCTCTGGTACAGGAGGCGGTCATTGACACCTCGATTGAGCTAACCAACAGTGGCGTGTGGCCAAAATTCTCTGGATCAGTTCCAAAGTCGGGGTGGGTAATGTTCATTTGCACAGATGGTGCTACCGCGGGATGGATGCGCTCAAATTTTGAGAGTATCAGAGCCAAATGTGGTCTGGATCTGATGTTGGTGGAAGAGAACTCTTTTCCAAAGCCCCACATCGTTCGAGGATTCTTCCCACATAGCCTGGAACTCTCAAATGAGAAAGTGCTTGCCACCCTGACGGCTCAAAATGCCGCATTAAATGCTAAAACCTGGAGGGTCGTCAAGAGGGTAAAGGATGGTGCATTCCTTCACCTTGTGCTTGCAATTGACGACGCTTCCATGGCCAAACTCCTTGAACTGAAAGGGAAGGTCTCATACCGCTTTGGTCAGATTAAGTTGATTCTTAAGAGCACCGACAAGAATCCTATGTCTGACAGCGGTACCCCTAAAGCAGGAGCGGAAGCCAGTTCGGCACCTTTCTCTGGGATCGTGCCCTCCCAACTGGTACCTGCAGCGCAGTGCAGTGCCAACTTACCGTCCAACCCCATAGTCACCGATAGCGGAAAGGAGATGGCGTTGAAAGTTGTCGGGGACCGCATCCCAGAAACAAGCAGTGGTATTGCTACTGGGCAAGCCACTCCTAGTGGTTCAGGGTGCAGTTCTAGGGCAACGATCGGCGCCTCGACTAACCGCCATAAACAACAACAAAAGGGCATTATGGCCCATAAAACTGGTGGTATGGCCAAATTTTTGAAAAGTAACACAGCCTCAGGGCGCGTTACCCACAAGAATGTGCATGACGAGTCTGACAGGTCCAAGATAATAGGTCGTCCTGAACAGACTGCCTGCCGCAGAGGAAAGGGCCCCAAAAAGGCCCAACTACTCAGGCAGGCCGGTTCCTCCAAAGAGGACCAATGAGCACCATCAAGGTGTTACAGGCGAACCTCCACCATGCTAAGGGCGCGTCCGCTACCCTGGCAAAAAGGTTCGCCGAGGAAAAGATAGCCCTTGGCCTCATCCAAGAACCATGGGCTATCAGCGGACACATAAAAGGTCTTGGAAATAAAGCAGGTGAGCTTATTTATAAACGAGACGAGCCAGTGCCACGAGCGGCCTGCTTAATCGACAAAAATATCAACTTTCTTCCCATTCCAGAATTCATCACAAGAGACTTGGCGACCATTCAAATAGAAGTACCAACCGAACGGGGCACACACAACATCATCTGTGCCTCAGCATACTTCCCGGGCGACGACACCAACATTCCGCCCATCGAGGTCCAGAGCCTCTTAAACCACTGCAAGAGGAACAACCTTCATTACGTCATTGGATGTGACGCAAATGCACACAACATGGCATGGGGCAGCAGTGACAATAATAAAAGAGGTGAGTGTCTCTTAGAATTTCTAGTCGGTAGTAACGTTGATATCTTAAACAAAGGCTCTAAACCAACCTTTATAAATGCGATACGCGAGGAGGTACTTGATCTCACTCTTGCCAGTCCATTTATGTCTAATTTCGTTACAAATTGGCATGTGTCTGACGAAGCCTCGTTATCAGACCACCAGCATATAAGGTTTGATTTACCTGGTCAATCTACACCTGCACAAAATAGATACAATCCCAAATCGACGGACTGGAATATGTATCGAGAACTTGTTCTCTCAAAAACAAATATGTTTGTCTCTCAAATTGAATCCATATGGGACATTGATGAGGCTGCTCACCAGCTCAGTAACGTGTTGATAACCTCCTACCATGAGAGTTGTGTCAGCAAAACCAGTTTGAGTAAACGTAAGGTTCCCTGGTGGAATGACCAACTAGCCAAACTCAGACGGAAGGTTAGAAAACTCTTTAATCGAGCCAAAGTAACCAAAATGTGGGACGAATACAGATCCGCTCTCACAGCATACAACTCAGAATTAAGACGATCTAAAAGGGCCTCCTGGAGGAAATGCTGTGAAGACATATTAGATATGCCAGTAGCAGCCCGTATCCACAAGGCTCTGAGAAAAGATCATTCCAACTGTGTAGGTCTACTTAAAAAAGCAGATGGAACCTACACGACGGACCGTACGGAAACAATTAAAACTTTACTTCAGGTTCATTTTCCGGGTTCGACCATCCGTGAATCACACGAAAGCTCACACGACACTGATCCCAGGATCTCTGTTTCTGGGCGAGCAAATAGTCTATCTGGAAAAATTTTCAGTCCAGATAAGGTTAGATGGGCAGTTGGCTCATTCAAACCTTTTAAAGCACCTGGTGGTGATGGTATATTCCCAGCCCTCTTTCAGAGGGTTATTGACGTCATACTACCAGCAATTACAATCCTATTTAGAGCTAGTTATAATTGGGGATACATTCCTTCCACCTGGAGACAGGTGAACGTAATTTTCATTCCCAAAAGTGGCAACAGGCCAAGCGAACTACCTAAATCATATAGACCTATCAGTCTAACATCCTTTGTTCTTAAAACTATGGAAAGACTAATTGATGTTCATATCAGAGGTCGGATATTAATATCTAACCCTCTCCACTCAAGTCAGTTTGCGTACAGAAAGGGCAAGTCCACTGAGGGTGCTCTTCACCACCTCGTCAAAAAGGTAGAAGACGCCCTTAACCACAAGGAAATTGCCCTAGGCGCATTCTTAGATGTTGAGGGTGCTTTCGATAATACTGGATACGACTCGATTACTAGGGCAATCAGTTGTAAAGGTATCGAAGACTCGACAAACCGTTGGATCCGTGCCATGCTGGAAAGTCGAGTAATAACGTCCTCGTCGGGAGGAGTGGCTGTGTCGGTGACAGCAGTCAAAGGCTGCCCCCAAGGAGGTGTGCTCTCCCCCTTGCTGTGGTCACTAGTCATAGACAGCCTACTAGTCAGCCTACATAATCTAGGTTATGACGCCATCGGTTATGCCGACGATTTGGCAATTGTCATTAGTGGAAAGCACTGCGCTACCATTAATAGTAGAATGAGGAGCGCTCTTCTACATGTTTTAGAATGGTGTACTACGGAAGGTTTATCTATAAATCCCAGTAAAACTATTCTAGTTCCTTTCACTAGGAGGAGATTGGTCAACTTAGGGCCCCTTATCCTGAATGGAACTACATTAAACTACTCCAATGAAGTTAAATATCTCGGAGTCATCCTTGATAAGAAACTAAACTGGAACTCACACATCAAGTCCGCCACAGAGCGTGCCTCTAGAGCCATGTGGGCCTGTAGGTGTCTGTACGGCAGAACTTGGGGTCTTAATCCCAGAATGGTACACTGGTTGTATACCATGATGGTAAGACCCATTGTATCGTACGCGGCAATCGTCTGGTGGCCAAAAGTACTCGAGCATACCACGGCAAATAAGCTTCAGAAGCTTCAAAGGATTGCCTGTCTCGGTATCACAGGTGCAATGCGCACCTGCCCAACAACAGCACTTGAGGCCATTATTGGGCTCTCACCCCTGCAGTACTTTATCATGAAGACGGCAGCTAGATGTGCCATTAAACTGCAGCTAGATTATAGGTTTAAACCAGCTGACCTTGTGGGACATCTGAAAATAATCAACCTAATCCCTAACTTGGACATGTTCTGCTCAGTCCCAGATACTATGGTTAGGGAGTACAGTTTCGGAAAACTTTATGAGGTCGAAATACTTGAACGTGCAAGCTGGACCAATGGTATTCCGTCACTCAACCCAAAAAGCTTAGTATGGTACACCGACGGATCCAAAATGGATTCCGGAGTTGGAGCTGGCGTCTTTGGGCCCAACACCAAAGTATCGGTACCCATGGGATTGTGTCCCACGGTCTTTCAAGCCGAAATCCATGCTATCGAAATTTGTGCCGATCTTATATCCCAAAAAGGAATGAAAGGCGCAACCATTCAAATATTTTCAGACAGTCAGGCAGCTTTACAAGCTTTGGCGTCCAATACAATGGACTCCAAAACAGTTAAGTGCTGTCACGATGCCTTGCAAGCCCTAGCCAAACACAACAAGGTAAGGCTCGGCTGGGTGCCGGGTCATCAGGGTATTGCAGGCAACGAATATGCAGACAAACTAGCTAGGACTGGCTCCGAATCCATTCTCTGTGGACCAGAACCCTACTGCTCGGTCAATTGGACTACTGCACTAAGACAAATTAACGATTGGGAAAAACAACTCCGTCTTGAACACTGGGAACATGTCCCGGGTCTAAGACAATCCAAACGATTAATTAAACCTTACTCCTATAAGGAAATACTTAAACTCAGTAAGGATAACATAAGTAAGCTAGCGGGCTTCCTCACAGGTCATTGTGGCCTTAAATATCACCTCAACAAAATGAATCTTTGTCCGGAAACAGAATGCAGATTCTGTCTGGAGGATATCGAATCCTCTGAACACATATTCTGTGACTGTCCGGCTCTTCATTGGTTAAGAAAACGAGTCTTCAATAGGGAGAATCGCACACCAACAGAGATAGCGTACTCTGCTACTAAAGATTTACTGACCTTCATTAGGGAGGTCGAACGTCTCTTAGTTTAACCTCTCCCCAATGACACAATAGATCTTTCAGGTCGCAGTGTCAGCCATTTGGGCTTGGGATAATTTAAAAAAAAAAAAAAAAATCGTATGTATAGATCAGAGACATAATCTGAAATCTGTACAAAAACCAAATTCGCCAACATCTGTTTTTAATCAACATCTATTTAAGATTATCGCAGAAGGATGTCCTACACGCACCCACACACAGTAGTTTTAAATCTTACACAAATGGACTCTATTTATCCCTGTCAAGATGGTGCTTTGATACCATAAGTATACCTACCACATGAAAATATGTCTTCTTTAACAGCACCAACTCTATTTGAAGAGCAACAATACTATTGTTATTTCCTGCTTTTGTATTCTTTATGGGAATGCGACAACGTCGTGATTATGTTCTAATGTCGGAGCTCGGTAGTCATCTTCATCTATAGGAAACATATTTTCACAACGAAAGTTCGATGAGTTGCACAGCTCGTCCGGTTAGGGGATTTCTGTCCAACAAAATAAAGAACATTTTCCTTTCAATAATACATTGGGGTTATAATTCTCGTACTGGCTGCTCTCGTTGTCATTTGTCGACATATAGACATTCTTCGTATGTGAACCGATAAAAATATGTATTTCAAATAAATGAGATCTGAAAATATTATTCGATATAAATGCCTGGTTTTATCCCTAAGTATACGCTTGTATCTCTATATCCCTTTACAAGAAGATATATAGGTAGTATATTTCCTGGACATTCCTTTTCATCAATATGATTACCAAAGCGTAATTCAGCATTTACTCCGACTGGGGCTTCTCCAAATACTAAAAAAAAATAAATCAATTCTGTTAAAGCCGCACACACAAAAAGTATCTATTAAAACCTGTCGCATCAGTCAAGTGTTTCTATTATGGGAACCTTTTAGTCATTTTCTAGAAGACTGACTTGTCAACTTGATACCATTGCTGATTCCCCTAAAAAAATCGTCTCTTTTCGTATACACATTTCGAAGGACATCAACGGATATTAGACATTACAGCCTTACTACGCTTCGTCCCCTCGATAGCAGTCGTCCCTTTGTTCAAAGATTCAGTCAAAAAAAGGAATACAAGGGGATTTCCATCCACTTATTTACACATGAATTATTATGATGTGAAAATAAAAATCAAATGAAGCTTTCCACTTGGATTTTTTTTGCGTATTTTCTAATTTTTTTTTTTTTGAAGCGAAATTGAAAAAACATGTGTCCCAGAGGCTGGTGTACAAAAAGCGGCATATCTCAGACATTACCACTCACCTTGAGACTCGCAACTGACACACACAGGCCAGCTATTTCACTTAAGAGAAAATTGAAATTTTGATATATGATTTTGCTTATAGAAAATAAATTTAAAACAAAAAAATAAAAAATTGCTCACGACCGCGACAGATATTCATCCTCCAAAGCTACTAGCAAACTAGGCCGTATTTGAGACTCCACCCAGGAGTTTCCTAAAAAAGCGATTTTTTTTATTATATTCCAAGGGATAGGATAGGCAGCATTTATAAATAAATAAATTCCTTTGGGATTATGTAAGGCGGATGGGATGACTTGTGAACGAGGCGGGTGCGGTCGATGAACGTACACAAGTGTCTTTTAGGTTGCGCCCCATCCATATCTGGTTGGTAAGTGATACGAGGCATATGAAAGCTGAAGGGTGGCAGAGAATAAATCTCAAAATAATTTTCTATCGTTCTTCGATTGGATGATATTGCACCAAATTGATGGTCTTAATGTTTTGCAGATAAACGTAATTTGTATCGCTGGGTAATTACATCGCATTCGCTGTTAGCCATTCGCTTAATCCAGGGGATGAAACGTGATAAATTGACCTTTTAATCACAAATAACAAGAAAGAAACAACGAAAAGTGTTTAATTAGTTTGCAAATGATTGACTCAATATTCGCAATCGTAGGTCCTTAGTCCTCATATATATCATTGTCAATCATTTAACAATAGGTAGGTAAATGTCTGCAATTGTAGAATGATTTGCATCAAAGAAAAAAAAGGTACCTACATCATCAATTTTAGTCCAGTGGACTTTTTCATTGCTATGATGAACCAGATTTCATCGATATGATGAACAAAAACATACGAATTCATCATTCATCAACTTTGCTCATCAATATGATGAACCGAAAATCCCCTTTAATTTCGTCAATGTGATGAATGTAATCTTCATATTGAAAAATTTGTTCATCAATATGATGCACACTTTCTGTGTTATCAATTTTGTTCCTATGTGTTTGTAAGTTGGTTCACACGAAAAAGGGACTTTTTTTTTTTTTTGATAATGGATCCCAATTAGAATCAGAAAAGGTATGGGCACAGGGTGCATGTACATACAATATATTGTGTTTGAAATGTGTTTTGCGTTTTTTGTTGTTTAGTCATAATCAATATTTAATTGATCCATTCTCTTGAAGTACAGAATGCATCTCACCCTTAACAATCATCACAAACCAGGTAACACGAGTCGTGGTAACAAAAAGGCACATCATAGTGCTACCTATCGACCTACCTTGAATTTTATAATTTTAAAGCATGAGAGAACGTGTTTGGTTAAATAGTCCATATAGCAATATTTTTAAACAAACGAAAATCCCTGTAGAAAATTTATGATAATTCTAGCTTTATTTCAAAAACATAAATATTTAATGCAAGTCTCGTTTGCGGCTGATAATCGACCTACCCTACCTTTTATAAGTATGTATAGGTATACTTAAAACATCTACACCAGTTTTCGATATTAACGTTGATTTATTTTTACAAATGAAAAATCGACATCTAGATATCGATAAAGGGTCCGCCATCTAACTTTTTTTTTTCAACTAGTGCTTATTTCGCGAATGGTAACACTTAGCTCAGGTCTGATTTGACAGATAATTAGTTTTATCCTTCCGCTGAACGAATATGGTTGTGTATACGCTTGAACAACGCTGGGAAATATTGCGACATTACTTTGAAAATCATGGTAATGTTGCAGAATGTGTGCGATGCCGATTTTGCCAAAAAATCATCTTTTCAGATGAAGCTCATTTTCATCTTGGCGGGCATGTGAACAAGCAAAATTGTCGCATTTGGGGCACAGAAAACCCGCACGCATACATTGAAAAGCCGATATACCCAAAACGAGTCACTGTTTGGTGCGGAATTTGGTCCAGAGGCATAATTGGGTCATTTTTCTTCGAAAATGAGCAAGCAAGGGCCGTTACAGTCAATGGCGATCGTTATCGGGTCATGTTGAACGAATTTTTGTTCACAAAAATTTAAGAGGAGGATATTGGCAACATTTGGTTTCAACAGGACGGCGCTACGTGCCACACAGCCGAAGCTACACTCGATGTTTTGCGCCCTGTTTTTGAAGATCGCATTATCAGCCGCAGAGCTGATGTCGTTTGGCCACCTCGGAGCTGCGATTTGACACCGTTGGACTATTATTTGTGGGGTGCCGTAAAAGATAAATGTTACGCCGACAAGCCAGAGACAATTGACGCTTTAAAGGACAATATTCGTGAAGCCATTGGTGAAATACAGCTGCACACAATCGATAATGTGCTTAAAAATTGGACCGATCGTGTCGGCTACTGCATGGCCAGCCGAGGCAGCCATTTGAATGAAATTAGTTTGCATTATTAACCGGAAGGATTGTACTTTCAAATAAAAAAAGAAATTTGAGAAAATATTCAGTAGTTTCGTTTTATAGCATTTTCAAAAAAAGTTATTTGGCGGACCCTGTAGAACAAACAATTTTTGTCGTAAAACGTTTGCATAGTACAGTCTAACACGGATATAAGAAACATATTTAAATAAAGTTTATAAGAAACTAAGTTTCTTATACGAAAACTGCTGATATAAAAAACAAAAATTCTTACATAAAAATAACCGATATAGTAGAGTCAACACGAAGAGAGTATTTAGGACGATTTGGCGGGCTTTTTCTACTTACAGTAGCACAGCTGTCATTGTCATTGAAAGGTGTGTTCGCATCATACCGTTAATCGTTTACATGCATAGTTGAGCTGTTTTTGCATTTAAAAATCTCCGTGTTTTCACATGCGTTTCTTAAAAGCGAGTTGTTCTTATATGAGTGTTTATTATATCCGTGTTCGACTGTAACATCACTGATCACTGGGTTGTCAACACCTCCCAGATATACGTACGGACAATAATTGCATACCCTTAAGGGTAGGTAAATTGCATTCCTTTTTGGGTAAATAAGGCACATCGAAAATAGGTTCTAACCAAAAATTATTATTTTTTGAATACATACATATATACTCGCGGCGACAAATTGAATGTCACCAAAATCCTTTCAATTAACTGATAAGCGTTTTGTATGAGAAATTTTTAACTTAATTTTACCAGTCTTTATGGCGACTTATACCCACGGTTTTTCGTCTGTGGCACAGTACTTTTCGAATTATATGTATAAGTATCATTCTACTGATTACATAATTAATACTTAAAATATATTAATATATTGATGCCATTTATTAAATATTTATTGATAACATCTTATGTGAATAATCGAAATTAGACTATTACTTTTTATATTTCCACCATTTTTACACTAACATTGAATTCTTTCACACTTCATTAATTGTTTTCAATTTTATCTACTGCAGTTTATTTAGCGAAATCAAATTAAAGTATTCAACATCAAGCAATTTTCAATACTATGTTTAAAGTAGGAATGAATACTTTTAGTCGAATATTAATTAAAACTAGAACTGAAGCCGCTTGACCACCAGAAGCGTCGTATGTTCGTGAATAGGGCTGAGCAACAACTTGAAAATGATTCGGATTTTCACCGAAAAATAATCTTCAGCGATGAGGCTCATTTCTGGCTGAATGGCTTCGTCAATAAACAAAATATGCGGTAATATGCGGTATTGGTCAGGCAGCAATCCACACGTTCTCCATGAGTCATCATTGCATCCCGAAAAAATTACGGTTTGGTGTGGTTTATGGGCCGGCGGCGTCATTGGGCCGTACTTCTTCCGTGATGATCAAGACCGGCACGTTTCTGTGAATGGAAATCGCTGCCGTTCAATGATAACCGAATATTTTTGGCCCCAATTGGATGATATGGACTTGGAGGACATGTGGTTCCAACAGGACGGCGCCACAAGCCACACAGCGAATGTCACAATCAATTTATTGGTAACCAAGTTTGGAGAACGTCTATGCCAACAAGCCAGCGACGATTGATGAACTTCGTACCTATATCGAACGAGCTTAAAAACCGTCGAAAATTGGGTTCAGCATCTGGACTTCTGCAAGCGTGCCCGTGGTGGCCATGCAAAGAAATCGAGTTCCATACATAATGTCATCGAACGTACTTTTACAGGAATAAAGAATTTCATTGATATCCAAAACCGTTTTTGTTTTATTGAAAAACCCTTTACAATTGCTTACCGACCACTTAGGTAAATTGCATTTCATCAAAAATAGGTTCTAATCTGAGTTTGTAAGAGTAGCGGCGTTCGACGAGAGAACGATGTATTTTAGTATGTGCGCCGCTCCGCTTCCCTACTTACACGTTGCAGAGGCTGAGGCACTCTACCGTACTGCAGGCGTAAGTAAAGAGGTGTTATTTTGGTATTCAAAGAAAAATGTCATTTTTTGAGATACATGATCGGATGTTTGAGATACATGATCGGAGAGGCTTCTCAACAATAACTCTTGGGTTTTCCGAGCCCCAGATGCGACAATTTTGCTTGTTGACGTAGCCACCGAGGTGGAAATGGGCCTCATCAGTCAAGATGATTTTTCGGACTGTGACTGCAAGATTTTGACCATTTTTGTAGTAAATTTAAATAATTTCAATACGTTGTTGAAGCGTGTATCGTTCCATTTTTAGTAATGGCTTAGTTTCTACTTGTCAAATGTCAAGGAACAAAAGCTTCAAAAGTGACAGCTACCGAAATAGCGGGTCATTCACAATAACACCTCTCATTGGAAAACCTGTATGGGGAATTCATAGCTTAATTTTACCAGGCTTAATGGCCCAGTACCTTTCGAATAGTGTAAGTTTCATTCTCCTCATTTTATAATAAGTACCTAAAAAGTGTGCGGAAACTTTGGATGTAATATTAAATTTATATTAATATTAAAATAGAATAACCTTGTTTTTTTTAGTTAAAATGAAAACGATATATTTTTTTTAAGAAAAGTATTTTTATTTATTTACTATAGCTTACACAATTATTTTAGTAATAATAATAATAGTTGGCGCAACAGGTCCGTAGGATCCCAAGGCCTAGCTTCTCACAACCATTCGTTTTGTTTTGTTTTCATTTTTGGAACGAATGGAAGGGATCTACAATTTTATGCCGATTCCAAACGGTTAATTGAGAAGCTCTAAAGACAGTTATACTCTCGGATGTTTGTCAGACGTTCGCGAGAGGTGGCGCAGTGGAAAAAACCCTAAGTTGGAATTTGGGTTTTTGCGGGATTCGAACCTGGGACCCCACGCTTAGTAGTCCAACACATTTTCATTATTTCATTTTAAATTCATTTTTATTTTTGATCATTCTTTAAACTAAGCCACTAGACAAAAACGATTAAATCTAATTTATAACTAGCATTTGTCTTAATCTAGCTTACTGGCTCTTAGCGAGCGCTCTAAACTTATCAATATTCTTAAAATTATTGCCTTTCGGCCTTAAATCTATCTATTTCTAGATTTGTTTTGTTTTTTAATTTTCAAGAAACTTTAGAAAACTTGAACTCATCATTATTTGTTTTACTTAAAACTACTTAAAACTACCTAAGCTACTTAACATAAATTACCTATAATCAGGGTGGTGAGCAATCTCAGCGACCTCTTCATTAAGCCACCAAAATTCGGTGAACTGCTTTAACGTATCGACCCTGTCCCGATCCGCAATTGCGGTGCTTAAACGGAGGAGCTCCTGAGCATTGGCGGCGTACCCGTCGTGGATGAGCCGCTTATCCCTCGCCCCGCGGTGGCTGTGGTACAATACCGGCACACCATCTTTTTGCTGGACTAACCCTTTCATATCCACATGGAGAAATGCCTCAGGCGGGATAGAGCCAGACCGAAGCGTACTCTCGTGGTACATTTAATTGGGATAGTAAGCCCCTGAGATCAGGTTATTATCACTGGCCATCGCCCTTGCAACGTGCCTCCGAATCGCCTTAATAAGGAAATTGTCAATCCTATTCAGTCGAGCCCCATTGTATAGGGTCCTGTTGGGATAGTATTTTATGTACTGCGATTCAGGAGTTCTAAACAACCCTAGACAGGCCCTGAGACATTGTCTCTCAAACACCCGAATCTTTTCCATATAGAACGGCGCTATATTGAACCACATAGGACAGCCATAAGCGATGATAGGCCTTATAAGGGCCACGTAGCAGATGACCTTCACCCTAGAGTCAAGTTGACTGCTGCAAAACAGTCTCATCGTCAGAGCGTAGGCTCTCTTAGCCCCAGCAAGACAAGCAGCTATATATTTGTCAAAGTACAGATACTGGTCGAGCCAGATGCCAAGATACCGGACCACGTTTTTCACCGCCAACGGCCGCCCCTGTGGTCCAACAATTGTTAATTTTCTCCAGTTTTTTCTAGTATCCCCTGTTCTGAACAGGATTGTTTCCGATTTTTGGAAATTGATTTTCAACTTCCAGTCATCGCAATACCTCTTAATTTGCTCGAAGTCACGCTGCAGAAGGATGTTAATGACCTCGATTTTTGGTCCTGACCTGTACGGCGTACGCCACTAAATTGTCCGCGTACGCTATAGCATGTCTGAGGGAACCCACCAGATCACTTTTGTAAATATTAAACAGGACCGGAGAATTCACTGCTCCCTGTTGTAAGCCGTTTTTAATTTCAAAAACCCTGTTCAAAGTCACGTTGCCAGCTTTGACAACGAACTTCTTTCCCATAAGCATGCCATAAATCATATATAGCAAAGGTTTTTGAATGCCCAATCCGGTCAGCTTATAGAAGAGCCCCTCCAACCATACGGTATCGAAGGCCTTCTCAAAGTCGACCAGGCAGGCACCCGTGCATTGCGTCTTACTCTTATTCCACTGAATGTCGGAAACCAGTTTCGATGCGGCATGAATAGTGTCATGCCCCGCTCTGAAGCCAAACTGGTTGTCCGGAATAATCTTGTTTTCCTCAACCCATTTTAAAAGAGATCTTGACGACTTTCTCGAATACCTTGCTAACATTCGGAAGCAAACTAATTGACCGGAGATTAGCAGGGTTCGTCCTATCTTTATCCTTTTTCGGGATAGGGTGTACCACCGCTATTTTCCACTGCTCCGGATAATATGCATTATTCAGCGCATTGTTAAATAGTGTGGCGAAGATATCTATCGCCTCTAGCGGCAGGTGTCTTAATACGACGTTTGGGATACCGTCCACTCCCGCCGACTTTTTGTTTTTTAGTGATTCAAAGATGCACCGAAGTTCATCTTTACTCACGAACAGATGAGCGACTGTGCCGTTTGCACGGTTGTCGTCATTGAACCCGGTGAAACGGTTGTTCTCGGATCGCCAATCCTGAATTTCGGTCCTCAGATAAAAGTGGTTAAGAAAGGCCCTCTCTTCGAGGTCGCGGTTACGGCGAACAGGGTTGTTCACCGTATACACAGTCTCAAAGAAAGCTCCCATCAAATTCACCCTCTCCTGCGGGTCTTCGATCACGAAAAAAACCGTCGTTCGAGTCAGCACTTTCCGGACTTATGCCAGCATTCAGTAGTGTCTGTCTGTTCTCGTTCGTCCGAGGTATTCGAACACATGAAATGTCGTTATGATCCTTCCGCCTGAACAGTTTATTTATTTGCGGGAACATTTTCGGACTACTGGCTTTTATAGCCCGTATTTTATTGCCCCAATACAAACTTACAGATTTTCTGTAATTTTCGGTGATCAACTGTTTCAAGTTTTTGATCATCGAGTTCAGTGTTCTTAACTCGGGATCGCTCCTGTCAGTGAACTGTCTGTGTAGCCGTTTAAGCCTCGAGAGCAGTCTACTTTTATGTATGTACAGCGCATCGATTGTCGGGTTTCGATACTTTTCAGTTTGTTCTTCGTCCGTGGAACGTCCTACCCGAGGGATAGTCCGCTCCATTGTCTGTTTGATGACGACATTCATTTGCCGTAAATGATTGTCGATCTCATCGTTTGTTAGGTTCCTGTTTGTCGGTGGGTCGATCTCGCATGAGCGTATGTCGCGTTTTAACACTCTGGAGAAGCGCGACCACTGCGGTTTTCGGTAATCGAAAGAACGCACTTGGTCGTACTGCTCCAGCTGCGTCTGCTCGTTCGGGAACCGTATTACGGCGGCAAGTCCGTAGTGATCACTATCGTACTCAACCGTTCGTAAACAGTTCCGCGTGCTTAGATCAATGTTTGTTAGTACCAGTCTTTCGTCAACTAGCGCCAAGTCCAAGAAAGAACCATCTCTAGGAAAAGACGGGATATCCTTCGCGTAAAATTCGAGTTTGTACTCAATCATATTATAACGCCACCAGTCGTGAAACTGGTTGCCTCTAGGGCTCGGAACATCATTTCCCCATGCCGCGTGTTTAGCATTGAGGTCTCCGCCCAAAAATTAATAGTTATCTTCCGATTGAAGCTCCAAGCAACGAAAAAGAGTCTTGATCTCATTCAAAAATTCAATGCGTCGAGGAGATTCCGGTGCGTAAAGCGACACCACATACATCCGCCTCTGGGTATTGAGGGGAATGCATACGATGCATGCTTCCAACACTTGGAACCTGCGCACGTCTCCGCTATATATGACCTTATGGCGCAAGCCTTTACGTATTAAGATAGCGACACCACCTCCCTGTGTGGAGTTGGGCCGGTCTCTTCTAACTACATGATAATTTTTGTAGCCTTATTTGTGCTTCGGCGTTAGCTTAGTTTCGCTATCCAAAAGTACATCTGGCTTTTCGACTTTCAACAGATTGGAAAGATTGATCCTTCTCTCGATCCTAATTAGTGACTTAACATTCACCGCAAGGATCTTTAAGTATACCTCGTCCAGCGTACCCAGCATATTTATGGCACGGCAGACTCGGCAAACAGCGTCGAATAGATCATGTCTATTCGAGCCGCATGCTCATTTAATGGTTTCTGGAAATTGTTGATCTTTCCGTGCAGTGACAGAAGGATCGATTTCAAATCCAGATCCGCTTCCGGTGTAAGAACCTTCGGCGCGCTTTTTGTGATTGTGCTACCCGGTCCAGATACCATTTGGGCAAAGGACACATTGGGTGCAACAAAATTAGAGAACGAGCGACTCTTTCGACCCTTCTCTTCTTCGGACCTCTGTTTTCGAGCCTGCACATTCTGTTTTACCTGCTGATACTTGGGACATCCCCTGAAATTAGCAGGATGTCCTGAGCTGTTGCAGAGTACACACGAGAGCTGGCCTCGATCTTCTAACCTATCGCTACCTAAAGCACATTCCCCATGTTTGTGGTCCTTGTTGCACTTAACGCACCTGAACTGCATGTGGCAGTAAGCTGCGGCGTGCCCGAACCTCTGGCAGCGCATACATTGAAGTACACGATCTGTCCTCTTTAATTTTTCCCAACGTACTGCATGATAGTACAGGAATCTGATCCTTTTCAGACTATCAATTTTGCTGTCGGGGGTTAATTGAACCAAAAAGAATGGTAATTTGCGGCTACCACCCCTGTCCGCAGGCGAAGAAAACGGCTTGAACCCCACGAACTTAAGGTCTTCGCACTCATAATTCTTAAGCTCGTTTTCGAGCTCCTCTATCTTTATATTGGGATCGATACCCTTAAGCAGCACAGTTTGTCGCTTTTCTCCTTTTGGAGTGTACGTGAAGTACTCGGTTTTCGCTTTTTCCAGAGCGGTGCGCAACTTTTTGTGCTCCTCCATACTACTGCACATAATAATGTGTTTATTGGCGTTTAGCCTTTTAATATAAAATTCCTTAGTAACTAGCCTACATAACTTAATACTATCACTAATCTCTAAATGCCTTTTTTCGTCTGTTGTTCTTGCTGTTGCTGCTGCTGTTGTTGTTGTTGTTGTTGTTGTTGTTGCTGCGGCTGCTGCTGCTTAAGCAGTGCTTGTTGTTGTTGCTGCTGCTGTTTCTGTGTCTGTTTTTGTTGTTGTTGCTGCAGTGGCTGTTTATGTGCCTTCTGCTTCTTCTGTTGCTGTTGTTGCTCCTGCTTAAGCAGTGCTTGTTGTTGTTGCTGCTGCTTAAGCTGTTTTTGTTGCTGCTGTTGCAATTTCTGCTGCGCAATTTCTCCCTTTTCTGTAGGAGCTCTTCTATTAGGCTCGGCTTCATCGTCGTCCTGGTCGTTTTGTTGTTGTTCCTCTTCCTCGGCGTCCAGTAACTGGAAAGCATTACCTTCGCCCTTGTATCTTCCCTCGCCCCCTTCGGACTCGTAGGAGTAGCTGAGACCATCAGAGTCACCGTCTGTCTCTTTTGCTGACGAGGTTGCTCGTGACGTCGTCTGCCTTTGGCTTCCTTTTGTGTTGGAGATTTGGTGTCGGCTTTAATTTTCTCCGCCTTTTTTCTGTCGACTGTACCTGTGCCAATGCTGCGGTACTCGTTGATGGTACGTCGTTTGTTGTTGTTCGTGGTGGTACTGCACCGGCACTTCTTGTTGTTGATGTTGATGCTGCTGCTATTGGTGTTGCTGTAGTTGTTGTTGTTGCTGCTTTGACCTGCTTGGTCACGCGTTTTGGCAACGTGGAATCGCCTTAAGGGACCTTGGACTGGTCAGCGTCCATCGCCTGATCGCCTTGCGGCACTTCCGCTATTGTTTTTGTTTTTTATTTAAATAAAATTTAATCTCCCACTGGGAAACGAACTGGGCTCTCTCACGTAAGAGCCGAAGACTCGCTTCTTGAGCCAAATGGCTCACACTTTTTTTACACTTGAAATCACTATTTAAAACTTTCAATTGCACACGCTGCCTCACTCTCTAAGTCGTCTGTCCACCACGGATGCTGAAGAGCGACTGTAGTCCAACACACTAACCACTAAGCCACAACCTCCCTTATTATGAATTACTTCAAAAATGGGTTTTTTTAAAGAATCATACAATGATTTTAAAAGATCAAGGGTAATACTGTCACGCTGCTGAACTCTCGCTGAACTATTCCCTTAATCTCCGAATATAACGGTAAATCAAATTTTTCTCATCAACATAACGAATCAGTTCATCTGCAAGATGAACGCTTACACCAACATTCTCCTTAAAAAAAAATTAAAGTCAGTTTTTTGATCAACGCGGTCATCAATATAATAAAAGCCGTTATCAAAATGATGAAAATTCAAAACTTGACAATCGTACTTGAATATGATGATCAATAAGACGGATAAATCATCAACTGGATGAACAAATAAATAACTTCATCAAAATAAGTGTTTTCGTTATTTTGATGAAATGATGAAATTAGTTCATAAGAAAATACGCCAAATTCTTACGAGAATTCTGCCAAACAAATTGATGAATGCACTTTCTTCAAAAACGGATCAGCAATTGTCAAAAAGTTTTCATTAATTTGTTCATCATATTCGTAAAAAGTACGTCATATCAATGAATATCATGTTGATGAACGCCATTCGTCAATATGACGACGTCTTTTTTTTCAGCGTATATACACTTACTTAAAGAGACTTAAATATTCATTCGTCAATATTACGTACAAAGATCAAAATGTGTAAGCCATTACCAACTTGCTGTTAAAAGTTCCAGGGGCGTTGTAGAATGAGCATAAATGCGTCGTATACTGATTATACGGTAGCTCTCCGTTGAAAAAGAAACCTTTTTTTGCAAAACTGCGTGGGCTTTATTATAATCAGATATCGAGTGAGAGATTTTCTCCCCGAAAAAGAGATTATACGAATAAAAAAGAAGAGGAAATCATGGGAACCAGCAGTCTCATACGTGCTTTGGTCGTCGAAATTGTGTATATTTGAAAAGGATAATCAACTCGTGTTAAAAATAATTTGTTCATGGGTTCCTGTTTCGCTTAAACAAATATTAATTATTCCTGTTTCTTTTTGTGCTCTGAAAGGAATCTATTTAGCGGAAGGGATCAGTCCCGCAATTAGCAAAATACCTTAGAAGGTATTTTATAGTTTACGCCAAATGGTTTCAATTCAGTCATGATTTAAGTAGACATTTGCAAACTGGATCAACTAATTTTTTTTTCATTTCAAACACTTGTTGAATTATTTCAGCCTTTTACTGTTAGAGATAAAGAAGCTTAATTTTAGAAAGAAATTCATTATTAGGAAAATCTATATGAGTTGTAGAGTGTAGGGCACCGAGGGAAGAGTATCGAAACAATAGAATGTAGGAAGAAGAGGGCCAAAACATTATCTCAGCTCAAGGAGAAACTACATACAGATTCTATAAGAAATCCGAGGCTGCTGGCTTCAATACTGGAGTAAAAGCTCTTCAAAACAGCGAAGAAAACCTAATCGCCGAACCACAGGACTTATATAGTGAATGTGCTTAGGCAGCTGTTAAATGGGCATCATGTAGAGAGCGTGTTAGCGCAAGAAGAATACCACATCCAGTCAATGAAGAACCAACCAACACCATCATCCAGTATAAGATGTTAAGAAGCGTATAAGTACAACAAAGCCAGTGCCGTTATCAACAATCGGACTTGAAGGCCCTGAGGTCAACCCCAAGACAACGATGCATACTACGAGTGTATAAAGTATACCACTGGGTCCCTGTTGTTGAGCCAACACATTTAAATATTAATTATTCACAAAAATTTGTTATCTATAGCCTTAAGTCTAATTGCATATACAAAAAAGTTCAATATAATATATACAAATGTTATGCAAACCGTTGATTGCTAACCAGCGGAGGTTTTTAAATACGGTGACGATGTTGTGGTATGGCGCATGTACCAAATCATCAACCAAGTTTACGTGGAAGGAAGCAAACTGGACTATCAGCTCCATATATCCCATTTACAAAAAAAGGTTAATAATGAAAAAAAAAAAGCAACCCGACCGACGAAAAAAGAACTAGACAGGTTTGAACAAGACACAGAAAAGAAAAATGAATACAGCCTCGGACTGTAAAAAATTTATATTTGAACGTGTCTTGTTAACATCTTTTAAGTTATTTTTTTACAGTCAGTTGGGTTATTTGGTTGTTTTAAATTAACTTTAAATACGAACTTAATATCACCTCACTCTTCAAAATCGGTCAAAGGTGTTCAGGCTACAGGAGGTCACGTCGAAACAGACATATGCGCGCGAAATTTATGACCCTCCTTCTGTGTCCATGTCGGGTAAAAAAAACGACCCTATGTCTTGCAAGAATTATAGAGGCATAGCGCTGCTTAATATCGAATATAAAATTCTATCCAACGTCCTGTGAGAACCCTTCAAACCGTTCCGCAAACTGCAACACAACAGGGATGAAAAATGAACTGTGTGGACTGTAAGCAAATCTTATTTCCGGTTGCATTTTTTACTTTTTCGTATACGAAGTAGGATAAAGACATCGTTTTCTTAAAATATGTCGAATGATCTCGAGATGTTCATCCATTCTCATATCATAATCTGTCCGTTTGTCTGTCTGTTCATTTTATCCAAAAATTTCTTAAAATGATTCCGACTTTCATTTTCCACAAGAATTTAATTATAACAGTAACTGCTGGTATCTTGAACAGAACACCACATTTAAAATTTGTTTTCAAAATATTTGCATTCTCAACAATACTTTGTATACCTACACACTAAATTTTAAGCTTAACAGTTGAAGAACAATAGGAATATAAATGTCAAACCAATTAAGTCCTTCCACTTTATTTGCGAACACATTAATTTTTATAATGAAGGCCCTGAATTTGACCTTTAACTTGCTTATTCGCATAATAATGAACTTTCATAACCCACAATCAATTTAAGCATTTTCGAAATTTACAAAAGTCAACTTCTGCTAGTAATTGCGACTCAATTTTAATGTTTCACCAGCTTTAAGTTGAAATTTGAAAAATTAAAATCGTTTGTGATTTGTGTTACTTCCAAAAAATTCAAATGTATGCTTTACTTACTAATTTAGTTAACAAAAAGCAGCTCGGAACTCGCCCGTAGCCCCAGTGGGAACTTCAACTAACTGGATTTGACAGATGCCACTTCAGGTTTGACTTATGGAGTTTTCGATTGAAAAGAAGAATTGCCCTTTCTATCAAACGATCAAATCCAGAAGTGTCCCTTCTTTGTTTTCTTATTTCATTAAAGAAAAAAGGGCACTTCCAGGTCAATTGTTAACACGACTGAAGTGTCCGGGATATTTTTAAAGAATTGTCGGATTGAAATGTTTGTTGTGTTGATGGAAACTAATTTTGCGCTATGTTATCCGAAAATATTCAATTAAGCGTGCGAATGTAAACTTTAATTGAAATAAATTGATTTGTTCCATTTAAACACTCATATTTACTGTAAAATCAAACAAAAAAGTAGCAACAGATAACCAAGTATCAAATATGATGTGCATATGTTGTCCACCACTATTGCAAAAGTGTTCCAACGAATTTCATTGAAAAGAACAGTTCTGAATTTTTGCACAATTCTCTCGGATCTTCAATGAAAAACTTCATTAGTCAGCGGTGACTCCAATCAAACTATTTCCTAACTTAAAGTCAAATTAAATGCCTCATTTCTTATAACTAAGACTGATATATGGTTTTAGGCCAATAGTTGTGTCTTAAATGTTTTATTGCTAGGTTTAAGTGGTATTATGAATTTCTCAAAATTTGAAAAAATACCCTTTGAGGGTAAATTTTTCGGGGCGATTGTATTTTGTATTTTTTCAAAGTCCATTGTTACTTAGAAGTTACGATTGTGACACATTTTTCAACCCTGCAACACACTAATCGGTATGTACCAGTATAGCTTCAGCTACTTTAGAAACGAAGAAAATAGCATCTTCAGTACATAGTTCTGGCGGTTTTTATATTTTAAAAACCCAAGTAGCACTATGTGCCGTTTTGTTACCACAACTCATTTGACCTGGTTGTTTACGTTTGTCGAATAGGAGAGTTTAGATCCAGCCTGTGGAATTCAAAAATGTTATCAATTCCCTAATACTACTTTTCGAGACCTCCTCAAGGGAGTCGAAGAAGGGTTTACCCAGAGATCGCTGTCTGACCCTAGCTAGTGCTGGGAAGGCGCCGTCATTACAGCTGCGGCAGTGTGTATTGTGTGGGATGCCTAATCTAATTGCGTGTTACCCTATTGGCCAATGGCCTGTGGTTATCGCCGTTATTCTGGCAATATCTTTTCGTGATTTACTTAGAAGGTAGGCTGTTTTTTCTGTGCTGTAGTTTGGCCATATCCTTCTGGATGTGATACAGCTCGTCGGTGAGCAGTGAAGAGCTGAGCCTTGCTTGGCCAGCTCGTCAGCATGTTCGTTTCCGTAAACGTAGCTATGGCCTGGAACCCAAATCAGGGTAACCTTGAACTTGTCAAGCGAGGCCAGCTCCTTACGACACTCTAGAACTAATTTTGAGGTTATATTGACTGAAGCGATAGCCTTGATGGCTGCATGGCTATCAATGAAAATGTCTATCTTTTGCCTCGGAGCTATGTTTGGTTGTAGTTTGATTTGACAACAGGCCTCGTGGATAGCCAGTAATTCCTCCTGAAACACACTGGACGTCTCCGGAAGCCTAAAGGATTTTGAAATGTTTAGAGACTCAGAAAAAACACCTGCACCTAATCCACAGTCCATCTTTGAACCGTCTGTGTAGATTGTTAGATTCGTATCCCTGTTCCCCCGGCCATCTTGCCAATCTGATCTTGAAGGGAATTCTACTTTAAAATGTTTACTGAAAAACATTCTGGGAGTTATTTATAGTTATATATGCATGCCGTTCTTTGTACTTTATTTAGTTTGATTATATTTTAAGCTTTTCTAAGAGCCGGCCACCAAACTATTGATCCGTAGGTAAGGATTGGTCGTACGACAGCTGTGTACCTACATCCAGAGGGTCAATTTTGGTTGCAGGCCCCACTGAATTATTCTGGGACTAAGCATAGAGACAATCCATAGTAAGGGACTCCAGAATTGCTTCAGTGTGTACATTAAGCGCCTTCTATGTCTAGAAAGGTTGCTAGAGTGTATTCTTTGTAGTGTATTGACTTTTCGATTGTTCGCACTACTTCATGAAGAGCCGTTTCTGTCGATCTTCCTTTAAGGTAGGCGTGCTGCGCCTTGGAAATTGATATTTCTATTGTAACACGCAGATGGTTGTCTAGAAGTCGCTCGAGAGTCTTCAGAAAAAAGGAGGTCAGACTGATAGGTCTGAAATCTTTCGCGATTTCATGACCGCGTCTGCCTGCCTTTGGAATAAAAATGACTCTCACTTGTCTCCATGAATGGGGTACATGGTTGTTCAGTAAAGAGCTCCTAAAAATCGGTGTGAGCCATGAAATCGTTATATCTTGGCATTTTTGTAGCATAATAGGCAATATGCCATCCAGGCCCGGCGACTTGTATGGAGCGAAATTGTTTATAGCCCAGGAAACTTTTTCCTCTGTGATAATGGATGTTATATTGTCCCAGGCGCTGGGTTGCGAGCTTTGTGAGTTGTTACAGTCTGTGCTGTTATCCTTGCACCCTGGAAAGTGGGTATTCATTAAAAGCTCTAGAGATTCTGCAGTTGACTCAGTCCACGCTCCATCCGTCTTTCTGTGGATAGAATTTTACTTAGCCTTGCAGAATCCTTAAGAGTTTCGATGGATTGGCAATAAACTATCCATGACCACTTCTTGGCCACTCTGATAGATTGTTTGTATAGTTTAAGGCAGTCTCGGTAAGGCTGCCAATATTTGCACCTATGGCACATATTGAACGTCTCTCTAGTCAATTGTCTAAGATTAGAGAGTTCATTGTTCCACCACGGAGGTAGGGTTTTTTTACTGTATTTGACCGGAGACGAGACTCTAAAAGCAGTTCTAAAGGCTTTTCCAAAAGTCTTTACTTTTGTTTCCAGTTCTTTGTTCGAGTTGATTATTGGGCTTGGAAGTTTATGGAGTTTAGATTTAATGACTTGAGAAAACTTTGGCCAGTAAATTTTTCTTGGATTTCGGAAATGTTTTGGTTTTTCGATATCGCGATCTATATCGAAGAGTATGCAGTTGTGATCTGAAAAGGATTTCAGGTTGGAAACTCACCAATTTTGGACTTTCACAGTGTTTTTGCATATGCCCATTGTGATATCTATAACATCCTCCCAACTATTGAAACTATCCGTACTCGGAAAGATAAAAGTTTGGGTGTTACCTCTATTGCATATTGACAGGTTGTTTTCGAGAATATACTCAAAAAGAGACTCACCGCGTTCGTTGGTTTCTGAGCTTCCCCATAGCACGTGTCTTGCATTGGCGTCGCAGCCTATCAGCAGGTTGGACTACGCTTTTGTTGCGAGCTCATGTATTTCTTCTGGTGGTGCTCTACGGTTATGTGCCATGTAGACGGAAGCGATTAGCAGATCTGTTCCTCCCGCGTTTTCTAGTTTAACTATTGTTAAATCAGACGAGCTAAAATTTGGACATATAAAAGCTTTAATATGTTTCTTAGCTAAAATGCAGGTTCTTGGCTTACCATGGCTGTTCTTATTACGGTTGTAACAGAGGTTATATTGGCTGTCGTTTAGGCCCTTAATAGTGGGGCCTTTTACCCATTGTTCTTGGACTATGCTGATGTCAATGTCTTCCTCCTTAAGGAGAATCATCAGGTTATCTGTAGCACATTTGGAGTGCTTCAGATTAATCTGTACGACTTTCAGCATTGGTGTTTATGGTGGTTGAGTTGTGGGTTGGATGGTCTCGATCAGCATGTCCTCCAGCAACTTGCTGGCGCCTTCGACTTCGTCAAAGTCCTCGGTTTGGCCTGAGGATCGGAAGATCTTGACTCTTGCGTGTCTGATGCCGAAGTGAAGTTTGCAGCCGATCTTCTCGATCAGGTCCGCGCTGTCTACAGTTATCAGCATCAGAAACGATAGGGTATTGTTGTGTGGTTCCTCTGCTTTGATGACTTTCCAGTCGTCCATGGGAGCCGTCGGGTTGTGGAGCTTTGACAGTTGTAGAGCTTATCACTGTCAATGGTATTGTTAGGGAGCCAGATGCGTATCCAAGGTCTTCTCGGAATCTCTCTGGCTAGGATTACCTTGAGTCTCAAGCCGTCCCACGCGTCACGTATCTCGTGAACGCAGCCAACTAGAAATTCTTTCGAGAAGGTATCCTCGCATTTGATGACCCTGTACCCTCTTACGACATCGGCTGAGCAGGGGAGTGGTCCGCCTTGGTTGTTGAGAAGATAGTTGTTAACCATCTCGGATAGCTTATTTTAAATGGCGCCCCAGGTCGTCTCTGACAACCTCGCTGACAGTTCGCACCGATTGAGGCGATGATGTTGATGGAGCGTTTTGACGGTTGGAGGACAGCCTGGCTACCTTACTCCTTTGAGAGTCTGTCTTGACTACCTCAAGAGAGCGGTTGCGTTTTGTGGCCTCCGTTTTGCGTGCTAGTGGTTGTGGTGGAGCGTCTTTGCGGAAGTTGATGTACTCATCAACAATCCTCTGATATTTTTCTTTATCAGCCAGGTCCCGCGGAGAAACCGTACCAGCCTCCTCGTTCTTGGTAATCTTACCCATAATGAAAATGGCTCTCTTGTACGCGCTTTTCCGACGGTTACCGGCTGATTTGTGGTTGGCTTCGCCGCTTTGGGCACTGGTGCTAGCGTCCTGCGCGGTGGATGAGGAGGATGTGGATGGTTTTGGGAGCACTGCCAGAGAAGAACTCCTCTCTAAGCTGTTGCTGCCCACTACTGCCTCCTGGCTAGAGGCTAGTAGGTCATCTTCGGATGACGTTTTTTTTTTGACGTATTCTTTGTTTTTTTGTTTGTTCATATTTTTTGTTTTGGATTTGGTCCCACGTGTAAAAGGGAAAATATATCCGTCCCGGTAGAGCCGTTATACCGGGATAAGGCTACTATACGACAGACCTCGCCTGTGCGTCTGAAGGAGCTCGTAAGTGACTGGTTTGACCCTCAGCCTTGCATTCCTCGGCACGGATTTGTGCGTAAAAGCGTTCGCACCACCACTGAAATCAGGTACCCTTATCCTATGGTCAAAGAGCATGTATATAGAATTAGACCATTGAGAAGTTAAAATCCTATGCAATGCTCCCTGACCTCAGCTGACCCCGTCTTGACATCGCACAAGACAACTGTGGTAGTTATTTCCAGCCGGCACCCACGTGGAGGGTTTGGATGAGGATTTTTGCCGGCCCTAGTAGGGGTTTATTTATTAAATTTTTTATAAAGACCATTTTCGATTTAAACAAAAAAAATTTTGTGCGCAAACCGTCTGAACCACAAATTATACAAATTGAATTTATGTAAAGGGTTTTTCAATAAGAGCGCTACAAAAGTAGCGTAAAAAACGTAAAACAAAAACGGTTTTGTATATCAATGAAATTCTTTATTCCATTATTATTTCATCAATCGTCGCTGGCTTGTTGGCATAGACCATAGACTTGACGTAGCCCCACAGGAAATAGTCTAACGGCGTCAAATCGCAAGACCGAGGCGGCCCAGCGACTGGACCATTTCGTGAGATAACACGTTCTCCAAACTTGGTTTCCAATAAATTGGTTGTGACATTCGCTGTGTGGCTTGTGGCGCCGTCCTGTTGGAACCACATGTCCTCCAAGTCCATATCATCCGATTGGGGCCCAAAATATTCGGTTATCATTGAACGGTAGCGATTCCCATTCACAGTAACGTGCCGGTCTTGATCATCACGGAAGAAGTACGGCCCAATGACGCCGCCGGCCCATAAACCACACCAAAGCGTAATTTTTTCGGGATGCAATGATGACTCATGGAGAACGTGTGAATTGCTGCCTGACCTCGTATATCTTTCCATCAGGAAATGGCAAACCTTACTTAAGAGAAATGTCAAAAGAGCAGCAAGAAATTCGGCGTCGTTTGCTGTCCCTGTCGCTCTACTTTTACCCTAAATTACCTATAATCTGGGTGGTGAGCAATCTCATCAATTGGTCACCATCCTGATTGCGTCCCAGCTGCCAACAAGGATTCAACCGTGCCGCCGAGACTCGAGCGAGGCCATGAGCGTCGATCGGGTCGTAGGAAATTACCGTTACCCTGGAATCAAGTCGACTGCTTCGAAACAGTCTCCTTGTCCTTCTAGCCCCAACAAGACAAGCATATTTATGTTTGTCAAAATACAGATACTGGTCGAGCCCGATGCCCAGATACCTCACCACGTTTTACTCTGTCAATGGTCGCCCCTGCTGCCCAATAATTGTTAATTTTCTCCAGTTTTTTCTGGTATCCCCTAAGGCCCTAGCCATGATTGTTTTTGTTTCCGATTTTTGAAAATTGATTTTCAACCTCCAATCATCGCAATACCTCTTAATTTGCTCAAAGTCACGCTGCAAAAGGATGTTAATGACCTCGATTTTTGGTCCTGACCTGTACGCCGCTAAATCGTCCGCGTACGCTATAGCAAGTCTGAGGGAACCCACCAGATCACTTGTGTAAATATTAAACAGGACCGGAGAATTCACTGCTCCGTTGTAAGCCGTTTTTAATTTCAAAACCCCTGCTCGAAGTCACGTTGCCAGCTTTGACAACGAACTTCTTTCCCATAAGCATGTCATAAATCATATATAGCAAAGGTTTTTGAATGCCCAATCTGGTCAGCTTATAGAAGAGCCTCTGAAACCATACGGTATCGAAGGCCTTCTCAAAGTCAACCAGGCAGGCACCCGTGCATTGCTTCTTGCTTTTATTCCACTGAATGTCGGAAACCAGTTTCGACGCGGCATAGCGGAATAGTGTCATACCCCGCTCTGAAACCAAACTGGTTGTCCGGAATAATCTTATTTTCCTCAACCCATTTCAAAAGAGATCTATTGACAACTTTCTCGAATACCTTGCTAACATTCGGAAGCAAACTAATTGACCGGAGATTAGCAGGATTCGTCCTATCTTTATCCTTTTTCGGGATAGGGTGTACCACCGCTATTTTCCACTGCTCCGGATAATATGCATTATTCAGCGCATTGTTAAATAGCGTGGCGAAGATATCTATCGCCTCTAGCGGCAGGTGTCTTAATACGACGTTTGGGACACCGTCAACTCCCGCCGACTTTTTGTTTTTAAGTGATTCAAAGATGCACCGAAGTCTCTCTACTCACGAACAGATGAGTATTTGCATCGGCGATTGTGCTATTTGCACGGTTGTCGTCATTGAACCCGGTGAAACGGTTGTTCTCTGGATCGCCAATCTTGAATTTCGGTCCGAAAATAAAAGTGGTTAAGAAAGGCCCTCTCCTCGAGGTCGCGATAACGGTGAACAGGGTTGTTCACCGTATACACAGTCTCAAAGAAAGCTCCCATCAAATCCACCCTCTCCTGCTGGTCTTCGACCACGAAAAAACCGTCGTGCGATTCAGCACTTTCCGGACTTATGCCAGCAGTCAGTAGTGTCTGTCTGTTCGCGTTCGTCCGAACAGTTTATTTATTTGCGGGAACATATTCGGACTTACTTACGTACTTAAGGTGGCGCTACAGTCCAGGGTGGACCTGGGCCTCAACCAACAAGCGTCTCCAGCCAGCGCGATCTTTAGCTAGCTGTCTCCAGTTTCGCACGCTAAGCTGGTTAAGGTCCCCTTCCACTTGCGTGCGCCACCTGAGTCGCGGTCTTCCTCTAGTGCGCCTTCCCTCGGGTATGGATTCGAAGATCTTCCAGGCCGGAGCATTCGTGTCTATTCGCTCTACATGACCCAGCCACCTCAGTCGTTTGACCTTCACTCTTCTGACTAGGTCGATGTCGCTGTACAGCCCGTACAGTTCGTCCTTCTCCATTCACCGTCAATGCAGACGGGACTAAAAATAACACGAAGAATTTTTCTCTCGAAGCAACCAAGAGTAACCTCATCCGCTTTTGATAGAGTCCATGCCTCTGCGCCATATAGCAGAACTGGGATGACAAGGGTCTTATAAAGGGTCACTTTAGTTGTTCGAGAGAGGGCTTTGCTACTCAATTGCTTTCTTAGCCCAAAGAAACAGCGATTGGCAAGAATAATTCTACGTTTAACCTCAGCGCTGGTGTCATTGTCTGAGTTCATAGCGGAGCCTAGGTAGACAAAGTCCTTAACCACCTCAAAGTTATGTCTGTCTATTGTGACGTTCTGTCCGAGCCGTCGGTGTTGGGTGTCCTTTTAACCGCAAAACCCATCTTCGCCGCCTCAGTCTCAATACTCACAAACGCGCCATTAACATCACGCTGCGTTCTGCCAATTATGTCAATGTCATCGGCGTATGCGAGTAATTGGACGGACTTTTGAAAGATAGTGCCTCTGGTGTTGGCGTTTGAGTTTTGCACTATTCTTTCAAGAACGATGTTGAAGAAGTCACATGACAGCGCATCGCCTTGTCTAAATCCTTTTTTGACATCGAAGGTCTCGGTAAGTTCTTTACCGACCTTGATGGAGCAGCGTGCATTCTCCATCGTCATCCTGCACAAACGGACGAGTTTGGCAGGGATGCCAAAACTAGACATTGCTCTATATAGTTCGTCCCTATAAATGCTGTCATAGGCGGCCTTAAAGTCGATGAAAAGGTTGTGGGTATCGATTTGAAGTTCCTGCGTTTTCTCCAAGATCTGCCGCAGTGTGAATATTTGGTCTATGGTGGACTTTCCTGGCCTGAAGCCACACTGATATGGACCAATCAGGTTGTTTACGAAAGGCTTCAGGCGTTCACACAAAACGGCAGATAAGATCTTGTAGGCAATGTTTAGAAGACCGATACCTCTGTAATTGGCGCAGTTCAGAGGGTCTCCTTTCTTGAAGATCGGGCAAACTACTGGCTTTTATAGCCCGAATTTTGTTGCCCCAATACAAACTTACAGATTTTCTGTAATTTTCGGTAATCAACTGTTTCAAGTTCTTGATCATCGAGTTCAGTGTTCTTAACTCGGGATCGCTCCTGTCAGTGAACTGTCTGTGTAACCGTTTAAGCCTCGAGAGCAGTCTACTTTTATGTCTGTACAGAGCATCGATTGTCGGGTTTCGATACTTTTCAGTTTGTTCTTCGTCCGTGGAACGTCCTACCCGATGAATAGTCCGCTCCATTGTCTGTTTGATGACGACATTCATTTGCCGTGAATGATTGTCGATCTCATCGTTCGTTAAGTTCCTGTTTGTCGGTTGGTCGATCTCGCATGAGCGTATCTATGTCGCGCTTTAAAACGCTGGAGAAGCTAGAGCACTGAGCTTTTCGGTAATCGAAAGAACGCACTTGGTCGTACTGCTCCAGCTGCGTCTGCTCGTTCGGGAACCGTATTACGGCGGCAAGTCCGTAGTGATCACTATCGTACTCAACCGTTCGTAAACAGTTCCGCGTGCTTAGATCAAGGTTTGTTAGTTCAAGTCTTTCGTCAACTAGCGCCAAGTCCAAGAAAGAACCGTCTCTTGGGAAACACTGGAGCAGAAGCACATCTGGCTTTTTTGCTTTCAACAAATTGGAAAGATTGATCCTTCTCTCGACCCGCATTAGTGAATTAACATTCACCGCAAGGATCTATAAGTTTACCCCGACCAGCGTACCCATCATATTTATGGCGCGGTAGACTCGGCAAACAGCGTCGAATGGATAATGTCTATTCGAGCCGCTTGCTCTTTTAACTGTTTCTGGAAATTATCGATCTTTCCGTGAAATGACAGAAGGATCGATTTTAAGACCAGATCCGCTTCCGGTGTAGGAACCTTCGGCGCGCTTTTTGTCATTGCGCTACCCTGTCCAGTTACCATTTGGGCAAATGACACATTTGGGTGCACCAAAATTGGAGAACGAGCGACTCTTTCGACCCTTCTCTTCTAAAAAAAATGGCCTCCCGATTGACATTAAGTCCCTGCATAGGCCAAAGAATTGTTTTAACTAACTTTTATGAGATAGACTTAAACATGATATTGCATTCTGACAATACTTTTCCATTGAATATTATTTTAATACTTATTCATTTAAAGCTTCATAGCTGCCTACATTAAGTCTGTCTACCAGTTAAGCATTATACATTATCCCCATCCATCAGAGCTAAAGATGATTAAATGAGCCTTCTTGAACAATGTTTGCAAAGTTTGCAGAAAAAGAAAAACACATCTGCAATGAAGTCTCAAAACACTGGCCCAATCAATTTATTATCGAAACAAAAAATTCGCATAGCTGCTATTTACACTGGTGTTAAATTCAAAGTGTATTTTGATAAACGATCAAAATGAATAATAGTCGCAAAAATAACAATAAAATGCCAATCGCTCGCCAGGCAAGGGTGAAAAAGCCAACAACATAATGTTGAGATTAGCTACGGACGAATAGGCAGAGCTTGATGTCCTTTATCCTCATATCGGGTCTTTTAATTCTCCGCCGTAGTCTCAAAAGCAAACAATTCTTCCACTTAAGCAAGATAGACGAGTAGAGGAGTAGACGAGTAGACGATTTTGGGAGCATTATTGAAAAATATCACATTCTCCTCCAGTGGCCATATTACCATTGGAATAGTTAAGAGTATGATTCTTCTGACCCCAATCCTCATTATGCAAATTATGCGGATCTCTGCTAGCATGTGTGTGCGGTTTTTCTAGCGCTTTTGCACAACGGGCAGCATTCGACGACAGCTGCAGCTGGGTAATTTGTCTCATATATCCAGTGGCCATTTGCCCAGAAATACGAGTATGTCTGACCATGTGTATGTATATGCGCATATAGAGCCTCCGCCTATTATATACATGTGTGGCCATATCCTTGTATCGCGTGCCTACTTTAGGAAAGCAATCTCAAATGCAAATTTGAGCAAATATATACTTTTATTGAATATTTGACGAAATGCCAAATAATTTTTCTCCCATCCACAACCACACACTCTTCGTCTGTTAATAGATGGATGGGATAAGCGCATTCCAATTCAAAACGTGGAAGCCTATTTTGGGTGGGCAAAGTTTTCAAATTAGACTTAGAAATTGGCTTTAGTACCTACCGCACTTTAAAGCTTGCGATGCCTATTGATTTTATTTTATACGAGTATATACACAAAACACATGTTGACAACAAAGCCTTGTTTATTCATGCCGCGCTAAATTTGAAACAACGCACAGATCCTGAAAACATACATATTCTTCTCTACGAATCTAGATTTTGGATTGAATTGAAAATTCTAAAAATCAATTCTAAATACAATTCGACATCAGCGAAGAATTTGAGTTTCCGCAAATAGTGTGCATTGTACCGTGTACGTATTGTACGGAAGCGATAACAAAATTCAATATTTTCTTTCGCCATCTGTGTGTACACGGGAATCCCGATAATTTGGATTTCTTTCGTGAAGGACTGTATGTATAGTTCAGCCCCTGTATGGCGGTGACCTCACAAAAGAGCTTTAAATTGTGGGTTGATATTTGTTTTCCCGTTTGTAGCTTCTATCTACTTTAATAATTCGTAGAATGAGCAGAAAAAAAAAGATAAAGCTAAATAAATAAATAAATAGTATTATGATAAAAATGTTTTAGCCATTGGCTTCTAAGTGTGTACGTAACAACTTAGGTATATAAATTTGCATATTCACATTGTGGGGCAGTGATACCCAGTCACATGCATCATATACTTTTGAAATAACGAAAAAGTAAAACAGCATGTGCTTTCCTTTTTGTATAGCTGTAGGATATAGAGAGTCCCTTATCTTTTTGCTAACAAACGCAAAGAAAACCTAAAAAAAAAAAGGAAACACCCTTCTTCTCTCCCTGAAGTAAAAAAATTGTCGTCGTCCTTTTTATGTCCTTTGATTTCCCTAGATACCACTTTTATTTCACGCCCCCATAAGCATGTCCATTTAAAGGTCCTGTAAGGATAATGTTTAACATAAAAATAATAACAGAGTTGACGTTGCAGGCTCCAACACAACACTTTCTAGGGCGCAGCAAATCCACCCTATTATTCTCGTAGAGAAATAGTAATAGATCGTAATAGGCTCTTTTGCCTGTCCATTTAAATTGAAATTTCCACTTTAATTTGCGTATATGCAATATAATCCTCCCGCAGCATCCTTTCTTTCGGTATAGCCATATTATATATTCGTTTTCAGAATTTATTTTTATTCCTTTTTTTACCTTCATTCTACTTCTACGAATTTTTCAAAGTTACAAGCCCTATGTTTTTTTTTGTAGAGGTTGTATTGCGGGCTGAAATAATATGAGCGAAGCAAATTTTTTAATAGTTGGTAATTAAAGGGTTCGAATTTCGATGACACCAACCTGATCACTTTGTAAATAAAATCAATACGTCATTGGGCTAGTTCAGACAAATTATCTATTCAGTTTATTCAAAGAGGAGAATATTGTTTCTAATAGTGGGTAATCTGTGAAAGTGAAACTACCGCAACAATTTTTAAAATACTTTCATGAAAAAAAGGCACTTACCGCAAGTAATTTTATAGGATTTTTTTTAAAGTTATACCTTTTTTGGCACATTACGGAAGAGTTCTTATTGTTACAGAAGTTAAACATATATTATTGCATACTTTGAAGGGTAAATATATCCTCTTATGGGTGAATAAGCACAGTGTCAGGCGCAAATAGATGCGTTATCTTGTGAGCTGTTGACCAATCAATTCGTTTACATTTAGAAAGTCCTAGCGCAGTTATTGAATTCTTCAATGAAGATATAAATTTATCATCTTAGGCAACCTGCAATTGACACACTTGAATAGCACCCTCCCTTTGATGTGAGTTTTAAGTTTGATATCATCAAAAATAATAATAACAATGACTCGTTTTATTTTTTTAATTCAAGTTTATCAAAATCCATCCATTTTTGCAGTGCTAATTTTTTTTTATAAATTTTGAACCGATGTGATTCAAAATATATGCAACAAATTTTGACCAAAATAGCACGCCTTCCGCCTTCTTTATAAATAACCTCATACATCCTGTTAGGTAGGGAATCATATAAATGTTTAATGTTTTAGTTCCTTCTTATTAGAGTACTGCTTCCCTGACTCGTACACTGTGAAGTGAAAATTGAAAAGTTAATCAAAATAAAACTATGTTTTTCCCAGTATAGTTTTAAACCACCATAACAAAAACTAGTTAACTGGACATTTCCGATGCATGAACTCGCTCACAGAGAGAGTGTTTAAAAAGATAAATAAAATATAAAACATATTTTACCGAGTCTCTAAATATGGAGACTCGAATTATTTTCAGTTTCATTATGGACAACGGTGGGGCTCTATTCAACATTTTCAATAAGTACCTATGCGGTATCACAATCGCGCCAAAGAAATATGTATAACTTGAACCGCGCGCACATCTTACACGCAACATTTTTTTGGTACTTTAGTTTTTTCCGAGGAAATTATTTTTTATTGTATTCATAAATCTAAATCAATACAAGAACGATTCGAATTTGTTCTCTGCTCTGTCAAGAAGCTGAGCTATAATGAATAGAAAACGAATCTAAATAAAAAGAAGTGTTTAATAAATAGAAGTGTAAAAATGAGATACAAAGTTTTAATTCGCTTAATCGGCAAGAGGTTTTGTTATCATACATTTTACAACCAAAAATTACCAGCTAATTAAAACAAAATATTAAACACTAAATTTTTACCTAACACAATTGTGGTACGCATAATAAAACAAATATACTGATTAATGAAATAAAAAATAAACAAACAAACTCATTAACCAATAACAATTAATAAAGTATAAATAATGAAATTGAATCCAAAAAAAAACGAAAAGGTATTTCAAGCTCGATATTATTGAGTCCTATATCAAAAGTATTTAAAACATTTACTGGAAGATTATCAGAAAAATCGAAGCGTTTTTTTGTATATTTCTTCAAATAACTTATATAAATATATGTTATACTATCATAGCTGACCGGGCGAACTTCCTACCGCTTAACGGTCAACGAATTTTATGACACCTTTCAGCTATACTTAATTTATCATTTTAATTAAGTCCAATAGTTCATTAAGATAATATATATATAAAGAGAATAAGAATTCAACTAAAGTACAAAAATCAATTATTTCAAATGGCCTGTCAGCAAGACATTTGTTATGATGAAACTATTTATTTGAATTTTGCTTCATTGGTTTACGCGTGGGTTGTTTCTTATCTTCACTGAATTGTGATACACAGTTTATTTCGTTTCTTATCAAATAAAGTGGAGGATGTGGCGACACATGAACATGCCACGTACAATTGACATGAAAATTCAAGTCCCCAAACTGACGACAGTTGGGTGGCGCTACACACACAGCCTACCGGCCCAATTGATAGCGAGTTACCTGATCATACTCATCAGGAGCTTGAATCTCGAACACCGCCAAATCAATGCCTTTAGTCATGTTTTTGCACCCATATGTGATTGATTTGATTGAGCAACATACCTCAACATTGATATAAATCTGTAAGACTTCCGACAAGCCAACTATTTTGTCCTCTCAGCTCTCATCGTAAATTTCTTTCCATTATCCGCTGGAAATTTTAAATATTTATTTTGGCTTTATTTATTTGAAGTGAAACTCCCCGTTTTCTCTCCAGTTTATTTTTTTCAAAGTGCGGTTGCCCATACAAACTGTTATAATTTTCTTTTTTACGCAAATCTTTCCGATATTTTAATTTCTGCTATTTGGGCCGGAGACGAATCCAACAAATCAGAGATCATCAAAATCGTTAAAGCCGTTCTTGAGTTATAAATGGTGTTACTAACCCGTTTAATTTATATAATATATTTATTTATATAGATTTGTATGTTATTAGATTTTTCTAATACCGTTTTCGTATTTTTAAGAAACGCCCTGATGTCTAAAGCTAGTTCAAGCGATGAGAAAACCGCAGTATCACAGGCAAAAATTGCTTCTTCCATTAGGGGAAACATGGAAAATTAGACTTATACAGGTTAAATAAAACGTGGCCAACAACTGAATCTTGGGGGACACCAGAGTGAAAGTAGACCTTGTACATTAGAGACAGTGAGGAGATATGGAAAGTTTTGCTCCGGAGCCAGAAGAAAGTTTAAGTTCATCGTGCTGAACGAGATTAAAAGGCTTTCCTAATATCCCGTAGGATCATTTGTTGTGATTGAACATTTTAAGCATTAAATAAAAACGTCTAAACTAAAATGTTTCCTCAGGATAGAGGTTGTTTTCTAAAATGGGCTTTTGGACTATCACTCTGAAATAGTATTCACTAGCCTGCTTAGTTAACAATTGACCCATAACTATGTCCCTTATTATCGGTACTACTTTTATAAATTTTGAATTTCTCCAAATTTGTGCCGCACTCTTCCAAATAGTTTTCGTGTTTAATTACTCTGAATGCTCTCTCTCTATGTCACTCTAGCAACAGGTAGATACACTTCAACTTCAAGTCTACAACATCTTGCAAGCGATTGCACCTCACCACTGCGCAAATGGGATGTACATTACGAGCCATGGCAAACGTTACTACTATGGGTTTAGCTTAGTTTGCAGCTATTCAGTGGTACCATGAGGATACAAAGTTTATCAACCCCTCTAAATAGGAACAAGGAGCGGAGCAGATTGCTTCCATCGTGTCTCATACACTAACACATTTTATAGTGGGGTATGACTGATGAGATTTTCTGCTGATGGGACAGACGGTTTACCTAAAAGTTTGTGATTAATTGGGGTCGAAGTTCTTGTCGGAAGTCTTTCTACTGACAGCAAAACGTCAACATTTGAATATTATTCCAGAACATTACAGCATTGATATCAAATTAATGTGTATAAATTCGGATTAAAGTGTTTGCATTTGGTTTCCTCATGAGTTTACCAAAGGCGTTTAAATTACTTACTCGATTGTGTATAAACAACTATTCCCATGAATTATAGGGAAAAACAAATAATCAGAGACACTGTTGCAAACAAGCGCAACATTTGTTTCTAATTTGTACAAATTCTATCAAAAGTTTCTTGATATCAGCACACAAATGGTACGTAATATGAAGTAGGGGAAGACGGGGTTAAAGATAACAGTAGTTGTAGCATTTAAAAATTGTGGGGTTCCCCTTCAAATTAAGAGTCGCGTGAAGCAAACGACGTGCCTACTTTAGTTTTGTATTGATCGCCAGTTGGACCCGCAATTTAATGTAACCTTTTTTCGGTATATTTGGTATTGTTTTTCAAGAAATACAGTCTCGGTTAGTTATACGTTTATATTTTGGTGAATTTTGTGAACATAATAATATATGGGGCTAGGTGTAACATGGAGCACAGAATGCATCATTTGTCCCAGACAGGTCCAAAAAGGAGAACAGCTTGGCGAGGAGTAAGAAAATTAGCCGATACTCCCAGAGGAACGACAGTTTTTGAGGAACAAAATAAAAGCATAGCCAGAATGTGGCCAAGACCAAATCAAAAAGCAGGTGAAGGAGGAGACGATAGTTTTTTTTGAGTATTTTCAGCAGGTGAATTGTGATTTTGTTCCTTGCGTGGGGTTTATTTTTAATAAATTTTCCTGAAAACATTTCAAACAAATTGTTTTTAATCTTGTTGCAACTTAGTTGTAAGGTATCTTTTTTTTCTGACTCTTTCGTTAATTTTATAATATAAATCTTGCTGTTGGTTTTAAAATAGGTTTGGCTCACTCTCATGCAAATCAAATTTAGTAGAAAACGTTACTTCTGGCCCCGTTCGCCCCTAATCGCAACGAGACTATTAGACTATTGTACGACTGTACGTATCCAATAGATTTTGCGAAATTCGATATTTGCTATGTTTCAGCATAGGTTTTATTCCTCTCTAAAAGTTGAATCCGCATTCAAGTTCATTAGAAGGCTCAAAATATTTGTACGTGTTTCTGATATCAAATTAAAAAAATGTTTTCTCTTCGAATTCGATTACATATCGGTACCCACATATAACATTTTAATTCGCACAAGAATTATTAATTAAGGAATGCTTTATCCTATGCTCCCTTACGCAAATACAGAAAACCAATCATCTGCACGCAGAAAAATCCTTTATTTAAAATCAACCAACTTTCGGTTAAAAACTACCTAGTGATACTGTTAATATAGCATCTATAGAGTTAGTGGATTAAAAATAACCAAGTCAACTTGTTTAACGAAAGAGCGATAGAAATAAATAGCCGTGACCCTGATAAATTTCCCCGGTTACATGGTAGGGCAAGTATATAAACTTTTAGTACAAATTAACAAGCATTCGAATTTAAGAGTCCTACGAATTTCGGTACGAAAACTTTGCGGTTCACATATTCGAGTATTCTATATAATCGCCTGCTTGTAATATAATCGATACTCTATTGTACTTGGTAAAAAAGAAATGCAGAAATTCTTAACAGCTGCAAGATATGTTCAGGTTTATTGGTTACTAGCAGCAGTCAATTTATTATAAATTCAATATAAGATACCGAGTAGCAGGACACATCCTGCTTTATTTGGCATTCGATTGGGAACTCTCAGAACATTTTTTGTTTGCTCTAGGTAACTTTATATGTTCTATTGATACGATAAAAGCAATCTTTTTTCCTATTTCAGATCACTTTTGCAAATCTGGATTTATTCTCAGAGTTGCTTCAGATTTACCAATTCAAGTGCGTTTTAATTTGACAGCTAGTGGAGTTTGTTTACGTTTTCTTGAAACTTTTTCAACTGCTAAGAAACGCATTGCACCGGGTGAATCTATTTTTGTTAATTACTTATGTACAACTGATAAAAAATCAATCTGGGCGCAAAGTTCGAATGTTTGAATATAAAATTAAACCACTGCTTAGAAAAATGTGGAAGGCTACATGTACACATATTCCAATCGCACGGACATCAACGACACACGAAATCGGAAATCTGAGAACGAATCTGAAGAAGATAAGTCGAGCCAGCATTGCATTGACGGTTAAAATATTTCCCCCCAGATAACTTTGGAAAACACCCAGCTTTGGCTACTTTTTTCAAAAAACCCCAAAACTTTTTATCATTTTTTTAACTTGTTTTCGTACGACTCGAAAGAAGATATTTCGAAATTGAAGCACGAACATGTAAGTTTGTTTTCCCCAATGCAAAAGTGTGCGCCAAATCGATACAAAGCCGCAGTGTCAATGAATGTTGCATTTTGAAAACATCTTGTAATCGATTGATTATTTAACTGCATATTAAAATTACATACACATTTTAAGGCTACCAAAAAGGATATTATAACGAAACACAAATAAAATAGAATTTAAAGATTTACCCCTAAACAATTTTTCCACCCTAAATCTGGAGGGAAATACGGAGGTAGCTTGTGCCTTGCCAAAAAACTGGTTGTATGCGCAGAATCTTCCTTCTATTCTATAAACACCTGATGCATAATACTACGTACAAGCTGTGGTGGACTTCGTACACACTGCTCACTGAAATATGAGCCGATGCAAGGAAAGCGATTACCACTAGACCATGCGAACACATTCCCAAATGTAAGCCACCTGTGTGCTAACATCTAAAAAAGTTTGTTTGAGGCAGAATGAGACATGAAATGACAGTTCAATTTTGCTCCATCTTAGGTTTAGATAAGACTGTATGCCAATTACGCATATGAATGCAAAAAGGCAAATGACCAGATTAGCTGTCAAATAAACAAAATGTCAGGATTATCAAAACTGTATATTAGACTATATGACCAAAATTACCAATATGGTCATATTTGCCTTGATGGTCATTTAAGGCATTTGTTATTTATTACGAAAAAGAGAACTAAAATGAAAATAAATCACAATTCCACGCACTCAAAAACCGATGACAACAAAATAATTTCTGTTCCATCAAAAATGCCATCAATGCAATAAAGAAATTTCAATAAAGTGCATATGAGTATATAAGACCATATGCTGGCATTCGTGCTTATTGTCCAATTACACTTTATGCTATTTGGGCATTTTTATCTGTCGAAATCAGCCTGGTCATATGTGGCATTCAGGTCAATGGATATAAGATATGCCCATTACAATGTATGACCATATTTTGAGACGAGACCTGTCGGGAATTGGCATTTTATGACCACTTGGCATACAGTCTAGTCTAGCCTTTAGGCCCCAGTTATAGCCATACGTAAAATGCAATCGAAAAAGTTGGTACAGTTTGAAAATGAGTTATGTATTTCTAAGTTTAGGCGGTCATAGCAAAAATTCTGTCCGAAAGAAATTTCCCTGTGAAAACAACCACAACAAACCAACCAGCAACAAACCAACCAGCAACCACCACTGATGGGAATTCATCAGAAAAAATATACCTGACTGATGGAACAGTAAAGAACTGAAATATTTCAGTGGAATGATTTGGTTTTTCGTTGTGGAATTGACTGAGAGGTATATCGGAAAAAGTTTTTCGTACGGAAAAATGAATAAATTATTTTCTAGAAAATTTAAAGATTACCTATCTGTAATTTTTTTTTGAGAAACTAACTTTATTATTCATAAGGAATATTTAAAGACCAAGATTGAGTTCAACCGTTAGGTTTAAGTCGTCAAAAAAACCAAAAAGAAAATGTTTACGGTTTCGTTTTCCGTATGACTATACCTAACTAGGGCCTTAAGCCCTGTGTTTTTCGAGAAATCCATATAAATTGTATGTATAAATTGGGTGAGTATTTGTAACGTGATGCCTGTACACTTCTACAGATCCACAAATAAATAGACAAACCTTACAATTTAGATTATAAGCAGACAAAAAGTCTGGGAGTCTGATCTAATAAGCTAATGTCGAGCTGATCTGACGGAATAAATATTAACAAACATCAAAACAAATAATGTATAGGTACCTACAAACATATTTTATCCTTATTATCATCCAACAGACATATAAGTGCACATATCCCAAACGTACATAATATTGATGTCTTCGCATTGCTGCTGTTGTTGTGACAATACTATTGTCTCTGGTTGTGACGTTCTTTTTTTTTAATTAACGACATGGCGTTCAACATTATTATTATAGGCATATTTTATGTATCGCCCCCAAGGTTCGTCGTAGGCTACAAATAAAACGTGCAGAAAAAAAATGCACTCAAATATGAGATTATGGAAAATTGTATATGAAACCAAAAACATCTCCGTCCTTCTTTGTTGTGTGTATTCGTCTAAATGCAAATCCTTTTTCCGAATCCTCGTTGGCAAACATCTCCACTCAAAATGTATTCATATACAATTTTTAGCTCTGCAAAGTACAGAAGTGTTCAGTGGCTGGCTCTAAAGTGGGTACGTTGAACTTTTTAAGAGCATTCTTTTTTATTCTTCCTTTTTTCACATTTTCCAGTAAGAAAAAACAAGACAAACAAAATGCTTAGTGAAAGCAAAAATAACAACAAACAGAAAATTGATGCTTTTAATTCCGAATGGATCTAAATATGCAGGTAAAAGTGCGGAGGCAAAAGCTGACTGCATCGCATCGCCTGCAGAAGCTCATTCACCTGAAAATGTACACTGGATTGATCCTGTGTTCCACACCAAAGGCTAAAGTGAGAGTGCCGCTGGCGTTGGTGCTTGGTCGGTGCGGTTGCATATGTTGCACATTGTAATAATCATACATATGCATAGGTGGGTATATGAAAATACGTTTTTCATTTCTTCTAAATAGCTCACCGCACGAATCATTTATCAACACTGAAGGAGTTGTCTGATGGCACCCCGAGTCCTTGGGGAATGTCGTGTTAAACTCGCTGCATGCATGTTTTAGCTAAGTGAAAAAGGAACAGTAAAGGATTACGGTACGGCTATACGGACTCATGTCGAGGGAGAGTGAGGCCGATTAAATTACATTCCGCATACGTAGCTTTTATCTATGCATATACATATACTGTACGTGGATGTATATCTATATACCTACTTTTTCATATTTCTGCAAATATCTGGCGATATGTATAATTTTAATTGTAGTACGTACATATGGACTGTAAACAACAGATCCCAATCGTAAGTGCTAAAAGAGAGGGTAGGATTATAAAAAGAAACGAGTGCTTATGCGGGCATGTATATTGTAAATAGGATGAACAACTTCCAAAACGTAATTAGGTAGGTATATACATTTTTAAGAGGACCGTTTGTAGGTGGCTTATCGACTCGGTTTTGAGGATAAAAGAAAATGTATGAACTTACCTACCGATAGGAATGTAAGTCGTTCAAGATTAAACTCGCGATTTATATAAAAATACTGTTATAGTGACAAGGTACTCCGCTGGATTCTTCTTCATAAATTTCTCTGGTCTGTCAGGATTTTATATTTGTTTTCCAACCAAATGACTTTGCAAAAATAGATATAAATGAAATCATATAAAAACTCAGTTACAAATTAGCATTTGAACGATTTGACAACCGTCTGTCAGCAATAACCAGGTTCTTTATGGAGGGGAAATGTTTTGTTTCCTCTTTTTGGCTCTCTTCTGCCCAAATTTTGCGCAACGATAAGGAGTACGAAGTTTGTCTTAATTTGACTAATGTGCTAATGCAACTGCTCAAATTAATAACGTTCCAACATGTCTCTGTAGCAAATACCGTTAACCGTAGGGTGACGGTAATTTTCATCGACGAAAAGAACGGCCAAATGACACCACCGGCATGAAAACAGTGACTTATTGCGGAAGAAGAGCTGTTTCATGAAGCACTTGAGGGTTTTCACCTGTCCAGTAACGCATTTTTTGTTTTTTGACGAAGCGTTTAACCAAAAATGCACTTCATCGCTGAAAATTTATATTTTGTATTATTTCTAAACGTTGTTCCATGATGAAAATGTTGATTTTACTGAATATTTTGACATTGACAGTTCGGTAATCGGTTGAAGGGTACGTTCACACTGAAAGTTTGAAGTTTTCAAGTCGCTTATGAAAGACCCTTTACAAGCTCTCCTGAAATAACATGCCACGGTGCCCAATTTGAGACAGGTGTTACTAGGTACTCATTGAGTGGTGTTCTGATTCGGGTTATGCTTCGACAATCCACATCCAAAAGCTGGAACAATAACAAAAATCGGCGTTGAATTGTAATACTCGAAACAAGGAATTAAACTTCAAAGTACTATTTTAATATTGCATAAAATAATTTTTACACGTCAACCCCGCAACCTTTTTAACCGCTTAACGTTTTGTGCATCCATCAGGACTACACAAATCTTATCCCTGCGATATTCTTGATTAACGCCTGAACGTATATTTTTTGTTAATGCCACTAGACTCTGGAACTACCGCGCCAAAACAGAGAAATATGATTGAAAAGGAGATTTTCAACTGAACTAAGATCTTTTTTGTCTGCCAGTTAATTTTAATGGTTCCTTGTAAATTAGGAATTTATGTAACTTTTTTTTTCTTAATTTATTGTAACTTGTTTTATATAATTCTCAGGTAACAAATTCTTATTGCATTCTTGAATTTAAATTGGCCAATTGTATTATTATATTTTTAAATTTTTAATTTGTTTTTAATGGTAGTCCTCACTGTTCCTTGTAAATCATTAACTCAGCTTATAACAATTTTAAAAGATATAATATATCTTACTGTTTAAGCCTTCAATTATCTACTTAATAAAAACTAAAAAATAAATAAATTGGGACAGTATCTATCGAGCTATGACGTTATCGAGTTCCACATCGAAGGCATTTTGTATGTTTATTTTAGAAGATAATTGAATTGAGCCGAAAAGCGAAATGTCCGCCTATAGCGCCACCTGTTGAGCATTTTCAGACTTTTCGTTTTTCCTAAACCTACGCGTGGCAAATACGAACAAACCCATAGAAGAATAGATTTTGGCTTTTAGCTCACTTTCTATGAAGGCGAAAGCTTGTTATAAAGGGTGATTTTTTAGCTGGTTTGGTTTTGGCAACACTGGTTTTGACAGCTGACGTGTGTTTAGTACCTTGTGTCACTGTCAAACAGCTTCAGTTTGGTTTGCAATTTAACCATGGATCGTCTTACAAATGAACAACGCTTGCAAATTATTGAATTTTACTATCAAAATTCGTGCTCGGTTCGAAATGTTCATCGCGCGCTGCTTCCATTTTATGATCGGCATTCTCGACCTTCTGAGCAGTCTATTCGGAAGATTGTGACCAAATTTCGCACCAAATTTACTTTGTTGGACATTAAACCACCAACACGTTTACGTACTGTGCGTAGTGAAGAAAATATTGCGGCCGTATCAGCTAGTGTGACAGAAGACCGCGAAATGTCGATTCGGCGCCGTTCCCAGCAGTTAGGCCTTTGTTACAGCACTACGTGGAAAATTTTGCGGAAGGATTTGGGCGTAAAGCCTTTTAAGATACAGCTGGTGCAAGAACTAAAGCCAGCCGACCTACCACAACGCCGAATTTTTGGTGAATGGGCTCTTGGAAAGCTGGCCGAGGATCCGCTTTTTTATCGAAAAATTGTGTTCAGCGGTGAGGCTCATTTTTGGTTGAATGGGTACGTAAATAAGCAAAATTGCCGCATTTGGAGTGAAGATCAGCCAGAAGCATTGCAACAGCTACCAATGCATCCCGAAAAAGCCACTGTTTGGTGCGGGTTTATGGGCCGGCGGCATTATTGGGCCATATTTCTTCAAAGATGATGCGAATCGCAGCGTTACTGTCAATGGTGAACGCTACCGAGCGATGATAACAAACTTTTTTTTGCCCGAAATGGAAGTTCTTGACTTGCATGATATGTGGTTTCAACAAGACGGTGCCACATGCCACACAGCACGCGAAACAATGGCGCAATTGCGAGGCGAGTTTGGTGAACAGTTAATTTCACGTTTCGGGCCGGTCAATTGGCCGCCTAGATCGTGCGATTTGACACCATTAGATTATTTTTTTGTGGGGGTATGCCAAGGCTAATGTGTATAGGGACAAGCCCGCTTCGATTGACGCACTGGAAGCCAACATCCATGCATTCATTCGTGAGATACCGGCCGATATGTGTGAAAGAGTATGCCAAAATTGGACTCAGCGGATGGGCTACCTGAGACGCAGCCGCGGTCAACATTTGCATGAAATTATCTTTAAACATTAAATTGCAAGGTTCAAACTATCGATTCAAATAAATATTTCATTCATTTTTTCGAATTTTTTGTGTTTTTTTTTTTTTTTTAAAGTTCTAAGCCTCTTAAAAAATCACCCGTTATCTTATATATAATAACTATTAAAGTCTTCGTTTCCCCCTTAAGCGTTCTGTTTTTTGATATTGATGTATTTGAGTAATGTCAATACCAAAAAGCAGCGAAGTCAGAAAAAAATACATTTTGGTCAAAGTCGCTCACAAAAGGTAGGCGTGGCAGCGAACCATAAAACATATGAACCCCTCGAGGCCATAAGAAACATTTCAAAAATGTTTTATTCAAATCTGTCCAGTAATTTTTACGTCAAAGACATCTCAACATCTTTGTTTGCTGTGGTTTCAGCATTTTCCAGAAATCTAGGTAAATCCCGTCTGTAAAAACGTAGCCAGTGTAATAGCTGGAGCCATTGTATTTAGCTACCTTTGGGAATTGAGCGACTTGGGTTCAAATACCAGGGGGAATGGCACATGCTGTTCTATTTTATCTCACTCCAAAGTAACTGAAGTGTATAACTCGATAAGAGGTCCTCTCCACGGTAAATTAAATTCGAAGCTTTGTGCTTCAAAAGCAAATTTAATATATTCTTCCGGTTGTACCTAATCAATCTTAATTCAATTAAGTACGGTCAAACTGTGAGATATATTGTGGCATATATTGCATTTTAGTTACATACAATAATTGTGGAATTTAAAATTATTTTCGGGCTATATTTATACCATTATTGGATTTAGATTAATTTGTTCAGTTCAATCGACGACAAGTCGATTAACTCAGCTAATTGAGATAGTTGTATTCAATTGATAAAAATATACACAGTTACATCCATTCAAACTGAACATTGCACGTAGTTATATGCGACAATATAAACATCATTACATTCTATTATTGTTCCTCCGCAAAAACGCTATTCCCCCCACCCCGACAACTATGAGTATTAAGCCTTCAGCCCGAGAATAATACTAAAATTTGTATTCATCCATCGACATTTAGGAAAATATTCATTTGTATATCCTCAAGTAGATTATTATCATCGTAACCATTCGCGTTGGCTTTAAGATATGAATCTCTTCTTGAGGGGGTTTCGAATGAATGGATATACGTACTCTGTGACTATATTTACATACTTGCATGGGTATAATTGAATTAAAAGGAGTTGAAAGAGAGAGAGACTCGTACCTTAGATAAAAGCTGTATAGATTTTCGCTTAATCTATTAGCCAAACCAGAAGTTAGCAGTAGCTACATTAAACGCAAAAATAATCCCACCCTGTCGATGGACTTTGCGACGCGTCGACTGAGGTGTGGCAGGCCGGAATGTTTTGCAGTAAGGGAAATGACGGATGCGAAAAAAAGTGTTCGACTTAAACCCGGAGCTCAAGGAACAAGCTAAACATTGCACTTATGTGCGGTTCCTGACCTTGCTTGCTCAGTAGATGAAATGATGGATAGAAAACTCGACATGACATCTATACGAGTTGGTGTCTGGAAAGTGCATCCTTGGTCTTGGTGGCACCAGGTTACTGAAATCGAAAGCAGAGATCACATACAAAATGATGAACTAGTGGTGTATCTTAAAATAGCTGTATGGAAATACTATAAAAGTGACTAAGATTTGTTATTATGGTTCTTTCAACAATGAATTCTACACTGGCGATAACTAAAATGAGGCCATACAAATTATAGGTCCGTAGGTACGCGGTATTATTAACAAAAATTTGTGCGACTGTATCCAACAGTCCCGAAATATGTGTAAACACCGTGCGTGCGGTTGTTGTCCAGCTTTGATTTCTACGTGCCTGGTAATTCACGAAAGATTTGGCACCGAATTTCCTCGAGATGTCCGTCACAGGGAAGAAATGTGAGACCATCATAATATTATATGAAAAACATGCTTTATTTCACATCAACAAAAAGCTGAATTTAATATGCCCCAGCTCATAAATGTATGCAATGATAAAAACGTATGCAATGATAAAATGTATGTAATGATAAAACATCGTGGCGCATTTCCGTTCCTGCAAATTAAATGTGTGGAATTACTCCACCAGATTCCAACAACGCGCGCTTAGATGTTTACACATCAAAAAATATATTTTTTCCCGGTCTTAACCTATCGATTACACATGGTTGCCACTATTTTTAAAAATAAATTTCCCTGACCAGTTTTGATGTTTTTCCTGACCAAATTTTGCAAATATAGCATAAAAAAACAAAACATTTTAACACTAGTCCTTGTGATAGGTTAGGTTAGGATAGTGGGTTGGCGAGACAGGCGGAACCTGCACCGCCGCACTTAGATCAATGTAAATCCGTTGTGATGCCCTTGGGGTTCTAATGACCGCCATACTGTGGAAATCTATGAAACCGGGTAGTCGAGTCATACCGAAGATAATACAAATCTTTGCAAGTCTTTTATGGACTTCTCAGAGAGGTCTTCTAAGTCATCGAAAGAATGTCTTCCAAGAACACTGTATCTGATGTGGCAGAGTGCGGGGCAATGACAAAGAAAGTGTAGAGTGTCCTTATGCACATCTTCATCTCCGCATCCTCTGCACAGGTCATCAGTAATGATTCCCACTTTCTTGGTGTGATACTTCAGCATGTTGTGTCCTGTAATAATGCCTACAAGAGAGGATAACGGTTTTTTCTCATTTGTAGAATTCTTTCTGTCTTCTGTTTGTAGTCCTTGAGATTAATAAGTTACATACATAAAGTTTATATTTTTGTTGGAAACAAATCACAATCAATAAATGTATAGGTAATAGGTAGAAAAGTAATTGTACGATGATGGCTCAAGCTCGTAATTTCGTTTACACTTTTTAATTTTTTTTCGTAAACGTGTAGGGGTAGGCATCTGAGGTCGACATAAATATTTTTTTTTAATATTACAAAAATAAGGCAGAGCGAATTTTGGCGCAGGTACATAATTACACGAGACATTAATCTATTATGGACTTATGTCCGACCGAAGTGGTTCATTTAAGTTTGGACTAATTTCTGAATTCAAGGTTTGGGCTATTTCTCATATTAAATAATCTCCCCAATTGTTTGAAATGGAAAGCAAGATTATTATTTTGGGCGATCTTTTATTGGGGACGTTCGGATCCTAGTTTGATAAGTCTGACAGCTGTTTGACTAGATGTATTTCAGTTTTTATTGGCCCAGAGTGATCACGTGATTAGCTTTTTCAGTTGACGTTTATGGAGGGGAAGCCGACGAATCCAGTCAAGTAAACTCTGCCTGCATACTCAGTTAACATTTCGAAATAAACAGATGGTGTCGTTTCTAAAGCTACTCTGCCAATTTTTAATTTTCGTATATTTAACAACCATTAGTTCGCATAACAATGTGAAAGGCAACCGTGTCACATTTTAAATGTACTTATTTGAAAATAACAATTTTTTAAAGGGCATTTTCCAAACAAACTTGTCGAAGCCAAAACAAAAAGTTTCTTCTTTTTCGTTAAAAAAAACCTTAAATTGTAAATGACAATTTTTTTTTTATATGACAATAATGTGTCAAGATTGTGAGTCCTTTTTTATGGTTATGCGTAGTATGCACATGATCCGAAACAAAATTTTCCGGTGGTCTCCAAATGGACAGCGAAACGTCTGCGAAAAGGCAGCGGAAAATAATTTACGGAGAGTTCCATCAGCTGCTGCACAAGTAGCAGTGTTGCCATCACCGTACTTCAATTGCGAACGTACTCTTCTCGTATAGGCCCCAGATATAAATAGCCATATAATGTAAGACGAAGCCGTAAACATTTTCTTTTGCTTTTTTTGATCACTTAAACTTGATGGTTGAACTCAATCTTGGTCTTCAAATGTTGCTTGTAATTATAAAGTTAGTTTATCAAAATAAATTAGCAAATTTTCTTTAAATTTTCTAGAAAAATAATTTATACATTTTTTCGTAGGAATAACTTTTTCCGATCAACTTTCTAATTAACTGAGAATAAAGAAAAGAAATCATTCTCCTGAAATATTTAATTTCTTTACTATTCCATCTGTCAGAATTTTTTTTCTGATGGAATCCATCAGTGCGGTAGTTGATTCTTTTTAATTATTTTCGTAGGGTACATTTTTTCTGCAAGAATTTTTGCTGTGACCGCCTATTTTGAAATTAACATTGTCGTATTTCAAAACAATTTAATCAGTGTGCCAATGAATTACAAAAAAATATGCAAATAATGTCCCGGATAATAAACGTGTGCGAAAAGAGAGTGGAGACGAACGAGCAGACGTAGCTGGAGCAGTACGACCAAGTGCGTTCTTTCGATTACCGAAAAGCGCAGTGGTCGCGCTTCTCCAGAGTGTTAAAACGCGACATACGCTCATGCGAGATCGACCCACCGACAAACAGGAACCTAACAAACGATGAGATCGACTGAATGTCGTCATCAAACAGACAATGGATCGGACTATTCATCGGGCAGGACGTTCCACGGACGAAGAACAAACTGAAAAGTATCGAAACCCGACAATGCTCTGTACAGACATAAAAGTAGACTTCTCTCGAGGCTTACACGGCTACACAGACAGTTTACTGACAGGAACGACCCGGAAATTAGGATACTGAAGTTGATGATCAAAAACTTGAAAGTTTTTATTGGGGCAATAAATTTCGGGATATAAAAACCAGTAGTCCGAACATGTTCCCACAAATAAATAAACTGTTCAGGCGGAAAGATCATAAGGACATTTCATGTGTTCGAATACCTCGGACGAACGAGAACAGACAGACACTACTGACTTCTGGCATAAGTCCGGAAAGTGCTGAATCGCACGACGGTTTTTTCGTGGTCGAAGACCAGCAGGAGAGGGTGGATTTGATGGGAGCTTTCTTTGAGACTGTATATACGGTGAACAACCCTGTTCGCCGTAATCGCGACCTCGAGGAGAGGGCCTTTCTTAACCACTTTTATCTTCGGACCGAAATTCAAGATTGGCGATCCGAGAACAACAGTTTCACCGGGTCCAACGACGACAACCGTGCAAATAGCACAATCGCCGATGCAAATACTCATCTGTTCGTGAGTAGAGAGACTTCGAGGCATCTTTGAATCACTAAAAAACAAAAAGTCGGCGGGAGTGGACGGTATCCCAAACGTCGTATTAAGACACCTGCCGCTAGAGGCGATAGATATCTTCGCCACACTATTTAACAATGCGCTGAATAATGCATATTATCCGGAGCATTGGAAAATAGCGGTGGTACACCCTATCCCGAAAAAGGATAAAGATAGGACGAACCCTGCTAATCTCCGGTCAATTAGTTTGCTTCCGAATGTTAGCAAGGTATTCGAGAAAGTCGTCAGTAGATCTCTTTTGAAATGGGTTGAGGAAAATAAGATTATTCCGGATAACCAGTTTGGTTTCAGAGCGGGACACTATTCATGCCGCGTCAAAACTGGTTTCCGACATTCAGTGGAATAAAAGTAAGAAGCAATGCACAGGTGCCTGCCTGGTCGATTTTGAGAAGGCCTTCGATACCGTATGGTTTGAGAGGCTCTTCTATAAGCTGACCAGATTGGGCATTCAAAAACCTTTGCTATATAATGATATATGACATGCTTATTGGAAAGACGTTCGTTGTCAAAGCTGGCAACGTGACTTCGAGCAGGGTTTTTAAAATTAAAAACGGCTTACAACAGGGAGCAGTGAATTCTCCGGTCCTGTTTAATATTTACACAAGTGATCTGGTGGGTTCCCTCAGACATGCTATAGCGTACGCGGACAATTTAGTGGCGTACGCCGTACAGGTCAGGACCAAAAATCGAGGTCATTAACATCCTTCTGCAGCGTGACTTCGAGCAAATTAAGAGGTATTGCGATGACTGGAAGTTGAAAATCAATTTCCAAAAATCGGAAACAATCCTGCTCAGAACAGGGGATACTAGAAAAAACTGGAGAAAATTAACAATTGTTGGACCACAGGGGCGGCCGTTGGCGGTGAAAAACGTGGTCCGGTATCTTGGCATCTGGCTCGACCAGTATCTGTACTTTGACAATTATATAGCTGCTTGTCTTGCTGGGGCTAAGAGGGCCTACGCTCTGACAAGGAGACTGTTTCGCAGCAGTCAACTTGACTCTAGGGTGAAGGTCATTTGCTACGTGGCCCTTATAAGGCCTATCATCGCCTTTGGCTGTCCCATGTGGTTAAATATAGCTCCGTCCTATATGGAAAAGACTCGGGTGTTTGAGAGACAATGTCTCAGGGCATGTCTAGGGCTGTTTAGAACTCCTGAATCGCAGTACATAAAATACTATCCCAATAGGACCCTTTACAATGGGGCTCGACTGAATAGGATTGACAATTTCCTTATTAAGGTGATTCGGAGGCACGTTGCAAGGGCGATGGCCAGCGATAATAACCTGATCTCAGGGGCTTACTACCCCAATTTAATGTACCCCGAGAGTACGCTTCGGTCTGGCTTTATCCCGCCTGAGGCATTTCTTCATGTAGACATGAAAGGGTTAGTCCAGACAAAAGATGGTGTGCCGGTATTGTACCACAGCCACCGCGGCGCGAGGGATAAGCGGCTCATCCGCGACGGGTACGCCGCCAATGCTCAGCAGCTCCTCCGTTTTAGCACCGAAATTGCGGATCGGGACAGGGTCGATAAGGTAAAGCAGTTCATCGAATTTTGGTGGCTTAAGGAAGAGGTGAGGGTTGATACGCTCTCCCGGGCCGGTGCGCTACTAACGTAGCATCCTCCCTAGTTTTAAGCTAGATTAAGTTTGTGGGTTTAGGTTTACAGTAGGGGGTATTTGGGAGGTGCCGGGCTAGCCAACATGATAGTGCTGCTGAGACTCGACGACGCTTATAGCCTCGCTCGAGTCTCGGTGACACTGATGAACCCTTGTGGGCGGCTGTCAGGCGCCTATGGACGCGATCAGGATGGTGACCACCCCACCCTTATTATAGGTAATTTAGGTTAAGTAGCTTACGTAGTCTTAAGTAGTTTTAAGTAAAACAAATAATAAAGAGTTCAAGTTTTCCAAAGTTTCTTAAAAATTAAAAAACAAAACAAATCATAGATAGGTTTAAGGCCGAAAGGCAATAATTTTAATTTATTTTATTTTTTATTGATAAGTTTAGAATTTAAAATGAAAAAAAAAAAAAGGACAGTGGAGATTTGTACCAAGCAATCTATTACAATTACCCACTTTTCCGCCATCATTTCGCAGCAGCTGCGTACTTCAAAACAAAAAGGAGAGCGATATTTTTCGTTCATGATTTCGTTGTGCTATTTTGTATGGGGTTTTTCGTTTCGGATCATGTGCATACTAAGCTTTACTTTGTTAAAAAAAATGTCTGAAACGTGGGGCTTGGACTTTTTTATGATAGCATAATAAAGGGTCCGCCAATTAACTTTTTTTTTTAACTAGTGCTTATTTCGTGAATGGTAACGCTTAGCTCATGTCTGATTTGACAGATAATTAGTTTTATCCTTCCGCTGAACGAATATGGTTGTGTATACGCTTGAACAACGCTGGGAAATATTGCGACATTACTTTGAAAATCATGGTAATGTTGCAGAATGTGTGCGAAAATTGCGTACGGAATTTGGAAGAAGAGAAGCACCGTCAGCTCCGTATGTTCGTTATCTTGTGAAAAAAGTTAAAGAAACTGGCATCCTCATCGATAAACCAAAGCGTGAAAAGCCAAAAACAGTGCGTACACCCGAGAATATTGCTGCTGTGGCAGAAAGTGTGCGTGAAGCGCCATCAACATCAATTCACCGTCGTTCTCCACAATTGAACATTTTGGAGACATCATTGAGACGAATTTTGCATAAAGACCTTGGTATGACGCCATACAAAGTCCAATTGGTTCATGAGTTGAAGTCAAATGACCATCCAATGCGTTTTCGCTTCGCTAAGTGGGCTACACTCGATGTTTTGCGCCCTGTTTTTGAAGATCGCATTATCAGCCGCAGAGCTGATGTCGTTTGGCCACCTCGGAGCTGCGATTTGACACCGTTGGACTATTATTTGTGGGGTGCCGTAAAAGATAAGTGTTACGCCGACAAGCCAGAGACAATTGACGCTTTAAAGGACAATATTCGTGAAGCCATTGGTGAAATACAGCTGCACACAATAGATAATGTGCTTAAAAATTGGACCGATCGTGTAGGCTACTGCATGGCCAGCCGAGGCAGCCATTTGAATGAAATCATTTTCCATTATTAACCGGAAGGATTGTACTTTCAAATAAAAAAGAAATTTGAGAAAATATTCAGTAGTTTTTTTTTATAGCATTTTCAAAAAAAAAAAGTTATTTGGCGGGCCCTGTATACTTACAAAATGTTGGAATTAATCCCATCTTTGAAAAATAAATTATGGACTTATAACCCACTTCAACAATCAATTTTTGAACTTGTGTCTCGTGGACTTATGTCCTTGCGCCGTGAATTTTCCCTGACTGTTTTCGAAATTCCCTGACATTCCCTGACCAAATGTTCGTTCCCTGACTTTCCAGTCCAGTGGCAACCATGTATTTATAGCCTAAGGTTAAGAAAAGTCTCGGAAGTAAATTAAAGACGCTGAGTTGGTGTTTTCCAGGAATTTGAATGTGCGGGCACTGGTATTTTGTGGCTGAGTCTGTGGGTATTGATGACCTCTTTATGGCTGGAGGTTTCCAGGAAATTGGATTGCAATGAGATAGCATGTGCACGAGTATTACCGTTTAGCGCAAGTTGGATTGATTTGTGCTTGCCAATCTTTTGGGTGCTAACTCCTCCCTCCTTAAATTCGAGTGTCCTCACTCAATTCCACGTAAATTATGGGGTGTGATTTTTAGTTTACTGCTTCTGTTATGACATTTGGAGTTTCTGCTTCCTACGTTTTGTTGACCGGACTGTGATCTGCCTTTGTATTGGAAAGACTTTGAGGATGACAATCAGGAGAGTTATGATAGTAATCATATGTAATGAAACTGGAGTTTGTAATGCTATGCCGTAGGCTTTCCTCATTCAGCTGGTTTATACAGGGTGGCTGATGAAAGCCGCTACCAAAAAAAAATTTAATAACTTTTTTTCTATTTAATGAACAGGTTATTATTATTTTTTTTTTTTGAAGATTGATTTTTAGATTTAACAAAAAGTGGATATCTGGGGTATTTACATTTTTTATTTTTAAAACTAACTAAGCTTTATTTAATAAAATTGAATGAGCTTTAACATGAATAAAAGAAAAATGAATTCCATACACTGAAAAAAAGTTATTTCAGTTTCTTAATGTAGCAATATTCATCAACCACCCTTTATGTACAGTGTATTGTTTTTGTGTAGTTCTTTTACTGCTTCCAATGTCAGGAGTTCCTCGTTAGTGTTGTTTGACAGAATTGGGTGCAATATTGGTGGTAGTGGCCTGGAAGTGGGTATTTCTTTTCAAGTAAAATTTGTCCATTTACGAATAGCGAGGCGTTGTGGTATCGAAGGATGAAGCTTCCAGATAGGTTCAGATTTTCGTTGTTGATGATGATGGTTCCGTAGAATTTGTTGAAAAGAAGGATTTCAGGGTGAATTTTTTCGATGGTTGGAATGTGCTGGTTGCCCACTTCGTCACATCTGGTTTGCTTGCTTTTTAACTAGTTCTTAATACAATCTTTTTCGTTTAATTTTACGATTTGATTATTTTGTTTACAGATCATTAATTTGTTATAACTTTGACAATTTTGTTCTATGCCAAATATTTCGTTGTTACATTCTAAGACATTACCGTGTTCAATTTTAATTATTTTCTTATCCTATTTAATAGGTTTAATAAGCAGACTGTTACATGTTATGTTTTCATTTATGAATTCACTAACAACATACCATATAGTGGAGTGGTTAGATGCAATCTTAACTGTGGCGAATTCAAGCGCCTCTACTACATTTATTATTTCGATTTCAGAATTTTACAAAATGAATGAGTTTATTAGGTATGTCTGCTTTAAGCCGAAGAAGGGCATACTCCAATTTAATTAATTCTTCTTTACAGTATATCTAATTTATTATTTTAAATTTAGTATGTACTTATTTACTATGTATTTGTTTGTTTTGATTACTTTTAGAATGCTGTTTGTTCAGTGCGGTTCACTTGTTTAGACGCACCAATATTTTTTTCATAAATTTTTCCTTCGTGTTTGTTTTAATTACAAGGCAATTGCATTTATAAGAAAGATTATTTAGTTCTCAATGGAAAAAACAGATATACAGTACGCCCTTTGTAAAAGCAACCCTCGATAAACGCAATACCTCGGTTAAAGCAACACCTAAAATTTTACCATTAGTGACTAAGTAATTGCAACTTTTCAAAAAACTGTGCTCTTTTCATTTTTTTTATTTTTTTTGTGATTGGTTTTACTGTAACTGGGCAGTTATTTTACAGCTATTTCTCTTAGAATTTTAATCACACATAGAACGTAGGCTTCTATTTAGAAGCCGAAGAAATCGAGAGTGAAGAAGAAAGCACAGGTGCAAGTGTAAGTCCTCCACGGCCAAAAATCAAAACAGAACATGCTATCCAAGCATTTAGCATTTGTCTTCAATAGGCTGAAGAAAACTCGGTTCCACTAGAAGATACCTTGACTCTTCAAAAACTGAGAGAGCTGGCCTTGATATTAATATATCGTCTAAGAAAAAGCAGTGGCTTAGTGGTTAGTGTGTTGGACTACTAAGCGAGGGGTCCCAGATTCGAATCCCGCAAAAACCCAAATTCCAACATAGGGTTTTTTCCACTGCGCCGCCTCTCGCGAACGTCTGACAAACATCCGAGAGTATAACTCTCTTTAGAGCTTCTCAATTAGCCGTTTTGAATCGGCATAAAATTGTAGATCCCTTCCATTCGTTCCAAAAATGAAACTCACACAAAACGAATGGTTGTGAGAAGCTAGGCCTTGGGTCCCTACAGACCTGTTGCGCCAACTATATATATATATAAGAAAAAGCATACGAACATTTACCAATATTTTAAAGCAATTTAACCAAAAACTTTATTAACTGTAGGTACTGCACAATGTATACATTTTTTTTTAAATGAATTAAATTATATCACAACTTTCGTTGTATATGTACCTAAGTTTTTCGTCCGGTTCGGAAAGTAGAGAAGGGAATTTGTGGTCCGTTTTATCGGGTACCGCATTTACCGCATGGGATATAAAATGCTTAAATTTGATATGTAATTTGTTGCAAATTATCATAAAGTTTTCCTTTGTGTGGATGAAAGCGGAAAGTTGCCTTAGGCTGTCGTTTTCTAAGATACCGTGAAATGACTTCAAGGTTGGGAGGAGAACGAATTTTAGTTTTGCTCGACCCATTGTCGATTAAAAAGTTCAGGTAGCGAAGAGTCGTTTAACCTTAAAAAATGAAAAGTTTCGATTCCTGCGTTCGAGGAAGCAAATTCCTCCGTTTGTTCCTGCATATAACCGATAATCGGTTGGGATAATTTTGAGCTTCTTCTATAGCATTTTAGTTGCAGAACGTGTAAAGATCGTTGGGAGATATTTCATTGCATGGAAGACAAATTAACTCTGGGACGGGGTCTATGTGAAAGTTCCTTCGCATCTGAATGAGGTGATATGTACCTGCGGTCTCTTCTCTGCATATATAAATTGTTGAGGTCGGTTTTGGTAGTTTATTGCTTTGGACCTGATCGAAAAAGTATAGATTAAGTACTTACTTTCCTCCATGCAACATTCGTCTTAGCAGGAAGCCCAGTAGCATTTAGTTTCTCAGCAAGATCACTCCACAACTTTGCTGTTTCTGCCCTTCCCTGGGTCGTACGTGGGATATAAATAGTTTGTAGCTATATCTGGATGTTCCTTCATAAATGCACCAACATGCTAATTTGTTTGTTACTTGCTGTCCTAAAAGTTAATAATTTACAAATCAATTTTATATGTTTCAACCAATTAGATAGGTACATACTTACGTTTTTACTTTTCTGAAAGGAAAAACGAAAACAAAATTTTTGTATTTTTCAGCTGTCAGTTTGTTTACAATCCTTTTCAAACTGTTGAAAAAAGAAGCGATGAACGATTTGTTTGAACTGTGATGTTTTATGAAATAACTAAAAATGATGTCGTTTTGTTCATTCGTTTCAACGACAATCGTTGAAATTATAAATTGCGCGATGAGAGCCCACAATCATTGTGTGTCCGAACTGATGAATTAAGAAGCTTTTCCGATATTTTTCTCAGGCAGATAGGATGTTCTTGTGGCAGTTGACTCGGTTTCACTTGCACCAACACGTGCGGAGGAGCAACAAAAATTGAAAGGTCTGAATGGAAGTTTTGATCATTTATCCAATTTTGAATTAAATGCGATGCTGTGAAGATAGGTCGTATTACATGTTTTGAAGAAAAACAAATCAAGAATGACTCTTTCAAAGATTGTTGATACTTTTAGCTAAAAGAACACAGATTCCGGATAGCAAACTCGTTTGGATCAAAGGATTTTGTGCGTCAAAGGCTTTCTGTTTGCGTAAAACGAGCTTTTGTTAAACTATTGATAGATCCTAAAAATCTTTACAATGATTAAGGAAAGCCAGTGACAGAGGATGTCCCAAAACATAAGAAAAAACAGGGTTTTATTTAACAATTTTAGATTTCGTATTGGTATTGGGTTCATAAAGTTTACTGAGGGTTAAGAGAGCGTACGGAAACGGGACCGAAAATAGAGGAATTTTGCGATCGTAGCGACTAAGGAGTTCTTCATACGCATTTGCTGACGTCCATGCTTCTGCGCCAAAGAGCAGGAATGATGAAGGTCTTCTATAGAGTCTCCTTAGTGTTAATTGACAAGGCCTTACTAATCGATTGACTTCTTAGGCCAAAGAATCAGTGTCGTTTAACGTAATTTTCAGACAATCTGACAAGACAGACAGTCTGACAAGTTTGGGAAGCCTAAAACTAGGCATGACTCTGTATAGCTCGTCTTTATAAATAATGTCATGCGGGCTTAAAAACGATAAAAAGACTATCGATTTGGAGCTCTTTGGTTTGCTCCACGATCTACCGTGAAATTTTGGTCGTGGACTTGCCCCGCCGAAAACTGCACTAGTTGATCACACTTTACAGTTAGAAGGTCTTCTTTTTGTTGATCAGACAAAAACTGACGTAGCTCCATTCATCAGGAATACTTTCCTCCAAACAAACCTTGGGGACGAGTTGCTGAATGTTTTCTACCAAGTCTTCTACCTCTGCCTTGAAACGCTTGTTGGACGTCCAGCTTCGATATTGCTTTCTTAACTCGATTTTGGTCTGGTGGACGGAAGTCCTGCCTCTCATGGTCCAAAATTGAATGGGTCATTCTGCCTGACAGCGGATTTTGTTTCTTCTGTGTGTGAAGGTCGCGAATGATGTGATATGTCCAACCCAAAATATTATCACACTTCCTATCTTGCGTCTCTCAGGCTTTCTTCCGAGCCTGTGCAAAACCGGCCTTTCTTTTCGAATGGCTTCAGGATTTCAGGCAAACGTATTCAAATCTTGAAATCTATTTCATGCATCATCCTATACCAAGGGAAAGAAACCGACAAAATTGACTCTAGGTAACCGAATGAATTTTTCCGCCTTTTGTCGGTGTTTGGACCTATATACATTATTTCTATTTCATCCAAGTAGTAATGCCAAACTGGTTGGAATATAATTCAGAAATAATAACGATGTCAAAATGATGATACAAGTTACACGCCAATTGAAACTAAAGTGTGACGAAAATCTGCGAATGATACATAGGTGGTGTTTATCTGAATACTCATGCCTGCAGGCACGTTTACTTTGATATTGGTTGAAGAACTTTCAGGTACTGCCGCTGACGCCCGCTCTTCCCGGCAAACTTCACTCCTTGTTGAACTTCCGAAAATAATTATTTATGTACTTGCTTCAAAAGAAATGAGAAAAACAAAAACGCAGAAGGTTACGGTATACCTAAAGCTATACGTACCACATGTAATTACATCCAGTAAAGAAATGGAGGGGGTTGTATCGTACATCTCTTCCATATGACTATGCTGCACAGCGATTTCATAATGACGAATCACATAGCGCTTCTAAGCTTCTTTTTTTGTCTGCTCGAAATTTGCTTAACCTAAATGTTGAATGTAGAGGCAGAATGATAAAATCTAACGATCCTTGTGTTGATATATTTTGGAGACGGGTAAACCTGTTTCTGTGGCCAAATGGCGGTTGTTTTATGGCGGCATCTTATAAGTATAGAGGTACGTACACCGACAGCCGTGCATCGGAAGGAGTCAACTGAGAAATAACTACGTCTCAACATTCAGAGGATACACCACACACCATACACCAACAGCAACAGCCAACAACCAACAATCTACAATAAAAATTAAAAGAAGAAGTAAAATAAATAAATAAAAAGCATCGTGCAAAACAGGAAAAAAATGTTTTGTTTGCTTGCTTTTCTACTTTCTTCTTTATTCAGGAGTTGTCTTTTTTACTTTTGAAGAAGCTCAAGGATATGTTGTAGCACTATGTTGGCTATGCGAATGTATATGCCTGCACTTCCTGTTTGCGTTTGTGTTCCGGTGCTCTCATCTTGTACCATGTCGTAGAAGCTTTATTTGCTGTTTTTAATTAAATTTATTGTTTTTCTCGTATAGTGTTATTCTTTTAGACATTCAGAGCCAAATAGAAAAAGGAGGATAGCTAGAAAAATCTGTGTCTAAGAGATAACTCAAGACATTTCACATTTGCTACACTAAATCAGGGAGACATTTAAATCCATGATGCTATCGGGTTAGGCCCTGGATGATATGCAGACAGTGGAACTCGTATATTTACTTCATTGAAATGAGTACCTCGCAAAATCAACATATCGGAAGATGTTATAATTTTTACAAATGGCGTGGTACGTCAATCATATTTGACATTTGTGCACTAGAAAGATGTACCTATGGCACAAAACAGAGAAGAAATGGAGCGCTATCTCCATCAGCCATCCTCCATCTCAACAACGAAGAGGAAGACTATAAACGACTGCTTACCGCCGAAATTGGATGAGCAGGGCTTGGTGAACATGTGATCTCAACAAGACGACGCATCAATATGAGCCACAATGGGCGTTTTTATTTTTAAATTCAGAGAAATGTAATACAAAAAGTTCGTGTTTCTTTCATAGCTCAGACACCTCAGAGCTGTTCGTGTTCAGTGTTCAGCTCAGAACTAAAAAAGAAAAACGTCTAATGTATATTGTAAAGGAAGCGTTTCCTGGTCGGACTTCTTTCTTTGGGGCTACTTGAAGTAGCAGGCTTATGCGAACAAGCCTCAGACAATCGCAACAAATAAGGAGAATATTCGCAGGAATGCATGGAAAATCAATAAAACGGGCACAAATGTGTATCAACACGGTCGGCAGCTTCTTGACGGGTATTATCTTTTCCACTTAACAGGAAAGATTGCAATAGGTCCAAACAAAGATTTCCAGCACTCAACATCTTTTTTGTTTTTTATTTAGTAACAAAGTAATTCAATAACAAAATTGTATGATTAATTCTGCGCCAATCTGTATATGTACCTATGTCCTAGCTGGTGAAGAAACGCGCCTAAACAGGATTACAACAAGCTGTTACATAACTGTGGCAGCGGGGTAGCTACAATTTGATTGCAATGTGCGACCAGCTCGCCAAGAGGCACGTTGCTCTGACTGTTCCGAATTTATCTCATCGAACAGCAGAATTTCTGGATTTTGTGCTAAAGACTGGTAAAGACTTATTCACTTAAGGCGACACAAACAAAATGGGGTGGACCATGGCCTTAAACCACTTCCAACAAGTTCGGTCCCTTTCTAGCTAAATCCGTTTATGCTCACCAAGTTCGTTATGGTCGGTTTTGCGCGAGTTATAAGCGGTCTACACCCATCGAACACAAAACAGGAAACGAAAAGAAAAACAAACAATTAATTTTAACAAACAGTGTGCTTTATTCAAAAGTTTAAATATGAAACATAGTCTAAGCAATGTACATAAAAGCGATAGTCCGCTGCTCAGCTGATGCTATCGTTGGAGTGTTGTTGTACTGATTACCTGCTAACGCTGTTGTATGTACTTCTTGTTGGTACATATAACTCGCGCAACTCAATGTATAGTGCTCCTATAGTTCGTTATCATTTAGGGGTTGACTTAAGGACCTTGTACTGGCGTGCACATGCCCCACGTAACCTAGCAGCCCTTAGCGGTTGTATTTTAAGCTTCCTGATCAGGTTAACGTCACTGTAGACTCAGTCGTCAAAACTCATCAATTGATACAAACTGCACCGAATATTCATCCACGTCCAATCAGGTCCAAGCTCTTGAACCATACAACGGAACCAAGGTGATTTAGATCTGGTACAGTATCACCTTTATTCTAAAAGAGCTTTACTTGTTAAAGACGGCTTTGAGCTCAAAGAAACAGCGACCGGCATGAGGGGCAAATTTTGAAAAACCATAAAGCTGATGCTGGCTTGAAAGTGTTGTTCATTTAATTTTAGACTCTTCCGACATCAAAAGTCTCGGTGGTAATCCTTCCGCTTTTGAGGGATCAGCGAGACAAGAGTCTCTACATACGCTACCGTGAGAGACTTTCAAGTCGATAAGGAGGAAGAGTGTATCGATTTGAAAAATTCGCGTATTTTCAAAGATTTGCCGGAGTATCAAGGTTTGGAGGTTAAAGTCTATCAAGGACTTAGTCTACACTGGTTGGAGTTACCATATATAGCTGAGGTTGCATTCAACGGGGGTTATGTCATTTATGACTCGTTGTTACCTTTCCGGAAGAATGTATTAAGTGACAATTTTTCAGCAAACTACTTTTTGGCATGCTCGTATAAACTGTGCCAAGCACCATTGATACGAACGACACTGGGTAGATATTTGTTATGCTCTGCTATTTGTTGAAACCACCAACACTTTTATTCCAAGCGCCATTACATAACAAAGAATTGTACTGTGCATGTGCAATACATCATACCAGAAAAAAATGTTGCACATGGCGCTTTGCTTAACCGATATTGTCACTAAGAACAGAGTTCCACCGCCAAGCAGACTCAATGAACCATTTTGCCTGACAGCGGCTTGTTTATCTTTCGAAATGCTCAACACCAACATTGAGTCTACGTCTGCTCATCTCTGCACGGTTCTGTTCATCGCTTGTGTCCCTAGGTAGATCTTTTTATACCCTCTGGTAGAGCTTGCGAATAATTCCTCTGCAGTACCATCCCTCAATTGATTTGACAGTCCGCTTTTAGTGCTCTCTCTTCTTCCCTTCTTGATAAGTCTGAGTTAGCTTCTTATTTCTTTACTGCATAAAGTCAAAGATGCCGTCTTTTCATATTTCGGCTTTAAATTTGCCAAAAACCAACCTTATAATTTTATTTCTTGTCTGCGTGTCATTGTAATCGTAAATCTGATGTCCACGCTCCATGCAGCATCGTTGTGGTAAATTACACAGTACGTCAATTATCTTCTTCTTTCCTCTGTTAATCTTATTTTCTAAATGGCAGCTTTTCACCTGCTCAGAGTCTTTACTAGTTTCTCGGCTGCACGTGGTCTATTTCTAGACATTTTACGTGAGCATCCGAAGCTCGTTGCCAACACTTGGATCATCCACACATGATGCTTGAAGTAGTAGCTTCGTCGTTACAGCTGCCCGAAGACGTACAAAACCCAACTTGGAGTACCATTATAGCTGAATCTCTTAGACATTGGCCCATAAAAGGTTAGTCCATCACCATCTCTTTTTCAGCACACTGACAGCAAATCCCTTACTGATCTCAGCTCCACATTATGACGAACGTCGAAGTACTCTATCAAGGTATCTGGCATCGTATCTATTGACAACACGGATTTGAATTAGTCCAGTGAATTCATAAGCAGTACGTCTGACTTCTTAGACTCGTTCAATCTTCGGCTATTCAGACAGAGCATTATATTTAGTTTTGCTGGAATCTGCGTATTAAACCCACGCGCTTATGACTCCAAATGGACACGGACAAGTATATAGGTACTCAGTACCTACCTTGAGTATGAGCACATATTATGCCTTTGAGATCAGAGATCTGTCATATTTATACAATACAACCTTGTGTCTTCATTTGTCACAAAAAAAAAACCTATTGTCCGATTAAATTCATTTTGTTGAACATTGATGCCTTAGTGACAGCGGGATCTATAGCTCTAGTGATAGGTATACATCCAAATAAAAAAAACAAAACCTACCACGGCTCCAAAAACTCTCTACCGACGTTAGATTTCAATTACAAATCTACTTACTTACAGAATATTTGGGAAATTAAAAGAAAAGTGTTCAAATGATGTACTTATGTTATTTAATTTTTATTTTTTATTAAAAAAAGTTCGTATATAAAATTAGTATGAAACAATAAGTAAGTGTTTATGCTATGAAAAAAGGATGTAATATTATTACAAATAGGAAGGCAAAACAATAAATTAGTAGGTTAGAAAGTAATAAAAAAGAAACACAAAAGAAATTGTTAGGTATATATTTATTAAATTAAATTAGTTTAGTCCGATGTATGAGAATATGTCCTTTTTCCCCTACGGAGCAATTTTTTAGTCATTTAAAACGCACGCAGAAATTCAAATTTAGCAAGAATTAAAGTGAAATTATGTGAGATGCCCTCTTTCCGAACTTGATTGAGAAGCCTTCTTAGTTCTGTTATGTTTTCCAGTCTTTCGCGATGATTAACATGCATAAAGAAAATATAAGATTATCTTTCTGCGATAGTGAGGGACTCGAACAACTTCTAAAAAACCTCCCGGGAGGGACTGACTGTCGTCATCCAGAATGGGATGGAATTATTTTAAAAATTCGGATTTCGAAACCTTTTTGTTCGAAGATATTACCTAATCTCTTGGCCTTGGCTAACTCTTATAGATCAAGGGGTCTTACCCGCCTCAATCTTCTGATTACATTGTCAGTATTTAATAGTTCTGGTTGAGAAGCCTACTTATGTGCCTTTGGGAAACTTTTTTAACTTCATCTTCAACCATTGCGTATGTACCAAGTTACATTAACTACGTTCCTTAGTACTTTATGTTGAAAGACTTGAATTTGTTGTAAATTTGTTTGGCATGTGCATGCCCACAATTAGAGCCCGTTGGTCCATATTGGTTTCAAGACTTGCTTGTATAGCAGTAAATTATTGTAGTTGGACAGGGATGAGTTGAGTATCTCCCAATAAGCCAATACATTTTACTGTATCGCATGTTCGGTTCATCTCTTTTTTTCTTAACATGCGCTTTCCAACGCAGTTTAGCGTCAAGGGTCATGCCCAGATATTTAGCTGTATTTGAGTATTCCACTACATTGTTATTTATGTGTACTGGAATGTGTGGTACGTTTTTATATGTAAAATTAATATGGACTGACTTTAGGTCAATCAATCTAATCAAGCTCTTTTTAATCCATTCTGAAATCCAACAGCAAGCACAGCAGTGTCATCTGAAAAAGTTGCTATAGTATTTGGTTTCACCATTTTCAGGTAGATCGCTAGTAAACAGAAGGTATAGCACTGGACCTAGCACACTACCTTGTGGTACACCAGCTTTAATTGTTCTTAATGTTGAGTACTCTGTCTCTTGTTTAATTCTGAAGAATCGATCTGTTATATATGACTCCAGAATTGTCGAATACTGCTTCCTTATGCCAGACTTTATCGAAAGCTTGTGTTATATCAAAAATATTGTAGAGCACACATTTTTCTCTTCAAATGCTTTTTCGATTTTATCCTTGATTCTACGCACCTGATCAAGTGTAGAGTGCTTGTTTCTAAAACCAAATTGGTGAATTGGAACTAGTGATTTTTCATCAATTATTTTTTGCAGACGTTTTGCCAGCATTTTTTGGAATAGCTTGGACAACATTGGTAGTATCGATATTGGGCGATATGAGGTTACTTCGATATGTGGTTTACCGGGTTTTGGTATCATTATTACCTCCGCGACCTTCCACATGCTTGGCACATATATCAATTTAAATGCAGCATTTATAATCTGCGCTAGTTCTTTTTTAAACCTTTTCGAGGAAAATGTTTTAAAATTTCCCCTGTGATTAAATCGAACCCTGGGCCCTTTTTTTTATGTTTATGCCTTCTTTGATTTATTTGGCAAGTTCTTTAGCTGTTACCGGCCGAATAGGTCTGTCTTTTTCGCACCTTTCTTCGTTTCCTTGATAATCTTTATCTTCATAAGTTTTGAAGACGTTCTCAAGGTACTCTGCAAAAGTATTTTCTTTTTCTTGACTGCTTTTTGCCCAGTTACCTTCTCTGGTTTTTACTGGCGGAATGTGAGCTGTTGGCCTGTTCCAGAGCGAGTAGTCGGTGCTAGCATCATTTGTAAGACTGGTAGGATACGTTTTTAAAGATTCGTTATTAAATTCTCTTATAGATTTTCTGAGCTTATTATTTAAGTTGTTCAGTGTGGTTTTGTCGCTTGGCGCCCTTGTCTGTTGTCAACGTTTTCTAGTTTTCCTCTTTTCTGTAATAATTTCACATATTTCACGAGGATATGAGTTTTGTTTAATCTTGTTTGTTCTTTTGGGAGTTGCAGCCCATGCAGCTTTTTGTATATCCAGTGTAAATATTTGCACTGCTTTTTCTAGTTGTTCTTCTGTTTGAAAAGCTGATGATAGTTGTTGAGTACATTCTTCCAACTTCTACCTGAAGTGTTTCCAATCAGTCAGTCTATTAATATTCATATATTATATTATATTATATATTCACTCTGCGTGTGTGTACCAAGAGACTTAGTCGAAGCAGAAAACTTATATGTATGACGTTGCCCTCTATTAAAGACTCCGCCACAAGTGCTTTGCATTCCCTCTTACCCTATGCAGTTGTACGTCACAAATAACCACACTTTTATATCAGATCTCATACAATTCGGTGTCGACAAGCTGTCAAATTTTACAACGGCACAACGAATATTGCGAACCTTGTAATGTTTGACTTTGTTTTCGGCCTTGATTCAATTTATAGCAATCTCGAGTAATTACAGGCTTCGTTGAAACAGTGAGCTCAACTCAAATAGGAATATTTCATTTACATAAAAAAGGTTTCAATTTAAATTACTGATATCTAATCCTTGTAAAGGAAACATAATATTCCTGCTCGCAGTACAAATTATGTACAGAGTCAATGAATCCCTAATATGACGTCCAGGAGAAATACAGCTCGTCGCCCCTTCTAATAAGCAGTTTCATCAAGGACGCTCGCATTTTAGGTATCTACTACCTCTATCACACTATTTTCACTTCGGCGACGTAACAAGGGATAAGTGACACGCCCGGAAAATATGAAACCATTCGTGTCATGTCGTAAGTCGAAAAGTGTCAATTTTTTATGTTGCCCGTGGGAATGTGCGCGATTAAAAATCACGGGCAATTTATGAAGAGTAATTTTGCAGAATTTTATTTTGTGAGGGGAGCGCTAGTGTTGCATGGCCAGCACTCTCGTGTGATCCCACAGACAATACAGTTTACCCTGTAGTGGCGGCGGGACACACACTTTCGATTCAAATACGTAAGTACAGTTTTTATAATCGACTTCAAATTGATAGGAACGTTTCCTCACATCTAATTGCAAGTACGACCGCAAGTTCTAACATTTGCCCCCACTGAATAGTAGGGCATAACATCCCTGGCCAAAAATCGATTTGGAAACGTAATTCTTTGAGAATAAGCCAGTCAATTCGGTCGGATATACATAATAATAAAAGCATGGCACTGCAACAGCAAGCAAAAATTCTTCAATGCATCAGAACGTTTGGATAGTCCTTAGTTGTGCCGAACAAGGAAAGCGGATAAAAGAAATGTAAAAATGTCTGATTCTAGTTATTGACTGTAAGGTTATTGGAAATTGGGTATAATTTGGAATATGGCGTAGACGAATACGTGACTCCTTCTTTGGTATGTGACATCATTCTGTATTCAGTTTGAATACCAATTGACATCTGGTGAAAACACAGTACAAACCTAACCTATGCCCAGGCCCATGCCATGCAGATGTATGGGAACGTTGCAAATACAATTATACACAATGCCTATTCCAATAATGGTTATCGACAAATCCGTTTTAAAAATGCCATTCGAATTTATTGGAGCGAAGAACAAAATTCCTTATCACAGTCAATTAATGCTGACTAGACAGAGGATTTTGCTGGTGATAAATCTGTGTAACTCGTGTGGCGCGTATGCTGGTTGTCATCAATACCACATTTTGAATTACAACAAGTTTGTTGTTATGAATGAGATACACTCAGCGTCGCCATGAATAACCGTTTGTGTAATGTAACTCTCGTCACACGGAGCGACATCTGGTTAAGTATAGTTTTCTGTGAATCATTTGGAAGCCCTCATTCATATTTCATAGAGGGTAAGAAGCGCGTGATCGGAAAAATGTTCGCAATTTTAACCAAAAGGTAAAAAGAACATGTCATGGCAACAAGACCCGAACAGAGACCTGAAAAGACGAACAAATAAAACTTGTAGTAGAGTCACAGTCCGTTCTGAGGATATGAAAAAACTAACTATGAACCATTCAACCTGGACGATGAGAGCCAAGACTTTCGTCAACCAGACCAAAATGAAGTGAGGATAGCAATATCGACGCTGAAGTCAAAAAGGCTGCTGGACCGGACAGCTTAACTGCCGACCTTTTCAAGGCAGTGGGAGATGACTTGGTACAGATCGGGAACAACAACTCATCTTCAAGATTTAGTCGGAGAAAGTATGCCTGATAAATGGAACCTCAGGAACGTTTGTCTAATCTACAAAAAAGAAGACCCTCTAAACTGCAGAGGCATCAGTCGCTTATTCGTTAACATAATATAGAATATTCTGTTTGCTGTACTGTTTAAACAACGACCTGATTTGATTGGTCTCTTCCAGTGCGGCTTTAGGCCCGGACGGTTAAAAATATGGAGGTGTTTTGTAATACCTCCACAATATTACAGGTCCATGCAATACAAGAATAATTAGTCATCAATATTTACAAATTATTAAACTTTTTCTGTAATATTTTTGTATTCAAATTTAATAATTTGTTCATTAAAATGCTCATTTTTCTGAGCATTGATCTCGTAAGATCAAAATCCAGTATTTTTGTTCTACAATCTTATCCGGTCTGTATTAAAATAATATTTCAATCAAGAATTTATGACAATTAAGTTATTGTTTACCTGAAATATAAGATCTACTCTAATTACATTTAATACGAACTTATGAAAACCATAAACTTCAATACATTTCCATTTGGGTTTAATACAGGATCTGATGATTAGATTTAAATATATCGGTATTATTTTTCAGTCCCAATATATTATTTAGTCGCTTGGTAAATAATTTAGAGTTAGTTTGAAGGGAGTTGCATTGATACCCAATGACATATTGTTCTTACAAGTAAGTTACTTTAGGTTCAAAATATTCTTGTAACAGGTTATAATATTAGCTTTTTGTCTTAAAGTTGTGAGCGCCAGAGATGTTTTTACAGTGGATTTAATTTTTTAAGATAAGGGCGATCTAGAGATTCCAGTTCATTGCCTCAGAAATATAGCTATTAAATTCCAAAAAGTAAGTAAATGACTGAATAATAAATAAGATAATTCGGCCATACATGACTTCTCTTTCATTTAAAGGTCTAGAAAACTGTACCTACTAAAACCCATCACCAGCTATATTAAAATTTAATATTTCAGACATATTTTGTAATAGCAGATATTAATAATAATAATAATTAGCTGGTGCAACAGGTCTGAGGGACCCAAGGCCTAGCTTCTCACAACAATTCGTTTTGTGTAAGTTTGATTTTTGGAACGAATGGAAGGGATCTATAATTTTATGCCGATTCCGAACGGCTAATTGAGAAGCTCTTTCAAGACAGTTGTACTCTCGGATGTTTGTCAGACGTTCGCGAGAGGTGGCGCAGTGGAAAAAACCCTAAGTTGGAATTTGGGTTTCTGCAGACATTACTTAAAATTAATAAATCTTTAATTGTTTTTTTTTTAATTTGAATGTATGGAAAATATTAAATTGTCCCTAAAAATATTAAATTTAACGCCAGGATTTTTAACCGTGAGGGCGAATGGGCACACAGCTACTATGGCAGTGACAGCAGTTCCAAACAGATTGCAATGATGGCAATTGACCAGCCGAGCGGCTGTCCGTTGGGATACAATTCACGCTAGTAAGTCGCTGTCGCGAAGAGCCACAGGTTCATGGCGCTCAGCAGAATGTAAGAAAAAGATCTTATTTGTTCCATGACATTAACGATTGCCCAAAAACTGAAAAATCTGATGAGCCTCCACTTGAACCTAACCAGATCCGCTGCAATCTCACACATTGAGAACAAAATACTAGAGGCAAATGAAAGGGAATAAGCTTGATTCCTGTCTCATAACCAGGAATATGAGGCCGTTCTAAAACAAAGAGACAGACAAGAAATATAATCTTACAAATGAACGTAAAATCGTTCCCCTCTCTTGAGGTAGCATGCGCTGAGATATCACACCAAGGAAATGAGAATCAACACTGACGATCTATTTATAGGGGATGCAGTTATTAGGAGATACATGAGGACACTCCACAATTTCTTCGCCACTACCCTGTACTCTGCCACATGAGATCAGAAACAGAATTCTTGGAGATAATTTTTTGAAGACTCAGAATATCTTTCTATCGGATCTGTTGAAGACTTGCATACATTTGTAACAGACCCGGGATGGCTCTATTGGTTTATAAAGTGTCGTAGGATTATAACTCCCATTAGAGTATCACAAGGGATCTACACTGATCTAAGTATGTCAGGTACTGGTTTCTACTTCATCCCCAATCCGCTTATACCTCACCTTTATGTACAGTTGCGCTGGGTGGCTCGCTTTTTCTTTTTATAAATTTGTGTCCGAAAATAATGCCGCAGATTCATAAATGAATAGCCCCAGCAAACCGGGTACTATTAACTTGATTAATATTGATTGTAAGTTTTCCCTTCATTTCCAAGGTTGCTTCCTGTGCTAGGTTACAAGCATTATATCAAACGCTACTGGCAGTTTCGTGCTATCAACAAAAATCACACTGAAGCAGTAGCACATGTAAGATTTGTAGTCAAGTGCAGAGGCACACGCATAGAATGGAGGCACAGGTCTCATATAAAATGCACCTCAATAAACCGAAAATTTTATATTCCCGATTGACAGCCAACTTCCATTGGATATAATATTTCAAATATATTTCAGACGGAACGCTCTGGCATCAACTTAAACGTGTTCCATGTCCGGTTTAACCTTAAAATAGACTTGTAAAAACATACGCGGCTAGGATATGTGTGCAATTTGCATTTAAAGTCAACGCAAGCCCTTAGAAGCGAGCACAGGGATAGGCGTTGTACAGCCAATCACAATTCCGGTTTGCACGTGGTAATTAAGTGCTGAAATTATTATCGTTTGAGCTCGCAGCCAACGTCAGAACACGCTACAATACAAGCAGCCTTAGTTGGTTCGCTTGATAAGAATACCAGCTGTGCATCGGCGGTGCACCTACTTTTTATGCACGCGCCCCTCTTCGTATTCATTCAAGAGATTAGTTTATGTCATCTGTTTCCGGTGCGACTTGTAAGCGATGAATTAAGCGAAAAACTTGATTTTAATATTTTCATTCATTAAAACAGAGAACGTACCTATAGTAAATGCATATACATGCCACAATCGCAGCGAGGAGCAAAAACAAACAAGCTGTGCCGAGGAGTGGAATATTCTGATATGTGTGTACCTTGGTGGATAAGGATTTCAGGGGGGGCAGGGAGGTCGGTACATACAGGGCCTCATCTAGGTAGCGAAGCGAGTAATTTTTGAACTATAAATAGAAGGATATGTGATAAGTCAAGGAGTGCAAACCAGTTAACATTTATACAGAACACAGACGCTACTGACTTTTCAGTTGCAGTGATGCAAAGCAAATACCCAAAGCAATGCCACGCATTAGATGCTAAAACGTAAGTCCAGCAGAACATTTTGTTGAGCACATAATATAACAAAAGTATGTACATTGTACATGCTGTAGCAAAAGGATTGTCAATGTCAGTTGCCAAGAGATAAATAAATTTGCAAAGCAAAGGAGCCCAGTGATGTCGAGGTGGTTATTAAATTATATCCTCCGGACATGGAAGGACTCTTTTTTTTCACTTTAAGGGCGAATTTATTATTTTGGCCGATTTTCCACCTATCTAGGAGTACAGCTAACAGCTAACAGCTTTATGTATGTAGTACACTCTGACGATGCGCATGGTGCAAAAAATAATATTGCTGCATATCTCGTATTTAATATCCCCTATCCACGCTGGCAAGTATCCAAATCACTGGGTGTGGCTTAGTAACTTAAGACTCGGGTTCATAAGCGGGTAAAGATGTCCTCGCCTCTAATTGAAACTGCGCTGCGATCCAAATCCATTCACTTATGGAGAACAAGAAAAACTATAAAAACGTTGCCGTTGTTGACATTAATGTATATCATGTTGGCATACCTATACTTCACCCAGACCTATACTCATATACGTACCATAAACCAATACAAAACAAATATCATTCATCATCGTCGCCTACGCCAGCGACAGGAGAGTTTACCTCTTATCTCATCTCTAATTCTTTCCATCCCTTGCTTTTTGCTTTGATTGCTGACTCATTAATTGAATCTGCTGACAGATGGAAAGAAAATTCGATGGTACGTTCGTGCTCGCATAATGTGTGTCCTGTTGAATTTCTCCACTTCATTACCGAACGTTCCTTGGCTAAGGTTAAATTGACCGAAAAATCATTCATTCAATCGGGATTAGACAGATCCCTATGGAAGTTTTTGACCAATAATGATTTATCTATAATTGAAATCTAAGATTTATTTTGTATCCGATAGTCCATTGGGAGTGATAGTCGTACTCGTACTCGTACGGATATGCGATTTCGTTGATATATGAATAGCATTTGAGGAGCTCAGCGCTGCCTGTTTTTACTGTCGCCGTCCAAAGGATGTGAAAAGTTTCCAATAGCCTGGTAACTTATTCATTCATTACTACCATCAGCTATGATGTGAATGTAAACAGGCACACAATGCCTTTTCTCCATACATATGTAATAATGTATGCCATGCATTTAGTTCCACCTAATGGTATGGCTTAATTTGCGATTCCAATATAAGGAGGAAGGAAGGCGTTTGTTTTTTCTGCTTTTTGTCAGAGATTTCGCACAGACGATGAACCCAGAAAAATACACTTGCACCACACGTTTAGGAATATTTAATTATTCCCACGAGACAATAGTGGGAACTTTTGGGGGAGCCCATTGTTAGGTTTGCTGTTTCCGCTCGTAGGCTTGTCTGCAGCAAGATCACTTTGCAGGTAAACGACTCGACCAACGACTGCGTCTTGGTGATTGAATCATGACTGGGAGTATTTTCAATTGTCTTAGGTGCTGCCACGGCTTCCCCCACTCTATAGTGTTCTCTTTAAAACGCTATATGTCATTATTGCATTTCAAGTAATCTAGTTAAGTAGTTTCTCAATGTTCTCCTTTTTGTTTTGTGAATTTTCCAACCGTGTGGGGGAGATGGGAATACCTATACAGTTTGTTGTTTTACCAACACATGTTGAAGAGGTTAGAGGTTATTATTTGATGGGCGATTTAAAAAAAAAAGAAGACCAACTGGCTCTATACACCCAGTGAAAAACATTTGTTTTTGTTTATACTGCCAAATTGGACTACAGCACCTAAACTGCTTCTCTATTGGCAACGTGTGTGTGTCGTGTCGGTATATTATTATGATCAATACTTATGTTGAAAAATGCTGGCGAATTTCTCTAAATTATTATTCAGAGTATCGAGAGAGTTAATTGCAAATTTGTCTGTTCGAAATAATCTCGTATACTTTTCTCGAAACGACAATTAATGAGTAGATAAGCACCTACAAGTGGAAAATTTTAAACATTAATTTTACAAATTTTATAAGAAGGTAGAGAAGTATAGAAACTTCAAAATTATTATTTGTACTTGCTTACAGTACCATGTTCCAGCAGAGTGTGCAAATAGGGTAGCACGAAACTTTCCCGTTTATTTGTTTGTTGTGTTTTTTTATTTCATAAGATGGGTAGGTAAAAAGCTCAGAAGCGATAGTAAACAAAATAAAACTTACATAAAATGTAAGAATTCTCTTAGAGCATACTGGGCTCTTATAGCGTTACATATTAAAAAACATTGTGAGTTTAAGCTTCTTTCTATAATAAACATAGGGTCTAATACTTTGGCTTTTATAACGCAACTAGTCTTGCAACATTTTAGAATTTCATCGTTACAACTCGTTCATAGTTGTGTCGCGGATCTTTATATCTTTGTAACCAATTGCAAATTAATAAATAGGCGAATGCAAATAGTAAGGAAACACTTTCACCGCCTTAAACACAACATATTCGCTTGGTTTCTGTTTTGTTGGGAAGTTTATGCAGAGATGCAATGCTTTTTCCAATTTGTTGTGAAAACCACTGGGCGAACTCTATACTTTTTAAACCTTCACCTATCTAACTTGTTTTGTTTTTTGTCAAATAGAATATTTTGTTTGCAAAATTATTGCATCCATTAATTTAATTTAACTTAAATTAAAAATCTTAAGGTAGCTCACACTATCAAGCCACCACCGTAGGTACCTACTACCCAGGCTACGTCTATATAAAATCATTTGTTTTCATCTGATTCACAACAGCATTCCGAATAAATATTTATAACCAGCTTAGAGATTAGCTAAATCTTATAGTGCTCACTTTAACTTTAACTTTAAAATTCATTTTTATTGTTTTCTTTCTTTAATCTTACATACTAGACAAAAACGATTAAATCCAAATTAAAACTAACATTTATCTTATTCTAGCTTCCTGGCTCTAAGCGAGCGCTCTAAACTTATCAATATCCTTAAAATTATTGCCTTTCGGCCTTAAATCTATCTATTTCAATAATTTGTTTTGTTTTTTAATTTTCAAGAAACTTTAGAAAACTTGAACTCTTTATTATTTGTTTCACTTAAAACTACATAAAACGGGAGAGCGTATCCACCCTCACCTGTTCATCAAGCCACCAAAATTCGGTGAACTGCTTGACCGTATAGACCTTCGTCTAGCCCTCAGTTCAGTGTCCTATACATATATTAAGTTCTGGCGCCATGTCCTGTTCGATCTTACTTTCAGCACACAAAAGAGGCAATCTCAAAATACCAAAGTCAACAGAAATCAAAGACCAGCATGTATTTATGAATGAAATAGAAGCGCTAATAGTATTTTATTCCCTCGCTCAACTAGTGCAAAAAAAAGGGAAAACACAAACTGCACCATGTTCCCCGATGGACCGGAAAAGGGCAATCAGCACTCTGTGCAGTGAAATAAATAAAGCCTTCGCTCACAAGACGTGCACTAATGCAGTGTACCCACAATGGCAGCGTTATCCAAAGCAAACGTGTCCTCGTACAAAAGCTGCTGGCACAGCGCTAACTCACATAACCTGAATGAAATCGTGTGTAAAAGAAAGAAGCTATCTTAATCGAGAACTAGTTTGAGTAATAACTACTTTGGTCCATAAATTGAGGGTTTATTGGCAATCAGTGCTTGTTAGTTGCTTCTGAATATTAATTGCGAAACTATAGGTACTCGAGCAGTTGCTGTTTTAATATTGATGAACAAAAGTGTAAAATCCAGAAGACACTATTCTTCCACAATTGAATATTGTCCTTGTGTGTTTTTCTTGCTCTGTCCTTTTTTCCTTTTCGTACGGTGCCAAAGAAGTAGGTATACATTAATAAAAATATTGTGTATATCCGCACCCAAATTGCAAACAAACGTTGCATCCGATGTAAGGCGCAAACTCGACGAATATAATTGAATTGCGTTGAACAACAAGTGTGCCAAAGTGCACTAATAAATTGAGAATAAAAATGTCATGGCCGGACATTGCAATCGTACATACTCGTAAGTAAAAAAAAATTATACACAAAGCAAGTACGAATGCCCACATAGTTGTCTTAAGATGCTATTACCAACCGTGATATGTAAAAACAGTATCGCAGATCGCAGTGTAACCGGAGAGAGTATTCAAATCTTTAGATGTGTGGATGTGTGTATACCTACGTCATCGGTATATCTTTTTTTTAGAGAGAGCTCTGAGCTCTGATGGAACTTCTTCTATTACGCCTCTGGGTGAGGAGATGGGTTACAGAGGAAGGGCTGTTCTACGCTACGCATTTGAAATGCATCGATGCTTCGTTGAGTTTATCTTAAGATATGAGATTTTGAGATGGCACAGAAACAGAACGCGCACACTACACCGCATGCTGGGAGCACTACATTCTACATGTATACGTTCCAGAGAGCGCTGGGCCATACTCATTCCCAATGCCAAATTGCCAATACTGACGATGACGACCAGAGGCAGAGACCAGAGAGAAGTCAAAAAACGGCGCTGACGCATTTTGGTCCAACTGAGATGAGAAAAAACACCAGCACAAGAAGTATTTTTCGAATTCGAAATTTACCAATTATGTATATTCCAAATTCCACTTGCTCGGCACTCTTTATTCAGCAACTCTTGGACAACCAACATTTTGTTGTGTTCGTGTCGTTTGTACAACATGTACGCATGTATGGTGGAATGACATTTGGTGTATTTTCTTTTTGTCGACACAAGATACAAGAATACGAAAACGATAAGAAACCCCTCTTTGAGCCTGTTCTATGAGCACAGAGGTTGTGTGAGCTGGCCATCTGAACTGAAGCTGAGCTTGGTTTACAAACACAACTTCCTTAGAAGCTACCATTGCGTTGCTGCAATCGTCAGTTTTAATTCGTCTGTGGTGTGGTTGAGTCGGTCGTTCGGGTTTCTTTTTAGTCCATGGAATAAAATTGAGTCAGTTTTTTTTTTAAAAGCAGAACGGCTGCTTTTTCGCCGTGGAATATAATTCTATACTCTTGTCGCAAAAGATATACCTACAACATACCAATTCAGTTGAATACAGTGATGCTCAGATTTAATATTAAAAATATTCGAATGAAAAATGTTTTTGTGATCTGTTTTAATTAGACTAACTACTTGAGAACACAAAAAAAAAATATACAAAAGTTATACTCTAGCGAAAGTCATAAAAGAGGATAAAAATGTCCCATATTACCTCTGAAGGATTACTCTTATTTTTGGCAGCTTTCTTGGGTAAGCTAACCTGTGATTTAAAAAATATGTGCCAACAGCATTCGGCATGATAGTCTGACTGGAAATCAAATGTTCATTGGAAGACTGGTAGCACCAAAAGGCTTTGATTTGACTCTATTCAAATAAAGTGTGTCCCCTTGATTAGCAGGTCTTACCCGAAAAGATTGGCAATTGAAACCAGTAATTAAATATTTTTTTTTACCGAAATTTCAAAATTCAATGACATTTGTTTGACAAAGACTTACACATTCAAATGCTCCCACCTAAGTGGTCAATTTCCCTGTCTTCATTAATGTATCGTCGAAATATTGTGTAACTCTGTTCCCACTGGCATTTCAACCGTGGGACCATCTGACTAAAACATGTTTTTCTAGTTTTTACAATACACAATCTAATAATATGTGCAAGGCGTACGAATGATTTCCATTATATACCCGTATGTATATATAAGTTCGATTTCTTCGTTTCAAGATTGTTCATTCATAATTCCGAGTGTCGTATTCAATTTATTGTTTCACAAGGTTTTCACGTTTCCGCTCAACTTTTTTTTCTTTGTTTTTTGTTTTCTGTTTTTTTTTTTCTGACACCATTCTATAAAGTTTTATGAGACCTCTAGCACCTTGTCACACAATCGGCTCTTTTTTTTTTTGTTCACCTGCTCCAGCAGCAGACAAGAAAAAAATTACTAATATTCCGGTTGATTAATTTAATAAGGAACCGCTCTTTTGGAGCCCAACGAATCGTGGACGCAATAACCTGATTTCAATTTGGTACCTCTTCTCTTCGCAACAACAAGTTCGAGGGACGATGTAAATAGGTATGGAGGGAGAAGCAAATGTACTTTTTCCGTTGTTTGTAGGTCTGTTTTATCAATGAGCGGATTCCTTTCTTGGTAACATTTAGAATATCCAAAAATCAATAGGGTTCACTGCATCTTAAGCCCTACACCATCATTACACTACGCCTGGTATGCGACAAACTTAGTTCCTTACTTAACTATTATGAATGCCACCGATGCAATGCAACATCAATTTCTCTCACACATATGTGCCTGCCTGATATACAGGTGGGTTCTGGGTTCACGATTCGCAGGCAACAGAAGCAAGTAGTAAACGCTCGCTCAACAGCCAGCAGCCCCAAAAGTAGACTTTGTGCACCTGCTCAATTTTCATGGGCTGCTTGTGTGTTCTGCTGTGAACCCCTGGTCGGTGAAGAGGAAAGGGGGATGATGACTTCCTTGGGAAAGTGTTTTTTTTTACTGCCTCCTGTGAACTTTTCTGTTGAGTGTTGTGTTTGGGTATTTTTTGTTTTTGTTTCGTTTTTCGGATTACTCCGTGCTCTTGGGTATCAATTGATATATTTTTTCCTTGTTACATGTATATCATATCGTCACAGTTTGGTGCCGTCCAATTAAGTGTGATTTTTATGGAGCGTAAAGTCATTCGGCGTATCAGAGAAATGAGGAACACTCAATGGAAATATTTTATAACAAGCAAAGGATATTTTGTCTGTTTGGATAATAGGTTTATGGATTTTGCCTATAAACATAGGTACAAGGGGGACTTTCATATAGATGCGAACATATAGGAATACCTATGCAAATTACATTACATCTGCAGTTTGTTGATTTTATTTATGTAAAAAAAGATAGGTATTCATAAAATAAAATATGTATCCAGTCATTTTTGAAATGGGTGACTAGTTGCAAGCACATCAAAGTGGATGATTGCTTAATTCACTACATACATTCATTATAAATCGCTCATCTCCAGTGACCCCCGCATCTTTCCTAATTTAATTTAATTAGTTCCAGTGACCAGTCAATTGTAGGAGGTCTTTGGTGTTAATTATTCAATTTCTTGGAAGTTTCGCGTCCCAAACCAAAAGATATGTTGAAGGTCTTAGTTAAAATTTTACGACTCTTATTGCTTTGATAAAGATAATTAGTGAGGGTACGTACATAATTAGTGGGTGTATGCATATTGTATAGCCTGCCAAACAACTATGGATCGCTTCAGACCAATTGTTCAAAAATGCTTCATTCAAAGCCAGTCATCTCTCTGGGTAGTTTTTTTTATAAAATTCCTATAAGAAACCAGTCGGGGAAAAGGGCTCAAACATTTTTTTGTAAACCAAGCAAATGAATATAAATCTGGAATTTTGTAGAAAAAAATTTATTTTTGCCTTAGGTTTATATAATTTTTTTTTTAGCTTCTCTTAACCACAACCAAACTTGTGTATATTTACTCTTTTTGTGCACCTCCAGTGGGTGTATTCCGTCATTCAGACAATTGACATTCGACAAATTCGGAATGCGCATTTGTATATGATTCCTTGGATTTTTCTTTTGTGTCATCTGGACATCAAAACCGTTGCAAAAATATGGAGCCTGACCTAATGATTAACCAGTGTGACATCCGGTCAGTCGCATTTACGTGGTTAGTCCTCTTCCTTTTCACCATAAAACATAATACCTCTATACCTATACCTACAGCTATATTTATATTTTTTTTCGGACCCTCTACTGCAAGAGAAACCCGTTTTGGTCACACTTCAAGGATTTCCCGTGGTAACAAAGTGCTTCCTTGAAGATTACACTTTGTTGTACACTTAAACAAAATAAAACTGAAAAGGAGCGACCATTTCCTACGGGAGACGATCACTTTATTTAGATTGTAATGGGATGTAGATTGTAGGTGTGTATGCGTCCCATGTATTTTCTTAGTCATTCGGTCACTTGTTCTTAGTCATCGATGTGCTATAGGAAACCATTTCCCTTGGTCGTTGTGCAACTTTCCTTAAAAGGCTTCAACGTTTCTTAGACAGTTATTATAATTAACGTCAGACCTTTTTTCTACGTAGGCACAACCAAAATTCTTGGTAAAAAGAAAAAAAAAATTGAACGATACATTTTATAATTGCTATATACATAATTACATGCTTCCCGGTCCCTCATCGCCAGTGTGCTGAGGGGGAAATCTAATCAATTTAGTAGTTTTGTGTTGGGAACAGGTAGAAAATTCCAAAAACAGAGGCCATTGACTGGCCGCGCACGTTCATTAGAATATAAATATTCAGTGCAAACAATTTTAATGGAGCCTATACGTTGCGTACGTAGAGTAGGTACATTGTTAGGCTGCGCCTTTTCTCTTTTCTTTTCTTTTTGTACAATAACAAGTAGGTGTAATTGTTAGTTAAATTTTGCAGGACGTTGTAGAGTAAAACATATAAACATAATATGTGAAGTCTTAAGTGTGTTCTTAGGCAACCTGCATTTCATAAGCTACTCGCTTATTTCCTGCTCACTATATATATATTTACTTAGCGCTATTAATAAAAAACAATCAAGTGAACTATTAAATGGTGGTTTAACTATTCAGTGATTATGGGACTTAGTATGCACCATATATAAACAGTCATTTTCCTTACCACTAACTAAATATTTGACTTTTGAGTCCAAACAATCTTATACAAATGGGAACACTGAACCAAATTGCAATAAAAAATCATCCCCAGCTGATAATTTGTTTTCGTTCATGGTCTAAACTGTACCTACCTTTGGAGATATTAATAGCTAAACTACCTCTGGCGCTAGATTATAGTTTAGCTATTCGTTAGTTAAACGTCAAATAGCTTCCTGTCGAAGATATTAATTAAAAGGATTTATGCCTATTCGTTCCATAAAATAGTGTTTTAACCTCATTGGGCGCAATTTTGTGTTTATTATTACCGCTCTTTATAAAGGAATGAAATCTTAATGTTAGTATGTCTTGCACCTGCAGTTAAATATCCATGACTTTGACACATTTTCACATCGCTTTTTCATCTATTTTATTGGCATTTTTTTAACTGGCATTGGTAAAAACTGATAGGTATATTTTGTCTCAACTCTTAGTTTGATTCGGTGAAAAGGCGCTGAAACCAGTAGTCATGATCGCAATACTACATAGACAGTGTGCAAAACTACTGCTGTCAAGTCAAATCTATTTGTAAATAAATACCTACAATCGTATTAATAATAACCGCGTAACTTCGTGTTATGTCCATTTAATGGCTAACACATTGAATAAAATCAAATTTCTTTTAATATCTAACCATTTTGAGAACATTTCTTACGTTTTCTAACTGTCATATAACTAATAACTTACTGACCGTGGTAAGTTTATTATCGAGTTGATAACTTTTGGAACGCATTTATGCGCATGCAAATTCGCAAAATGAGGTCTATCTTCATTTATTTTAAAGATATAAACGGCCAAATTGGAAAAAGTTGCAAAACAAAAATAAAATCAAATAGGTGCGTTCCTGAAGTAAGAATTTGTGCTGAACTCTTTCCTGATGGTCTGCAATTGGTCCATCGACCTGATAGAAAGTGTGAATATTATCGAAAGAAATATAATCCTGCATTCCAACTTGTGCATGTGACATACCAAATGTAATTGTTTTCAGTACACAATTTGGTTAGGTGATCTACTATGTTACTATAGAAAAAACGTTGATTAGCTATTAATTGTGGGATTTGTTTTATTCATTAATAAGAATACTTTACTATATTTTAAATTATTTAACTATGAGCTATTTATTAATACGGCTCCTAGAAATGTGAATTTCAGAAGTGTCAAGATGAGAAGATTCTACTTCACTTTGCTTTGCGGACAGCTCAATAAAATACACCTAAACGTAAGTCTGCCGAAATTACTCTCCACAAATGAGAGTGAATTGCGAACGAGCGAATAAGTGGTAAAATGTAAAATCTTCAATTTCCTTCGTGTCGTCAGATTCTGGTATCAAGTGCTATTTAGAGGTCAAATTTGAATGCATTATGGCAATTATTCCCGGACTTTGCGGATCGCTACTAAATTTTGATGAATAAATTCTGACAGTTCGCGTCAAGACTCAAAAGTGTTGCAATGGTCCCGTTCAAATGAAAGCCGGTGACTATCGGCGCTTCAAACTGCAACTCTAGCCGAATTTTTAAATTTTCCTCTTAAGGACATTTTTTATGTAGTTACCTACTAGACTGAAAAAAATTCGTAGAAAAATTCAGCTGTCAATTAAATTCAAACAATGTGATCAAATTTATTAAACAAACAAAGTGGTGTTAGATTTCATTAATAAAATTCGCAAAAGAGAATATAAAGGAGAAGAACTATATTTTTTCATTAGATAAGTTTTTTAATTAAAGGAAATGTTAATTAAATCGAATGTAATGTTTGATCCACTGGCGCTAGAGATTTAGCGGCCGTTTCTACCTCACAAAATCAAAGATGTGGGTAGAAAATATGCGTTTGAAGTTGTAGAATTTGTGACATTAACGTGCAGTGTCCGAACAAAGCAGTGTCCGTAATGGACGCACATTGCTTGTTGAGAGCATTTTTAAAAAATGTGGGCAGTTATAGACAAAGGGGAGTGGCACTTCCTATACGAAAAAATCATTACAAACGCTTTTCCTCGGCATTTGATAGTGAATTGATGAGAAAAATAAACAGATCCCTTTTTAGGTGAAGATAGAGAAAAACATAAACCAACAGAGTTCTTATATTGATTTTGATTATTGTAAAAAAATTACAAGTTTAACTGAGTACATAAAACTATTCTTGCATTAAGCTCAGACCATTAAACAAATAAGTAGATGACGGAACAGGTGTAGGTACTTACTCAAGGATTAGTTTATCACAGAAACTATTTTGTGTAAATTTTTCAATATTTTTGGGACGAATGGAAGTTAAGGTGCCCTTCAGTTTAGCATCAAGTTTCTCTATACTGTAAAAGAAAATATAAACCTAGAGAAGCTTGTCCTTCATCTTGTTTTGCCAATGGAATTGAAATTATGCAACTCTTATGCTGCTTACCTATATTACATGCATTTTTTTTGTAACTGCAGGTCACTTTCCAATTAATATCGTCAACGGACAAACGAGTTACGCAATGCAAACGTTTCGGGTGACACCGCACGATGTGCACATACTTGAGGGCACAGACACACTGCTTCGTTGCGAAATATCGAATCGGGTCGGAAAAGTCCAGTGGACGAAAGATGGATTCGCATTGGGATTTTCGGCAATTATCCTCGGCTATCCCAGGTACTCGGTCATTGGTGATTTCAACAGCGGTGTATACAACTTGCAAATATCGAACACCACTCTGGAGGACGATGCCGAGTATCAATGTCAAGTAGGACCAGCAACGGGAAATCCTGCCATTCGGGCCAATGCAAAGCTGAATATAATTGGTAAGTGACTAGATATAAGAAATGTGCCTGTGAGGTCATCTGTGGCAATTAAAATAATCTATTTTATACACACTGTGTGCCGCTGTTAAGAGGACCATTGCATTAGATAAAAGTTCAATCTGTAAGCTGTATACGCATATAATCATTGTTATGCTAAGAGTTTCATCATACAATCATTCTCGTGATAAAGCCTCTGGCAAAAGGATTTAGAGTTATGCAATTAAAACTATTTAACATAAAGAAAATTATATCCTCAAAGGCAAACGCTTCTCCCTTTTCTTACCACTGCGTTCACTAAGTTGTCTTCATGGATGTTTTTGCATAAATTCGTATAGGAGATATATATGTATGAGGAGGAGAAGGTTTGCTCCGTTTAAGATATACCTTCCAAGAATGACTGCGAGTATGACAACAAAAACAACTACGACGACGAAGAAAAAGATAATGATTATGATGATGACGACGATGATGACGATGATGATGATGACGACGACGAAGATGATGGTTTTCCAAGCATTGTTCTCCGGAGTATCCCTCTGTCGTACACATTATCATTTTCGTCTATTAAAAGCGTATGGTAAACAAGTCGCTTCGAGTTTTCATTATTCTCCTCCATGTGGGAGTATTCGGAGACCTTAATTATGTTTGCTCCGAGTGAATTAGCATAGATTTTGAAATTTTGCCTTCGATTCGAAAGAACGCCTTCTTTCCCAGCGGCATTGTCTACATATTGATCCCCCCTTTGAGAGTATGGAAGTGCCTTAGTTATTACGTTTCTTTCGTTTCTATGCATTTCATCGCCAACTGCAATTTTTTATATAGTTGAAGTGAAATTCGTTGGTTGGTTGACATTATATTCAAAGACACAGGGAAGGTGTTGGAATTTGGCACTTAATATGCACCGCGAGTTCATTGTCATCAATCGTTTCATTTCTTTTCCAGCTGCGCCCACTTCAATCCAGATAGACGGCTATTCACCCAACTCCAAGGTGGAAGTTATTGAAAAGCAGAATCTGACTCTCAAGTGTGTAGTAGAGAATGCGAAACCAGCTGCGGAAATTGTTTGGTACCGCGGAAATATTGAATACTTCAGTGGTAATTATAATAAAAACCAGTATAGATCGTTCCATTTAACATGGCTTATTGATAACTACGCAGCTTACGAGCCAGAAGTGCAGGTGAGAGAGACGCAGTTGAAAACATTCACCACAACTTCAACGCTAGCTGTTCTGCCAACTGCCGATGACGATTATAAGGACTTTGCGTGTCAAGCGAAGCACCGAGCTCTGCCGCCAGATGTGCCTATGCGTGCCAGTATTCACTTGTCTGTCCTGTGTATGTGTTCTTTGGAGTATAAGACTGCTGCAGTTTTATTTTTTGTTGTTTGGACCTTTTAGATCCCCCAGGTCCGCCATTTTTCGAGGGCTATTCCACTGGTGAAAATGTGCGTCGTGGCCAAAAGGTTGAAATAGCCTGTCGAAGTAGAGGTGGAAACCCGCCAGCCCAGCTGGTGTGGTATAAGAACGGGCTGCCTATTTCTTCCCCACAGAGGTGAGCACACCAGCTTGTCAAGTTTAAGTGCATATTTACAGAGTTATTCGTTACACCAGGAACATGGGACGGTTGTCGGAAAACGTGTACGCATTCGTGGCTGAACCGCACGATGACGGAGCGAAGCTAACCTGCGAAGCTAAAAACATTCTCTCGGAAAATGTCCTAAAGGCTGACCTGGCCCTGTCAGTAATATGTAAGTTGAAGAGAATACCACTTTGCTGTCAGGTATTGAGTGAATTTTCGCAGTTGCACCGTCGAAAGTGTCCATCACGGGTCCCACAGAGGCCGTAGCCGATCAGACTCTAGAGCTTTCCTGTGCCACCGCTCCGTCGAATCCGTCGGCCGAGCTGAGCTGGAGCATCGATGGCCGACAGGTGAATAGCAGCAGTTCAAAGACCTTACAAAGCTCTGAAGGTAAGTCTTTATTGACCAGCGTTAGGTTGGGGTATAAATAACCTTTTGTTATAGGTGGTTGGATGACAGTCTCTAATGTGACTGTTACTGTTGCCTTGGGTAAGAAGTCACTAGTGGCGGTGTGTCACGGGTACAATGCAGCCTTGACCGAGGCGGTAGTAGCGACGCACACCATAAACGTTTTACGTGAGTATATTTTCCACTTTATTTATCTCAAAAAATGCAAACAGCCTACAAATGAGAATGATTTTGCTGCAGTGTCAGGCTAATTAAACTGGAAGATTTTTTTTTTATTTATAACGTAAATCTCTAACTTGGCTCTGGAATGTGTACCTATACAGCCTTTACTGACTATGTGCAATTAATGTAATAATTGAACTTCCAGTAGGCGTGCTCATCAACGAAAACGACGGATCTTGATTAATCAATCATTCAGAGTTCAGCCTTCGTTGACATTTAATTTGTTCTGTTTCTGTCACAGTCACGGTGTGCAAATATTTAAAAAAGGACAGCTCACTTTTTTTTGGTTCGTGTTTTGCTAGGTACAAGAAAAGTAACACTAGCTACCTCATCAAACAGCACGAAATCAGTGTCGGACCGTTAACATGAACAGAGAGTGTTCTACTGTAAAAAAAAATCACAATAAAATCTGCAAAAGACTCTGTCCAATAAAATTCGAATGATTTATGTGTGTTAAAGTTAAATTTTTAAAGGGGGAACATAATTTCATTCCAAAAAGGGAGAGGGCGACATGTAACCAAATTCAATTGCTCTGAGATGCAGACGTTTTTATTAGCCAACCATTCTAGATCCACCATCGGCACCGACTTTGACTGGATATACAGAAGGGCAGATAATCGTAGCCGGGTCCATTCAAAAACTAACGTGCTCATCTTCAGGTGGAAATCCAGCACCCAACATGGTTTGGTACAAGAATGACAAAAAGGTTGGTAGCTTCTTTTAGGAGGGGGCAATAAAATTAAATTTCTCTGTCAAATCTAGGTGAATTCCATTTCCAAATTAAATGGAAATGCCGTCATCTCTGAACTGACAATCCTAGCAAACGCATCGGACAACCAAGCTCGATACAAGTGTCAGGTGGAAAACTCCGCAAGCGAAATTCCATTATTCGAAGTGAAAACTCTGCATGTTTACTGTAAGCTATAGGATGTCAACTTATTTCTTTTGAAAAGCCATTAAAATCATTCTTCAGTTCCTCCTGAGACGGTCAAAATTAGAATCGAGCCAAAAGACCTTCACCCGGGTACAACTGCTAAATTGATTTGCGACTCCAGCTCGAGCAATCCACCAGCTCTGGTATCATGGTGGAAAGACGGAATACCTGTTAATGGTGATAAGATTTCATTAGACTATCGGGAGGGGAACAAGAATTAACTTTCGTACATTTTCAGGGGATAATCCCGCAAACCGGCCTGGCCTTTGGGGCGGCTCAGTGTCCACACTGGAGTTATACATTAATATCACCCAGGACATGCACGACGTGATATACACCTGCCAGAGTATAAACGAAGCTCTCCAGCGTAGTGTCCACGAAACCGTTTCACTTGACATTTTATGTTAGTTGCAATAGTTTTTGCATGATTTATTTCCAAGACTTTATGTGTGTGTTCCTCTGCAGATCCTCCGAAATTTGCCACAACTCAAAGTTTGACATTCACCGGGGTAGAGGGTGAGACACTACAAATCCCATTAGTGGCGACTGCTAATCCAATGACAATGTCATTCGCCTGGACTAAGGATGGCTTTCCGATTTCATCGAAAAACAGAGTAGGAGGCAACGAGCGGATTGTTGCGGAAGGACCTGTTCTAAACATAATCAAACTGAAAAGGAATGACGCTGGCAGATACACCTGTGAGGCTATGAACTCACAGGGTACGACGACAATAGGTGTGTTCGTGATAGTCGAATGTAAGGATGATGGTGCATATCGACCAAAGAAAAAAAAAAAACTATACCTTCCTATGTCTCATTCGTTTTCTGCTTTATCACTTTAGATGCGCCAGAGATCGAATCAATATCGGATGGCAACAGTTTTGCCCCTGGCCAGGATGCAGTACTTTCGTGTTCGATTAATGGAAAACCATTAACCGAAGACCATGTCAGATGGGATAGATTTGGCTACGATATGGCTACTCGAACTACAACAGCTTTCGTCAATGAAACCTCGTATTTGCACATCAAAAATGTTCAACACTCCGACATTGGGAACTTTACGTGTATGGTTGACAATCAGAGGGGTGCCATGGCACAGCGGGACGTCCTACTAATTGTTGAATGTGGGTATCAATTGCTATGGTCAGCGGTGTGTGTGTAATGAATCTTTCTTTCGTATATATATAGCTGCTCCGAAAGTCGATAAATTTCCATCAGCGACGCGGTTTGCTTCAAGTTTAGGCGAACGTGGCATATTGCAGTGCACTGCGCAGGGGGCTCCGTCGCCCATATTTATCTGGCGCAAAAATGGCAAGGAAATTAAAATGTATCGCCGAAACAAGTTCAAAAGTGAAGAATACCAAATTGACAAACTGTCGGCCGGCTCGAAGCTGTACATCGAGCAAGTGTCAAACGATGATTACGGAGTGTACGAATGTGTGGCGAAGAACATGCATGGTGAGTCAAGTGTGGCAATACAGTTGGACAAGCCGTCGCGTCCAGAAAGTCCTCAGAATTTGTCAATTCATAATGCAACCGATAACAGTGTTTTACTGTCATGGGTTGCTGGGTTCGATGGAGGGCTACCAGTTTACTATCGAATTCGATACAGGTTTGTTTTGGGAAGACTTTAACTTATATAGGTGTTGACAACTCACAATTTTTGTAGGCAACTGGAGGAAGAAAAGTACAAATACGTGGAGGCACGACCGAATTTCTTGAATGCCACAATCTCCGGGTTGAAACCAAATGTTGTGTATGTCTTTTCGGTAATGGCGGCCAACGAAGCGGGAGGAAGCAAGTTTCTGCCGGACATTAAGACGTCCATTTCCAAGAGCAAACTGGAGGTTTTGTCTCCTGAAGCTGTCGAAAAAAGCGAGATGCCCAACTTGGTCATCATTGGGATTACCTCTGCAGCGATGGTATTGCTTTTGTTAAACGCTGCTCTGGTGGCATGGTTCGTAATTAGGCGTCAGAACAAGGACTCGTCTGAAAACGATCATCAAACTGAAGATGCATATTCCAAGGATGAAAATCAGTCGGACTATAAGGTAGGAGAGGGAAAAATTTTTTTTACAGCATAGCACCATGAAATTGTGTTCATTTGCAGAGTGATAACCACAAAAAGGCGGCTTCTACGTATTTGGTGGAGAATGTGGACATAATACAATCGGCATCATTTCCCCCGAAATATCAAGAGAGTTCCCTGAGCTCGCCGCCTTATACAATAAATGCAGGTAAGAATCTCAATACTCGTACAATAAAAAGGCAATCTATTAATGATTGCATGGATAAAAAAAAAATTTTTTTTGTAAAACCTTCAGCTTTTGCAGACTACACCAAAACGTTGCCGAACCCGAAACGCCATACAAAGATTATGAACGACAATCGATCGAAAGACGATCACATGCTGATGTCGAACGGGCTATACATTCCGTCTCCATCACCAGCTTCGTCACTGGTGATCAAGGGCAGCTACATCTCTTCGCCGTCGCCGGCGCCCCCACCTGATGGATCATATTTCAATATGAGCGATAAATACCTATCGTATCCCCCAGTGGTAAGACTTTTAAATAAACACATTACACATCCAACAAATCTGTTCATTACTTTACTCCTTAGGTATATTAAACCGAAAAAGTTGTCATGTTTTTGGACACATTTTAGAGACTGACAATGCCCCGATATGCACAGACAGGAGACATAAAATATGTGTACCTACTTTGGATCTGTGCAAAAGGCTGTGATACGTACCTGTTCTATGATATCATTGATACAATATTTATTTATTAAAGCTATTACATAACCGAACTGCGGATCTCTTTGCAGACATTTTTGGAATTATTATAATATATCGTCGCATGCAAACATTATTATGTTTTTAAAATAATTAAATAAGTTATAAGGTTACAAAGTATAAAAGACAATAAGTTAGGGTATTTTTTAATCTGCAACATAAACTTTATCTCAATTACTGCAATTTATAGTAACGCAACATTTTAAAAGTATTGCTAAATAGATTAAGAATTTCTTACTGAATAAATATTAAATAAAAAATAAACATAAAAAATTGTGTGTATTTATTTGCCGCTTACTTATTTCTCCGAAACTGAACCAAGGAATACAAGTTACAAGGGTTGCTAGGGTATTCCGATTGATGTGATTTGATTTTGGACGTAGGTACAATTTGAAAAAATGCATTCAGCACCCGAAGTTGTTTTACTATCGGCCCTGGCGAGGTACCTGTCGGAACGGAAATTTCTCCGATCTCATACGATTCGTATGCGAGGTATTCTTCGGAATAAATGTTCGGAGAACTGTTTCGATATAAATGTGACGTACTCAAGCATTTTGCTTGCAGAGCGATCAAGTTTTGTTTTTACTGACATTTTTGACAGTTTCCGATATCCTCCAACACAATCAGTTGATGAATTTAATTACGATTTGAAGTGAAGTGTTTATAAATGTGAAATGTGAACAGTAAAAAGAAAAAAATACACCAACGCATTTTTTATATTTATGTGTTTCCATTGCAAAAACAAGCACTGAACAAATCGAGGATGTGAAATCAATGCGTCATCGCATGTCAACTATTAGTTCCCGAAAACGGATACCTCGATCCTCCAATGTTAATTGCGGTCCCGACCAATAATGCGCTGTGCTTTAAATCGAAACTATATACTTTCAGAATTTTTTTTTTCTGTTTTTAAGATATTTTTTTTCATTAGGTACTTTCAAGTGGGCGGCGCAATTGTTGATTGCCAGTTGGGCTCTTTTTAAAGCGTTTTTAATCGTTTTCGTGAGAGATTCGGGCGTTTCATTTAGATCTGTAGCATGTTCTCATACGAGTAGATCCGTGACTACAAAAAAAAAGAAAGAAGTCTGGAACGTTGAAATCGGGTGATCTTGCTTGCAAGTATAGAACTGTGAAATACAGACATTCGGGGAACCGGAAACCACATGTCCTAAACTGTTACATTCCCAATTGATCAATTTGCGCCAATAATGTCGCGTCGTTTGGGGTTCCGCATCACTCACCAGTAACATTAACCTTATTACATAGTTATTACCGACGGCGTCTTCAAAAAAGTTAGTGCCAATGACACCACCGGCGTGAATGGCACACCCTGCCAGTTGATACAATGTCCTTTTATGCGCAACTCGCAATGCTCTTGCCGCTGGCCCTCTCAATTTTTTTCAGATTCCGCCATTTTTCTTACCTATCGGTGTAATGTCAATTAGAATCCGTGTGACATGCAAAAACATACAACAAAGATAAAATAAATACTGGCAACCGCGGCCAACCTTGGGAAAATGTGATAGAGTTCGGGAATTTTAATATTACTGAATGCCATTGGTTAGTTACTATATATTGTTAAAAGGCGAATAACTATCAACGGGAGATGTTCTACATACAAGAAACATATTAGGACAAACAAGTTTACATATTTACGCCTTTACGATATCATTAACATCGATTTCATGTGTAAATTTTTTTTAAATAACTGATAATAGTTTGGTCTAAATGTTTTTGTTTTCATACAACCATTTTGCATTGACAATTTTTCATAAATATTTTAAGCATTCCTAAAAAAATTCTATCCACACGTACCGAATAATTTCAAATTTAAAGGATAAAATTCTATTTACGCTGTCAGCACCTTTAATGCGCACATAACTGCGTGTTGGTGAGCCGAAATTTTTTGATGTTACGTTTAATTTGTCAATACGAATTTCTATGTAACAATACTAAAGTACTTAGTATTTGCCACCCATAAAAATATAGCTTGTAGGCAAGTAACGGAAAATCGGCCGAAGTCTCAGTATTGCCTCTGGGTGGACACTTTCGACGTTTTTCTTTTCGCGCGTATCCCATGTACGTTCCTACGTAACGCCCTGTAGCCTAAACGGCTTGACCGATTTTGAAGAGATAGGTGTCATTAAATTGGTATTCTTTCCCGGAGTGTCATAGGCCAAGCAAATACACATAAAAATATAAATTTAAACACAAAAAAAACATTGTCAGTGAGAAATGTCAATATATGGAATACACTGAACTGTGAATAAATTACTTTCTAATGTATTCACAATAGCGGCCTTGTGGAAATATTATTATTTTTATTATATAAGCATATCGAACATTCTATTTGCGACCGACATGAAATAGAAGTGCTTTAAAGGTTTTAATAAAGTGCTCTAGCAACACTCCTAAAACGCTGACAAATATCGAATATGCAAGTTGCTTCAAGTAACAGTAGCTGATCTTCTTAAGTACACTACTCCAAGAAACTAAGAGAGTTTTTAAAAAAAGGGAATTAATGGTAATTGTCTTTACTATCGAAATCAGATAAATTTTCGTCACTTACAACAGGTGAGCCCCCGTCGAGTCTCGAGTTCGAATAGAGCCCTACACGCTCTTAAATTGGCTCTAAAAAAAAATGGGTTAAAATTAACCAAGTCTCTGTTGAAAAACACCGAGTATTCGTTGTTAAATACTACCGATATAAATAGGTAAAATGCATACTGTTTAGAATAACACACTTTATCAGTTGTAAAGAAACAAGTTTCTAGATAAATATCAACCAGCTGGTTAAATTCAACAGAGTTAGTTTGTTATTATTTGCAACCGAGAAAAATTGGAGTAAAATGATAAAAGGTTATGTTTAACTAACGCTGTAGGAGCTATATTAACAGTACTACTTGCTAGTTTTTAACTGAAAGTTGGTTGATTTTAAATAAGCGATTTTTCTACGTGTGTACGATAGATTTTGATAAGTCAAGAGGGCAAGGAAAAATTGAGAGAAGGATGTTACCTTTCAAACTTTGCTGGAGTGTTATTGTCCATGAGCACTACATTAGACCGAGCCGATGTTGACTACGGTTCACGAATTTTTGCAAAAGGCCAGGCGTATGTAGCACTGAGTCGAGTAAAAACACTCAACGGGATAGCTATAAGTTCTGTTGTTCCCAAAAAATTGCTATAGTTCGTCGACACTTACGCTTAAAGAGTCTAAGCGCCATGAACTCACAGTAATACTAACGTACCTACTTACGATTTTAAAAGATTAAAACAAGACACACAACATGCGGATTATAACGACGCAAATTTTGAGTCCCATGATTTTACACTATATTTTTCATACAAATTCATCCAAAAAATGCATGCAAATAAAAACCGGTGTTTTATTTTTAATTCTATCAGAATAACTAAAACATAAATACAACATGCGTGTGTAGGAACCTATCTACTAGTAAAGTACAAAGCCTTTTTTAAATTTTTCTGACCTTCGGTTAAAGCGATATTCGGCTATTGCGACCATTTAAGCCCGGACCATTCACCGTCGTTATATCCGGAGTTCAATGTCTAACTAATTGTCAGTCGGAGGCTGCGTATATTTTTGTCAGATTGTGTAGGAAGTCTCCGATTGTCAATTAGTTATACTTTAAAGTGTCTTGTTTTAATCTTCTTTTTTACAGTCAGTTTTTGTTTTTTTTTAAATTAACTTTTTTATTTAGTTCAGAGCTGAGCACTTTAAGCGCGCTCTGAACAGAGCGTTCTTAGATCGTGCTGATGTTTTTTTTTCCTGTCAAAATGTGACTGTATGTGTGGATGTATATGTGTAATCAGCTTTTTACTCATCCTGCTCAGTCAGTTTATTCTGGGCTGATAGAGCGCGCTCTGATCATGCTCGGAACGAAAAAGAAACACAAATGCTGAGCTCTGTTGCGTCTGAGCTAAAAAAGAAACACAAACTTTTTGTATAACAGTTCAGGTTCTGCTCTGATCCAAATTAGATTTCCGCAAAAGCTATAGATTTGTTCCTTTACTTTTGTAGTGAGAATGGAATAGCATGTCAAAATGGCAGTGGTGGAGATAAAATCTCTCACAGGGAGATACACTTACGAACAATTTAGGGAATGCTATTGTAGGAACATAGGTAGTTAAAAAAATCAGTACGAAAAGTCGTCAATATATCGGATAAACTCGAAGAACTTGCTTATTTAACAAAATTAGTTAATTCATCAACCTAGCGCTGAAAGTTATCTGGAATCAATCGAACTTCTTTTTGATGAATCCGGGTATGTGCAAGAGTTTGTACTGATTGAACTACAAGTATTCGAGAATAGGAAAAAGCGACACTGCATTTAGAAATGCTTTTCACAGCGAGGATGAATTTCATCACATTCAATTTTATTTTGACTCCTGTTGATACCATTTTAATACACAAAAACTAATGCACGCATATGCCAAATTTTAAATCAGCTGTTAATTGTAAGGTGAAGGACAGTTTTTCCAATTCTTACACCAAGAAATTTATTGAGTTTCAGAAGATTACCCCTCAGTGGAGGGGTAATATCTTGCTCTCTCGATGACGCTCTAATTTACGCATTTTTCAAGTTAAGGAAAGGCATTGAGTAAAAGTTCTTAAGATTTGAAAATAAAGGAACAGACCTTATATTGCGCAACGGAAATGCGACGGTTTTTGTGGGATCGTTTCTTTCACTGATGTAGGTTATTGATGCAACGGACACGACTGATTCTATGATTCTATGCGCCCTTGAATGAGCGGCTAATATCAACTTTCATACCGGGTCTGAACGCTAAAAGTAGAAACCGAAATGTCTTACCCGCCAATTGAGTTCAGAAACCTCTAAAGATTACGAGAAATCATTACGCGTTCCACATTCTTCTCAAGCGCATTTACACTGCTTGGATGAATCCGCCCAGGGGATCAAGATCACACAGTTCCCCAAGTTCTCGATATTTTTGTCTACACGTCTTGTTGAATTACAATACAAAGCGTGGATGTGTTATATTTACATACACACATCCTAACTTTGTGCATTTCAACATTAACTGTCTACATGACATAAGCGTCTTCATAAAACAAAAAAAAAAAACAACAACAAACGGTTTCTTTTGGCGACGATGAACACAAACATATCTCCCAACGCCAAGCGTTCAAGAAAATTGAATAATCACCACCCGGTGTTTTAAATGCGAACGGATATTCGCCTGCGTGTTGCGTATATGATTTTTTTTCCGTTTATGCACTCTGAGAAACCCCTCCAGTATGCTGGCTGAATGTTTATCACTTCAAATGATTTTTGTGCGATGTGGATTCAAATCTAGAAGCGCAAGCATTTTTGGGGGGAAATCAAAGTTCTCTACCAGCCACGCGCGAAAAAAAAGGGAAAAATTGAATAGAGACTGAGTTTGATTAGAGAGTGAGCTGAGATTGATTGCAGTTGCACAATTTTTAAGTGCGGAAGTGGCACGATATAATGCCTTCGGCCTTTTATTTTATTCTTGCTGCCTCTGTGCACGTTTTATGTATCGACAAAATGCGAATGGAATGCTTGTGTGATTGTCCTGTCCGTGCCATGAACGATAGTTCAAATCGATAAAAGAGGTCACACAGAAATGCACAAAAACCTCAAAAGTAGGGGGTGTTTTGCACTCTTATTTATTTGTGTGTTTTTTGTTTTGTTTTTTCTCAAAAGACTTGCGCAATCAAAATTAAACAGGAACTTTGTCAGGCTTTGTTTTGGGATTTCACAGCACAGCGACACTTCGTTGAGAGGAATTTTCAAAACTTAAAATCTGCACGGCGGGTACGGGCATGTTATCATGTTATTTTTGAATAGACCCAACAATAGACCTTCAAGTGTAAATTACCAGTGTTAAATGGGGCTGTTGTGTGTTGATTTGTTATCCGGGTAAAAGCAACACACACACACACACACAGGGTTAATGATGAAGTTTTCAGATCCATTCAATGAACTAAATTCAGTCAATGGTCGCTCGTGTGACTTCAATTAAATATTTCAATTGAGATGAATATCAAAGTTGTTTTTACGAATATAGGGGATGATGCGGATGGCATGCTGTTGGCATAAGGGAGGGAACGAAATGTATAGACTTATACAAGCAATTATATGGGTTGCATTTTAAATACTCCACAGCATTAGGAAACCTAACTAATTAGGAAAGTTTGTCGTGATCGTAGTTCCACTAGAAGTAGGGTATGGAATCCCCTTAGATGAGAGCCTAATATCACTTATGTGGTAGTCAAATGTGGTAGACGGTAATATCGACATTTTTGTACGTAAGATGATCGTAAATTCAGTAGAAACTTTGCTAAGACGAATCCAAAACTCACCTTACATAGAAGACCACATCTTATTGTGACTATCAACTATCGCAATCTATCGGATTCCACTTCTGATGGGTCAAAGATTATCTGGCCGGCTGTGATTTTATTCGTTTTTCATCCTCAAATGAATTCTTTTCAGATTTCTTACTTTGATAATATAGCTTTACAAGCTCTATCGATAAAACTAGAAGTGGTGGTAGTGGTGAAAGTGAAAATGTACAGGAGAATCCCAGGCAGTTATTCCTCGACGAACACAAGAAGTCGACCTTTCGCAGACTTCAACTTAGCAAATTTTGAGCCTACACTTGTACAAGATCCAACTGACTCAGGAGCCCAAATTACCATAGACAAAGTCATTTTTTCGTCCCTTCAGTGCGTTTGGAAGATGACCCCAGTTTTGGTGGATAATAAATGGCTTTGTCAGCATGCAAAATTGACGTATATAAGCGACACTAACCCACAAGTGGTTACCTACATTGGTCCGTAGTTTTTGAAAATGATTTTGGTGAGGACATTACCATCAACGGGGGAGCCGTTTGCAATAGGCTTGCAAAAAGTGTGAGCGTCTCGCAAGCATCATGTAGGTATGTGTCTCGAACACAGACCCTTCTGACCGCTTTTTCAAAGAATGAGTCCGAGAAGCTTCATTCTTGTAATCGTTCGCATTGTTTCTTTTTAGGAAGAAACAGCTAAACAAAATCAGGTAAAACAAAGTAGTTGTGCTGCTTAATTTTTTATAAATTTTTGATTGAAAACTCTTTTTCCTAGGAGAAGCCAATTTCGTCTCGGTTTACTTACCGAAAGGCATTTATTTTCTAAAGTCTGACATAGATCGATCACGTAAACAATATTTGTTCTGTTGACGTTTATAGATGGTGACTTCCCGAATCTAGTTAAACAAATTCTCAGCAAGTTCGAAGTTGACATTTCGTATTTGTGGTTAGGGTTGATGTATTTACAGTGGAAGTAAACTTATCGATCCTTATAAGTTCATAGAAAATCTATTCCGGTCGTAATCTAGTCGACTCAAAACGAGGAAAATCTTCGGTGATGCCTTACCGAATTTTAGGAAGTAATTTAATTTAAAGTTGTTAGTATAACAATAGTAAACAGTATTTGAAAAACCTATTTTTAAAGGACCTCGTACTTGGTGTACCTTAATGATTCATATATTGCACACAGTAAAAAATGACTTCCTAAATACCTACATTTATGTTAATGGCATCCATTTCAACACAAACAAATTCGACGAACTATACGCACACAAAATTAAGATCTGAATTGCCTAGTAAAGTACAACGAAACTGTCTTCATAACAATATATTCGTACCTAAGTAGAGCAACTATAGTAGGTATGGCTTTTCTTCAAATCGGAATACACAAACGACAACTAAACAGGAACAAGAAGAACGGCAATTCATTAACTTAATTGGCTATTAAGCTAAATGAATTCGAAATTATGTCCAGGGGAGAATAGAGAAACCAAAAGCTTTTGTCTGATTAGCAAGACATCTACCATCTAAATTCACCCTCACAATTCCGCTCATCTTTAATAACTCGACTCTTCTGGAGCTATCTCTGAAACTTTATTTGCAAATTACTTTTCCCCAGTCTAGTTCTTGTGACCCCCGACATATACACATTCATACATTCCTTAATAAATTCAGCATTTTAAATTAAAGAATTTATTTCGGTCTTCCAACAAAAGAAACTGTAGACGTGAAGACAGCCGGGCCCTCTTAAATCACTACGCACAACAAGTTTCCCTATAATAATTTGTTTGTTTTTAGAACGTATTTCATGGGATCGATTGCATAACTGATTTAAAATACTTGCAAGAAGAAAGGCAAACAACTTCACTTTTCATGAATAAATCACTGAATAATTTAAAATAAAAAAAAAGTACTTTCTGCGAGTTTAATCAAATGCTGGTGATATTTAGTCGTGCCTCCCGTGGAAAAACTTTGTTTGAATGAAAGCAATTTTGAGCAACCTTTATCTAATAGAATATTCGCAGTTCGTGGAACCTACTATAGCAATTTGAATTCATACTTTCTCATTTATTCAAAATTCCTTTGTTATTAGATATTCTCTGTGACTAAGGCATGAATGAGAATTTCATTGTTTACACAGAGTGCGCTTCACGTAATTAGACTGAGGTGACGATATTTTAAGCTGTAATAATAGTATCTAGGAGTAATATGAATTTTATTTGTTAGTCGGTTTTGACTTCTTTTGCTGTATCAGTGTAAACTTTCAACAAAGATCCTGCAAAAATCTTTGTCAATACAAAAATTTAGCCACTCTTTATATACTCTTTATATGCATTCATGGGTAATTTATGATAAATATGAACGTACTTGAACGCTTGTCTAATTGTCGAAGTCACAGGAAACTTTTCCGATAGAAAATATAATAGACCAAAGTATTTGATTTGTAAGCCAATCCCTGTCTTAAAGCAATAATAGACAAATTATTAAAAATAAAGATGTAAATGTAACTTAAATAATTGAAATAACCTGAATGATTTGCCCTATGTTACGCAAGCAAATTTCTTCGTACACACCAAAACGTTTGAACGTTTCGCCTTACAGAATACCGACCCTGGTTTCTTGCATGTTTCCAATTCAACGTTAACCGGCACAAATAGGAACCCCCTACTTTTTTTTACATAGCAAAAATAAATGTAAAGGGTACTTATTTATTTTTTTATCTTAGAAAAATGTAAAGCGTTCTTATTTGTGCTGGTAATGTTTAGGGAATAGTTTAATGAAATCAGTTATCACAGTTGTTTGTAAAGTATTTATTGATATCTTAACACTATAGGTCTGTTTTTTTAGCTTCGATCTCAGTCGGTGAACTAACTATCGATCCGAAATCTCTACGGGAACTATTTGTCAATTGTCACAGTATTTTTTTTTTTGTATCGTATTAAATTCGATTTACAAAGTAAAACGTCCCGATGAATATATTCGAGTAAAAACTTAAAATGGCCGGGTTCCACTGCCCAAAATATCCCAGATGAAGGAACGCCCGCGCTAGAATGATAGCGCCAGCGGCAAAATGACATTTGACACTCTTTTTCCCATAAATATTTCCACACTAAAATTAAAGAAATGATACAATATGTTGAAAACAATCTCTGAATTTCAATTTTAATTACGTTATTACCAATTTTATCACAATTATACTTGCTCGGTTTCGTATTTTTTTTATTTTGTTAACATTTGAACGATTTCCACAATCCAGTAGTTTTGCGCTAGATTGAGAAATTTCCCTGAAAGGGATATCTCACAAAAAGTGCTAGACATCTAGCGCAAATGGTGAAATGTCAAATTTTTTATATGGAGTTTTTCATACCGCTGGTCATCTAGCGGGCAGTGGAACGCGGATTGTTGATTCCGAAATGTTTGAGATTTTATATACCGACGGAATCTGTAACAAAAGGCAACAGCAACCTCCAGGATATGTTTTCTGTTCGTGCAAAGAGAACCTGGAAAAACTGAATCAAATTCAATAATTGGCGAAAAAGTGACTGCATATTATATCTACGTATTTTATGGAAAATCTTCGAATCCATACCCGAGGGACGGCGCAATAGAGGAAGACCGCGACTCAGGTGGAGCACGCAAGTGGAGGGGACCTTAACCAACTTAGCGTGCGAAACTGGAGACAGCTGGCCAAAGGTCGTGCTGACTGCAGATGCTCGTTCGTTGGGGCCCAGGTCCACCCGGACTGTAGCGCTACCTTAAGTAAGTAAGTAGGTATTTTATGTAATACAGTTTTATTATAAATATTGATATTAATTCTCTTTATCTTCAACGTCCCATGGTTCATTCTGCCTGACAGTGGGACTTAATTCGTCATGGCCGTTTAACAGTCTTCAGAATTAGTTTTTCCTATACTCAGCCGCAACTGCGATTCTACTACGATGTTCCCATTGTCCTTGCTGCCATGCGAGGTTCTTTTTACCCCTTCGTGTAACTTTCGGACCTCATTCCTGTAGGAACATCTATCTATTTTTTCGTGAGGAGCCGGTGTTCATCTCTTCTCTTCTGCGCATTAGGCAAACGAACAGCTCTGGTCCTCCTTGTCTTCTATGCTTGATGCTGGCTGCATATAGGACTTCTTGAGGGATTGAGAGAGACTCGATCGGAAACGTCATACTTCCTCACCGTATTTACTTGGATTTTAGATTTCGGGATACTATTCGGTATCGTAACCAATAAGGTACTGGTCGGAGTCAATGTTGACTCTTCGGAACGTTCGGACACCGATAAAACATGGAGGACTGCCTTTGTGTCGACCGAAATGTGGTCAATCTGGTTGACGGTGGATTGGTCAGCAGATCTCCATGTGCCTTTGAGAATATCAAGATGCGGAAACCGCGTTAGCTACGATAATATTTCGCCCCCGTCGCGAAGTCGAGGGAAAAAAGGAAAAATCATCGAAAGACATTGCAGAGCTAGAACGCGAGGGAGCTTCTGCAATAGTGAGGGACTTCAAATAAATAAATAGTTGGCGAAACAAGTCCGTAGGGACCCTCGGCCTAGCTTCTCACAACCATTCATTTTGTGTGAGTTTCATCGAACGAATGCAGAAGGGATCCACAATTTTATGCTGAGTCCAAACGGCCAATTGAGAAGCTCTTTCATGACAGTTCTACTCTTGGATGTTTGCCAGATTTTCGCTAGAGGTGACGCAGTGGAAAAAGACCAAAATTTGGAAATCGACTCGAACCGGGACTTTAGCTACTACTACGAATGTGCTTGCCGTCGTTCGACTTATCGGGAATTTACTTTTGAATTGTTTGAAAATTGAAAAGGAGAAATCCGCCGGTTGTCGGATTTTTGAACTTTTTTGGTAGAAAATATAACCTGATTTCAATTCTTAGCTAATTTTTATAGACCAAGTGGTTTCATCCGCCTTAATCTCCTGATAACATTATCATTATATAATTCTGTTATTTCTAGGCTAACGTGGTTGAGAAGCCTAGGTCTGTTTATTTGAGGAACTTTTTTAACTTCGTCTTCAACAATTTCAATATTTTACGTATGTACCAAGGTGCATTGACTATGTTCCTTAGTACTTTATTTTAGAAGTCCACAGGGATTGAATTACCGCGTTCGAGATCGAGTAAAACGTGACTGAATTTTTTCTTGTTTTGCATGTTAAATCCAAGAAAAAAACAGTGATGTATGGCTATCTCACGGATGCGGTAATTCGGCCCCTTGAATTTTTTGAAAATTTGTTTGGCATGCGCCCACAACTGGAGCCATAGATGGCAGAGTAGTTTACGTGAGGTAATCTACTCAATTAACTACATGTAGTAAATCGAGTAAACTACATGCCTGATTTGTTTCATTTACTACCTATATTTGTTACATGTTCTAAAGGTAAAATATGTTATTATGGTATTCAAAGAAAAATGTCATTTTTTGAGATAAATGATCGGATGTTTATTTCATAATAAAGAGGAAGGTATGCCATTAATAATAAAAAACAACATCAGCCAAATGGCCACCACGAGCACGCATTCAGGACCATATCCGTTTCATGAAATTTTCCATAACCAAATCGCAAAGTGGCTGCCCTATTTCCTCGATAGCCTCACGAATTTTATCTTTGAGGTCTTGAATCGACGCTGGGCTGTTGGCGTAGACCTTATCTCTCACGTGGCCCCAAAGGAAGAAGTCGCAAGGTGTTAAATCACAAGATCTCGGTGGCCAATTGGGATCACCTCTTCGAGAGATGACACGGTCCGGAAACTTTTCTCGTAAAAGATCAATACTTTCGTTGCTTGTGTTGAGTTCTTGTGTTAAGTGAACTTTATAAGCCTTAAGACCCAAGTCTTTATGCAAAATACGGTGTAATGACGTTTGTGGAATGCCCAATTCCAAAGAACGACGAGGAATGGACACACCTGGGTTTTCTTCAACACTTTGGGCTACAGCAGCAATATTCTCAGTTGTTCTTTTCTCTTCAAATGATTTTTCGATTTTTCTGTGATTCTAAGCACCTGATCAATTGTAGAGTGTTAATTTATAAATCCAAATTGGTGGATTGGGACTAGCTATGTGTCATCAATTATTTTTTCAAACACCTTGGACAACATTATCGATATTGGGCGATAAGAGGTTAATTCGCTAGGGGGTTTGCCTGGTTTTGGAATCATTGTTACCTCCGCGACCTACCACATGCTTGTCAAATACCTTAACTTAAATGCGGCATTTATAACCTGCGATAGTTTTGTTTAGACCTTTTCGTGGGAATTGTTTTAAGATTCCCCCTGTAATTAAATCAAACCCTGGCGCATTTTTACAGAAAAGCGCTTGTCATCTGACCCTTGCCATCTGACCCTATGCACAAATATATCTCAGAATGTAATATTGCTCAGTGAGAAACGAGAAACCAAATAAAAACAAAGTTGAGAGCTAGGTATTTTCGAGCTTAACCTCTAAGCTAAAATCCAAAGTTGTGAAGTTGTTTGCGTAGTTCAAAAGTAAGCTTACTTGCATTGCATACTGCATACAGCATCGAAAAATTGTTTATGAGAAGTTGAAGCCCGACAATGACATCTGCCCTTATTCATAGACATATCATTTTGAATGGGTGGGAAGATTACGATGAAATAAAAAGCATCTGATCCATGTTAAGCCCTCTGCTTATCTGAGAAATGTATACCAATTGGGTGTTTTGACGTGATGCGAATTCAAATCTACATACGAACATACAGTTTTTAAGATTCTCTTTTTTATACGTATCGTAGATATAGATAAACCTTAAACCTTAGACAGCATAGAATTTATTTGGAATATATTTAACTTTACATTTGCCGTTTGAAAAACAAAATCAAAATCTACCTTAAATTTTCTCAATAACTAAGGAGCATAAGTGGCCGGTTAAAATCAGCAACTTCCAGATGTATGCGCAAATTAAAATATAATTTTTTCAATTACTTCAGTCTTATAATATGTTATGTACAAGGCTATGTAAATTCTAAAAATCATTAGAAAGAATTTGTGTCGTTACTGCAATATTGCAAATATACAAATAATGTTCCTACTTAGTTATAAAACCAAAGAAATATTTTTTGACTAAATGAAAATGGTCCGCTCAGAGCAAATATGGAAAAGGGTAAGCAGCCGTTGCACTTTTTACGAGCACACATAGGTATACTTAAACAGCTAGGTACATTTGACAAGATAAGTTCTTGTATAACTGAAAATTTATTTTCCCACGATTTAGCAGAAGCCATCAACATCTCAAACTCCCAATGCAGCTCGTGCAAAAAAATAACCTTTACTTGAGAGGGAATTTTTTTCAAGATTAAAAACAAAAGTATATGAAATGTGGCCAACAGATGTTTAGCATCCACCAGCAGAGTTGAATGGGACTGTGAGTGAAGAGAAGATGACAAAACTTGTACAATTATATTTCTCCTCCGAATGCGTGCAATACGGACACAGGCGGAAAATTAAAAATCATATCTTCATCAACATTGTGAAGAACTTCACCTCACAGATATTAAAATGTGCAATGGCCGCAATGCAATTTTGTGTTTTGACTTTTTTCATTACAGCAAATACATATAACAGGTCGCACTGAGGATAGAGGATTTTAATTTGAAACGACCGACCAACGTCACACTGTGAACACTGGGCACAATCGAAAACATGTCGTTCGCTCTTGTCGACATTGGCAATTGCTAACGTAAAGCGGTTGAACTTTGCAGAATACACATAGGACATAGCAGCACGCTATAGGTACATATAGCTACCAACTTTATATTTGGACAGAATGTAGGTCTGTGTATTTTCTTTGTACATCTATGGCGTTTATACAATTTAGATGAATTCATGGCTTGGGGCAAAATTTGAAATTGTCAGACAAATAGCTGGACGACATATCTATACATACAGGATGGCTCGTCTGAATGCCTTAATCTTTTGGGGAGAATAATCTTTAGAGTAATATGCACATATGCACGGGCACTCATTCCGTAACTCTGAGAACGATAATCGTTTGCGCGATAGCAGTCAACGATCTCGTCACCAATTTGCTTTCCGTAAATCTATCATTATCGTCTCGTCTATCGTTTATTTTATACAAAGCGTGAGAGCTTGAGTGTCTTTCAGAGCCTCTCAAACTATATTGGAAAGATGTCCAATATAGTTTGAAATGCCATAAATTAATTTTTGGCAACAATTTTGTGTGTTGATGCCGGCAAATTTGAAATATGCAAAGTGGAATCAACTCAACTTTGTTCCTTAGTTTATTAATAAGAACAAATAACATCGAAAAAAAAAAATGTATTATTGATAGGTCAGCTACACCAAAGCAATTGACAATTTTAATTGCTTTGAGGATTGTCATCCCGGCTTGTCCAAGGGCTATAAGCCAAAATTGCTACCAAGAAAAGTGAGTTATTTATTTCGGCCCTTATTTATTTCTACTTCGTATTCTTCGATTGCTGTACTATCACTATCAATACAAATGTTATGGAGGGCAGCACAAACAATTGCAAAAATGTCAACTCTTCGGGCGACGTACCCAATTACTTTTCCTTTTTTTTTCAATTATATTTAATTCAACATTATAGGGAATTAATGACATATTTGTTGTGCACCATTGTAAACACTAATAGCTACACCTTTCCACAATATTTATTGCTTTTGCGCGAGGTTCATACAAAATAAGTTTAAAATGAGTATAAGTCGTTATTTATATATTTGGTAGCAGTTTGAAAAATATCAAAAGTCAATTTGTAACACCACCATTTTTATTCATTTTTTTATATATTATATTGTTAAATTTATTTTTCTCTATATATCTTTCTTTTGTTTACTTTAAATTTACTCTTAAAAACAAAAAATGTCAAAAACCAAAATAATCGTAACTTGGCACCACTGACTGAGAGTAATTGAATTTCCAAACACTTGTCAAAAGCTTTTCCAGCAAAACAATAAACAAACATAACAAAAGCTTCCCCAAAAGCTCTCAGATTTAATATAAAAGCCGGAGCAAATCACAGATCGAGTGGACTCACGTTTGGTATTTCGCTTGATCGAAGGTTCAATAACCGTCATCCTGAAAAGTGCCACACTTGAGTTCGCTTTGCTTCGACTATAGTTTTTTCTTCTCTCTAACCTTTCCCTACTGCGGTTCTTTTACTGCATAGGCGATAAGTAAGCAAGATTAAACAACTACAGTCAGAGTTGCCATATTTCCATTTTTCACATACTTTCGTTAGAGTTACCTTTTTTTCTTTTTTTCCTTTTTGCAAATAAAATAATTTTCTTGTTTACATTATAACAAGCCTTGCCTTCTTATTTGTTCGGTTTGTTTTTCACTGCTCCGCTTGTTGTTGTTGTTGTTACACAACTTTACTTCGCGGTTTTGTTTTATTTTCCTTTGTTCGTCTGCCTGTTCAACGTTTACTGCGGCCTTCGGACAGCATAAGCGTAAGCAGAGAGGCAAACAAAGCTGCAGGGGTAGCAGAGCGTTCGTTCATTGGCGAATGGACGGTGACGTACCGGCGGAGTGCAGCTACGTGACAACACCATCTGTAGCACGACCCGATCTAAACCAGGGGGGAAATCCGCCTCCTACAATTGACGCCCAACGAGAGGGCCATTCCCCGCACACATCGTCTGACCTCGCTGTAGACGAAGACAATATACTGCGCAGAAGTTCCCGCATTGCAGCGAAGATAGCAGAAAAAACCACAATGGCACATTTTTCCGAAGACCAATTTAAACAATTCCTTGCGGCAGTTCAAAACCAGCCTAAGAAGGGCAGTTTCAGTAACTGCACAGCTAGGTTTAACGGTGAACGAGATGCTGAGATCGTTGAAGGGTTCATTGCCACTATAAATGTTTATAAGGATATCGAGCGAATAACGGACGAAGACGCTATTAAAGGTTTTCCGCTTCTACTCACTGACAACGCCGTTAATTGGTGGCAAGGCGTTCAGAAAGAGGCGAAAACATGGAATCAAGTTATCACGATGCTACGTAACGCGTACGCACCAGTAACACCGGCATATCGTATATATATGGATGTTTACTCAAAGAAACAGAAACCAAAGGAGCCGACTGATGATTTCATCTGTAAGAAACGTGCCTTACTGGCAAAGCTACCCGAGCCAGCACCAAAAGAACCAATGATGATCGACCTCGTTTATGGGTTGCTTCATCTTTCAATTCGTGATGGTGTACCACGAGAAAGTGTCACTACCTTTCAAGACCTGCTTACTAAGGCAAGGGCAGTTGAACTTTCGCTTTCAGAAAAGCAAGCTGATCATGCATCTACTTCAATGTCTTCAGATCCCAGACCAAAAAGATGCAATTACTGCAAATTCACGGGTCACACCGTCAGTGAATGCAGAAGGAAGGAAAGCGATGACCTCCAGAAAAAATCATCTGCGCCAACAAAACCCGAGTCAAAGCTTCACTGCTATAAGTGCAAAGCACCGGGATTCGTAAGATCCAACTGTCCCACTTGCAAAGATCTACCGAAAGGACCAGCTACGGTTTCTTTCAATTGCATAAAAACCACATTGGGTACAGACCTCCCTACAATATCAATCATGTCTCATGGAGAAGTTGGACTAGCGTACATCGACACTGCAGCACGAACAAGCGTCGCTGGAAGAGAACTCTTTCTGCATCTCCTCCGGAACGGTACAAAGTTTTATGCAGCCGATGCCAATGTTACTCTTGCAAACGGAGAGTCTTCCGCACAAGAAATTTACATCGCCGATACGAATATAGTAATTGGAACCCGATTGCGTCCAATACGATTTATCGCTTTACCGAAGGCAACGGACAACAGAACGCTAATAGGAATAGATTTCCTAGAACAAAATGGCATTGTCCTGGACCTAGGTCAAAGAATATGGTACTTTGGAGACCAAACCGAAAAAGTGTTTGATTTTTATGACACAACTCATACAAAAGTATTGACAAAACATACACCAGAGCATACGTTTAGAGATCTTATCGTGGCAGGAAGCTTTAAGCCCATATCACCACTCGCCCGAACACCAGAGGTGGCAGCACAGAACACAATGTCTCCGCCCAAACCGCCTAAACGTACATCTGCTTTTCTATCTTGGTTTGAGCCAGTGGAACCTACGCTACAAATTCCCATGACTCCTCGAGTCGTACATTCTGGACAGACGCCACCGACAAAGAGAAGAAATGCCCCGCATATGCAAAAGAACGATTATTCTCCAAATACGATCGAAAGTATATTCGTGGATGCTCTGAGAACCACTGATGTAACTCCCGAGCGGAAACGCGAAAAGGAAAATCTGTTTCCGAATCTAGTACGCTCGCAGGAAGATATCGACCCCGAGTCATACTTCATTGCAATCAACGCAATAGACGTTGAGCTCCGATGTGATGAGGCGGTCGAGCTAAACGAAAACGACCGAAAAAAGTTGAATACATTTTTGACACACCAAGAGACCGTATTTGATCAACTACACGAACCAACCCCATTCGCCGTGCATAAAATCAACACAGGCAACAATACTCCGGTAGCTGTTACGCCTTATAGATTATCTCCAACTAGAAGGGAACAGCTCAAGAACGAACTAGACAAAATGCTAGAGCAAGAAATAATTGAAGAATGCGAATCACCATGGGCGGCACCAGTGGTCTTAGTTCCTAAGAAAGATGGTGGCATTCGCGTCTGCATCGACTATAGGCAGTTGAATAGCATCACAATTCCAGACAGGTACCCGTTACCAAGAATAGATGACCTGCTACATTCAACATCAAACACGTCGTTCAAAAGTACACTGGACTTACAGTCCGGATACTATCAAATCGCAATAGACACGGAAGATCGTGATAAAACGGCATTCATCACACCATTTGGAATGTTCCGCTTTAACCGCATGCCCTTCGGCTTACGAAACGCTCCAGCCACATTCCAAAGATTGATGGACAGATTCCGTAACCCACTAACAGATATATTGATACTAATATACATAGATGACATTATCGTGTGCTCCAGCGACTTTAATAAACATCTACAAGATCTGCAGATAGTTTTCGAACGCCTTAAACTTTTCAAGCTGAAAGTAAACAGACCAAAATCCAACTTCTGTAGTTCAGTTGTTAAATACCTGGGACATATCCTTACCAATCACGGTATTGAGGTTGACCCCGACAAAGTCACTGCTATACGAAACCGACAAGAGCCAAAGAACGTAAAGCAAGTTCTCTCATTTCTACAAACCTGCTCCTGGTATCGCCGATTCATAGCAAACTTCGCAAAAGTATCAAAGCCTCTAAGCAACTTAACCAAGAAGAATGCTTTGTGGAAGTGGGGCAATGAAGAACAATCTTCTTTCAACGATTTGAAAACCCTACTCACGAGTGCCCCCATCCTCAAACAAGCTTGCGATGGTAAACCCTTCATTTTAAAAACGGACGCCAGCAACTATGCCATCGGTGCAGTACTGGTCCAGGGGGAGAAATCCGATGAACATCCTATAGAGTACGCCTCAAGGCTTCTCACATCAGCTGAGCGAAACTACTCCACCACGGAAAGAGAAGCACTCGCCATCGTGTGGGCTGTAAACAAGTTTAGAGGATACATAGAAGGAGGTGAAATAACTTTGTTGACAGACCATCAACCTTTGAAATGGCTAATGAGCCTCAAATCCCCTACCGGTAGACTTGCCCGATGGGCACTGCAACTCCAACCGTACAATTTTAAAGTCGACTACACACCCGGAAGAACGAACATCGTGGCAGATATGTTGTCAAGACCTCCATGCGAAAACAAGGAACATTCAGATGCTACATGTGAAATCTGCAACTTCCATATTGACATGCCTTCAAGAAATCCAAAGGAAATCAGAGACGCGCAACTGCAAGATGACCAGTTAAAATCAATCATCGAATCTTTCGAGAACAACGATGAAAATCTTACTCGATGGACATCCCGTGGATATCTCCTTAACGATGGAATACTCTACAGGTATTCATCCGAATCAGATTCCGATAATGCTCAACTTGTCATACCATCGGAAGAGAGAGAATCTATTCTCTACAACTATCATGATACCGCTACCGCAGGCCATCACGGTGTCGAGCGCACCATTGCAAAAATTGCTGCAAGATACTATTGGCCTGGCATGAGGAACGATATCACCAAACACATCGCAAATTGTCTTGCTTGTCTCCGGTACAAGCCAAGCAATATGAAACCGACTGGACTCCTTCAGACTGTGTCCAGTAATCAACGCTTCGAAGTACTTTCAGTCGACTTATTTGGCCCTTTGCCTCCCACGCAAGACGGATATCAGTGGATCCTCATTGCCGAAGATCTTGCAAGTCGATGGATAGAAATATTCCCATTAATCGAGGCCACAGCTGAAAATTGTGCAGTAACCCTGCTCAACGAGGTATTCCTGCGCTACGGAATTCCGCGTCGTTTGCATACCGACAACGGACCGCAGTTTATTTCTGCAATAATGCAACAGCTTGCCCATTGTCTTGGAATCCAACAAACGCTTACACCTGTCTACCATCCCGAATCCAACCCAGTCGAAAGGAAAAACCGAGATATGAAAACACAACTCGCCATACTTGTAGGTCGCAACCATACTACATGGGCAGATGATCTTCCATCAATACGCTTTGCCATCAACACCGCGAAATGTCAGAGCACTGGCTACACTGCATCATATCTGACGTTTGGACGTGAGCTGCGCACTATAGATGACGTCACTCACGATTTACGAACCATTGCCCTATCCGAAAATTTCATTCCGCAAATCACGCCTACACTGCTGAAACTATCCGATGTGATGAAAAACGCAAAAGAAGCAACAGAGAAAATGCAAGATTGCAACAAGAAACACGCTGACAAAAAGAGACGACCACATCCTCCCTTTAAAGTAGGAGACAAAGTACTAATAACCTCCCACTTTCTTAGCAAATCCTCCAAGAACCAAACTGCAAAGTTTATGCCAAGACGAGACGGTCCCTACGTTATCATCAATCAAGTTGGGTCAACGGCCTACCAGGTGGCCTCCAATGATGACCTAACAGTTCCATTGGGAACATATCATGCCTCAGCAATCACAAAATATACACATGCTGCCACGCCAAATGAAGAACCAATCATTCCTCTTCGCCGACGAGGGCGACCAATGAAGACTGCTACACAACCTGTCGCATCATCGAGACGATCTCAGCGCCAGAGGGGGAGACTGTAACACCACCATTTTTATTCATTTTTTTATATATTATATTGTTAAATTTATTTTTCTCTATATATCTTTCTTTTGTTTACTTTAAATTTACTCTTAAAAACAAAAAATGTCAAAAACCAAAATAATCGTAACTTGGCACCACTGACTGAGAGTAATTGAATTTCCAAACACTTGTCAAAAGCTTTTCCAGCAAAACAATAAACAAACATAACAAAAGCTTCCCCAAAAGCTCTCAGATTTAATATAAAAGCCGGAGCAAATCACAGATCGAGTGGACTCACGTTTGGTATTTCGCTTGATCGAAGGTTCAATAACCGTCATCCTGAAAAGTGCCACACTTGAGTTCGCTTTGCTTCGACTATAGTTTTTTCTTCTCTCTAACCTTTCCCTACTGCGGTTCTTTTACTGCATAGGCGATAAGTAAGCAAGATTAAACAACTACAGTCAGAGTTGCCATATTTCCATTTTTCACATACTTTCGTTAGAGTTACCTTTTTTTCTTTTTTTCCTTTTTGCAAATAAAATAATTTTCTTGTTTACATTATAACAAGCCTTGCCTTCTTATTTGTTCGGTTTGTTTTTCACTGCTCCGCTTGTTGTTGTTGTTGTTACACAACTTTACTTCGCGGTTTTGTTTTATTTTCCTTTGTTCGTCTGCCTGTTCAACGTTTACTGCGGCCTTCGGACAGCATAAGCGTAAGCAGAGAGGCAAACAAAGCTGCAGGGGTAGCAGAGCGTTCGTTCATTGGCGAATGGACGGTGACGTACCGGCGGAGTGCAGCTACGTGACAACACCATCTGTAGCACGACCCGATCTAAACCAGGGGGGAAATCCGCCTCCTACAATTGACGCCCAACGAGAGGGCCATTCCCCGCACACATCGTCTGACCTCGCTGTAGACGAAGACAATATACTGCGCAGAAGTTCCCGCATTGCAGCGAAGATAGCAGAAAAAACCACAATGGCACATTTTTCCGAAGACCAATTTAAACAATTCCTTGCGGCAGTTCAAAACCAGCCTAAGAAGGGCAGTTTCAGTAACTGCACAGCTAGGTTTAACGGTGAACGAGATGCTGAGATCGTTGAAGGGTTCATTGCCACTATAAATGTTTATAAGGATATCGAGCGAATAACGGACGAAGACGCTATTAAAGGTTTTCCGCTTCTACTCACTGACAACGCCGTTAATTGGTGGCAAGGCGTTCAGAAAGAGGCGAAAACATGGAATCAAGTTATCACGATGCTACGTAACGCGTACGCACCAGTAACACCGGCATATCGTATATATATGGATGTTTACTCAAAGAAACAGAAACCAAAGGAGCCGACTGATGATTTCATCTGTAAGAAACGTGCCTTACTGGCAAAGCTACCCGAGCCAGCACCAAAAGAACCAATGATGATCGACCTCGTTTATGGGTTGCTTCATCTTTCAATTCGTGATGGTGTACCACGAGAAAGTGTCACTACCTTTCAAGACCTGCTTACTAAGGCAAGGGCAGTTGAACTTTCGCTTTCAGAAAAGCAAGCTGATCATGCATCTACTTCAATGTCTTCAGATCCCAGACCAAAAAGATGCAATTACTGCAAATTCACGGGTCACACCGTCAGTGAATGCAGAAGGAAGGAAAGCGATGACCTCCAGAAAAAATCATCTGCGCCAACAAAACCCGAGTCAAAGCTTCACTGCTATAAGTGCAAAGCACCGGGATTCGTAAGATCCAACTGTCCCACTTGCAAAGATCTACCGAAAGGACCAGCTACGGTTTCTTTCAATTGCATAAAAACCACATTGGGTACAGACCTCCCTACAATATCAATCATGTCTCATGGAGAAGTTGGACTAGCGTACATCGACACTGCAGCACGAACAAGCGTCGCTGGAAGAGAACTCTTTCTGCATCTCCTCCGGAACGGTACAAAGTTTTATGCAGCCGATGCCAATGTTACTCTTGCAAACGGAGAGTCTTCCGCACAAGAAATTTACATCGCCGATACGAATATAGTAATTGGAACCCGATTGCGTCCAATACGATTTATCGCTTTACCGAAGGCAACGGACAACAGAACGCTAATAGGAATAGATTTCCTAGAACAAAATGGCATTGTCCTGGACCTAGGTCAAAGAATATGGTACTTTGGAGACCAAACCGAAAAAGTGTTTGATTTTTATGACACAACTCATACAAAAGTATTGACAAAACATACACCAGAGCATACGTTTAGAGATCTTATCGTGGCAGGAAGCTTTAAGCCCATATCACCACTCGCCCGAACACCAGAGGTGGCAGCACAGAACACAATGTCTCCGCCCAAACCGCCTAAACGTACATCTGCTTTTCTATCTTGGTTTGAGCCAGTGGAACCTACGCTACAAATTCCCATGACTCCTCGAGTCGTACATTCTGGACAGACGCCACCGACAAAGAGAAGAAATGCCCCGCATATGCAAAAGAACGATTATTCTCCAAATACGATCGAAAGTATATTCGTGGATGCTCTGAGAACCACTGATGTAACTCCCGAGCGGAAACGCGAAAAGGAAAATCTGTTTCCGAATCTAGTACGCTCGCAGGAAGATATCGACCCCGAGTCATACTTCATTGCAATCAACGCAATAGACGTTGAGCTCCGATGTGATGAGGCGGTCGAGCTAAACGAAAACGACCGAAAAAAGTTGAATACATTTTTGACACACCAAGAGACCGTATTTGATCAACTACACGAACCAACCCCATTCGCCGTGCATAAAATCAACACAGGCAACAATACTCCGGTAGCTGTTACGCCTTATAGATTATCTCCAACTAGAAGGGAACAGCTCAAGAACGAACTAGACAAAATGCTAGAGCAAGAAATAATTGAAGAATGCGAATCACCATGGGCGGCACCAGTGGTCTTAGTTCCTAAGAAAGATGGTGGCATTCGCGTCTGCATCGACTATAGGCAGTTGAATAGCATCACAATTCCAGACAGGTACCCGTTACCAAGAATAGATGACCTGCTACATTCAACATCAAACACGTCGTTCAAAAGTACACTGGACTTACAGTCCGGATACTATCAAATCGCAATAGACACGGAAGATCGTGATAAAACGGCATTCATCACACCATTTGGAATGTTCCGCTTTAACCGCATGCCCTTCGGCTTACGAAACGCTCCAGCCACATTCCAAAGATTGATGGACAGATTCCGTAACCCACTAACAGATATATTGATACTAATATACATAGATGACATTATCGTGTGCTCCAGCGACTTTAATAAACATCTACAAGATCTGCAGATAGTTTTCGAACGCCTTAAACTTTTCAAGCTGAAAGTAAACAGACCAAAATCCAACTTCTGTAGTTCAGTTGTTAAATACCTGGGACATATCCTTACCAATCACGGTATTGAGGTTGACCCCGACAAAGTCACTGCTATACGAAACCGACAAGAGCCAAAGAACGTAAAGCAAGTTCTCTCATTTCTACAAACCTGCTCCTGGTATCGCCGATTCATAGCAAACTTCGCAAAAGTATCAAAGCCTCTAAGCAACTTAACCAAGAAGAATGCTTTGTGGAAGTGGGGCAATGAAGAACAATCTTCTTTCAACGATTTGAAAACCCTACTCACGAGTGCCCCCATCCTCAAACAAGCTTGCGATGGTAAACCCTTCATTTTAAAAACGGACGCCAGCAACTATGCCATCGGTGCAGTACTGGTCCAGGGGGAGAAATCCGATGAACATCCTATAGAGTACGCCTCAAGACTTCTCACATCAGCTGAGCGAAACTACTCCACCACGGAAAGAGAAGCACTCGCCATCGTGTGGGCTGTAAACAAGTTTAGAGGATACATAGAAGGAGGTGAAATAACTTTGTTGACAGACCATCAACCTTTGAAATGGCTAATGAGCCTCAAATCCCCTACCGGTAGACTTGCCCGATGGGCACTGCAACTCCAACCGTACAATTTTAAAGTCGACTACACACCCGGAAGAACGAACATCGTGGCAGATATGTTGTCAAGACCTCCATGCGAAAACAAGGAACATTCAGATGCTACATGTGAAATCTGCAACTTCCATATTGACATGCCTTCAAGAAATCCAAAGGAAATCAGAGACGCGCAACTGCAAGATGACCAGTTAAAATCAATCATCGAATCTTTCGAGAACAACGATGAAAATCTTACTCGATGGACATCCCGTGGATATCTCCTTAACGATGGAATACTCTACAGGTATTCATCCGAATCAGATTCCGATAATGCTCAACTTGTCATACCATCGGAAGAGAGAGAATCTATTCTCTACAACTATCATGATACCGCTACCGCAGGCCATCACGGTGTCGAGCGCACCATTGCAAAAATTGCTGCAAGATACTATTGGCCTGGCATGAGGAACGATATCACCAAACACATCGCAAATTGTCTTGCTTGTCTCCGGTACAAGCCAAGCAATATGAAACCGACTGGACTCCTTCAGACTGTGTCCAGTAATCAACGCTTCGAAGTACTTTCAGTCGACTTATTTGGCCCTTTGCCTCCCACGCAAGACGGATATCAGTGGATCCTCATTGCCGAAGATCTTGCAAGTCGATGGATAGAAATATTCCCATTAATCGAGGCCACAGCTGAAAATTGTGCAGTAACCCTGCTCAACGAGGTATTCCTGCGCTACGGAATTCCGCGTCGTTTGCATACCGACAACGGACCGCAGTTTATTTCTGCAATAATGCAACAGCTTGCCCATTGTCTTGGAATCCAACAAACGCTTACACCTGTCTACCATCCCGAATCCAACCCAGTCGAAAGGAAAAACCGAGATATGAAAACACAACTCGCCATACTTGTAGGTCGCAACCATACTACATGGGCAGATGATCTTCCATCAATACGCTTTGCCATCAACACCGCGAAATGTCAGAGCACTGGCTACACTGCATCATATCTGACGTTTGGACGTGAGCTGCGCACTATAGATGACGTCACTCACGATTTACGAACCATTGCCCTATCCGAAAATTTCATTCCGCAAATCACGCCTACACTGCTGAAACTATCCGATGTGATGAAAAACGCAAAAGAAGCAACAGAGAAAATGCAAGATTGCAACAAGAAACACGCTGACAAAAAGAGACGACCACATCCTCCCTTTAAAGTAGGAGACAAAGTACTAATAACCTCCCACTTTCTTAGCAAATCCTCCAAGAACCAAACTGCAAAGTTTATGCCAAGACGAGACGGTCCCTACGTTATCATCAATCAAGTTGGGTCAACGGCCTACCAGGTGGCCTCCAATGATGACCTAACAGTTCCATTGGGAACATATCATGCCTCAGCAATCACAAAATATACACATGCTGCCACGCCAAATGAAGAACCAATCATTCCTCTTCGCCGACGAGGGCGACCAATGAAGACTGCTACACAACCTGTCGCATCATCGAGACGATCTCAGCGCCAGAGGGGGAGACTGTAACACCACCATTTTTATTCATTTTTTTATATATTATATTGTTAAATTTATTTTTCTCTATATATCTTTCTTTTGTTTACTTTAAATTTACTCTTAAAAACAAAAAATGTCAAAAACCAAAATAATCGTAACTTGGCACCACTGACTGAGAGTAATTGAATTTCCAAACACTTGTCAAAAGCTTTTCCAGCAAAACAATAAACAAACATAACAAAAGCTTCCCCAAAAGCTCTCAGATTTAATATAAAAGCCGGAGCAAATCACAGATCGAGTGGACTCACGTTTGGTATTTCGCTTGATCGAAGGTTCAATAACCGTCATCCTGAAAAGTGCCACACTTGAGTTCGCTTTGCTTCGACTATAGTTTTTTCTTCTCTCTAACCTTTCCCTACTGCGGTTCTTTTACTGCATAGGCGATAAGTAAGCAAGATTAAACAACTACAGTCAGAGTTGCCATATTTCCATTTTTCACATACTTTCGTTAGAGTTACCTTTTTTTCTTTTTTTCCTTTTTGCAAATAAAATAATTTTCTTGTTTACATTATAACAAGCCTTGCCTTCTTATTTGTTCGGTTTGTTTTTCACTGCTCCGCTTGTTGTTGTTGTTGTTACACAACTTTACTTCGCGGTTTTGTTTTATTTTCCTTTGTTCGTCTGCCTGTTCAACGTTTACTGCGGCCTTCGGACAGCATAAGCGTAAGCAGAGAGGCAAACAAAGCTGCAGGGGTAGCAGAGCGTTCGTTCATTGGCGAATGGACGGTGACGTACCGGCGGAGTGCAGCTACGTGACAACACCATCTGTAGCACGACCCGATCTAAACCAGGGGGGAAATCCGCCTCCTACAAATTATTCTTCTTGAAATTCAAGAAAAAATCTTTGGTTTCTTGCAAGAATACAAATCAATGTATAACGATACCTCATAGGCTTGCCAGATTTTTATAAGCCTTTATAACAATTTTTAATCGCAAAAAAACGCAAAATTGCAAAAAAATTAAAGCAAAAATCGAAAAACGCTTAAAAATAAAAAATTACACATCAAAACTGATTTTCACTTGAGTTTTAATATTTCACATTGATCGAATTGCGAACTGCGAACAAGCGAATATTTGTAGTTTCAGACATTTCATTGAATGAAAACTTTTTTTAGTCGCAGGATTTTTTTAGTCGAATCAGTTTCATTGTTGAAGATCGAGCGAATTTTTCACTCGCGGTTTTGTGGATCGCGTCTGTTTTATGTGGATTGTTAATAAAGTGTGACAGTTGGCGGCAAGAATATTCAATTCGTGGGAAAATTGTTGTGTGTGTAAATTAACCTATTTAAATCAATTGAGACGCAGTTTTCTTGTAGATTAGAAGTTAGATTAATTATATATAGTGCTTTTGTAGTAAAGCAAAGAACCATTCTCAATTCATAAACACAGTTATATTGATTTGTTCGCAATTCGCCTTTTCGCAGTTCGCGCTCATGTGAATGGTCCTTAACTCATGTTTCAAAATAAAAATAGAAAACACCGTAAGATATCGTGAGAACAATGAGCAAGAATAAAGTTTCGATGATTATTGATTTACGTGAAGCAAATGCTCAATCGTCAAAACGATATCTTCTGGACGATAGACGATTATTGAAGCTACGTGAAACAAAGCTATCGTCTGGAATGAGTGCCCAGGCAAAAATGAAGATGTTTTGAAATCTATTCACTCTGCTCGAAAATGTTATGTAAATGTAATGTTTTTTTCTTAATAAATACATAATAAATACAAAAAGTTTGGAAGCACAATAATTATCGTCCTTTATTTTCTTTCGACAAATATGGTCACCGTACCCATAATGGGTAACTAAACTTTGAGCACGCCACATTAATCCCGAATATATTTTAACTCCAAGAAAGTGGATTTGGTAGTCCATCAGTATAGGTACTGGAGAACCGCAAGGACATCACCTTTTCAAAACTCCTGAGTATTCACAGAATTTGAGTTTTACAACATTCTTGTAATTATGTTGAATCTAGCACCACATTCCCCTAAATTGTCAACAAATTTGTATTATTCCCACATCTTAAATCTTTTCAAATTGAATACATTTGTTCATATGCTGTAAAGTGTTCTTCACATTGACGAAATTCGTCAAGTTAAACAAGTTTCTTCAATATGTTATTATCAACTTTTGTCCTCACGTTGGGAAATGCCCATTAAACCATTGCAGTCTAATCAATTTTTCTACGTAATATCTTTAAATTGAAGAAATTTCTTTATAGAATGGAAAGTTGTTCTTCAACTTGAGGAAATTTTCTTCATACCGACATTTTTTTTATAACTATTAAAATTATATAGATATTACATTAGATTTTATCATTATCATTTTATTTTCTTCAATTTGAATAAATTTCTTTAAAATGGAGGAAAACGTTTTCTTCAAATTGAAAAACCTAATCAATTTGAAGGAATTTCATTAAATGTAAATCTTGATTCTTGTAAGTGAAGTGGTGCAGTGATAAAAATGTAAGTATTAAATATTAAATTTTTATCGAAAACATTTTGGTGACATTCAATTTGACGCCGTTATATTATCATAGCAGATAAATATTAATCATTATGACCACCTTATAGTATAGGAATAAATGTAATACCCTGGCTTGGCTTGGCTCCTTGTGCCAACGGCTTACTTTGAAACATTAAATTCTTTATTATTTAATTACTTTATTATTATTAACTATCTCAAACCGATTAAAATCTATAAATTACAATTTATTTACTAATGTTGAGAACTTAAAATTTCATAATTATTTATTATTATTCCAATTACCTTTTATTATAAATTTATTATATATTATTTATATTTAAAAAAAAAAAATTAACTTGAAATTATCTATTTATATTTTATTTTTTCTAATGGGGCTTGAATGTTTTATATGAAGTAATAAGACATGAAATTTAATAATATTTCATCAATCTCAAAAAATATTTGTCAGATTGACAAAAACAATTAAGCGTGAACCGAAGAAAAATCATCAACTTAAAAAAAAAGATGTGTAGATTTGGTGAAAAATGATTCAGCTGGAATAGAGTAAGGAGTTAAATTAAAGATTTTTTTTTTTAATTTGAAAAAGCGTTCATTAAACTAAAGAGTACTATGCGTCGAATTGAAGATATTTCCCTTTAGTTTGAAGAAATAATTATTAGTTTTATTCAATGTGACAATTCTTTTTTGTGGATTTAACACCACAATGAAAAATGTTATGCATTTCATCAAAATGACAATATAGCTGATATCGAACAAAATTTTCATTAAAACAACGGACGGGAGTGGTTGACCTTGTATTGATCACCGTTTCTTTAAATCTACATGTTTTTTTATCAATATAACTACTAAATTTGGTTCAGTGATAGATAATATATGTTTTTGAAAGAAAATCTATGTCCATATGCCGCAAAAGACAGGGCCAAAAGCGATCACCTTATTGTGGAAGATGCTCTTATTTTTGCAAATGGCCGCCAACGTCAAATCTGTTTTGACAGTTGTGGACTAGACAGATGTAGAATACAAGTGAAAAAGCCATGGAGCGATACACTCCCCAAGAACGCGGAATAATCGAAGTGGAAGATTTTTCGACCAAAATCATAATGAGCGATGAGGCTCATTTCCTCCTCAGCGTGAACATGAACAAGTAAAACTATCGATTCTGGGGCACTGAAAATCCACGAGTAATGAACGAGGAGCCATTACACCCGCTCAAAGTTACTGCATGGTGCGCTGTTCACACAGGAGGAGTCATCGGGCCATTTTTTTTTTTCGAGAACGCCGCTGGTCAAACGACAGCAATGGACGGTGCGCGCTATAGGGCCATGAAAACCGAGTTTTTTTTTTGCCGCAATTGGATGAATTAGGACTGGAGGACACGTGGTTCCAACAGGACGAAGCTATGACACACACTGCGCGGGCCACTACCAATATTCTGAAGGCGGCGTTCCCGGGTCGCCTCATCTCTCGTATTGGCGATTTGCACTGGCCCGCAAGATCGCCCGATTTAACCATTCCAGACTTTTTTTTGTGGGGTTTTTTGAAGTTCTGTGTTTACGTGAACAAGCCTGAGACCCTAGAAGCCCTCATTCGACACATTCGACACGAGTGCGAGAATCTGTCGCCCGAAGTTCTCGCCGAAGTGATGAAAACGAGCCCGTATGGCAATCAATTGTGACGGCGCCCATTTGGCCGAAATCATCTCCTCGACTCGACCAATAAAATTCTAAAGGTTCAAATAAATATAATCAAAAAACAGAATCGAAGTTTTTGATTTAGAAAAAAAAATTAGAGCCATACAACATCGGATGACTTCTTTTGGCCCACCCTGTATAAGTAAAGTACCATTCATTACAGCAAATTCATTACAATTCACGTTTTTAGCGAAACAAACATTCAGCAAAATATCGTTTCCTTACGACCAACAGCAATGACCGGAAAAAGTTGTCACAACAAAAACGGGGCAACCCCATTGTCACGTCAGTTTCAGCGAAAGAAAACGCAAAAAAAAAAAAAACCGAGAAGTAGAGAGAGATCTCGCTTTAGGTTGCGCGCACAAGTGTAGAATACCTCAGTCAACTGTGTGAAATAGACCAAAAACTAAGTATATTTCTCTTAAATTGTCGAGCTGACGGTCTATTTAAAACGTTGTCTATGCTAAAGACTGAGCTAGCGAAAGAGGCGTAATTCTTTAGTGTCTACCTCCAGTGATCCAGTCGACTTGAGCGCCACCTTATGATATGTAGTTGATGCTTCAACTTCTGCTGAACTTAGAGAAGAATTGTCTAAAAAGATGCGAACCGTTTCTTTATATATACTTAATTTTATTCGTCTCCTTTTATTAAAAATGAGACGGGGGAGCACTTGAAGTTGATGCTTACTACCTTTGCCATGTACTAGAATAGGTACGCGCTGCTCCAACCAAAACGTGAATAAGGGTGTTGTTAGGGACTCTCTCGTTACAGCTACTTTTCATCGATTCAACAGTTTTGCTCTATCTATTTCGGAGACTTGCAAAAGAAGGCACTTTTTGTTCCCTTCGATAAAAGACTTGCTGCTCCTTATGATTCAAATCGGAGATTACTTGAAGCTATTGGGCAGTGACACAGGAGATGTTCCAGAGACTCTATTTTCTCTTCATTCCTGCAGCTTCTGCAGAAGTACTTTGTAAAGATATTCAGCCTCCTGACCATGTTTCCAATGATACAGTGTTCGGTTATTACCCCGACGAGCACTCGGATTTGGTTTCTATCAAGGGTTTGTTAGGATCGTTGATCTTTTTAGTATCATTTGCGCTCCACAAGCTGCGTACAGCCGTAGATGCTGTTGCATCGTTCTTCAGCCAAAGTTATTGTCAATTGAAGCTCTTAGCTACTTTGAAAGCTGGTGTTATTTGTCAATCAGCCAATAGTATGTTCATTTCAGAACCGCGGTTTATCTGCTGCCTCGTTGCCTTCCACACCAAGATGTCCACGACAGAAACCCAGCACTTCAGTACTGAGTGATTTAGAGATTATTGCTCTCAATGCCGATGGTTAGTACTAATAGTCCAGCAAAAAGTAAGTTATACAATAAACTTCAGAGAGTATAGGTAATAGCCCGGGGAAAGCATCTCAATTCACGTGTTTTGATGTCGGTCACTTGATTGTTTATCGCTTTCACTTATCCATCCAGAACATAGAACCAAACATGGTTGCGAAAAGCAAGTAAACCTATTTTTTTTATTTTCAGATCCGCACTACCTAGATTAGATAGCTAACTAAATGCTTAAAAGTAGGTGCGTTAGCTATAACGTCACGCCAACATAACTGCGAGAGTAGATTCCTATCACCGTACATGGTCTACTCAAGATTTCAATTAGAATAGCTTTTTCTTCCTTCGCCATCACGCAGCGCTAATTGCTAAATATCTAAAGAACTCGTTTCAAAAGGTACCTACTCGAACAAATTATTACAATCAACACTCTGAAATGTTTCAAAACTTCATTCCAACTGTAGTTGTTAATTGTACGGGAACGAATTGTCCACTTGACTCAATCATGATGTATCCCAATCCCAGCCTATAAGACGAATCAAATCCAAATATTTATATCGCATTATGTGACATTACATGTACGAGTGCGTATGCACTCATATACGAATACGATACGTCAGCAGCTTCCAGTGGGAATAATTAATTCTCACGAGATGCAACAATTGATATACTCTCCACAATTCGTGCGAACTTGAGCTGCTTCAGAAGCATTATAGCGATTCAAGCATGTCATCCCTCCATCTCCCAAGAACGGCTGAAGATGAATTATCAACTTGCTTTATTTATATTGCAGAGATTTATATTGCTTGTTTCGGGGCTAGGGCAAAGGGGTGCCACTTCCTGTTTCACATGCATGCATCAACAAGAAATTGCAACCCAAGCTCGCCAATATGTGCGCCATCGCCATGGCGAAAACAGAAAAAAAAAAAAAGTAACGACGGACAGTCCAGTTTTCCTCACCTGTGCCGCATACGTAGGTAGGCTAGCTATATACACATTAACGTATGTTCATTACGTTGATAGTGCGAATGCGAAACTTGCAAAGGCCGGTCAGAAACCAGTTTCTCTGGAATAGTGCAGGCACAGGCTGCAGCGGCAGCAGGCTGGCATTTGTTTTTTGTGTTGAAAATAAAGAAACGGGGAAAAATTTGCCACCATAATAAATGGCCGCTTTTACTTCTTCTGACAATTGCCATTAGCAGAAAACGATGCACACAGCCGTGGCCACTACCTGTTCGCTGTTCGCAATCGCATTCGCATACCAACCGGTTTGAGCGGGCAACAGGCTTTTCAATAAAAGTCAGGTGCGCAAGCCTCGCGTCTTCTTTCATTCATAAAACTTAACTTTATTTATTTTGTTCGCCGTTTTTATGTTTTCGTATGGGGCCCCACTTAAGGGTTTTATTCATTATAAAGGTACGACGAGTACCCACAGATGATGGAAGATCATTTAAAATTTGTTTTATTCATACAGATGCTTGCTTAGGTGTGATGACATTTGTGGAACTTTGAACTTGTAACGTTATGAAGGTAACTACTGCAGTCATTTGGGAAAATGTTCTAGAAATCATCGTAAGCTTCTTTTTTTCATTTATAGACCGGCATAGAGCTTACAAATTAAATACAAATCATGGTTACGGTATGACTATTGCATTGATGTGCTAAATAATAAGTCTCTTTTATTGAAGACCTGAAAGAGGTAAATGATTAATGGGGACGTTCAATTGACTTGCTGTTGTTCAGTTTTCCTCGAGTGGTCATGTGAACATTTTTTTTTTTTTCAGTTGCCGTTTGTAGTGGGGCAGCCGACGAATTTAGCGATTGTACTAAGTTGACAGTTCGTATATGTGGCAGTTGTAGGAAAAGTTACGTTACCGACGAATCTAGTTTTTTGCATGCGGGGTTCATCTAGTCCAGACCTGTCTAGTCCACTTAAGATAACTAGATCTTTTAATGTGTTGTGTGTCTCAACTTCCGACCTTTGATTTGATTTATAGCTAAAAGTTTCTTCTGAATGGCGCTAGAAAGGCTTCAGTGTGAACTGCTGCCGCCAAGACACTTTTGGGATATACCTTATCCTAATTAACAAACAAATCAACAAAGCCTTAATTAAATGAATACTGGGACTGCTTTGCATTTCGAAAGTGTCAATGAGTGTGCAGTTGTAGTTGTTGTAATCGGGTGCACAAGATTCTACATTACTTAGCTTTGCTGATATTGATGTTCCATAAAACACGTTTAATACTACGCCACCACAGCCATATAGGTAGCACCTGCTTCGACCACTAAAGGTCAAAATCTAGATGTCCAGTTTTCGACTGCTGATGCTGGTGAGGTTCTATTTATAATATCTACTCATGGTGAAATGGAAAACCGAAGTGCGTATAGAAATCAGCCATCAGCTGTCAAATTTGTGGCTGAGCAAAGTGTTGAGAATTCGAAAAACTAGTAAAAAAAAAAACCTTATAATAGCCTTTAAGTCAGTGCGCTGTACCATAGGGTCCTAGTCTGTATTTCGACTCGAAAGTTAAAAAATTCGAAAGTTTTTTTCGAATCGAATTTGAATTGGCGCTATGTACCACTTTCGAAACGAATAAAATTGCTACCAAATTAAATATTACTGACCATCGATTTAACAAATTTCCACAAGAAACATAAATTTATAATGGACTCAGTAGCACTGTGGTTGGATGAAGAGTTCAATAACGAAGAACGAATCGAAAGGAGAATTCTAATGAATACATCCAATATAATGGAGCTTAGCGGTAACTTCCAAATTAAAGAATCTAATAATTCATAATAAATAAATAAATTATTTAGTATCAATAGCTTTGTTCAAAACTATAGGCTTTCGATCGAGGCTCCTGTGTATGTTTTGAATAGCATACGCGATAGTCTTGCCACCCCAATACGATCCACTACAATACCGATTGTCACAAAATCAGCAGCAACACTAAATTTCCTTGGCCAAGGCCGACACATTGGTGTAGCTCAGCAGACAATGTCAAGTTCCATTGCACAAATTTGTAGAGCTATTGAAAAAATAAAATATATTGTGTTCAAAACACATTAACTTCCGTATGACGGATGACGAAAAGAAACACGCAAAGTAACACTTTTTCTTAAAGTCAGGGATACCAGTTACCAGGAGTTATTGGATTGGAATTGTTGACGGAACTCACATCCAATTGATTAGGCCCTCTTAACAAGAGCAATTATTTTTTAATAGGAAATTAAAGCATAGTATAAATGCAGGTGATTGTAGCTATGGAGGGGCATCCCATGACTCAAATGTTTCGAGGAATTCAAATGAGCGAACGTTTTTAATGAACAATTTTGAAGCCGACGACAAATCATCAAGAATTCTTGGTAGGTTTTTCCCAAAGAAGTATACAAGATTGATTACCATTTATTTACTTACATTTCTGGCGACTCCGGATATCCCCTTGAACCGTGGATTTTAACACCTTTTAGAATGGAAAATGGAAACTCATTAGGGTGCCGTTTCAATGAAAAGTTGTCGGAAGCCCGGTCAACGATAGAACGTGTATTTGGAATATTAAAGGGACGATTTCGTTGCCTCCTTGCAGCAAGGGAACTCCATTATGCTCCAGAAAAAGTCATTCAAATTTTAAACGTTAGTTGTGCACTGCATAATATGTGTTTAATACATAAATATTCCAACCGAAACCGAAAACGATATTTCATCTTATCCATGATGTTCCGGAAGCAAGCACTTTTCAAATATTGCAAAATTATTAGGGAGCAGATAGAAAATAATTTAATAAAATAAAAAACAAGATCACAAGTGTTTCAAACAAAATAAAAAATAATTTAATTTATTTTATCGCATTTTATCACATAAAAAACTTAAAGAAAAAAACAGCAAGATATTTCATTTAAAAAAAATAAAAATAAATATTAAGTTAGTTCATTAAATCTAATTACATCGCATGAAGAATATTGTAGGTACTTCGGTAAGTTGGTTTTCAGCCTTCTTGTAGAGTTTGCACACTTACGATTGTTTCTTAATTTAATTTTTTTTTTTTTTCAATTTCATTTTGCACCTAAAAATCGAATATTTCTTTAGCAAGTTTGTATTTTTTTTTCGTCCAATACGAATTGTTTCCTCCAATACCTACCTCGCAATAGTTTCCAGATTACCATTAATCTCACTTAAAATACGACACTGATTTTTATGGTATTCTTCTTGGTTGTCATTTGTCAACCTGTTTTTGAACTAGGTTTTGTTTTGCCTTTGGTGTCTTTGTACGATAGCAGGAGGGAGTATTGTCCTCAGCAGCTCGCTCAGTTCCTTCTTCAATAATAGAACTATATAAGTTCTCCCCTTCATAATCCATTTCGTCACATTCTCACATATTTGTAGTGAATTGTTTGCTGCATATTTGCTTTGTTCGGGTGTTATAGTCCCAAACTTCTTGGCACCAGAGACTCCACCTACCGCCACTTCAATCTCCAGTAACTCAATTACCTTCTCATCCATTAGTGTTATTATTCAGCGTTTTGATGGACCACCGCCAGTCCCTGAAATGTTTTCCCTATTTTTGCGGAGTTTTTGATGATTTTTTATGAATGTAATTAACACGATTTAAGCCGGCTTAAATAAATCAAACGTAGTAATTTACTTACTTTTTTCCAAGCTACAGCATCTCACCTTAGTGGTCCCAATGTGTTTGGATCCGTGGCTACCCCCTTCCAAATATTGGCCGATTTTGTCCTGGCATCAGCAGTTTTTAGATATCCCTTGGCCAAATCTGGATGCGCGTATACATGAAGTTGATTAAAATCTCAAATTGGCTTTGTTTAGTGCTTACGTTCTTGTAAGGCTCCCTGAAAATGATAAATTAAACATAAAAATGTATTCCTTTTTTGTTATCACTGATAAATAGAAGAAAATTATTTACATTTTATGAAAAACACTATTTTTTCGTAAGAATTCGTGCTATTAGACGTTGAATAAAATGAATCTGTTCGCCACCAGTCCTTAAAAACAACAGATTTACAATAGATTTCTGACACTGGTACTAAAAATTAGTGGATCAACTGACCTCATCTCCTCGGTTCAAAAAGTATATAAAATAGATCCACCAGCTGAGAGCAAAAGCGGTAATACAAGCTGCTTGGTGCGTATATGATTTTTTAAGAATTTGTGCCTGCATAATTCAAAGGAGTGCCATTGTCGCCTATGCACAGCTAAACAGAGCCTAACCGCACTTGATTTCTTTTGTTTCCTAGAACGTTCCCCAAAATGGCCACTTATATGAATTTACAAAGACTGGCCTACAAAAGAATGAGGTCGTCATTCGCACGTATTCACAGTCAAAAAAGTTGAGGGATTTTCTTTCAAAATTTGCAGGGAAAGGTGCACGGAAGCTGAAAATCTATATGTTATAATAGTGTTCGTCCTCAGACGAACTTCTGGTTCTGTGTATAGTAGAGCTTTAGAAAAGCCTGAAATTCATGCACAATATGGGTGGTTCAAATAAAAAAACAGCGTCCTTCTCAAAGTTCTGATCCACAATATGTACAACTCCTAAAAATCTCCGTGTTTACTTTCATCGCGAACAATAGAAATGAAACGTATTCCTGTTCGTGCACATAACTCATTCGTTTGCCCAGTTTCCAATTATGTAACTTCATATAATATATGCTCGCATGTGTTATGTCAGTTGGTCTCTTTCCGCATATTTATCTCCGACATTTGAGAACGAATTACAAACAATCTCAAGTGGGCATACTACCTACCAAATATTTATAGTTGCAGCCACAAAATACTGATTTTCTGACGGATCCAATAACAGTTCGCAACAGGGGTTTAATCTTCCAACTGTCGCGACTGTTGGCCGGTCCGTGGTGGCATGTGTATATCATAAGGAGTATCTACTACCTATTCCTTTGTTTCCATATTTATGGAATGTTTAGTAATGGGATATTTTTGGCTACCTACCCGCAGAAAATAACCACTTGACAGCATATGAGATGTGCGTACTGCACGCTATACCTACTACGGTATGCAACACAAATTCTTATTGAACTGGCACAGGGATAGAGCTCTATTATTAGACGTTGCAAGAGGTACGTTATTGAATCGCGTTGTTTTTTTTACAGCAGAAGTTGCATGCGGTCCCGCATGACTTCACTCTTCAGTGCGGTGAAGAATATTCTCCTCCAATTGGTCTGTTCTAAATTTAAATTGTGCCGATTGATCTGTCGGATTGTTTGTAAATACATTATCCTTGGATGAGATGATAGCGACAAGACAACGGGCTGGAGAATGGTTCCCTTGGATCCTTTTGGACAGACATTATCGCGTTGTTTACTTTTTAAGAGCATCAGTATTGACTTCGAAAACTCGAGATCGTGTAATATCAAATTTAATTCATTTATTCGTACATCCTCAAATAGGTAGAAAGAAAGAACAAAAATATAAAACTTGTGCTGAAATCCTTAGTCATAACTAGCTTCACAAACCGACTGATATTTGAAAAGCGTTAAAAACTCTTTTTCGAAACTCCAAGAAACCAATTCGCAACCGCTTCAGCGCAACGATTTCAGTGCAAAATTTATTTTCAAGTCATAAAAATATACTGTGGAAATGAATGCATTGTGGATAGTAAACATTAACAGCCTTATTTATAAATGTACTATAGAGAATAATAAAGTAATGCACTCTTTACAATGCCTCTAAACGCAAAATTCTTATTTATAAAAAAAAGTTTGCAGGTTGCTTAGTACCTGCATAGAGGTGGACTAACGTCACGAAATGTCATTCTGACTTCACATAATTGAGCAAAAAAGCTTCCCTTTTTGCTTTGGACGCATTATTATCGAAGTTTTCAAATTATGTTATTGATTTTATTCTCGCTTATGTGTTGAACTGTTGTGTTTTAATGTACACCACATTATGTGCATGTGCAAAGTGAGTATCTTTTCATAAGAGATAGGAGTACCAACTCTCCAGACGTAATCTTTTTCCATTTTCCATTTTGAAATTGAATTGTATTTCATTTTGAATTTAATTCGTATTTTTCACAAGCTGCTTAGTTTTTGGACAGATAAATGTAATAGATTACTGCTATTTTTCACTTTTTCTGACTTGTATAACTAATATGCATGGGCAATTTTTTTATAAATAACGAAATGAAATTTTCCATAACCAAATCGCAAAGGTGCTGCCCTATGTCCTCGATAGCCTCACGAATTTTATCTTTGAGGTCTGGAATCGACGCTGGGCTGTTGGCGTGGACCTTATCTTTCACGTGTCCCCAAAGGAATAAGTCGCAACGTGTTAAATCACAAGATCTCTGTGGCGAATTGTAATCGTCTCTTCGAGAGATAACACGGTCCGGAAACTTTTCCCGTAAAAGATCAATGCTTTCGTTGCTTGATGATCGACCGGCTTGAGTTCTTGTGTTAACTGAACCTTATAAGCCTTAAGACTCAAGTCTTTATGCAAAATACGGTGTAATGACGTTTGTGGAATGCCCATTTCCAAAGAACGACGAGGAATTGACAAACCTGGGTTTTCTTCAACACTTTGGGCTTATAGCATTCGGAAAGTACTGTGCCATTGATGTACACACAGAAAAGATCATGTTTGTGGGCATTAGTTTCCGAAGATAAGACTCCGTCATGCAAAATGAATAATGGGCAGGGTGACCGCTGCGGAGTTCTCAAAAGTTGCAAGGAAAAGGGATAATGAGAAAAAAAGTGTCATTTCTAAATCCATTCTGCAAATTAACAATTTTCCCACGATATTTAACAAACTTTGGGTGATACATACTACTGGCAACTGCATAGAGCATTTGGAATTAAAATGTAAATCATACTAAAAAAAATTAAAATTATTTTTCAAGGGGCGTATTTTTCGATATTTCTTGAAATTTAGATCACACTTAGTGGATATTAATGAGCTAGCGTCTAGCGACCATAGACGTTATTGCTTATTTACTTAGTTGGCGATACAGTTGGAAGTGGGCGAGGACCTCTCCAGTTAGGGCTATTTTTGGATTGCCTCCATTTTTGCGCACCACGTAACACGAGACAACTTGCTTTATACTGCGTTGTCCCTCTGGCTTAAAGTCGAAGATTCCTTCCATCTGGGGCCTAAGAACTATTTCGCCAGTATACAATGTTCTCACATAAGTGCGAAGACCTTGACCTTCTGCATGGTCAACATACAACTCTAGTTCGAACTATTCGTAAAATTGGTATATTTTGCAAAAGAGAGCTTAAACTCCATACAGTGGCGGACTAAGGGGGGGCGGTGGGGGCGGTCCGCCCCGGGTGGCAGACTAATAGGGGGTGCCATCAGTAACAGAAAAATAACTTTGCACACTACAAAAAATAAAAACACAAATAAAACAATAAATTTGTTTCCCAAATACCTACCTATATATATGTGCGCATGAATTTCGTTACTGGCCTATTCTCTTAATAAAGGGTGATATTTTAAGAGGTTTAGAACTTTTTTAAAAAAAAAAACACAAAAAATTCGAAAAAATGAATGAAATATTTATTTGAATCGATAGTTTGAACCTTGCAATTTAATGTTTAAAGATAATTTCATGCAAATGTTGACCGCGGCTGCGTCTCAGGTAGCCCATCCGCTGAGTCCAATTTTGGCATACTCTTTCACACATATCGGCTGGTATCTCACGAATGAATGCATGGATGTTGGCTTCCAGTGCGTCAATCGAAGCGGGCTTGTCCCTATACACATTAGCCTTGGCATACCCCCACAAAAAATAATCTAATGGTGTCAAATCGCACGATCTAGGCGGCCAATTGACCGGCCCGAAACGTGAAATTAACTGTTCACCAAACTCGCCTCGCAATTGCGCCATTGTTTCGCGTGCTGTGTGGCATGTGGCACCGTCTTGTTGAAACCACATATCATGCAAGTCAAGAACTTCCATTTCGGGCAAAAAAAAGTTTGTTATCATCGCTCGGTAGCGTTCACCATTGACAGTAACGCTGCGATTCGCATCATCTTTGAAGAAATATGGCCCAATAATGCCGCCGGCCCATAAACCGCACCAAACAGTGGCTTTTTCGGGATGCATTGGTAGCTGTTGCAATGCTTCTGGCTGATCTTCACTCCAAATGCGGCAATTTTGCTTATTTACGTACCCATTCAACCAAAAATGAGCCTCATCGCTGAACACAATTTTTCGATAAAAAAGCGGATCCTCGGCCAGCTTTCCAAGAGCCCATTCACCAAAAATTCGGCGTTGTGGTAGGTCGGCTGGCTTTAGTTCTTGCACCAGCTGTATCTTAAAAGGCTTTACGCCCAAATCCTTCCGCAAAATTTTCCACGTAGTGCTGTAACAAAGGCCTAACTGCTGGGAGCGGCGCCGAATCGACATTTCGCGGTCTTCTGTCACACTAGCTGATACGGCCGCAATATTTTCTTCACTACGCACAGTACGTAAACGTGTTGGTGGTTTAATGTCCAACAAAGTAAATTTGGTGCGAAATTTGGTCACAATCTTCCGAATAGACTGCTCAGAAGGTCGAGAAAGCCGATCATAAAATGGAAGCAGCGCGTGATGAACATTTCGAACCGAGCACGAATTTTGATAGTAAAATTCAATAATTTGCAAGCGTTGTTCATTTGTAAGACGATCCATGGTTAAATTGCAAACCAAACTGAAGCTGTTTGACAGTGGCACAAGGTACTAAACACACGTCAGCTGTCAAAACCAGTGTTGCCAAAACCAAACCAGCTAAAAAATCACCCTTTATTTGTTCGTGTTTTTTTCTTAAATTTTTCAAGGGGTGTAAGCTTGCTTTCCCGCTCCGGGTGTCACTGCCTCTTAGTCCGCCACTGACTCCATACGCATGTTAAAGAGATTATTTTTACAGCATACTCATTACTTCGGTAAAAGATGGTCTAAGGAATTTTCCAACGCTTATAGAAATAGATCTTTCTAGATTACTTCTTTCGTTTGCCCACTCTTCGAGTAGGTACCCCAGCGGCCAGCCAAGCCAAGAGTGCTCCCTTTGAACTAGTTGGTGTACCCAGAATCTATAGCATCAAACATTATTTTCTTCGATTTGATCTTCGAGATCTTTCTTGGAACGATCCTCTACTTTTAACTCCTTATCGTGATAGTCTCACGATCAGGCGTCGCAACGTCATGGCCCACTTTAGAAATACAAAAGTAACCCAACAAAAGTTTATTGGCGCAATCTAAAAGTCAGATAAGGGAAAGATCCCCCTTTAAAAATTTTCTAGTACGTAGCGAAAAGCCAACTAATCGTTATTACCTGGTTTTCAATTTAAGACCACGAAAAGTACATTTTATCCCTTAGTATGGACTCTCAACCACCTCCCACCATCTGTGAGATGTCATTTCTATTGCAAGATTTAAATGTTTTCCCAGGATACTAATATTTTTGAAGTTCTGGAAATGTTAAAAGATTTTGATGATGAAAATAATTTTTCAGTTTACGTCCGTTCTAAGGTTATATTTACTTTAATTAACTAAAAAGTAAGCACCGGTTTACACGATGACTATAATTTAGCGAAATTATTTATGTTTATCATTAATTCCATTGACATTTCGAGCAGCTTCACTTGAGAACTACTCACTCACCCAATCCGAAAAAAAGGTTTCCTAGTATGGGGCTTAACAGGGAGTAGCTTTTCTGATTTCATTTCAGTTGAACAACTCATGCTGATTCACGCAGTCTTTATCTTTACACTTTCAGATGTCAGCTCACAGGTGTCTCTCATTGTTTGCTGGTTCCTTTTCGTCGACATTTGAAGTGGGTAAAGGGGGAATAGTGGAAACAACGGCATCAGTTTATGTTTCAGTTGTTTGCGCGTATAAAGTTGCAGGCACAAGTAGCCGTCGACCAAGAATAGAACAAATTCGGTTTACTTTCGATTGGACACACAAAATCTGAAATCAATCACGAAATTGATTAGTTTCGGATTTCTTTAATTGCTATTGCTCTATTTTTTACAACAACGATTGGATCTCGTACTATATAATCAATAATAATAATATCATAATAAAAAAAGCCCTTTTAACAATTGGCATGTGAATAAGTTCACAAACGTTTTTGGGAACAGACAGCATCCCATTAATGCTTATTAAATAAACATAGCAAAAATTTAATTTTACAATTAAGGTCCACATAAACTGTAAAGCGATTTAAGAGGGATACCTGTCTAATTTAAGGCGAAGAACATTAATCAGCTAATATTTTACAAATACATACATGCGTGTATTAAATCTATAGACATAACCCCACTTCTTTCCTTTATGTGTGTTCGGTGAAATAATTTATTTTAATAGGTCTGGTTTTCAATTTAATATTTGTTTCGAATATACCTATCTGCGCCTATTCAAAGCTGTCAGCCCATGTAAAATATACATGAGCGTTTTCCATTATTCATTCAGAAATCTTGAGTTTGATTGTTTAAGTATTAGTGGCTGTTTTTTTGGGAACCCACAACATGGCATTGGATGGGTGGGCTACATGCACGTCGAATGTAGCGTAGCCGTGGAAAAAATCAAGTCAAAAAGTTATCCACCTGGCCGATTTAATGACCATCCATTCATAAAAACGTTTTTTTCTCGAGAAATTTAATGTGGGCGCAATAGTTGAGTTTGTGAAGCGTGGGCAAATGCTGGTTGGCAAAGCCTCTTTGTGTTGATAGTCATTTCGGAAAGTGAGTCGTAAAAAAACGAATTAAACAATCTGACATCAGCCGGCAACCAGTAGGTACCGCCAAGGTGTGCGTTGGTTCGGCCAAGACGAATCTGAATGTGTTTGATTTTGTGTAACAGATTACTATAGTAAATATACTTATACATACATAAGTGACCCAGCAGCGTAGATAGACGTGGCGACGACCGTTTTCTAAAGTGTATTCTATTTACAAGTTTGTTTATCAAACCGCCTCTGCGAATGGGTCCGAATGCAAGAGCGCTAAACGTGTTCTGATTCTACGTTGTATGAACACATATTATAGAGGTTTTGGGATTTAAAACTACCTATATAGTTTTTGGTTTCTGATTCTTACCTTTCAAGCTCTGAAGTGCATTTTCCCATAGCTTTCTTAGTTTTCTGCTCTTTTGTTGCAAGGTAACTATAATGGCTTAGCAATATTTTTGTGGTCAGAAACTGATAAAAAATCTTCCATTTTCTTTGTTTGGGAATTAAATGTCGCGTGTTGTTTGTTGTTACATTTTTTACTGTACAATGACAGCTTCTTACTTAGTATCGTATCTCGGACACAATGAAAATACGCAACAAATGTAAGATTTATAGAAGACTAAGATTAAAAAACAGGTCTCTATGGATGTTTACCGTCAAGCAAAACGGTTTTTCAAATAGATGTTCTTGTAGATACATGCTCTTAGAATTAGGTTAGGTTAGGTTAGGTAAGCGGGTTGGCGTGGAGTACTCCGTGCCACACTCAGGTCAATATTGACCCATTGTGATGCCCATTGGGGGGAAAGGTTGTTCCTTACCCGTAATAACCCTATATATTATGCGAATGTACTTGTGGATTAAGTACTCACTGTGCTATTGCATACAAACCATCCTGTGGATTTGATAAAGCTCATTATCTTGTCTATTGATGTGCTGGAAAGCTCGTCTAGCTCGTGGAAGAAGTGTCTCCCTAGGAATCTGTGCCTTTTGTGTTGGAGACTAGGGCAGTGGCATAGGAAGTGGGTTGTGTCCCCAAGCGCTTCCTCATCACCGCAGCCTCTACAGAGTTCTTCTTCTGTCAAGCGTAGTTTCTTCATATGACACCGCAGAGTATTGTATCCCGTTAAGATACCTACGAGGATGGACAGAGATTTCCTATCCTTTCGTATTAGACTCTCGGATCTAAATTCATTAAAGGTTGGCCATAGTATTCTTGTTGTATGGCAGGTTTCTAGTGCGGTCCATCTAGCGTTCGCCTCTTCTGTGGCCTTTCTTCCTGCTTCGAGCTTGAGTGAGCAAGTCGGGTTGTTCACAGAGGGATCAGCTTCTGCTAATATAGCTGTTGAACCTAGCCTAGCCAATTCGTCAGCTTTCTCGTTGCCAGGAATGCCTTCATGTCCCGGAACCCAACAGAGCAATACCTTGTGCTGAGTGCCAAGAACCCTGAGTTCTTCGCGACAGCTTTTCACAAGCTTTGATTTTATTTCTATTGCAGTTAATGCCTTTATTGCTGCCTGGCTGTCGATAAAGATGGTAATACCATCAGCTGGTATTGCCCTTATCGCAGACTCACGGGCTGCTGCTGCCACTGCCAGGACCTCTGCTTGGAAGACGCTGCTGTGGTCGGGGAGGCGTATAGATTTTGAGAGACCAAACGCCTCGGAGAAGACGCCTGACCCCACCCCGGTTTCCATTTTAGATCCGTCCGTAAAAACGGCTATGGATTGCGTGTTAGGCACTAGTCCGTCTCTCCATTCTTCCCTGCTGGGATAGGCGCTTGAGAATGGTCTTGTAAAATCTAAGTATGGCGTAATGTAGTCTGTGTTTGGGCCATAGCCAAAATATCTCTTAAGGATCGATGAATGACCCGTTTCATTCAGTATCCAGTTTACTGATTGGCTTATTCTCATGGCACTAAAGGCGGCTGAGAGTTGTATGAAGATGTCTGCGGCAGCAGGTTGAGGACAGCCTCAAGACCTGCGGTTGGAGTTGTTCTCATCGCACTGGTGGTACCAATACACGCTAGTCTTTGCACTTTCGTAACAGCCTTTAGATAGGTGGTTTTGTTGGTTGCCGGCCACCATACGAGGCCTTACTATAGCCTTGTACATCCACAGTTTAATTTTGGGGGATGGTCCCCAGGTTTTTCCAAAAATTCTGCTGCAGGAGTAGAAGGCTACTGTGGCTTTTTTGATTCTTTCATATGTGTTCAGTTTCCAATTTAGTTTTTTGTCCAGTATAAGTCCCAAGTATTTTGTACTGTCAAATATTCTGAGGGGTGTACCGCCAACAGAAGGTGCGACAAACTGTGGTATTATCCTTTTATTTGTGAATATAACCAATTCAGTTTTCTGGGGATTTAAAGTTAGGCCACAGTTCCGGGCCCAGCTGTCGAGGGTTTTTAGAGCGTCGCGAATTTGATCGGAGAGTGTTGGAAGGAATTTACCTGTTGCCAACAACACTACGTCATCGGCATAAGCCGTTGTCCTGACGCCACTGGTTCTAAGCTGCATAAGCACCTCGTTAAGAACAATAACCCAGAGCAGTGGGGATATAACCCCACCCTGAGGAGTTCCTCTAGAGGCGTAAGCTTCTCGCCTAACACCCCCAAGTTCAGCTATAATATGTCTTTCTTCGAGTATGCTAACTATCCAGTTGATAATGTAATTATCAATGTTAAGCTTACTCAGCGTTCTGCGTACGGCATCCGTTTTGACATTGTTAAACGCTCCTTCAATGTCCAAGAAAGCCGCTGGGGTATATTCTTTATCACTTAAAGTTTTTTCAATTGTACCGACAACACAATGTAGCGCGGTTTCCACGCTTTTACCTTTAGTGTAGGCATGCTGGGCCGGAGATAGATCTTCCGGGCGTAATCTGCTACGAATGTGTATATCTATCAGTCGTTCTAATGTTTTCAGTATGAAGGAAGCGAGGCTTATTGGTCTGAAGTCTTTTGCGTTGGTGTGACTTGCTTTACCAGCCTTTGGTATAAAAATAACCTTCACTTCTCGCCATTTTCTTGGTATATATCCCTGTGTGAGACTGCCAATGTAGAGTTCTTTTAATACCGGAGTGATAGTGTTGACAGTTTTTTGCAACATAATGGGGATAATTTCATCGAGCCCCGGGGACTTGAAGGGAGAGAAGGATCGGGTGGCCCATTCAATTCTGTCGTCTGTGATCAGTTCACCAGGAAGGCTTGTTTGCCCCGTGATGTTGGAGCGTACTTCGGGGCAAGGCTGAGCGGTACAGCCCGGAAAATGCGTTTCCAGTAGCAGCTTTAAAGAATCTGAACAAGATTCAGTCCAGTTACCTTCGGAGTCCTTGAGAGTTCCCAGAGTAACTGGTTCTCTGGTTAGGATTTTCCTCAGTCTCGCGGTTTCTGAAGTGCTCGTTATATCATCACAGAAATTTTTCCACGACTGGCGTTTGGATTTCTGAATTTCATTCTTAATGTTTCTCTGACTAGCCTTGTATAAAACCCAGTCAGAGTCCAGTTTTGTCCGGTTAGCCGTATTAAGAAGTTTTCTTGTTTCTTTCCTGATAGCGGCCAATATCCTGTTCCACCATGGAGGTGATAATTTCCTTTTCCGTTTTACCATCGGACATACAGTTTCGAATGCCTCTTTAAAAACAGTAGCTATTTTCTCGGCTTTCAGGTCGATGTCTGACGGGCAATTAAGATTACCTACTTGTAAAAGATCCTTTCTTTCCTCAATCTCCTTACTAAAAAGATCCCAGTCAGCTTTTTTAGGATTTCTGTGTGACTGGGGAGGGTCACTGCAGTTGCCTACAAGGAATTCAATCAATTTATGATCAGAGTAGGATTCCACATTCAGAACGTTCCATTTATCGATGGTAAGGGTGTTGGAGTTATTTAAGAGCGTTATGTCTATGACCTCCTGCCTATTCCTAACTACAAATGTTGGTTCGTACCCTCTATTAGCTACTAGAAGATTGTTTCTTTTTTTTTTTTACATTTTTAAATTCATTTTTATTAATTTCTTCTTTAACTTACCTACTAGACAAAAACGATTAAATCTAATTTAAAACTAACATTTATCTTAATCTAGCTTACTGGCTCTTAGCGAGCACTCTAAACTTAACTATATCCTTAAAATTATTGCCTTTCGGCCTTAAATCTATCAATATTCATTTTTGTTTGTTTTTTTATTTCCAAGAAACTTTCTAAAACTTGAATTCTTTTATTATTTTTTTATTTACAACTACTTAAAACTACCTAAGCTACTTAATCTAATCTACCTATAATCAGGGTGGTGAGCAATCTCGATTGGTCACCGTCCTGATCGCGTACATGGGCGCCTGACAGCCGCCCACAAGGGTTCATCAGTGCCTCCGAGACTCGAGCGAGGCTATAAGCGCCGCTCGAGTCTCGGCAGCACTATCATGCTGGCTAGCCCGGCCCCTCCCAAAGACCCCCTACTCTAAGCCTAAACCTACAAACTAATAACTACCTTAAAACTAGGGAGGATGCTACGATAGTAGCGCACCGGCCCGGGAGAGCGTATCAACCCTCACCTCTTCTTCAAGCCACCAAAACTCGGTGAACTGCTTCAACGTATCGACCCTGTCCCGATCCGCAATTGCGGTGCTAAAACGGAGGAGCTCTTGAGCATTGGCGGCATACCCGTCGTGGATGAGCCGCTTATCCCTCGCGCCGCGGTGGCTGTGGTACAATACCGGCACACCATCTTTTGTCTGGACTAACCCTTTCATGTCTACATGAAGAAATGCATCAGGCGGAATAAAGCCAGACCGAAGCGTACTCTCGTGGTACATTAAATTGGGGTAGTAAGCCCCTGAGATCAGGTTATTATCACTGGCCATCGCCCTTGCGACGTGCCTCCGAATCACCTTAATAAGGAAATTGTCAATCCTATTCAGTCGAGCCCCATTGTATAGGGTCCTGTTGGGATAGTATTTTATGTACTGCGATTCAGGAGTTCTAAACAACCCTAGACAGGCCCTGAGACATTGTCTCTCAAACACCCGAATCTTTTCCATATAGGACCGCGCTATATTGAACCCCATGGGACAGCCATAAGCGATGATAGGCCTTATAAGGGCCACGTAGCAAATGACCTTCACCCTAGAGTCAAGTTGACTGCTGCGAAACAGTCTCCTTGTCAGAGCGTAGGCCCTCTTAGCCCCAGCCAGACAAGCAGCTATATGTTTGTCAAAATACAGATACTGGTCGAGCCAGATGCCAAGATACCTCACCACGTTTTTCACCGCCAACGGCCGCCCCTGTGGTCCAATAATTGTTAATTTTCTCCAGTTTTTTCTGGTATCCCCAGAGGCCCCAGCCAATGTTGTTCTGAACAGTATTGTTTCCGATTTTTGGAAATTGATTTTCAACTTCCAATCATCGCAATACCTCTTAATTTGGTCGAAGTCACGCTGCAGAAGGATGTTAATGACCTCGATTTTTGGTCCTGACCTGTACGCCACTAAATCGTCCGCGTACGCTATAGCATGTCTGAGGGAACCCACCAGATCACTTGTGTAAATATTAAACAGGACCGGAGAATTCACTGCTCCGTTGTAAGCCGTTTTTAATTTCAAAACCCCTGCTCGAAGTCACGTTGCCAGCTTTGACAACGAACTTCTTTCCCATAAGCATGTCATAAATCATATACAGCAAAGGTTTTTGAATGCCCAATCTGGTCAGCTTATAGAAGAGCCCCTCCAATCATACGGTATCGAAGGCCTTCTCAAAGTCGACCAGACAGGCACCTGTGCATTGCTTCTTACTTTTATTCCACTGAATGTCGGAAACCAATTTCGACGCGGCATGAATAGTGTCATGCCCCGCTCTGAAGCCAAACTGGTTGTCCGGAATAATCTTATTTTCCTCAACCCATTTCAAAAGAGATCTATTGACGACTTTTTCGAATACCTTGCTAACATTCGGAAGCAAACTTATTGACCGGAGATTAGCAGGGTTCGTCCTATCTTTATCCTTTTTCGGGATAGGGTGTACCACCGCTATTTTCCACTGCTCCGGATAATATGCATTATTCAGCGCATTGTTAAATAGTGTGGCGAAGATATCTATCGCCTCTAGCGGCAGGTGTCTTAATACGACGTTTGGGACACCGTCCACTCCCGCCGACTTTTTGTTTTTAAGTGATTCAAAGATGCACCGAAGTTCATCTCTACTCACGAACAGATGAGTATTTTCATCGGCGATTGTGCCATTTGCACGGTTGTCGTCATTGAACCCGGTGAAACCGTTGTTCTCGGATCGCCAATCTTGAATTTCGGTCCGCAGATAAAAGTGGTTAAGAAAGGCCCTCTCTTCGAGGTCACGGTTACGGCGAACAGGGTTGTTCACCGTATACACAGTCTCAAAGAAAGCTCCCATCAAATTCACCCTCTCCTGCGGGTCTTCGACCACGTAAACCGTCGTTCGAGTCAGCACTTTCCGGACTTATGCCAGCAGTCAGTAGTGTCTGTCTGTTCTCGTTCGTCCGAGGTATTCGAACACATGAAATGTCGTTATGATCCTTCCGCCTGAACAGTTTATTTATTTGCGGGAACATTTTCGGACTACTGGCTTTTATAGCCCGAATTTTATTGCCCCAATACAAACTTACAGATTTTCTGTAATTTTCGGCGATCAACTGTTTCAAGTTTTTGATCATCGAATTCAGTGTTCTTAACTCGGGCTCGTTCCTGTCAGTGAACTGTCTGTGTAGCCGTTTAAGCCTCGAGAGCAGTCTACTCTTATGTCTGTACAGAGCATCGATTGTCGGGTTTCGATACTTTTTAGTTTGTTCTTCGTCCGTGGAACGTCCTACCCGGGGGATAGTCCGCTCCATTGTCTGTTTGATGACGACATTCATTTGCCGTAAATGATTGTCGATCTCATCGTTTGTTAGGTTCCTGTTTGTCGGTGGGTCGATCTCGCATGAGCGTATGTGGCGTTTTAACACTCTGGAGAAGCGCGACCACTGCGCTTTTCGGTAATCGAAAGACCGCACTTGGTCGTACTGCTCCAGCTGCGTCTGCTCGTTCGGGATCCGTATTACGGCGGCAAGTCCGTAGTGATCACTATCGTACTCAACCGTTCGTAAACAGTTCCGCGTGCTTAGATCAATGTTTGTTAGTTCCAGTCTTTCGTCAACTAGCGCCAAGTCCAAGAAAGAACCATTTCTAGGGAAAGACGGGATATCCGTCGCGTACAATTCGAGTTTGTACTCAATCATATTATGACGCCACCAGTCGTGAAACTGGTTGCCTCTAGGGTTCGGAATATCATTTCCCCATGCCGCGTGTTTAGCATTGAGGTCTCCGCCCAAAAAGTAATAATTATCTTCCGATTGAAGCTCTAAGCAACGAAAAAGCGTCTCGATCTCATTTAAAAATTCAATGCGTCGAGGAGATTCCGGTGCGTAAAGCGACACCACATACATTCGCCTCTGGGTATTGAGGGGAATGCATACGATGCATGCTTCCAACACTTGGAACCTGCGCACGTCTCCGCTGTATATGACCTTATGGCGCAAGCCTTTACGTATTAAGATAGCGACACCACCTCCCTGTGTGGAGTTGGGCCGGTCTCTTCTAACTACATGATAATTTTTGTAGCCTTATTTGTGCTTCGGCGTTAGCTTAGTTTCGCTAACCAAAAGTACATGTGGCTTTTCGACTTTCAACAGATTGGAAAGATTGATCCTTCTCTCGATCCGGATTAGTGAATTAACATTCACCGCAAGGATCTTTAAGTTTACCTCGTCCAGCGTACCCATCATATTTATGGCGCGGCAGACTCGGCAAACAGCGTCGAATAGATCATGTCTATTCGAGCCGCATGCTCATTTAATTGTTTCTGGAAATTGTCGATCTTTCAAATCCAGATCCGCTTCCGGTGTAGGAACCTTCGGCGCGCTTTTTGTGATTGTGCTACCCGGTCCAGATACCATTTGGGCAAAGGACACATTGGGTGCAACAAAATTAGAGAACGAGCGACTCTTTCGACCCTTCTCTTCTTCGGACCTCTGTTTTCGAGCCTGCACATTCTGTTTTACCTGCTGATACTTGGGACATCCCCTGAAATTAGCAGGATGTCCTGAGCTGTTGCAGAGTACACACGAGAGCTGGCCTCGATCTTCTAACCTATCGCTACCTAAAGCACATTCCCCATGTTTGTGGTCCTTGTTGCACTTAACGCACCTGAACTGCATGTGGCAGTAAGCTGCGGCGTGCCCGAACCTCTGGCAGCGCATACATTGAAGTACACGATCTGTCCTCTTTAATTTTTCCCAACGTACTGCATGATAGTACAGGAATCTGATCCTTTTCAGACTATCAATTTTGCTGTCGGGGGTTAATTGAACCAAAAAGAATGGTAATTTGCGGCTACCACCCCTGTCCGCAGGCGAAGAAAACGGCTTGAACCCCACGAACTTAAGGTCTTCGCACTCATAATTCTTAAGCTCGTTTTCGAGCTCCTCTATCTTTATATTGGGATCGATACCCTTAAGCAGCACAGTTTGTCGCTTTTCTCCTTTTGGAGTGTACGTGAAGTACTCGGTTTTCGCTTTTTCCAGAGCGGTGCGCAACTTTTTGTGCTCCTCCATACTACTGCACATAATAATGTGTTTATTGGCGTTTAGCCTTTTAATATAAAATTCCTTAGTGACTAGCCTACATAACTTAATACTATCACTAATCTCTAGATGACTTACGTTGATTGGTGGGACTTTTTCCTTCTTTGGCTGTTTCTGTTGTTCTTGCTGTTGCTGCGGCTGCTGCTGTTGCTGCTGGTTCTGCTGCTGTTGTTGTTGTTGTTGTTGTATCTGCTGCTGCGGCTGTTGTCTCTGCTGCTGTTGCAGCGGTTGCTGTTTTTGTTGTTGTTGTTGTTGCAGTGGCTGTTTTTTTGCCATCTGCTTCTTCTGTTGCTGTTGTTGCGGCTGCTTAAGCAGTGCTTGTTGTTGTTGCTGCTGCTTAAGCTGTTTTTGTTGTTGTTTGTGTTGTTGCTGCTCAGCTTGAAGTTGCTTAAGCTTTTGTTGTTGCTGTTGCAACTTTTGCTGGCGCAATTTCTCCCTCTTTTCGAGGAGCTCTTTGATCAGCCGATCAAGCTCGGCTTCCTCGTCTTCATTGTCGTTTTGTTGTTGTTGTACTTCTTCGGCGTTCAGTAATTGGAACGAATTACCTTCGCCTACATAACGTCCCTCGCCCCCTTCGGACTCGTACGAGTAGCTGAGTCCATCGGAGTCGGCGCCCTCTGTCTCCTGTGCTGACGAGGTTGCTCGTGACGTCATTTCCTCGTCTGTCTTCAACTTCCTCTTATGCTGAAGCTTTGTTGTCGGCTTCAGCTTCCTTCTCCGTTTTTCTGTTTTTGCCACTTCTGGTGACTGTACAAGTACATGTGCCAATGCTGCGGTACTTGTTGTTGGCCTATTTATGTCTATTGTTTTTGTTGGTGCTGGTATTGCCGCCGCACATTCTACTGTTGTGGATGCTGCTGTCTGCCTGGTCACGCGTTTAGGCAACGGGGCATCACCTTGCGAGACCTTTGGTTGGCCAGTGTCCATCGCGTGTTTGCACTTCCACTTTTTTTTTTTTTTTTTTTTTTTATAAGTATTATCATTGTATATGAAACTTATAGTAGTATCATCACGGCAATTTTTTTATTTCTGTCCCCAGCCGCCTAGGGGGTGATCGATCGTTTCTCCCGAGAGAAGAAACATTTGTCCACTCCTTCTGAATAGAGTAAATAATAGCGTAATGAGTGAGTTTATGAGTGACTTGAAGAGTGCAAACAACAACAAACCGGTTTTGGCGTACTCGCACGAAACTAAATAAGATAATGAGCAATATACAATGGTAGAGGTGATAACTTCAATTTATGCTTTTCCACGTCACCCAAGAGGTAGCATATTAGTTTCTTGAATAAAGTTTTGATAATTGCATGTTCTGGAGTTGTGTGAAGTTACCGTCGATGCAAGTTTAATCTTTCGATTAGTATCCATGATTTTTAAGCAAGAATCGTCAGTGAATAGGTTAGAGCAATTGCAAACTAATGGGGATGAAATTGGAACTGCATTTTTAGAAAGACATTTTCGAAGTGATTCAAATTTTAAGTCTTTGGTATAGAAATGGTTTTCACACATAAAGACATTTTTATTTAATGTGATGCACTGTGAATGTTTTATCCAAACATCTCTCCTATGATCATTGAGGAGCTTAAAATAAGGACAAGGAAAATGGAATTTTGAAATTATTACAGCCCTTATATGAGCATTTCGCCATTCTATAATGCTAAATAACTAAAGGGTCCGCCATCTAACTTTTTTTTTTCAACTAGTGATTATTTCGCGAATAGTAACACTTAGCTCATGTCTGATTTGACAGATAAATAGTTTTATCTTTCCGCTGAACGAATATGGTTGTGTATACGCTTGAACAACGCTGGGAAATATTGCGACATTACTTTGAAAGTCATGGTAATGTTGCAGAATGTGTGCGAAAATTGTCTACGGAAGGCTACTGCATGGCCTTCCGAGGCAGCCATTTGAATGAAATTATTTTCCATTATTAACCGGAAGGATTGTACTTTCAAATAAAAAAAGAAATTTGAGAAAATATTCGGTAGTTTTTTTATAGCATTTTCAAAAAAAAAAGTTATCTGTATAATTAATTAGAAATAAAAAAATACGAATGTATAATTGTTTTATTCGATGAAGAACAAGCCAAGAAGCACAAACCAAAAGCAGAACAAGAACAAAATTAAAAATTCACAGTAAAATTCCCCACAGGTAATAATAGCAAACTGTCACTGCACTTCACCAAAACATTGGTTGAAAATGAGCGATGAGTATCAATAAAGCCCACACACAAAAAAAAATAATCAAAAAACCGATTATTGAGTTGAAGCAGAGTTTATGCTGTACCTGTACTTGGACGAAGATGATATGGGAACATAATACATTATTCATGTTTCATTATTCACTCAGGCTCAAATTTTAGGACATTGAGTAAATTAACAAAAAATAAAAATTTGAATCTGAGTAAAATATGAAACAAGACATGTACAACCTCCCTTAGCAAATGGCCTTGCAGCACTGAGGTTGAGATATGAAATGCGATTGCTCATATCGGCGTTTGGTATGGTACACTCGCATTGCAACAAAGTAACTCACTTCGCTTTCGTATTTGACAAAATGAGCGAGAAAGAAATAGTATATTGGCATGTGATTGGTTTAATTTTAGAGTAGAACTATGCAAATTATGTGAGTGGATCTCCATTAAATTTAATAAAGAGAGCGTAATATTTTCAGCCCTCTTTGGCCTAGTAGTATCTCGCGCCGATAGAGGCATCACCATCGATTTGCCAAAGTGATAGTACTATTAGTTTCATATACAATGGTATTATTGAAAAAAATTGTTCCCCTGGGACTTGAACTCGGCTCCTCTTGCGTCAGAGCCTATGCTTAACTCCGCTGAGCCAAATGGCTTGTTGGGTTTCTATGTCCAAAAACACTATTTAAAATTTTTGCTTTCGCTTACACTTTCTCACTAACAAAGTCGTCTGTTCACTATGGATGCTGAAGAGCGACTGTACTAGAAGATTGTTTTCAATAATGCATTCAAAAACTGACTCACCTCGTGGGTTAATATCTCCGCTACCCCATTGTGAATGGTGGGCATTTGCGTCACATCCCATTATCAAGTCCCATCCTTCCTGTTCCGTTTTATGGATTAAGGCGTGGGTGATTGGAGCTGGTGGTCTTTCATCTTCGTAGGGCATATAGACGGCTGATATAATCAGTGGGGGAAGCCCCCTCCGTTCAAGTTAATATGCTTTCTAGCTACTATACATGTTCTATTCTTACTCTCCGCATTAAGCGGCTTGATGCTATAGGTGACTAAATTTTTATGGTTTAGCCCACGTATTCTGCCACGGGATATCCATGGCTCTTGCACCAAGGCGATGTCTATATTCCTGTCGCATAAGAGATAGATGAGGTTAGCACTGGCAGCTATGCTGTGGTGTAGGTTAATTTGTGCAACCTTCATTATGGTCTTACCTGATCAACCACCACCTTCCTCTCTCTTTCCGTTCTTTCCGTAAAGGGCCGAACCTTGCACCGGGTAATTCCAAAGCGAACCTTGTTGTTGAACCTCCTCAGCAAAGGCATTGATCTGTGGCTTAGCAAAACCACAATCTCGGTGCCTGTTTCTTTGAAGTTCGAGAGCTGCTCAAAGAGGGGTAGCTGACCCTCTTTGTTAACGATAGTTCCGTTAACACCATCAAGGATGCGCAACTCTGTGAGCCTCCATTGGTCTTTGCTCAACCTACGATCTGGCTTGCTGAAGTCTACTACCGCCACTTGGAGGTTAGGCTTGGTAGTCGCAGTTATTTTGGCCTTTTTGCTGACCCTACTAGAGGGTGGCGTTTGCGTGTCGTCGTGTCTACTCCTCTTCGAACTTCCCGCAATCGGCAAGGATGTTTGTCCGGAGACAACTTCCGCGCCGATTGGGGGTCGCTTGAGTCTGTCCGAGACTGAGGTGGATGGCAAAAGGCTTTCCGTCCTCGTCTCGACCAGTCTTCCAGCGGTTCGCCTAGTCGTCCCTGGAAAGCGTTGTCTGACGTCCGTACCTTTCGTGTGTCGGTCGGTTAAGTCTGGGACTTTTTTGGAGCAGCCTGCAGCTGGCTCGGAACCGGTTGATTTCGAGTCGTTTGCTAGCCGAAGTCTCTCATCAACTGAGGCGGGGAGCAAGCGGCTTCCCACCCTCGTCGTAAGAGGTCTTCTCTCCTTTTGTCCCCGTTTGTTCTTGTCTTCCCTAGTGGACCTTGCAAGCTTGAGCGTGCTGCGGGCTCTATCCAGAGCCGCTCTTTCCTTGTCCGTAAAGGATTTCGGATCACGCTTCCCAAGCCGCCGAATAAGACGAATAGCGTTACGTCTTCGATTACGTAGTGGTGTAATTGTTCCGTCCCTGGTCTTTTTCTGGGTTTCGACTGGATGGGGCGCGTCCCGATCCACTCTACCCGTCCTGACTACTGTAGCCAAACTGTCTGAGGTCGAATTTCCCTTATCCACAGGGCTACTTTCGCCTGACGTTGCCGGTAACGCCGATCTTTCCACCAGAGAAAAGCAGAGGCTTGTCTCTTTCGGATCGTTCAAAACATTCAAACGCGGGACGGTCCCGATCGTGGCTTGAACCTATACAGACCGCATTCGCCCATACATCTCTGCTATAGCCCTAAGTCCTAGGATCGCGAACGAATCGTACCTAGGCTCCACTATCCGCCACCTGTGGAACCACCCCCCAGCTCTTAGAATCAGACAAACCCTACAAGTGTTCTATTTATAAAGCTTACAAAAAAAGATGCAAAGGAACTGAGACTTTACTTAATGAAAAACACTCCGAATTAATATATTTTTAAGATTTGGAAGACGTTTTTAATGGTTTGAATAAGAGTTTCCTGAACAAGAGCCAGTTAACCAGTGTTTCAAACAGCGAAAAATATAAACTGGCATCGTATTAATTTGAACTTAAAATTCTATCTAGTAATATCATTTTTGGACATCATTCTGTACAGGACAGAATATTGCTTTTTATACACTTGGTCAGCAATATAAACTTATTTCCGGAGTTTTGTTTTCCTGTCTACTTTAATTGCATTTCCGGTCATTTGTGAAAACGTCTTGAATGTTCCGGTCAAACGTTTTCAGCTTACAAAAATGTACCTCTATTTCATTCAACTTAAACAAAAAAAAAAAAACAGTTTAACCTAAGGCGAGGTCTTCTCTTTTGTGTTATCCCTCCGGTATAGAATTATACAATATAAAGGCGGGAGAATGTGTATCCATTCGCTGTATTTGTTTTAGATATTCAATTTTTCCTGGTAAAAATCCATTGGCAACAGATGGAGCTCACCAACTCGAATAATACCATGGCTCTACATTTTGACTATAGGACCGATACTAACGTAAAATGAACTATCTGCATAAGTCGAACTATCAGGTTACTTGTGCATAAGTGAAGCACAGCACATTTTTTAGTAAATAATTTGTTGCTAGTACAGTCGATATTCTCAAAACAATATATGGCCGCACGCTTTCATTTTGAATCGCTTCGGAAAACATGGACTACACAACTGAATTGTTAATCTTTGACAAGAGACAAGAACTTTCAGGAGTCCATCCTTTTCATGCCATTTTAAGATGGTGAATTCTTACTAAGGCAAGTCGGCTCACTTTATGGGTCAAAAAAAAATCATAATTTTTCGCGGCAGATATATAAGCATCTTTTGGGATATCCAATCAGCTATCGAATCGTTGGAATTCATCTCAAATAAATTGAAAGTAGCTCTGGGCTGCCGATGGTCTGAATATTCCGACAACTCTAAGATTTATTGTTCTTGTTTACCTAAAAAATTATTTTAGGCATTATTTTATTGGAAAATAATTTTTTTTTTAAATTATGCATTTTTTCGTAAAAATTGGTTGGCAACGCTGCACGTTCATAAGTGATATGTCCCCGGGTTGAGACATTAAGATTAGGAATGCGACGTCGTCGAATCGACGAACATTAGTCTTTTAGGTTTAAATATTTATAATTGTGTTGGAGTTGGATTGGATCGTACTAAGAAATTTGGTTTAAAAGCCAATTCTTAATAATATTATCTACAGTCTTAATACAGCGCAGTAGATAAATGTATGTACTCATTTAAAAAGTTTTGATAACTTCATCCAAACGAACTTTTTCTATTTTTTTAGTTTTTGTTTACATTTTGTTTTTATGTGGCTATAATTAAGATATAATTTAATCAACTTATTCAGTAGTCTAGTGTCTGTGTAAGACCTAGCTTATGAATTTTGCAGTCTGAATTAAAGTTTTTTTTTAGTTTTAAGAATTAAGATTCAAGAGGATTCACCTCCGTTGCCTCGCCATATCAGTAGTAGAAGTATTCACTTATAAAATTAAGTTCAAAGAATATAAAAAAAATTTTCATATCTTGACGACAGTGCCGCCTATAACGTGGAATATGTAAGGAATATAAGGCCAATGTTTGCGCTTATATAGTTATTTATATACCTACATACTACTGACTCAGCGAACTTCGTTCCGCCCAAATTCGTTAATGCAATGCAAATAATAACTCCGAGCAAGCACAATGCAGATGCTACTATGTTATCGGTCAATTCAAATTCTTAATTCAAAAGTTATATTAAATATGGCGCTTGGAAATAGAAAAAAATTATAAAAAAAAATTCTAAAGTCCGCTCTTCTAGTGACCCCTTAATTCTACCAAGTATTTATAGAAATGAAACAAATTTAACAAAGGTCACTTCTGCTAGCTATTGTGACCTAATTTTGTTTTTTTTTTTTCGCCAGCTTCAAGTTGTTCTTAATGTGAAATAAATAAACAAAAATTGTTACGATTTGACTTAGAAAGCAAGGGGAAATTCGAAAAAGTAAAAACGATTGTGATTTGTCTAATTTGAAAAATGCCACTTTGATTGATTATAAAATAACTATTTGCTCACTTAAAGTTAATTTTTTTCTAATTTAGACAAAGAGTTAAATTTTTGGGAAAAGTCGTATCTAAAATGCTTTTATTATTTTAAGACCAATACAAAATAACTGAAGTATAGCAATGTCGATGTGTTTATATCAAACCGCAATGATTAACGTATCCGCCAATCTTCCGCTTTTTCACTAAAGTGTTTTACGGTACACGACGTACAAAGCGGAATGTTTGCTCACTCGTGAGCACGCCACATACAATTGACCATACAATGGGAATTCAAGATTGATGCCACAAATATTGATTGGGATTTATTATTTGTAATAGTGAAAGCGAGACGTACGGGAAATTGAAGACGCTCAAATACCAATGGCAAATCGTTCGGAATAATCGGAATCTGAGAAATGAGAATGTTTGCCTTTGAATTTTCCACTCAAAATCGTCGCTTGAGATTCTTACCAATTAAATCAAGCGCTCCATTACAAAGTTTCGTTACATTGATGTTGCGCAACAAAATTATAACTGTAACTGTAACTGACTTGCAATTTCAATTTCAAATTGTATAGCGGTAAGCCCAGAAGCCAGAACATATTATAAAGAACTCAAAAATTATAAATTTTAAATAATTTTTGTTGTATTGAAAGTGATACTACGGTTTTTCTATACAGTATATTTTTTTCAAAGTGCGGTCCTATTGTCAGGTTTGAAGACAAATCCATCGCATCTAATGGAACCAATTCCATTTTGTCACTCGGACAGCAACGCGTTCAGTGGTGGCATACAATAGTCATCGCCCTATTATGTCTCTTAGGCATAATTCCGATGGGCTTTGAGGAATAATTTTGAGAAAAAGGGGCCAGGGCACAAATCCTCATTCTATAGTCCTTCACGTGGGCGCCCGCCTGAAAATGGCTAATCAGGTTAACTGGTTAGTGTCAGCCAAGGATCTACGCTAACGTCTTAATCGTTCGTCGTGATCCATTTAGTTTGAGGTTGGAATACACCATTAAATCTGGGGCCGGGTTAGAGGCGTTAACCGCACCGTACCAGGACCGCCCAGGCTGAGGGCCCCAATAAACTATAGCTCAGTCGCTAACGGTGTACTCCGGATATCAGGCGCCCTCCGGTTTCATCTAGCCTTATCTGCGCATGCGGGGCTCTGTGTGGATGGACGGCATTTCCCTAGCTACTCGTGGGATCAAAAATTGAACAAACAAATAATAAAACCTTAACTGATGGAGATAAGGAAGATCTTATCTCTGTCTGTCAGCCTATAGCTGAACCCAGTCGTGATGGACGGATCGACCATCCTGAACGACCAATTGTCGACAGCGACTTAGAATCCGTCGACACGGTGAGCTCTGTGCTCACGGAGGAGGCCTATAGGAGCTGTTCTTACGCTCCTGAAACCGATTCCATTAAAAACCTGGGGATAGAGAAACTATCCCTACAAAGGAAACGTTTGACCACCTCCAGTAAGAAGAGACTAAGACGCATTTTTGGCATACAAAGAGGCCCTGGAGAAAGTCCTCAACGAACCTTCGAACAAAGAAGCCTCCTCAGCCAACAAACGCCCTCGGTCTAGTACCAACTCTCCAGCTGGGCCTAGTAAGAAGGCGAGGCCCAATGCTCCACTGTTCGCGGAAGTAGCACGAACCATTAAAGTCGGGCTCCTACTGGATAACTTTCAGGATGGTCACCTTGAGCCAGTACACCAAAAAGCGGTGGAAGATGCCATCATCAGGGAGGTGAATAAGCTCCCCGACGATGAACCGATAGAAACGGTCAAGCCTGTTCCTCCACCCGCCCTGAAAAAAGATAAAGGAGACAGGCCTTCCTCCTCCTCCAATTTCTCTGCCAGACCACGCGACCCCGACCCGACTTGCAAGGCGGCTCAATCAGGTTCCAGACAGACATTGTCTGGCTCTTCCCGAAGACCCCCTGATAAGAGTCGGCCCCCACATGGTCGGGACGACAGAATAAGAGGGGGCTCATATAAAAAGGTACCCCCTACTCATAGGAAGATATGAAGGTTGTTCAAATCAACCTAAGGCCGCCTCGGCAGTTTTAACAAAGACCTTTAACTCCAACGGTCTTAACGTTGCCCTCGTGCAGGAACCATGGACTAGCACAGACGGCAAAATTCTAGGACTCTCAATTCCTACAGGTAGGATTCTTTATTCCATCTCATCCAGTAGACCTAGAACATGTATTATTTTTGATAATAACACGAACTTCTTCCCATTGACTGAGTTAATTTTCAGTGACCTCACGGCTGCCATGGTGAAGATTAACAACACCAAGAGGGTTGTCATAGCATCCGCTTACTTCCCCGGTGACTCCACTGTATGCCCTCCAGCAGAAGTAGATAACCTTCTCCGTTATTCGCAACACACCAGGACAGAAATTGTTCTCGGCTGCGATGCAAATGCACATCATACAACCTGGGGGAGCTCGAACATCAACAATCGAGGTGAGTCCTTAATGGATTTTATTACATGCAATAATCTTAACATATGCAATATCGGGAGGGAACCAACCTTCCTCAACGTAGTCAGAAGAGAAGTTCTAGACCTTACTCTAGCTACTTCCTCATTCGACCACCTAATATCCAACTGGTATGTGTCTTCTGAACCGTCATGTTCAGACCATCGACATATCAGATTTGAAATAAACGAAACGAATACCACAATTTCGTCATTCCGTCCAAAGAGAAATACCGACTGGGCTTCTTATAAAGAGGACCTAAGTCAGTCACTCAATGGAAAAATATCTCAAATTGATACTCAAGATAAACTAGAGCCCTCTGCCGAACTGGTAAGATTATATTATATCTGCCTTCGAGGAAAACTGCCCCCTGAAGGCAAAAAAGCTTAAAAGGGAAACCATCTGGTGGAGCAAAGATCTCGAAAAACACAGATCAAGAGTAAGGAAACTTTTCAACAAAGCTAAACGCAATGGTGACTGGCAACCCTACTCTAGTGCTCTAACCAACTACAACAAAGAAATTAAAAAAGAATCATTTAGACGGTTTTGTGAAGATATTTCTGATATTCCTTCCAGCTGCCGACTTCATAAAGTTCTTGCCTCTGACAGAACTATCTCATTAGTCACACATGCCGATGAGAACGGTCGTCAAACACAAAATAAGAAAGAGACACTTCATCTCTTACTTAGAACACACTTTCCCGGATCAACTATAATTGATCTTCCCTCATCAAACCTATCCCCCCGACTCGAGCGGATCTGCCTGACGAGAGGGGACTGGAAAATTGCGAAACAAATCTGCGATCAGAATGCCATTAAATGGGCCATAACTTCCCTGCAGCCTTATAAAGCAGCAGGAGAAGACGGCATATTTCCGGCACTCCTGATGTAGGGAGTTGAAATACTTTCACCCATATTCACCAAACTATTTAGCTGTAGTCTGGCCTACGGTCACATACCGGAAGCCTGGCGTAAGGTTACAGTTAAATATTTACCTAAAGCAGGGAGGAATTTGGATAATAATTCAGACCCGCATCGATGATGTGGAAATCTCATCACTCACAACTAGAGGGTTTCCTCAGGGGGGTGTCCTCTCGCCCCTCTTATGGTCCCTTGTCATTGACGATTTACTCCAGTCCTTGACAAATCAAGGGATCTATGCCATAGGATATGCCGACGACGTAGCAGTCGTTGTCAGTGGCAAATTCGAAAGCACGGTCTCAGAAATACTGCAATTCGCCTTATCTGCTGTTCAGAGATGGTGTAATAAAGAAGGCCTTTCTGTAAATCCAAAGAAGACAACGGTAGTCCCCTTTACAAAACAGAGGAAATCAGATCTCTTTATTCGCCCCACCATGTTCGGCGAAACCATTGAATTCTCTCGGGAAGCCAAATACCTGGGAGTTATACTTGACAGGAAACTTTCATGGAATCAGCAGATTGAACGTACCGTAAACAGAGCCACCAAATCTTTATGGATCTGTCGTCGTGTCTGCGGTAAAAACTGGTGTCTTAGACCTCGGATGATACACTGGCTTTATTCGCTCGTCGTAAGACCTGCGGTCACCTATGCTGCTGTGGTTTGGTGGCCGAAGACTAACGAAGTCACTACAGTCAAAAAGCTAGAACGATTTCAGCGTATAGCTGGAAACTGCATGACGGGCTGTCTTCGCTTCACTCCGACCATGGCACTCAATGTCATCCTTGGTCTAACACCTCTTCAAACGCACATTCAAATGGAGGCTAGACTAAGTATTCACCGCCTGTACCATTCGAACAACTTTGACCCATATAGCTATTAGGGAAGTCATCTGTCTTTACTCGGCACCATGGAGCCTTCAAACCCATTCAGCATGCCTCTTGATGCCATGCTTCCAAAATATGGCTTCCACAAAAACTTCTCCATAATTATCCCTCCTAGGGATGAATGGGAAAAATATAAACCCAGTCCCTCTCGTCTTGATATCATCTGGTACACAGACGGTTCTAAGATGGAGTCAGGGACTGGCTCTGGAATCTACGGTGAGTCGACCCAGGTGAACTTGTCAGTCAGCCTTGGTAAAAACTTATCAATATTCCAGGCTGAAGTCCTTGCAATTTACCATTGCGCTAGAATAAATCTAAGTTCTAACACACGGGGTAAAACCATATTTAACTTTTCAGACAGCCAAGCAGCTCTCAAAGCTCTTGACAAATCTGTAATAAAATCAAAACTTATCTTAGAAACATTCTCAGCCATCTACAAGCTCTCTAAGAAAAACCAAGTCATCCTCCATTGGATCCCAGCCCACAGAGGATTTGAGGGTAACGAATCAGCTGACTCGCTGGCCAAAATCGGAGCTAACACTCCACTTATCGGACCTGAACCCTTCTGCGGAGTCAGCAAAAACCATTTCAGGACCTACATTAAGAATCTTTCTCGCATCGAGTCGAACGAGATCTGAGGATCCTTACAGGAATAATCAGTAGCCATGGTCACGTCAAAAAACACCTCCACTGCATTGGCGTCTCACGGGATCCTATCTGCAGGCTCTGTCTTGAGAGTGATGAACAAAAAAGTTTCAATGACCTATCTGTCTTGAGAGTGATGAACAAAAAAGTTTCAATGACCTATCGATCAACCAACATTTCGCTAACAAATTTAATCACCTTGTACGAAAGGTTCGTTGTAATGTACCATAGTAAAATATGTAATTTTTGTCTTTTTCACAAAAACGGCCTAATTTTTTTGAAAATGGTTTTATTTTGTTTTAAAAGGTATAATTTTTTCAGGTTTAGGCACAAAAACTTCGATTCGGGTTGGCATCACTGATCTGGTCTTATGCGACGTCTCATTTCCTTTCTGTCGACTTCTCTATGCGCTTTGCGTTCTTCTTCAGTTTGGCTTCGTTGATATATTTGTTGTTGACTTGCTTGCCTTGTTCGTCGGCCAATATTTGCGCGTCGTGGCCTTTTCAAAAAATTACTCAAATTTACTCTTCAATAACTATTTTGTCCGCGTTTAAACTTTTTATATATAATTTTTGCCTTCAATCAACTGTACAAAAGCGATGAAACTGTTGATCCTGTTGCCTGTTGTCACAACGTACGTAAACATGAACGTCATCTATCATGAAGAAGGCTACATAAAATCGCTCCACACAAAATGTACCTATGCAAAAATTTCTTCATAATTTTTTTTTTTCGGGGATTTTCGGGAATTTTCTTGTATATTCTTCTTCTTTGGCCGGTTACCAGCCCGAATTTGTGCGAATCATCGAAATCGGTCCAGACGTTCTTGAGTTATAAGCTTAGTAACGAACTTCACTCTCTTTTATATATATACCTATAGATTATCAAATATCTATTTAATTTAGGTTTGCCATATTTTTGAAACGACTAACCGGGACATGCCAGAGAAAACAAATTTTAAAATTCGTATTTGAAAACAGTATTCAACTTGTTAAATTAAAAGCTTAGACATAATATTAGGTTTGTTTGACGTGCCTAGCACTAGTGCCCACACTAGTGCGCACTGAGGAGTATCAGCTGATTTCCACATCTGCTAAAAGCCCTGCACAACCCTGAAAACTCGGCTACTATATCGAACGCAAAATATGTTCCCCTGAAGTCCGCCAGTTTTTGAAATTGAAAAATATTTATCTTTTGGTGAACGAAGTGTTATCTTCACTTTATTTTTTGTTTATTGTTAAAAATGAGTGAACTCAATTCTTTTGAATGCCAAATTTATTTGTATTTACCTTTATCACGAGTGAATGACAGCAAGCGAAATGACAGCGCAACTCAGCACTGAATTCTTGCCCCGACAAATTAACTGGGGTTAGTTCAGGGCACAACTAGGGTTCCCTAGAAGTCATGTCAAATACAGGTTTTCAGTGCCAGGTCGAGTTGAGTGCTATATCGAACACGTTAGGGTTAAACCAGTGCGCACTAGTGCGCACTAGGGCCCACGTCAAACAAACATATTAATACCATACAAATTTCATGTAAGCATTTCTCTCCAGGAAATTTATAGTTATCCTACCACATAAGTGTATAATAAAAAGGAGTTAACGATTTCTGAAAAATAAGTTTTATATATTACGTATTGCTCGAAGCAATAGTTCGTGAAAAGAAAACATAATTATTATTAATCTGTATAGAGCATTGCATTTTTATGAAAAAATTTAAAACCGGGACCAAATGCCAAACCGGCCGGGACGCCTGAACAGCAGCCTCAAACTGGGACTGTCCCAGTCAAACCGGAACGTATGGCAAGTCTACGTGTATTACAACGTAATCAAAGTGGATTAATTGTCATAAGACTTGGTTTTAAAATATAATTTGTATACCTATAGACTCGGCTAGACTGTAAGACTAAAATACTTAATTTTTCTATTCCAGTTTAAAGATCAGAACAAACCGCTTAAAAAAAAAAACATTTTCATAAAATATGCATTCAATAAAATTTTTCGTGCATTGCCTTGCTACATCAATAACACTGCGGTGGTATTAAAAGAAAACACCCTCCAGCTTCTTAATCCAGTATACGATTCCCAAAACTAAATTTTGTTGGTTTCTGTTTTCAGGCTTTATTCTTGCATGCATTAAGTTATCCCCCCTTTTGTATAGACAACCTATTGAATCAACGGCGTAGCTAAGGTGAAGGTAATTTGTTTTGTTACTTTTGTTTTCGAAGGACTCTCAGCGGCAATTGCTTCAAGTGTTGTAGCAGATATTGTCTTTAGTGTGAGTGAGAGTGATTATCTTCTTGTCAATTTAATTGGACTGAATCAATAAGGACGCGTCAATAGATTGCCTGAAACGAGTTTCCATTTCAAAGCAAACAACTCGCGCAATTATCCTTTGAAATTCAACACTGCAGCAGAAACGTACCTCAATTTAATTGGAATATACAGCAGCAGCTATTACGACACTCTGATGCCAAATAAAAGGGTTCTATTGATTATTATTGATGTAGACACTGAGAAGGGAGAGGAACATCTTTCATCATTGTTTAATCGAATATCCCGGAGCGAGTTTTTATCAAATTTGATTCATGAGCTTGTTTTCCATCCTTTGAGCGGTTATCACGAAATCGAATAAAATTTTATTGAATTTCCATGTTTCGTATAAGATTACAGACATTTTGTTTTTTGTTTCTTCTTCCATTGTAAATTGTTATATCCGGTATCTCTTAACAATATTACTATAGAAAAGATACGGTTTGTGGGCAGTGAATTATCAACAAAGTTACAGAACGGGGATGTGTGTCTGCTCATGGCTGGGTATAAAGATTTTTTTAAATTCTGTGCGATGAGTACTAAGGGTGGAAGAACTTTAAGGGCTCGTAAAAGTGTGTGTTTCTTATTGAATAGTTAAAAGTTTCAGTTTTGTTTACTCCTTACCAGCATTTGGCATTCTACGACCTCATATAACAAATATGCGTTGGTAAAAAAAGAATGTGTTACTTCATTCTGCCTGCATATTCGCTAATAATTTCAGAGACGCCTTTTTTTAAAGACAGGTGAATGCATGGAATAGCCAAGCACCCGGCACATGCTACAGACATTTAAAATATCAGGTGCAGTGTGCCACGACCAAGAGTTGCTTTGCTGATGTACAAATATAACGCACAGAAAACATCCGTCGTGTATAAAAACCACAGACATGGAGTTGATGATTAAATTGTTAGGTACGGTTGATCGGACGCCTTTAGAGAAGAGTCCATCTGTCTGATAATTGAATAAACTAATTCAAGAATCTGGCGATATCAATCACCTTATTGAGTAGACGCGAAATATACAGATGAAACTATTTCATGGGTTGATGGGTTTAAGAAGGTGAATTGAGGTACTGCATTGCTGATGACGATATGGGAAGACTATTCAAGTTCAAATAGAATAGATAGTCTGCGAATGTCGAATGGGTTCTTACAACAATAGTATGAATAGCTATTGAAACACATGGATTACTTCTACATGCGTATCTAAAACTGCATTTACAGACGGGAAAGAGAGATCCGTTTGTCCGCAGTCAATGCTTATAAAGGCGTAAGAATGAGATTACAAATCAGACGCCTTATGTGTTCTACCCATAATTATGGATACTTACAACGGAAATAAACGCAAGTTCCGTGTACCAACATCTCTGCAATTACTTGAAGACATTTCTATTTCTGGTTAAAGATATGTGAAATGAGATTGGTAATTAGTTTCAGAAAATTAAACCAACACTATCAATCAACTATACGAAATGAATTAATAATTATCCGTTCATCATTCCCGGAAGCCATATTGTTTTTAGAACGCTGAATTTCGTTAGCTATCCCTATAAAATATCAACATGCGGAGCTTTCATATAATTCATACCACACATACAAGATGGCCGACCTAAACAAGTGTCAGGTTTGTTTTGTAATGTCAGACGACTGTTTAGTATTTCACATCCCTTTAATCTTCCGTGTAAGGAATGTGTGATCGTGAAAATGTAGCTATCTCATTACGAGCAGTTGGAAACATCAGCCAGTATGACCTAAGCACAAAGTAAACAAAAAAAATGTGATAGACAATAGAAGTGAATCTTCATGAACCTCGATAAATAGGTAACATATTGCGATTCTCGCCCTTGATCTTAAGAATTTTTAAACACGCAGTCGATCTCTTGGTTGTCTCCATGGCTAAGCATTCAGGCATGATTTCTACTTCCGGGTAATCTCCACACTATTGAAGAGAATGTTACGCTTTTTTATAATCTCAACAACTTTGTTGACAATAATACCTACTAACAAATGCTGTAAGACCGATGTCGCGATATAGGGATAGTCTAACAAAGCTAATTCCCCTGTAAACACGACACACCCATAAGAAGCTATAGTCAGATACTCGGGTCTATACACTATACAGAACGGACACAAGATGTTGCGTGCATTATGCCACTTTTATCTCTCATAACACATTCCGTTTGAGTTATCAATTTGCTCGGGCTGTATCAATGCTCAATCTCATTTTCTTTCGCCTTTTTGTTACATTGAAATTTGGAATTGCTGTCCAAAGTGCCATAAACTCTGTCTACTAAACTACCCCTCCAGTTTCCTGTAGCTTTTTCATTCGGAATTGATGCCCCACAAGTCATGGGAATTTTGAGAATTTTCACTTTTAAAGTCGTAGTACGTAACAGAAATCAATTCGGAGTGTTCCAGAAAAATTGAAGCACGGTTCCAATTACTTTATTTTTGCTACTAGCTGCGAAATATACTTTGAACGCGAAGGCCTTTACACTGAAAAAATTCTCGTCCATAATATCAATGAATGCCTTTCGTAGAGCTGAAATCCTTTCATTTAATGAAATATTCACTAACGCAATGTAAATATTCTTGAATATTTCGCTTGGTGTTATGACCACAACATTGTCTTCGTGAAACTGGATTCATTAACATTTGCGCTTCTAAATTGTTGTTGGAAAATTATGTGTCCGAATTTCACTGAAATTGTTCATAAGTGTATGAACGATTCTTTAAAGCGTCTTTTTGATGCGCTATTGATTGTGTCATTTAATGAACGATGCCCTTAAACCCATGAGACTATTCATTGGTTTTATGAAAGCGACTATTAACTGAATATAGTATTTCATTGAACTGCAAGCTACAACCGTTATGAAAAATGAGTCTTACTCTAGCGTTGTATTTATAACCAAATACTTAAATTGTAAGAATAAATTAATATTTCATATGAAAATTTGTTTGATTTTATGAATGGTTTCATTCGAAGTAAGCATTTTTTTTTTGTTTGTGACTTTTTCATAATCCGCATGAATCTTTTCATACATTGCTCGTTTTAATGTAATATTTCTTGCAAAATTTCAGGATAGAGTTTAAATATGCGGTGCTCAGTGCGTTTAAAATTTATTCAGTCGGTTTTCACCTTGTGATTTTTTTTCAGTTCAGATTTTAAGAAAGCAAATTTGTTATTGGACTGTTTTCACGTAAGTATTATGACTGTTAAAAACATGTTCATAAGGTGAAAAGTTTTCTAAGTTTTAGTTTATTAAAATCGACTTGTACTAGCATTATCTACAACTTTACTTGTTGGCCTGAGTATAAGAAGCGAAGTGGATATCGTTTGGTAAGCTAATTATTTTGTGAAATTAATATTACAACTATAATTACATCTATACCCATTTTTTATAAGATTGACAATGACTTTGGAATTGTTTTTGAAAGTCGCTCAGGAATCCTTACGTAATGGGTCGAACATTTTTTTTTTTTTAATTTAGATAACGCAGCAGTGAAGTCAATATGATGCTGCACACATAATCTCGGCCGTAAAAAAAGACAATACTGGATAGATCGTAGGAGGCTTTCATATTTTGGGGTATCATCGTCCAGGAGATGCATGACCGCATTGATGTTCGAATAAGCTTTTTTTTATGTTTATTAGATGTAATTTTCAAAAAATAAAAAATGTACAGCAAATTTAAGCAAAAATGATACTTTTTTACTTCTAATACGCTTTAAGGTTCAATATTATTCATACACTTTAAATACTTTTGTACTAAAATGTATGGAAATGTACATGTACATAGAAACAATGAATTCGTTTATAAAGGTAGTCTTTGTTCATATGAATATTTTCATACACGAATGAACGAAGACACATTGATTGAATGAACTCCTACTTTAGCTCAATTTCAATGATTTTTTCATACAGTCTATGCATTTTTTCACTGTCATCATGTACCTTTTTGGTTCAGTGTAGCGGCGTTGCCAGTTTTGGTAACCGTAGAAAATTTAAATTCGTTTCTAGGCATTCTTTGAAATTATGACATTTTATTTAATCGTGCTTTAGATCCTGGAAATATAAATGCGGTCTGATCGTTGTACACAAGTGATATAATATACTATCGCGACCTCTATACAGAAACTTGGAGTTAAAAACGCAATTTCTGTGCATGTGCAGGTACCCAAAACATTGAAGGCGTAGGGGCACAGTGGTAACTATGCTAGACTGTTGAGCGACTGGAGTTCGATCCCCGGAAAAATACAAATAACATCTTAAGTTTTTTTTCACTGTGCCACTTCTCGTTAAAGTTTGTAAGACATCTGAGATCCAGCCGTTCGAACTGGGCACAAAATTTCACCTTTCCTTTCATTTGTTCCAAAAATAAAATCTTACACAAAACGAATGCTTGTGAGAAGCTAGGCATGCATAGGGTAACCTTACGAACTTGTTCCATCAACTTAAATTAATTTTTGTTGGTACCCAACATTATCACCAGAAACAAAACTGAGACCCCCAACTCGCAATCCTCTTGCCGCTGGCCCCGTCAGTTTTTTTTTTTCAAATTCGCCATTTTGTTTTCCTATCGGTGCTATGTCATTTTAGAATCCGTGTGAGCTTCAACAAAAAAAATTTGGTGAATTTCTTTTGACAGAAGTCGAGTGACAGACTGTCAAAAATGGAAAACAAATTGTATTTTTCCTACAACAAATTGAAAGAATGTAAGTTTTCGCGTATTTTAAGTGTTTAAATTAATAATTAAATACATTTGTCTTACAGCTAAGGAAGAAGCCGACGTTAAGGTATTCGCTAACCTTACCATATATAATGGATCGCATCACAAGCTCCCACTCAAGATCATGCTAGAAAAGCCCTTGATTTGTCCACGATGTAGGAGAACACACGACATCAAGAGTGTATGGCCAAAGTCAAGGAATACGAAACACATATTGAACAGGCGAAAGTTGAACACAAGCGTATCGATCACGAAGAGCGTAGGAAGACCCTGATTGTAAGTTGGATTTGAATTAACATAAACCTGACGACGAATTGCTAACCATTTGTATCCACTTCTAACTATGAAGAGACCAAGCAACAACAGCATCGTGCCCAATATAAGTATCAATTGGCAAGGCGCCGCTATGAAGATCAATTGTCGCAGCAGCAACGTATCCAGGAGGACAATTTCAAAAAGTAAGAATATAGTTGCGTGAATTGATTCTTTAAACGTCTAAAGGCACTGCTGCTGGTCTGCCAAGGGAGCAACTGGGCGTCACAACTATTTACAAAGTCTTCGATTAGGCCAACACCAGTAATCGTAGTTTGTTGTTGTTCCAAAACATTATATAATATGTATTGAATATAAAATAAGTTACATGTAAAACTATCAGTACGTGTTATAACTTATAAATATGAAAGATGAAACGAATCTGCACTCTATTCTGGTGGAGCCATGTGTGCACTCCAGCCATGGAAACATTTTGTGAAGCGGTTCGACTCCTTGTTCTTCAGAGTGAGGAAAAGTTTGCGCGCACTTTCTGGTTGTTTGATAGATGTTGTGTTGAATACCTGGAATAAATGTTAATAAATGCATATTTGTGTAAACTGAAAGAGTTTATCTGTCGCCGGCTGTGTGACTTACTTGTGCGGATTTGTAGGCCAATTTGATTTCGACTTCACTGCATATGGAGGAATACTTGTCCGCCGTTGTCCAGTATCATGATGTCGTCGGCTAAATCGTGTTTTCGGCGACGGTGAAGTAGCCCTTTTCTTTGGAGCATAGGAAAAGTCGGGTGAAACTCACGTATCAGGGATGGGGTTCCCTCGAAATCCAGCTTGTTGTCAATCAAATACAGACGGCGCAGGTTCATCAGCTTAAAGATTGATGAAGGTAGAACTGTCAGCTAGTTGCGCGACTCAAGATCTCCAGCTTTTGCCAAAACTCGACCCCGGATGATTGTTCGGTTATTTCGTTATAACTCAAGTTGTAGCGAATTTCGCGAAAATCCAGTTCGGATAAGTTAGACAATTTGTCAGTGTAGGTAGTGTCAGATTTCAACCGTTGTGAGCTGTGACAGTGTTCAGAAGTACAGCTGTTTTTAAGAGAAGTTCAACTCAAATTTGGTGAATAAGTATATTATCTCAGTACATTTTCATCAATTTTCATATTAATTCTTTCAAAACATTCTGCATTTCTAATCAACCAAAGTACTCATTTACCATTATTGTTCCATTATAATACCAAAATAAATAAATAATATAAATGTAGGCTTTGAAACACGAGACACGTAAAAATAAAACAAATGCACATACGTATACTATGTTCTAAATTATATTTAGACTAACGGAGAAACTCTAATTTATACTTAATAACAGCAATGATATTAATCTTGGTATTTATAAATTATAACTAAACTCCAAAAGTATACTAAGCGACGTATATGATAAGCATATTCTACTCGATTTATGTTAAATGCCTTACGAATGTTCGCTTAAAATGTTTTAATTTGTTTATTATTCTTCAGAATTGTTTATTTTTCTTATATTGTCAGCAAAATATAAAACTATTCTTAAAATAAATCACTTCTAACAAATTTTTTTCAAATTTAACGGATAATATTCTACTAACGCTGCCAGCATCTTTGCCCACACCGGAAACCAGTTTGGAAGCAGCGGAAGTTTTGCTCTTTTTTTGAGCGTGTGTTGGTGACCCGGAATGTTTGAAGTTTCGTGACGTTTGTCGATACGAATTTCTATGTATCAATACTAGCGCAAAAAAAACGTCACAAGCCCATGGTAATATAGCTTGTAGGCAAGTAACGGAAAATCGGCCGGAGTTGGGGGTCTCAGTATTGTCTCCGATTATCACAGTTCTGTGAATATAATGTCGTCAGTATTGTGTGGCACGTCCTAGTACGTCTATCACCAGTGAAGGCTTTTGTAGGTTTTTCTTTGTGACCTGTTCTATAATATATTTCTTATATACTTAATAACCGCAGTCTAACACACAAGAGCCGTCCATATATGTAAGAATTTAAGACAGCTAACATATAATATAACATATAATTTTAAAAATGTTTAAGGTATGGGAAGTGAAGTGACACTCTCGCCTATTCTTTTTCAAATTCATTTGTTAATCCAAGTTCTAAATCTTACAACATTGTGAATTATGATCGGGACAGAAAAAAAAGATTTGTTAACATTTTAGTGTTGAACGCATCTCAGCCCCTATACACCTAGTTAAGTTCCTCAAGCTCTACTCGGACAACAAGCACACAACACAACAAAAGCCTACAATTTTAGTAACGTGTTGAACAGATTATGTGAAGCATGTGCGACGAACAACATAAACTAGTATACTAACGACACGTGTTGAACAATGCACTAACCTACGAATAACAAACGGATGAAATGTGTTGTTTACATAGAATTTAGAGCATCGTACATTAGAGTACAGCACTTCAGTCGAAGCTCGGGCATTTATAATTTGGTCCGAAAAGCCTTCTACTCCAAAACAAAAAACAATGGGAGTGCACAACTTAAGGTAGTTAGACATAACCGCAATAAGCTGAACTGAAGAGAAGTACATATACGTTTAATCCCAGGCTGACATAAGACTTTAGTGCCACCTTCAGTATCTATATTCCCGAAAAAATCCACGCATAAGACCAGATCAGTGATGCCAACTCGAATCGAAGGTTTTGTGCTAAGCCTGACAAAACTATGCCGTTTTCACAGGTTGCACAGGTTCACTCCGAAGAGTAGGTATAGCTAACAGAAGATTTCGTTCCCACTTTTTTGTATATAATTTAGTTTGACGTCGAGTAAGTCGAGCTAAAAATTGAAAAATAAGCATGACGCACAGTTACGAATGAAAGTGGCAAGAAGCGCATCGTTGCCGCTACATAAAAAAGACTCAAGACTGCCGAACGACTGGCATTTCGGTATAAACCAACAAAACTATGGTGGTGATGCGATAGCTATTGTGCCACCATTGCAACAAGTTGCTGTGCGAGAGGTAAAGTGGAATTGGTTCCATTAGATGAGATGGAGAAATTGAACTCCGACGATCGCAGATTTGTCTTCAAACCTGATAATACAACCGTAGTGTCACTTCCAATACAAAAATTATTTAAAATTTTTAATTTTTGAATTCTTTATAATATGTTCTGAAATGGAAATTGAAATTGATCAGTTATAATTTTTGATTGCTAAGAATCTCAAAACAAATGTCATGCAAACGACGATTTTGAGTGGAAAACTCAAAGGTAAACATTCTCATTTCTCGGATTCCGCTTATTCCGAACGATTTGCCATTGGTATTTAAGCGTCTTCAATTAAGTCGCAAGGACAATCGCATACGATTTGTGGCGTCCAACAAATAAACAAAAACATTCACGATAAAGGTGAGAGAAGTACATAGTTGGATTGTGTCGTACTGCCCTTATTTGTTTGCAGTCTCATATCAATGTTGATGTATGTTGGCCAGTCAAATATGTGTAAAAGCACGTGACTAAAGGCAGTGATACGGCGGTGTTCGAGATTCAGGCTCCTGATAAGTATGATCACTGATCAGGTGACTCGCGAATCATATTGACTATGATTGGCTAGATGTTTTTGCAATATTGAGTTCCCATGTTTTTTGCATGGTCAATCGCATGCGCTATGTAATAGAACAAAAAATGTTGTTGCGGAAGTTTGGCCAACACGTGAATCATTGCAATTTGATTGAAAAACGTCTACAATGTTATTACATACTATGGTATTTAATATAACTATTGAATATGATTGGCATGAATTAGATCCATTAGTTCAAACGAATGTTCCACTGTTCATACGAAATCGAACTTTGCGGTAGCAATTGCTTCTTCTGGAATAGCGGCCACATTGAGAAATATGACGTATGGCTCATTCAGCGTAAGAATTGCTGATAAACCTTCAAACTATTGAACAACCGACATGTTACATTGCGAAACACTCGGCAAAGACCAAAGTGTTAGTAGCGTCTTAAATCTTCTACTGGGACGAATGTTCAATGGCGTACAAACGCGTATTGGAAGCACTTGACAGAACATTGAAAGATCTGCACAATGAATCCAGGCGCGACGATTTCCGCCAAACGCTGAAAGTAATTACCAGATGACTGCCGATTAAAAAATGCTTGCCTCAAATCATCAAATCTGTGGCGCTATACAAAGAAACTTTAGCTGGCATCAAACATGATAGTTGCATTGCTCAAGACTTCTCCAAGCAATTGCTGACTATCGGTTCGGCCGTGTTCCTGTCGACGAATTGAGCGGATTGATTTCATTTCCTTCGAATTTTTGTAATTTAGTCTCATCGAAAGACGAGCATCAGCATCAACAAAGTATACCCGAATATCATTGCTAACCACAAAAATAATGAATGGTTGAGTAAGCCAGCAATTTAAGCGGCTAAGAATAAAAATGTGAATGACTTAAATAAACTTTGTTATTCAGAATCAATTCCTTGGTACTCTGCATTCATTTAAATCTTTTGACTTTATAACAAACGAAGACGAAGCAACCCAACTCACTTACTTACTTAGGTGGCGCTACAGTTCGGGGTGAACCAGGGCCTCAACCAACAAGCCTCTCCAGTTGGCCCGGTCCTTAGCTAACTGCCTCCGGTTGCGCACTCCAAGTTGGTTGAGGTCCTTTTCTACTTGGTGCGCGCCACCTAAGGCGAGGTCTTCCCCTACTGCGTTGACCCTCTGGGTTGGAATCGAAAACTCTGCGGGCCGGAGCGTTGATGTCCATTCGCTCTACATGTCCTAGCCATATCTCAAGCGTCCAATGCGCAGTTTTTTGACAAGGTCGATGTCGCTGTACAGCTCGTATAGTTCGTCGTTGAATCGTCTCCTCCAAAACCCGTCAACGCAAACGGGACCGAATATCTTACGAAGAATTTTTCTCTCAAATCGCCCAAGGATATCTTCATCCGCTTTGGGAATAGTCCATGCTTCAGACCCATACAGGAGGACTGGGATGATGAGGGTCTTATACAGAGTCTCCTTAGTCTTTCGGGAGAGGGCCTTATTACACAGTTGCCTTCTTAGCCCAAAGAAACAGCGATTGGCAAGAGTTATTCTCCGTTTGATTTCCGATGAGATGTCATTTTCAGATGTTATAGCAGAGCCCAGGTAGACAAAGTCCCTTACTACCTCAAAGTTATAGCTGTCTACTGTGAAGTTCTGTCCGATTCGTCGATGTTGGGTGTCCCTTCTTGTTGACAGCATATACTTGGTTTTGCCCTCGTTCACCGCTAAGCCCATTTTAGCCGCTTCTGTGTCTATACTTGCAAACGCGCCAGTGACAGTTCGCTGTGTTCTTCCAATTATGTCAATATCGTCCGCGTATGCAAGTAATTGTACAGACTGTTGAAAGATCGTACCTCGTATATTGGCTTGTGAGTTTCGCACAATTCGTTCAAGTATGATGTTAAAGAAGTCACATGACAGCGCGTCGCCTTGTCCAAATCCTTTTTTGACATCAAAGGTCTCGGTTAAGTCATTACCGACCTTGATGCAGCAGCGAGATTTCTCCATCGTCATGCTACACAGACGGACGAGTTTGGTAGGGATGCCAAAACTAGACATGGCTCTGTATAGCTCGTCTCTATAGAAACTGTCATAGGCGGCTTTGAAATCGATGAAAAGACGGTGAGTATCGATTTGGACTTCTTGGGTTTTTTCCAGGATCTGCCTATTTGTGAAAATTTGATCGACGGTGGACTTTCCTGGTCTAAAACCACACTGATAGGGGCCAATCAGGTTGTTGATGAAGGGTTTTAGGCGTTCACACAATATTGCAGATAAGATCTTGTACGCGATGTTAAGGAGACTGATTCCTCTGTAGTTGTTGCAGTTGAGGCGGTCTCCTTTCTTGTGGATCGGGCAAACGATGCTGAGATTCCATTCATCAGGCATACATTCATCAGGCATACATTCATCTGACCAAATCCTAGAAATGAGTTGGTGCATGCTCTCTACAAGTCATCTCCAGCTGCTTTAAAAAGCTCGGCGGGTACACCGGCAGGCCCAGCAGCCTTGTTGGTTTTAAGCTTGGATATTGCTATCTTCACTTCATTTTGATCAGGTGGACGGAAATTTTGGCTATCATCGTCTAATTTGAATGGTTCGTTCTGCCTGACAGCGAGATTTTGGTCTTCGTCGCCGTTATACAGTCTGCAGAAGTAGTTTTTCCATATTCTCAGCACCGACTATGATTCTACTACGAGGTTTCCTTCGTTATCTCTACAGGTTTCTGTACGGGATTTGTTGCTCTGGCAGGTTCTCTTTACCTTTTGGTAAAACTTCCGTACATTATTCCTGGAGTAGCATCTCTCAATTTCTTCGATCTCGCGCTTCTCGTGCTCTTTCTTTTTCTTCCTGAAAAGCCGATGTTTTTCCCGTCTCTTTTACTCGTAGAGCTCGCGAGCAGCTCTAGTCCTCTTTTGCAGCGCCGCTTTATATGCCTTTTGTTTTGCTGCGTTTGCTAGTCGACATTGTTCGTCAAACCAGGGATTTCGTAGTTGCGGTCGTGTGAAACCCAGCACATCAGTCGCGGCATTAATGATAGCTTTCTGGCAGTGCTGCCACTGGTCTTCTGCGCTAGCTGTTGTTGCGGGAGGACTCGTCGTGAGACATCGGGATATGCGATCGGCGAAGATTCTGGCGGTCTCTTGCGATTGCAGCCTTTCGACATTGTACTTTCTCACAGTATTCCGTTGTTGAGGCGTATTGAATATCCTCATTCGTACCTTGGCTACAACAAGGTAGTGGTCCGAGTCAATGTTGGCCGATCGGAAGGTTCGGACATCCGCAATATTGGAGGCGTGCCTTGCGTCGATCGCAATGTGATCAATTTGGTTGACGGTTTGTTGATCCGGAGACCGCCATGTCCCTTTATGAATATTGAGATGAGGAAACCGTGTGCTTGCTATAGTGATATTTCGCCCCGCAGCAAAGTCAATCAGCCTCAGTCCGTTACCAAACGTGGCGTCGTGTAGGCTGTGCTTACCTACTGTCCTACCATAGATGTCCTCCTTTCCTACTTTGGCATTAAAATCGCCCAACACAATTTTAACGTCATATTTAGGACATTGCTCGTATGTCTGGTCGAGGAGCTCGTAGAAACTATCTTTGGTAGCGTCGTCCTTTTCTTCTTTGGTGGGGCATGAGCGCATATTAGGCTTATGTTGGCGAATTTTGCCTTGATGCGGATTGTCATAAGACGTTCACTCACAGGCCGAAAGCTCAAGACTTCTTGTCTAAGTCTACCGCGTATGACAAATCCACATCCAAATAAGCGCTGCTTCTGCTCCGAATAGCAAGCACCGTAATAGATGTCACAGTTTTTCATCCTTCTTTTGCCCGGCCCATCCCATCGCACTTCCTGGATGGCGGTTATGTCTGCTTTATAGCAGTCAAGGGCCTCTGCTAATTGTTCGGCTGCACGCGGTCTGTTCAATGTACGAACATTCCACGTACAGATCCGAATATCGTTGTCCTTATTTCGTTTTGCAGGGTTGTCAACAATAGATCCGTCCTTTTCCGAGGCTTGTAGTTGTTTCTGAACTACTTATTTTTTCCGTGGTAGAGAAGGGAGGGCCAGTTCCATTTTATACCCCTTGGACGAGGGGCCGAGTTATCGGCACCAGTAACCCACTTCGGGATCTGAGCACTGCCGTTGGCCCATGAAGGGTTCATCCGCCACCAACTCCTTTCCAACACCCTGGCTCAGTATTGGGGATCCCTATGGACCTGGGATCCGAATATGTCGAAGCAGCTCATATAGGGAAGACACTAAATAGTTCAACCTGACTGGAACCGTAGACGCCACCGCTGATTCAATCCAGGGAATTCCTCCGCGCCATCTGAAATCAGAGGGAGTGCCTTAGTGAGAAGACACTCCTACCCCCTCTCTCGTCTGCTGCCACCAACGACCTTCCAAAGGGGCTGGATACCCAATCTCCAGCCGAGGTACTAGGCATCCACCAGTCACCAACGTGGAGGTGAGAGTAGGAGTTGATTGTGAGAGGCTATGTGAGAATGTTTGTGTTCTCATAAAACGCATCACAACCCTTCAACCAGTAAGCAAACAAACTATCCAACTGAAATTTTAAGCTCTGGATGTGCCTGGCTTGCCACCGCACAATTTACAACTAAAGGCTAGCCGGTAGTCATCATGCTTCGAAATCTAAACTATCCAAAACTATGTAATGAAACCAATGAAGCAAAATACGCGTTTGGTGATAAGAAAACTGATGATCAATGTGGTTCACGCCACGATACTCAAAGGAAAATTCAAAGGTGGGGAAGTTCTCATTCCAAGGATTCCGATGATCCCAACTGAGTTTAAGCCCTTTGAGTTTAAGCGAATTCAATTTCCGATTCGTCTTGCGTTCACCATGGCGATTAACAAATCAAAATGTCAATAATTTAGTGTTTGTGGTCTGAATTTAGAAAACATAAACTTAATTAAAATAAAAAATAAAATTTAGCCAAAAGCTTTCATTAAATTCATTGACCGTTAGGCAGTACGGAGTTCGCCGGATCAGCTAGTAAATTATATACCTAAGAGAAATATTAAAATTGTTGTATAGCGATAAAATTGCACTGGACTGCAATCTAGCACAAGGGTTTGAAAGTAGTAAATACAATTCACATAATCGCTTATTTTCCTGCATAAATGTACGTGTGTGTATACATAATATGTCGTTTTTGCCTTCTAATGTCATTTTATCAACATTCCACATAGTCTGAGTGCCTTAAAATGTATAAAGGATTAAATACACTATACACACACATCCGCCCATCAAGATTACACTCCTCTACGCATACCTACAGCAGCGTACCTATCATGTTGCCAACCACGCCCACCCATAAAAGTAGATTTCGCCTGAAAATGATAAATAACAAAGTTAACGAAAGAATTTCAATATTGTGCTATGTACTTTTTGAAGAAGGTGGAAAACAATAAAATTGATCCCAGCATACATCTTCGCTATCAACATAGCACAACCGCAAGCTTTACGTTTATCCATTACCCTCGCATTATGAACCCGGTCTCCACCATCCACCGAATTTGTTGGTTTTAGTTGAAAATTCATATCGTGCCTTGTTTTTGTTTACCTCTAACAAGTATTTGTGATTATTAAGTTTGCTCAAAGAGGACAAAGAGGAGCACAAATTTATATGAGCGATCCCTCGGTACCGTTTTATTATTTTACTATGATTATGGTTAGGCTATAAACCCGAGTCTCGTCGTTCGCTGAATTAATGTTGTGTTTTACTTCTTTTGCTACTGTTCACAGTGCTACTGGCCTTTAAATCCTCATCAATTTTACCTACACATTTTTTTCCTTTCTATTTTTCCTTTTTATGATTTTGCTATTTTTGACATGAGATGCGAATTAGTTTTCAACGAACTGTATCTCTGAAATCAGAATAGGTAAACCACGACTTTAAGAAGTATACATATTTTTTTTTGGCTTGGCAGTGGAGACGTTCTGATGTGTGTTAAATCTGCTAAGGCATATGAAAATTGTACTCATGACTAATTGCGAAGGAAGACGCTGAAAGTTTTTAGGTGTTTTCAGGATAACCCTTCTGGCAATTTAATGTACAATGTACACCCCCCGCCGTTGGCGCGCTAATTTGCCACCCTTATAACTGACAGCATAGAGATGAACGTAAATTTTATCTAACTAAATGTAAGTAGATGTGTCTTAAAGTGTTAAACGCATCGCGTATATACAATATGTGTGTGTGTTGGTATGCCTTCTAAAATCGTTAGGGTAATCCGAAAATTTATATCTGTATAATGGAGTACGGTACCCAAACGCGTATTTGAAGAAATGTTTTATCAGGAAGATGTATGAACAATTCCTAGCCCGCATGATCAAATTAAACTTTCTTGTAATTTATTGTAGCGCGGGAGTCCTCTCGGAATGATTCGTGTGTTATATAGTTTTATAGTTACAAAACTGTTCATTAAAGTGATGCCTAGTTGTACTCTGTGCTGTATTTAAGACTTCTTAATACACAAACACATGAGGTGTTTATTTATTTTGGGCAGCGTATCCATTGTGATTGTGTGAGCGCGAATAGTGGATGTCATTAGTCGCGTACATAAAAGATTACTTGATTAATCCAATAGGCAAAACTTGAGAAATCATACTTAGCACATTTGTATGCAGACATAATTTATGTCCACTTAATTAATCGTGTGCGCGAATGCAGAATCTGAGCTGAACGTACGTGCAAATATTTGAGGTTACTGTACACCTCCCATTATAATTAATAAACAGACCATTACAATAGCATCTTAAATTCAATTTCATCGCATTCTCTGGTATTATTGTTCGAATAACATGAGCCAGATCTGCAAAACCTAGAAAAAAAAAACTAATTCATCGAATAGAGAGGAAAAACCTATCATCAAGTACCTATAACTATAGATTCAAAATTATTTACATTCCCGGTTTGTATTTAAATTTTAAAGAGTTCCCGGCGTAGGCATAGGTATGTACTAGTAAAATATCATTTTCGTTATGATAAATATGTTCCAAAAACAGCACAGGCGCTACTGTTTTACAGCAGACTAGCAAAGAAGCACGTGCCGCCGTCAAGTTTAAATTTGGAATGTTTATTATTTTGAAAAGGCGAAAATAACAATTTTCATAAAATAAAAACAAAAAAGCCTACCAAATTTCGAAATAAAAAAATAAATGGGAAAAGATGTAGGTATAACATTTTGTAGAGGACATCAAGACTAATTCATAGATACCAAATACTCAGAGATAGCTTGTACGGTTCTCTAGAGACAGGTGCGAAAGTATGACTTTTTTCATTAACTTGCAACATTATATGAAAAAAGCTACACTCTCGCGTCTGTCTCTTAAATCCCTGATGAGTTACCACTAAGTGTTTCGAGCTCGAAAACAATTTTAATACAGAAATTAAATTTTTTATTGTGTTATCATCACTTATTTACCCTATTTATTACATTCTTTTTATTTTTCAACATATACATGTACATATTCTATCATCAACTGTGTACAGGTGACAGTGGCTTAGTGGTTAACTATGCGAGGGGTCCCAGGTTCGAATCCCGCAAACAAACCAAATTCCAACTTTGGGTTTTTTCCACTGTCTTGAAAGAGCTTCTCAATTAGCCGTTTGGAGTCGGCATAAAATTGTAGATCCCTTCCATTCGTTCCAAAAAATGAAACTCACACAAAACGAATGGTTGTGAGAAGCTAGGCCTTGGGTCCCTCGGACCTGTTGTGCCAACTAATTATGAATTACATGTACGTACATATTAAGTACGCTAACTACATAAACATGTCTCCGTTTTAGGAACGATCCTCAATTTCGTGATGCCCATTGAAGATTTTCCAGATGCTACAGCTGTCTTTAGTTGTTTAGGTACTTCCTGCGCACATCTATTATAAGTTTAGTCTGAAAATAAGTTTATGCAAATAATTGTACGCAAATTAAAAGTATGTAATTGGTATGATTTTGACAAAATCTAATTTGCTCTTTTTTCTGCGATGCAAAACTTTTGTTTTTAAAATTGGTCAGTGTGATATGTGATAGCTGCTGGTTTAGTTTTCACCACAGGTGTTTCTTGATGTGGTAGACTGAGGGGGTTGTTCAAAAGCAAGATCATAATCAAATTTAGACCACAGGGTTATATGGTATTCGAGTGGCCCGAAAAAAACCCTTTTTCTAATTTTTTTCAAATAGATTTGTGAAAATAATGTTTTCGAATAGGTAGATAAATCGGTACATGCTTGCATTCATTCATTAAAGCCTACAGATGAGAGGTCATTATTGTTATTTCCATTTTTCTTGGAACACAAAATCCTCAACGGAAAATATAATACAAATTGTGAACAATTAGGAAAGGAAATAAAGAATTGTTATTTGTTTGCTAGTTACCTACCAGTATTAGTAATACATTCATTATGGTTGCTTCTATCAGTCCGCCATTTTCATGTATTTTAACCGTGATTGTTGACATTTGCGAAAATTATTTGTCGAGAGTATAATGAATAGCTTCAAAAACACTAGGGGAACGTTTTTAGTAGACATTTTATGAATGAAAATAATGCCGCTTCATGTTTATTTAGAGAGTATTTTTTATGTGAAAAGTTAAATAAAGATACCACCGTGAGTGTAGAAAATAAGCATCCAAAGTTTTGTTGCAAAATGATGACTGCACATTTATTATTGTATCTTCCCACAATTTATTCTAGGAGACTCTTTTTTTTTTTTTGTAATCTTACATATTTTTAGTACCTACAGTTTGTCGGTTTTGTTTATTGTTGAACAAAGCGATCATTTTTACAAAACAGTCGAAAGAGAAACCGCTGGCGAATATCGAAGAAAATGGGAATGTGTAAGGAGAAATAAGTTGCGAAACATATAGGAAATTCTATTACGAACAAGCGAACAAGTTTTTGAAATCGATGTCATAAAAATTATATCTAGGTATGTAGGTATACAAAATTCATTATGGAATGACATAAACAAATATTCATTTTTTACAATTTGAACATTCATTACACGTCAATTACATAATTAGTTTCACTTGATATCAAGAAAAAAGTAAATTGAACAACTATTCGTATAAAAGAACTGACTTTAATACTCTTACGATGAATAGGAGGAATTGGATTTGGATATGGGATAGCTTTAAAAACTCCTGCAAAAGCTCGGTGTTTCTAAAAAGGTTTAATTTTGTTTTCCGTTAATGTTAAAAGCGGCACTCTCCAGAGCCCGAATGTCAATCGAACGCGCTCAGTACCAGCCAGGCGTCATGTCGCTGCCTAAAAGCATCCCTGGGTCATACTCATATGTGATGATGCTCCAAGGGCGAAACTATTTTTGGACTCCATGTAGCAAATAATTTCAACCTGGAACTAAGAAAAACCATTATTTACAACACAGCCCCACACTCGATATTGAAATGAGAATCCACCTCAGGCTACCTGACATCTGATTTAAACCGGAAGTGTAGGCTGGTTTTTTAAAGTATACGTGTGCCCCTTTGATTAACATGGCACAAATACATGAACTCAAACTGGGCTACAAGCAATGTACTGCACGGGTGCCTTCCTGGTCGACTTTGAGAAGGCCTTCGATACCGTATGGTTGGAGGGGCTCGTCTATAAGCTGACCAGATTGGGCATTCAAAAACCTTTGCTGTATATGATTTATGACACGCTTATGGGAATGAAGTTCGTTGTCAAAGCTAGCAATGTGACTTCGAGCAGGGTTTTTGAAATTAAAAACGGCTTACAACAGGGAGCAGTGAATTCTCCTGTCCTAATATTTACACAAGTGATCTGGTGGGTTCCCTCAGACATGCTATAGCGTACGCGGACGATTTAGTGGCGTACAGGTCAGGACCAAAAATCGAGGTCATTAACATCCTTCTGCAGCGTGACTTCGAGCAAATTAAGAGGTATTGCGATGATTGGAAGTTGAAAATGAATTTCCAAAAATCGGAAACACTCCTGTTCAGAACTCCATTGGCTAGGGCTTCTGGAGATACCAGAAAAAACTGGAGAAAATAAACAATTATTGGGCAGCAGGGGTGACCATTGGCGGTGAAAAACGTGGTGAGGTATCTTGGCAACTGGCTCGACTAGTATCTGTATTTTGACAAACATATAGATGCTTGTCTTGCTGGGGCTAGGAGGGCCTACGCTCTGACAAGGAGACTGTTTCGCAGCAGTCAACTTGATTCCAGGGTGAAGGTCATTTGATATGTGGCCCTTATAAGGCCTATCATCGCTTATGGCTGCCCTTTGTGGTTCAATGTCTCAGGGCCTGTCTAGGGTTGTTTAAAATACTATCCCAACGGGACCCTATACAACGGGACTGAATAGGATTGACAATTTCCTTATTAAGGTGATTCGGAGGCACGTCGCAAGGGCGATGGCCAGTGATAATAACCTGATCTCAGGGGCTTAATGCCCCAATTTAATGTACCACGAGAGTACGCTTCGGTCTGGCTCCATCCCGCCTGAGGCATTTCTTCATGTAGACATGAAAGGGCTAGTCCAGACAGAAGATGTGTATTGTACCACAGCCACCGCGGAGCGAGGGATAAGCGGCTCATCCACGACGGGTACGCCGCCAAATGCTCAGGAGCTCCTCCGTATTAGCACCGCAATTGCGAAACGGGACAGGGTCGAACGGTCAAGCAGTTCACCGAGTTTTGGTGGCTTGATGAACAGGCGAGAGTGGATACATTCTCCCGGGCCGGTGCGCTACTTACGTAGCACCCTCCTTAGTTTTAAGCTAGATATTAAGTTTGTAGGTTTAGGCTTAGAGTAGGGGTTTTTTGGGAGGGGCCGACCTAGCCAACATGAATAGTGTTGCCGAGACTCGAACGAAGCTTATAGCCTCACTCGAGTCTCGGTGGCACTGATGAACCCTTGCGGGCGGCTGTCAGGCGATCAGGTTGGTGACCAATCGATGAGATTGCTCACCACCCTAATTATAGGCAGTTTAGATTAAGTAGCTTAGGTAGTTTTAAGTTGTTTTAAATAAAAAAAAATACAAATAAAGAACTCAGGTTTTATAAAGTTTCTTGGAAATGAAAAAACAAACAAATTTAAATATAGATAGATTTAAGGCTGAAAGGCATTCCTTTTAAGGATATTGATAAGTTTAGAGCGCTCGCTGAGAGCCAGTAAGCTATAGAATAAGACAAATGTTAGTTTTAAATTAGATTTAATCGTTTTTGTCTAGGATGTAAGTTTAATGAAAGTTACAATTAAAAATGTAAAATGTAAACATTCAAGGTCAAACCCAGCTTGTAGGCAATCCCTCATTTTTTGGCTGAAGCTGTCATCATGAGATGTACGACTAGTTTCTTATTTGTTCTTTCTGTCGTCGAGCCATATTTTTCTCCAAATTAAATTGGAATTTGTGTCCTATAATTTATTGCATTCAGGTAGTTCAGGTTTAGTACCAATTTGGTATGGGAACGTACTTTGGCATCACTTATTTGTTCCCATTGTTTTCTGACATTCGTATTTCTCGTCTCCGCGATGGAAGAAAAGAGAACATAATGAGCAGTAAATGTCAAATTCGTCCCTTCGACCTTCAAATTAGTTATTCGTGGGTTTACTAGGTAAATTTATTTCGAATTTAACTGTCGCATATTAATTTGTTCTTGGATTTAAGTATCTCTGCGTATTAGTGAATTATAATTTTACTGTTGGACCGGCATTTGGGAGTCAAAGTTACGTTCCGCTACCAAATTCGTTAATGAATTTGTATATTTTCCTCAGAAATAAAATTGAATCCGTAATTGTGCTGCTGTGAGGATTAAGGCGTTTCATTCGTTGAACAACAGCAGATTCAATATTTATATTTGGCACTAGGACCGGCAACTCCATTTTTACGTGGGAACAACACTTTCTAATAATGTACCTAGTTATATAATTTCTATTCATACATCTAATGACTTTTCAGCAGCAACTAGCTAAACAAAGATAATAAATAAATAAATAATTAAATATTTAGCGCAACAGATTCATTCATTACAACCATTCGTTTTGTGTGTTTTTTTTTTTTTGTGACGAATGGAAGGGACCTATAATTATTTTATGCATATCTACTAATTATTTTAATCCAAACGGCAGAATTGCTCTCGAAGCTTTTCCAGGACAGAGTATTTTATTTAAGAAGATGGATATCTTTCGGACGTCAATCCCCCCCAAAACCCATATGTTTACATTTTTGATTTTGTATTTTCATTCCCTGTCTATAAAACTTCCAGGACTCCATTCCCACCAGATCATTCTGGTAGGAGGAAGCATTCCTGGGTGATGAATCGATCCCCTTCTTCACGGACGGTTCGAATACTGAGGATGGTGTTGGTGGTGGTGTCTTCTCTGACAGACTAAATCTTAGTCTCTCCTTCCGTCTTGCGGATCGCTGCAGCATTTTTCAGGGGGAAATTATTGCGATAAAAGGAGTCTTATCTTTGCTGAAAGAAAACGTGATATCTGCTAAAGATATCCGTATCTTCTCGGATAGTCAAGCTGCTATCAAGTGCCGGGAATCAGTCTCCACAAATTCTATAACAGCCCAAGACTGTCGGTCGTCTCTCATAGAGATGGCGGAGCAGTTCAATATTCACCTCTGTTGGGTGCCGGGCACAGGGACATCCCAGGTGATTGCAAGGCTGATGACCTCGCCAAACACGGAACCACACTACCTATACTTCCAGTTAAGGATTCGTTAGGTATTCCAATCGCTACTTGTAATCTCATAATAAAGCAGGATGCTATAAAGAGAACAAATCTTAGATGGACAACCGACTCGACATGTCTAGCGACAAAACGAATTTGCCCAAAGCTGGATCTAAAACGTTCTAGATACTTGATCTCCTTTGATAGGAAGCATATCAGTGCTACAATAGGCTTGGCGTATTTGCAAACAATTTTTGCAGAAGGTGTCTTGACGAGGAGGAGGAAGAAATTATTCTCCATCTCCTCTGTACTTGTCCGGCCCACTCACAAAGACGAAAACTCCATTTGGGAGCGTTCTACTATAATGATCTGATCGATCTAAAAAACACAGACTTAAAACAAAATAGCGTTATACAAACCCACTCCGCGAAATTTTCTGATAGAAAAAGAACCATCAATATCGGTTTAGCTGCTATAAGTGAAGTGTAGTCAGAAAACAATGACTTAGTTTTATAACAGTAGGGATTTCTTAATTTTGTAGGTAGGTATGTAGCATTGTATTTTTGTATGAAAATCTGTAAAAGAATGGAAATTAGAATCCCTGCAGCGCATTTTAAATCACAATGGAGTCGGAGTGTGACTCCCTTCATTTCACACCCAATCTCTCGTAATATTCGCTCTACTGCTCAACTCATATATATTATATTCCAGTTCAATTTAAAAATGAGAGCAAAAAACAAACAATGCTTTATGCTTATTTTTCCACTTCAGGATAATGTATGTCTTAAAATCTTTGTACATAATTGAACTTTATATTAAAAAAAAAAATCCTATTTCATTTAGACGATTCATTCCAAAGCTAGCAGCTAGAACTCATTCGAGAACTACAACTTTTATTAGATATCAGCTTAGATCTCCGCTTCCGGACAGCGGAAAATGTTAAAACATATCCAATAAGCTAATATCGACAATTTTCAATGTAACTGTGAAAACCGGAATCAATTTCGTGCAGTACTTTTCTAATCTATTCCGAACAAACACCTTTTGTTAATTATATTTCAGTCATACGTCGACGGCAACAATTTGTTATAACCACTTTATTATTTATTGTGAATTCAATTGAATTCAAATTGGACAAATCAATTTTGGGCGTTGAATACATCCGAAAATGTCTACCTACCCAGCTAAGGGTTTTCAATTGCGACGGATCGATGTTGTCAGTCTGTGGCGGCCCGGCTTCTGTCTAATCGGTCGAGAACACTGACGCGTTCCTTAAAACCCGAGCCGGTCAATTCCTAGCCGTGTTGCTTTATCTTTTTGTCAAATTAACAAAAATATTGTTAATAATATGGAATTAATTTGTATAATTCAGTTATTGTATTTTGCTAAGTCAACAGCAAATATTTTTGTTGAATCTATTTACATATTGTTGATTACATAGCAACATTTTGTCAGCTCCAGCTTTTTAATTTGTTTTAAACAGCAGAATTGTTGAATGAATAGATATAATTTATGTCAATTCTTTATTTATTGTTCTGTTGCATTAAACAAACTATTTTGTCGATATGGTTAATACTCACTTGCAGATGTCCTTGAACTTAATTTTGAAGGTACAAAATAAGTATTTATCTAAATAAATAAATAATATCCAAAATAGTTCTATAATACCCTTGTAAACAAGATTAGGTATTAATAAATGATCAAATAAGTTTAATTATTAGATTTATTAAAAAAAAATTGTTATAAAAATTATAATGCATATTACAAAATGATTTTTTGTTCCTGCATCCTTGTCAATATTCCTTCCACCTCCTCTAATGTCCTTCCAATAATCATAAGGGCATTCTGGGAATATTTTATATGGACCCTATTACCGCTTTCGTTGGTCACTGACTTGCTGGTCGGTATAAGAACTGCATGCAGCAAATAAAACACAAATCGGTTATCTATTTAGAAAAGAAAAATATGCGTTTGTTGTAATATACATACGAGCATATAAAAAAGGGTTTGGTCGATGAATCAGCTAACAATTTTGAACTAAATATAACATACCTATATAAATTATCGCGCACTAACTTCTTTCACTTACCTTTTAAATATTTCCACATGCGGCTTTCTTTTATTGAAGCAAGGTTCAGTTCAGTAAGTATGTCCCCATCCATTTATTTAGTTCTAAGATGTATTTATTTTTTCCACTTTTTTCGGATATTATTATGTGCTATAATAAACTACCTACTTACTTACTGCATCCACAAAAAGCTAATGGTGGCGGAATAATGAGGATTTCCAGCTTTCGGCGTCAATGATCCGTAGTCACCAAGACCTTCATTTAAAAAAAAAATATTTAGACAAGGCGATGCGTTGTCTTGGGACTTCTTCAACGTCGTTCTTGAAAGAATAGCGCAAAACTTCAACGCCAACACCAAAGACTATCAAAACTAGACAGTCAGCTTCCGTGCCCCTACCCGAATTGAACGAAAATCCTCTCTCGAGCGTTGGGGAGTATAATAGAACTTGTTTGGGGAGTACCGGGGAGAACAGAACAAAAATTAATAAACTTATTTTAAGCTAAACGTTTTTCAATTGTGACGGATTGAAGTTGGCGGCTTGTATCAGCCATATTGTCGAGGTAGTGTAGGATGTCTAAGAAAGAGGATTTAAACTATGGAGGGTGAACTTCCGTGCACCTTCCCGATTTTCACCGCAAATTTTGAATGACAGCCTTCCCTCGCGCCCTCTTTTTTTCCCTGTCTGTGAATACGTGTTATTAATGGCCGCCGGGTGGAACTTTTTTAATAACAAACAATTTGTAAATTTAATAGGAATAAATGTTGAGTACGGTTTTTTAGATAGCTTAACTTATTCTCTATCCATCTAAGGCGCCAAAAATTGTTCATCTATTCACATTTCAGTTTTTTTTTTAATTTTCTTTACATGGAAAATATTTTTGACAGCAGAATTCATGCAGCTACCTTTGGGAGTTCTTCCAAAAATAGGTTAATACCATACAAGTTAAACCCAAGTTTTCACTAGGGCAAAAGTGATATTTTTTTTTAAATATTCCCCAACATTGCATAATTCTTGGTCGGCGTTTTCAACTTCGTTTTTTTAGCACATTATTTGTACAAAATCAAAATATAATTGGGAATTCTGTGGTTTAATAAGAGTGATGTTACTTAGGAACAGTGAAAATGCAAATTTTATTCATATTTAAAAAAAAAAAAAACATTATTCTCGGAAAGTAAATTCGTACAAACGAGTATAAATATATGATTAAACTCCTAACAAACAGTAAATAAAATATGGTATTTAATTGGATTCTGCGATTTGAGCCTAAATTGTTTTGATAATTTTTAGTGTTCGCATGTTCTATTTCGTTTTTTATAGACATATTCTTGCGCAAATTTTATAACATTGTATTTTGAAAAGTCCACTGATAATGAGTCCCTCTAAATTATTAATTTACAAAACGAGGTGTATTTTATGTGTTTTTGAAATACAAAAAGTGATATTGTTCCGATTATAGGCCTGTTTTTTAGCATCGATCTCAGCAAAGAAAAGTAAAGTAGGATTTTCAGCTCGTAATTAAAACAATCTGCGAGTCCTCGAAGTGTGAAGTAGAGCGTTGTTGTTGTAATTGCGTGCTCAAAATCCTACTTTACTTTTCTTAGCACAGATCGAAGTTAGAAGAAATGCGTCTTATTTCACATAAATAAAAGGCGATTTGCGTAGAATTTTTGTTATTATTGAATTTACCAGAAAAAGCCAAATGCGCACATAGTTTAATTTGAGAGCATCAGGTAGAATAAACGGAAAATAATATCGAATCAATTTTTCGAATTTAAAAAAGCATACTTGCATTCGTTATTGCGCAAGAATGCATTTTACGTACCAGTGACAGATTAAAAAATATGCTACAGCAAAAATATCTTTTTCCCCACAACATAAAATAAAATTTTCTTCCAAACTGTGATAAAATACCTATTTGGTTTCAATATGACTTCAAAACGAAAAGCATCAAAGTCGACGAAAAACATTTTTTTCCTTAAAATATCTACAATAAAAGCTTTAGGTTCCAAAATATCTTTTAATATAACTGCAAAAACCGTTTAATTTGATTTTTCCCTCATGATATTAGATGGATTGCTGCTAGATATTGAACAAAAAAAAAACGATGGTTATATTAAGGTATTTGGCATTGTGACGAAATTATATCAATTCCTCCTCCCGATTGATATCAAGTCCCTGCACAAGATTTTCTAAGTATACGTGTGGGAGCAATGGTGATTCTTTGATCTGATGCACAGGCACGAATACTTATGAAATCCTATGCAGGACAGGCAGCTTGTAGGTAAATGTATCGGTTCTGCTCTCAGTTGACCATTTAGTTTGTATCGTCACAATAGAATGCTCCGGCAATCTTTGAATCCAAACCCGAGGAACGGCACGCAAGTGAAATGGGACATTATACCTAACTTTGCGTGCGAAACTGGAAACTAGAGTTCGTTCGCTTGTTGGTTAAGGCCCAGGGCCACCGAGGACTGTAGCGCCAAAATATTTATAGTTTGGCAGTGTAGAATCGAGCCATGTGAAAATCCGTCACTTGCCAAAGTGACTATTTGATGAGGTCCGATTGGGTTTCCGATGCATACCCTAAGGCACAGATATACAAATAGTTCAAATAAAACTCCCCATCATGACTCCAAATTTCTATATATCAATTAAAATCAATTGCTGCTTAAGAGCCAAACGCATCATAGCCGACCGGTTTTCCATTAATGAATTGTTTTCGCACAACAAAATATCTTTTGCTGCGAAAAAAAGCTGTCCTGCGGCATAATAAACATATGCATGGCATGCCCGGTGCACTGCACATCCACGGCTAAAAGGCTCTACAAATTGACTATAAACTGTACAGCCTTTCATGTGTGTGCTCTATATACACAAACGAGCACTCCTACTCCTAGGTATATCAGAATTGCGTGTGTACTATGTATACATTCACCTATATTTAACATTTTCGTCGCCGATTGCATTAAAGGACAGAGGAAATTGTTAATGAGTTTAATAGGCGGCCGAACAAAACCGCTATCACTTTCAGTTTATTAAAAATATATTTTTAAAAATTGATTATTTTAATTCATTGATTATTGATTAAATAATTGTAATAAAAAAATACGATCATTGTGAGTCTCCCAGGATGAGATTGTCGAAATTTGTTAATTGAAAACCAAATCGACTATGGTTAATGAGCCGATTTTTATTCTGATTGGCAAAAAGCTCCCTTTTTACACTTTGAACGGATCTGCTAATTGGGTTGGTTAACTGAATACTGATATTAAATAATAACCAAAATGAAGTTTGATTAAACATGCTTTCGCTATTGATTTTCTTCAAAATTATTTGTTTATTTTGTCCATGCAGTAAAAACACGACGCCTTTAACTGTTTGTGTCGATGAGTACCTATACTGCTTAAGGCATTTTTTGCATTTGGCATAGCTAATGTTTGAATTATAGGGTGTCCTATTGAGAGCACTTCCCCTTGTTTATTTGCTTTGGTAGATTTACTTATGCTTCTAATGCAGAAATGGATCCTGAGACATATGATGGACAAATGTTGAATTCTGGTGAATTGGTGGCTGTCACTTGACTAATGGATCCAATGGATGGTATGATATACTAATGTTTAAAATCTAGGTCTTTTAAAAAAACATGTATGTGTCAACAATTTATAGTTTGTAAGAAAAACGGCGCAGTGGCTTAAGGCACCAAGTGAGACAGAACAGAAACTGAAACAGATACAGAATCCCATACATGTTCATGTGCAACAGAAACAGAAAAAGGAACAGAACATTTTTCTTATCAGCAACAGAATTTAGCGACAGGAAAATGGCTGTTTGGGGACAGAACGTAAACAAGTCGTGGGGGGAGGTTTTTTTCGATCGGATTTCTCTGCATCTGTCATCTGGCTGTTTGTTTTGCATCGTTATATTATTATGATTTGATGTGAATAAAAACGAGAAATGGAAAAAAAAAAAAAAAGTTTTTAGTAGACGAGAGAATAATAGATTTCGTTAGAAAACGAGAAATATTGGACAATGTCCGACACCCACTATTTCGGATCTGTTTCTGTTTCAGTTTTGTGTAGCTGAGCAAGCAACGTAAATAGAACCAGAAATTACTACAGAACGAAAAAAACTTTCTGTTCTGTTTCAGTTTCTGTTTCTGTTCTTTGTCACTTGGCGGCTTTAGTGGTTAGTGTGTTGGACTACTAGCGAGGGTTCCAGGTTCGAATCCCGAAAAAAAAAACAAATTCCAACTATTGGTTTTTTTCCCCTGCGCCACCATTTATTTTTGATCATTCTTTAAACTTACCAACTAGACAAAAACGATTAAATCTAATTTAAAACTAACGTTTATCTTAATCTAGCTTACTGGCTCTTAGCGAGCGCTCTAAACTTATCATTATCCTTAAAATTATTGCCTTTCGGCCTTAAATCTATCATTTCTATGATTTGTTTTGTTTTTCAATTTTCAAGAAACTTAAGAAAACTTGAACTCTTTATTATTTGTTTTACTTAAAACTACCTAAGCTACTTAACATAAATTACCTTTAATCAGGGTGGTGAGCAATCTCATCGACTGGTCACCATCCTGATCGCGTCCATGGGCGCCTGACAGCCGCCCACAAGGGTTCATCAGTGCCACCGAGACTCGAGCGAGGCTATAAGCGTCGTTCGAGTCTCAGTATCACTATCATGCTGGCTAGCCCGGCCCCTCCCAAAGACCTCCTACTCTAAGCCTAAACCTACAAACTTAATATCTATCTTAAAACTAGGGAGGATGCTACATTAGTAGCGCACCGGCCCGGGAGAGCGTGTCAACCCTCACCTCTTCATTAAGCCACCAAAATTCGGTGAACTGCTTTTACGTATCGACCCTGTCCCGATCCGCAATTGCGATGCTAAAACGGAGGAGCTCCTGAGCATTGGCGGCGTACCCGTCGTGGATGAGCCGCTTATCCCTCGCTCCGCGGTGGCTGTGGTACAATACCGGCACACCATCTTCTGTTTGGACTAGCCCTTTCATGTCTACATGAAGAAATGCCTCAGGCGGGATGGAGCCAGGAAATTGTCAATCCTATTCAGTCGAGCCCCATTATATAGGGTCCTGTTGGGATAGTATTTTATGTACTGAGATTCAGGAGTTCTAAACAACCCCAGACAGGCCCTGAGACATTGTCTCTCAAACACCCGAATCTTTTCCATATAGGACGGCGCTTTATTGAACCACATGGGACAGCCATAAGCGATGATAGGCCTTATAAGAGCCACGTAGCAAATGACCTTCACCCTGGAATCAAGTTGACTGCTGCGAAACAGTCTCCTTGTCAAAGCGTAGGCCCTCCTAGCTCCAGCGAGACAAGCATCTATATGTTTGTCAAAATACAGATACTAGTCGAGCCAGATGCCAAGATACCACACCACGTTTTGCACCGCCAATGGTCGCCCCTGCTGTCCAATAATTGTTTATTTTCTCCAGTTTTTTTTCTGGTATCCCCAGAGGCCCTAGCCAATGGAGTTCTGAACAGGATTGTTTCCGATTTTTGATTTTCAACTTCCAACCATCGCAATTGCTCGAAGTCACGCTGCAGAAGGATGTTAATGACCTCGATTTTTGGTCCTGACCTGTACGCCACTAAATCGTCCGCGTACGCTATAGCATGTCTGAGGGAACCCACCAGATCACTTGTGTAAATATTAAACAGGACTGGAGAATTCACTGCTCCCTGTAGTAAGCCGTTTTTTTTTTTTTTTTTTTTTTCAAAAACCCTGCTCGAAGTCACGTCGCTAGCTTTGACAACGAACTTCTTTCGCATAAGCATGTCATAAATCAAATACAGCAAAGGTTTTTGAATGCTACTAGCCGTTTGCACTTGGCATAAAAGTGTAGATCCCTTCCACGCGCAAAAAGCTAAGCCTAGGGTCTGTACGGACCTGTTGCGCCAACTATTTATGTATCTAAGACTTATTTTTGTAGTCGTTGTGAACCTGGGGCTTTGATTCGAAGAACTCAAGTGGTCATAAAATATGTTTTGCGAAGATTTTCGTTGAAGTATTCTCTCATAGATGTAGTCTTCTTTATCGAGTTCTCCTCCTTGTCCATGCAGCTTTACAGCGAGACCCAGCCTGAGGGTGTCTCCGAATAATGTGCTCAAAGGATGCCTGGTAGTCTTATTAGACTATCCATTGGCCTAACCTGTTTCATGAAGCACTAGTTGCTGTTTGGCCATTTGTGCGGGTGGTATTGATTATAGCGTTTTGTTTGATTAAGAGGAACGCAGCAATCTTGTAGTTTAGAACTTGGGAGAAAGCAAAGCCCCATTTTTGTTTTCGTTTTGGAACAAATCCCGTGCGAGACCCTACATTACGAAGGTTTTCTGTTGAATTGAGAGAGGATTGATTATTTAATAGTATTTTGGCTATCGTTTTGCCGACTGGTCCACAAAAGAATTGCTTACGTTCGAAATTTCTTAATATACATATATATATATTGCCTTAGCACCGTAGCATGTCGAACATTATTTCCATAGTCGCAGTTTAACTCTTCCTTATCAGGAATTCACTAATCCAAATGCATGCCGTTCCTTGCACACGATCAATCAATCAATGAGCTACAGAACCGTTAAATTTGGGAGGAACAGTGTTAAGAACTTTATACTTCTTTGTGGGGAGAACCAGTTCGGTTTTCTGAGAATTAACCTAAAGAAAAAATTTGTTTATCCATTTAGGGAGCCTATAGAGACATTCTGCAGAAGATTTCTAAACATACAGAGGAGCTTACCCGAGGCAGCAACATTATCCTTTAGTAAAGGGTCCGCCATCTAACTTTTTTTTTTCAACTAGTGCTTATTTCGCGAATGCTAACACTTAGCTCATGTCTGATTCGACAGATAATTAGTTTTATCCTTCCGCTGAACGAATATGGTTGTGTATACGCTTGAACAACGCTGGGAAATATTGCGACATTACTTTGAAAATCATGGTAATGTTGCAGAATGTGTGCGATGCCGATTTTGCCAAAAAATCATCTTTTCAGATGAAGCTCATTTTCATCTTGGCGGGCATGTGAACAAGCAAAATTGTCGCATTTGGGGCACAGAAAACCCGCACGCATACATTGAAAAGCCGATATACCCAAAACGAGTCACTGTTTGGTGCGGAATTTGGTCCAGAGGCATAATTGGGTCATTTTTCTTCGAAAATGAGCAAGGAGTGGCCGTTACAGTCAATGGTGATCGTTATCGAGCCATGTTGAACGAATTTTTGTTCACAAAAATTGAAGAGGAGGATATTGGCAACATTTGGTTTCAACAGGACGGCGCTACGTGCCACACAGCCGAAGATGTTTTGCGCCCTGTTTTTGAAGATCGCATTATCAGCCGCAGAGCTGATGTCGTTTGGCCACCTCGGAGCTGCACCGTTGACGCCGTTGGACTATTATTTGTGGGGTGCCGTAAAAGATAAGTGTTACGCCGACAAGCCAGAGACAATTGACGCTTTAAAGGACAATATTCGTGAAGCCATTGGTGAAATACAGCTGTACGCAATCGATAATGTGCTTAATGTGTAGGCTACTGCAAGGCCAGCCGAGGCAGCCATTTGAATGAAATTATTTTCCATTATTAACCGGAAGGATTGTACTTTCAAATAAAAAAAGAAATTTGAAAAAATAATCAGTAGTTTTTTTTTAAGCATTTAAGCCTAAGAAATGTCTTTAAGCTACAGCTGACAGGTGGTTGTCAAATAGTTCAAATGACAGTTTTTTAAATGACGTTGTCTTTGATGTCATATTACATTTTATGCTTGCTTATGCCTAGTATCGTGCTCGCGCTAAAATATAAGGTTCCTTAATCTCCACTTCGTTTTTCTATACCAAAGATAAATGGTCGCTAAATTATTAAGCACGATATAGATATAGGACAAGACCCATTATGTTCATGGCAGATGTCAGTAAACGTAATTTTAACTATAAGAGTAGTTATAATTTCCGAATTTAATACTTCAAAGACGTCGCAAAATTTTAAAATCTCCAAAACAATGGACAAATGGACATAAGCAAAGTTGCTGCAGCAACTGAAATAATTTCTGTAGTATATTTTCTTTTGAGTCGCGTAAATCCCTATTTGCAGTGGGATTTGTCCTGCAAGTTCCATTTTGCTGGTCGCAACGACTCCCGCAAGTTTTTTTGTTCTTCTTTCATAGCATTAAAAGGGTTTTTTTGGTTCATCGTTTTCTTTTATATATCCCGCAAATCCACCGCTTTTTATGTCATAATTTATCTTCGATTTAATGTACCAAATGAGTGGAGACTTTTCATCGGCCCATCTATTTATATATGAAGTTATATTTAGCGTGTGAAAATTTTATTTTATTTTATAGGCTCCAGGGTAAAAAGAAACAAAGAAGGAGAAAAATTAGATTTGTTTTAGTACTTTATTCTGCTGATATTTGAATTTTCCTGTTGTAGAATAATTCACAATTTCTAAATTTGTGAATTTTAATGAGCAAATCCACTGCGACATTTAGCCAATTTTAGAACACACACCTAATATAGCAAGTTTACAGAATTGCGCCGTCACCAAATAAAGCTTAGTTGGCTGCCAGCTTTTGTAAAAATGTGCAGAATTTGTGAAACGGTACCAATAAACAATTAGACTTCGGCATTTCCTAGACCAAAAATTTTCTTAGGATACATCTAATTTTTAAATAAAACGCGATTCAGAGATACCAAGAGTTTATGCAGAACAACAACAATGAAAACTGGAACCGAAACCGCGAGTGCAGGAACTTATATAAAGCTGAAATAGTTCAATCAAAAAATGGAAGTATCAAACAAAAATTTGCAAACGCAACTAAACAAAAAGCAATGTGGAGAGCCATGAAGTCACATGTCCTGAATGAAAGAAGACAGTGCATCAAACATATCTATTTTAACAACGTAAACATAACAAATAACGAAGAGATAGCTGAAAATTTCAGAAGTGTTTCTGAAATCAACGAGTCAATACCGCATGTCGAGTTCATTCAACAAAGTAATTTGCCCATGAAACGTTTAAAATTAAGTACGTCTTGGTAACAGAAATAAAAGGTATCTTAAATTGACTATAACAACAAAAGAGATTTTTAATTTTTTGAACGCGAAAATGCTGATTGATGCAAATAACACAACTGGACCGATAATTGAAAAAGTCGTAAACCACTCAATGCTAACAGGTCGAGTGGAAAAAATAAAGGGAACTGACAAATGTGAGAACTTTCGTCCTAACAACGCTCTTCCCGTATACGGAAAGGTTGTTGAAAAAAAAATTGTGCATACACAACTCGAAGATTACTTTGAAGTCAACAATTTTTACATTGGGAACCAGTCCGGATTTCGGGAAAAACCCTATTGCGAGTCAGCGCTTAATAATGTACTTATGAGCTAGAAAGAGGAAGTAGCAGAATAAAAGTTCGTGTTTATTGTTTTTCTTGATTTCAAAAGAGCCTTTGAGACAATAGATCTGAAAATATTACTGACAAAGCTGAGTAGTTATGGTGTAAAAGGGAAGGAACAAGATTGGCTTTCGTCCTATCTATCAAATAGAAGACAAAAAACCACAGTGAAAGGTGTAATGTCGCAGAGCATCGAAACAAGACACGGAGTTCCTCAGGGATCGATTCTGGGGGCACTGCTATTTATCATCTTCATAAATTTCATTAAAGAATATCTTTGACATTCTTAAATTGTATGCTTTTTGTCGATGATGCACTAATTGTTATATCGGGAAAGAATGACGAATGTGCGAAACGTTTACATGAATACCTCAACATAGTAAACGAGAGGTTGAAAGCGAATAAACTAAAATTGAATGTAACAAAACCCAAATGAATGGCCCTTAAACAAAACATCAGCCTCAACCTGGAGATGGATAGGGAACAACTAAAACAAGTCAATATAATTAAATATCTAGGCATAGTTATAGATGACAAACTAAGGTTTAATATTCATATTGATAATTTAGTCAAAAAAATTTCAAAAAATAATGGATTCTTTAAGAGAATCTGTACTGTGCACTATTAATGTCTATAATGTTATGATAAAACTCGTATTATACTTCAAAGCAATCGTCTTTCACCAATAAGAATAATGCTTAATCAATGGTTACGCGTAAGACAAAGAATCTCTGTTAATGTATTTTGTTTTATATTAAAAATTAAAAACTATTTTCTGCTTAAATATTTAAGTAAATATTTGAGATAAGTGGGGGAATGCCAGTCATATAACCTTAGCAATAGAGAAGATTTCAGACTACCTAATTATATTTGAAATGTTACTCAAAACAGTGTTTTGTATAAGAGATATAGGTTATTTAACACACTTCCGCACAGAGCAAAAAATGTTTGCTCCATCAACTATTAGAATAAGAAAAATGTAAATACCTTTTAGGTTGCATTGTTTAAACTGAATTCAAATAGGTAGCAGAGTTTTGCTAAAGTTGTTTTCGTGAAAAACAAGGTCAATGGTTTCTATAACAACAAGGATTTTATTCTAAAAATAGGAATACATGAACTGCAAATCATTTTTACCCAACAGATATTTTTCCAAGGCTTTTTGAGGCCTATTAAAAACAGAACACAAAATATCCGCTGATCTGTCAAATATCATATACAAATCTTTTTATAGTACGCTTTCCATTGTTTTCTAAAACTACTTCACAATTGTTTTATGTGTGCATTTGTGTCGTAATAAAATCTCTTTCAAATTATTCAATAAATAGAACACAATTCGCAATTGAATCGTTAGCTAGTGAATATTTTTGCAAATAGAACTAATAGCCTGTTAGTTCATTTCAGAATCTCACGTAGGAAGCTATAAACGTCTTAAAACAATATCGCTTAAATTTTTTAAAATGAATACAATTTGATGTTTTAAATATTGTATGGCTTATTATTACTTGATTCGGGAAACTAAGGCACCCACAAAAGTTTAAATTCTCACAGAAAAATACAAAGCCTTGGCGCACACTTTCATGCACGAAAGCTGTCACTTTTCGTCCTCTATGAATTCACACCTATATGCTATACTACCTGGTATTCCTCCAGAAGCTCCTAAATTTGTTATTTCGGGTGTATAATTCTATTCTTATTCGTAGGCGCAGTGGCTTAGTGGTTAGTGTATTGGACTAAAAAGCGAGGGGTCCCAGGTTCGTATCCCGCAAAAACCCAAATTCCAACTTGGGGTTTTTTCCACTGCGCCACCTCTCGCGAACGTCTGACAAACATCCGAGAGTATAACTGTCTTAAGAGCTTCTCAATTAGCCGTTTGGAATCGGCATAAAATTGTAGATCCCTTCCACTCGTTCCAAAAATAAAACTCACACAAAACGAATGGTTGCGAGAAGCTAGGCCTTGGGTCCCTACGGACCTGTTGCGCCAACTATATATATAATTCTATTCTTATATCTGAACCAACCATTGTCTCATTAGAGATCCTCATTCGCAGCTAACAAACGCCTTTCTCAAAGAGTTTCATATGGATATTTGGCTGCATATCTAAAAACTCTTGGAAAAAGTAGGTTTGCAGGTATGGTCGTCGAAACTTAAGTAAACATATCTATAATTTTATTTGTGACGACTTGCCTAGGAAAGATTCCAAACTTATATAAGATTTACTTTTTAGTAAGCATTCATTCGTTGCTTTCTAAACTATTGGAATGACAACCAATAAAAAAGCAAGGACTAGCGGCTGAAGAAAATAAAGCAGAGAAAATCGTTTAGCATTTTATTTAATCAAAAGTGCGTTGAAAGAAATAAAAATATGCATCACCCAGAGAAAAAACAACGTAAAATCAAAGAAAACCACTTCGGTTTAAAGATTTTTCGGAAAGATTAAGCTTCGACTACGCAAATTTTTAAATCAAAGTGGCATGACGTTAATTCAAAGTGTTTCGGTAATTTAAAAATAATATATTTGTAGTTTGGTCTAACCACGCTTCACCTTGATTTGATGTGGAATCATTCTTAAATCAAAATCACCCGTCTTTAAAACAATGTTTATAAATTTCGATCCAACCATAATGCATCGTAGATTTAAATACATTCGACTTTGAAAATACTTTGCTTCAACTTTAATTTGACAATGATTCATGGTAGGGTAGGTAGGTAGGAGTGGCAGTTTTTATATTTTAAAAACCCAAGTAGCACTATGTGCCGTTTTGTTACCACAACTCATTTGACCTGGTTGTTTACGATTGTCGAATAGGAGAGTTTAGATCCAGCCTGTGGATTTCAAAAATGTTATCAATTCCCTAATACTACTTTTCGAGACCTCCTCAAGGGAGTCGAAGAAGGGTTTACCCAGAGATCGCTGTCTGACCCTAGCTAGTGCTGGGCAGGCGCAAAGGTATTGAGTGAGTGTTTCTTTTTCGGCTGCGTCATTACAGCTGCGGCAGTGTGTATTGTGTGGGATGCCTAATCTAATTGCATGTTCCCCTATTGGCCAATGGCCTGTGGTTATAGCTGTTATTCTGGCAATATCTTTTCGTGATTTACTTAGAAGATAGGCTGTTTTTTCTGTGCTGAAGTTCGGCCACATCCTTCTGAATATGATACAGTTCGTCAGCCTCCTCCATCTAAGGTTTGCCTTCGATAAGAATACTGAGGAGAACTTTGCTTTGACTGCTCCGAGCGGTACCTGAACCGATTCCGCAAGTGAGCAGTGAGGAGCTGAGCCTTGCTTGGCCAGCTCGTCAGCATGTTCGTTGCTATGACCTGGAACCCAGATCAGGGTAACCTTGAACTTGTCAAGCGAGGCCAGCTCCTTACGACACTCTAGAACTAATTTTGAGGTTAAATTGACTGGGGCGATAGCCTTGATGGCAGCTTGGCTATCAATAAAAATGTCTATCTTTTGCCTCGGGGCTATGTTTGGGTGTAGTTCGATTTGACGACAGGCCTCGCGGATAGCCAGTAATTCGGCCTGAAACACACTCGACGTATCCGGGAGCCTAAAGGATTTTGAGATGTTTAGAGGCTCAGAAAAAAACACCTGCACCTACTCCACAGTCCATCTTTGAACCGTCTGTGTAGATTGCTAAATTCGTATCCCTGTTCGCCCGGCCATCTTGCCAATCTGATCTTGAAGGGAATTCTACTTTAAAATGTTTAGTGAAAAGCATTCTGGGATTTATATAGTCCGTTGAGGGTGGTATGAGTTCTCTTGATAGAGAAAGCAAAACCAGACCAGCACCCCGACTCTCTGAGTCTGATCGCGCTATGTGCTGCGATGCTTGTAATGTGAAAGTCTACAGGTAACAAATGCAGAAGAACCGTAAGGGCGTCTGACGGTGTTGACCGTAGAGCACCTGTGATACCTATGCATGCCGTTCATGGTAAAATCAAATGTTTTTGGCCTTAAAACCACTACGAATACATTTTGAAGTAATTGTGTATTCAAACAAATCCAACTTTGAAAGTACTATGCTTAAGCTTTAATTTAACTTCGATTAGGTATTGATTCAAAGTGGACCCATTTTGAATTAGCATTTTTTAACTTTAATCTTACCATGATGCTTCGTAGACATAACCCCTTTAGAAATATCACGTTTGTTATTTGATACATTTTTTTTTATTTTTAATAAAAATAACCATCAACAATTAATTTTTTTTAAAAATTTTATTTTCAATAACATTATATCATTTATTAATCTAAAGATACAAAATAAAATTATTTTTAAATAAAGGTTTATAACTGTATCTGAAAACTTTAGTCCGCAGGAATTCAGATAAATAGGCGGTATTACTCAAGTATCAAAAAGCTTTTTAGAAATCAAAATTAATTGAGTTTTTACCGGATTTAAAATCAGATCGTTACTAAGGGACCATTAGGATTGAATTCTGCCAATTCAGGACATTTGAGTTGAGGAAATCTGAATCGTACTCAGTTGGATACTATAATGCATTTAATATAAAATCCGGTTTTAATTTTAATTTTGTTAATAATAATTCGTACCTCGGTTTTTCTCCACTAAATGTTTTTTAAATATGTTCGTATTTTAAATGTTTTCTCAAAGGCTGAAATAAAATTCTTTTTTAATAAGAAAAAAGCTATTACAAACAAAGAGTAATCAAATTAAATGCAATCCTTTGAGAACTAGTATGGAAATAATTTTTGTTCACAATCATGTCAGCACTAATTAAACTTTTTGTATCCAGTCGATTAATTTCTAATCGAACACATGTACCTAACCAAATGTGTTTTTTCTTCGGGAGGTACTTAAATAATTACACATAATTTTTTCCTAAAGTTAATGTAGATTATCAAATTATTATACATAAAGCAGTACCTAATTATTTCACTATCAAATTTCACAATATTGTATTGAACAAATTATTTCCACACATGTTTAACTTTACACTTCATTTGTAGGTTTCAATGCACTTAATTTTATTTTAAATACATGCGAGGAATTAAATAATTAAGTCACACAAAACTCACATTTTAGCACTGGAAATAATAATATGTATGTTTTTTTACGATTGCAAGAGAAACGAGAATAAAAAAGACAATGGCTTTCGCGTCACGACATTTAATGCAACTTAAGGATAAACATGCTTCCCTTTGAAACTACGTTGATCGTTATTTAAAAGAATAGCATCAATGTAAGAATGAACATGTTCTACTTTGATTCTAAATTATTACCCCTTTAAAATCAACATGCAACACTTTAAATTAACATTGATCCAAGTTTGAAGCTTCATGTGTACCGTGGAATTTGGACATACAAAAAAATACGAAACGTTTTGAAGTGAAAAATGCAATATTTTTCAATTTCGTGCACAAATATTTTTACAAATTTGTGTTTGGCTAACTTGTATTTTTGTATTCCAACGATTAAAGTCAGAAAACTTTTACAGTTTACTAAGATTAATTTATAATTATAAACGCTCAGGCTGAACAACCGGGTTTTTAAATTCGCTCCTTTTACGAAATTCATTTTGGATGGTTGGGTAACACTACTCCTCAAATTGACATTAAGGGAGGATTTATTTAGCTTGTTCCCGAGATAAACATGGTATTCTCAAAATTAACATTTGACCATACAGTAACCGATATTCTGGCAACTATATTTGTTTATTGGCAAAGGGATTTTGAAAAGTGTGGAGTCGTTGCGTAAGCTGCCAGACTAAAAAGGCCGATTGTGTTTTAATTGGAAATAAAAAAATATTCAAACAAATACACTGAGAAAATTGATAGACAAATGAGTAGGCACAACCCAAAAATGTTTTTGCTACGCCTTCGACTTAACAAAGCAAATCCACTTACCAGCTTAGCCTGCTACGCTTGTTTACAACACCCCATTATCATAGCAGCGTATCCTTTTCGTTTTGGCACAACTGTGGTAAGGCTATGATAGGTTGCTCTGGCTCATACAACATATGACAACTGACTCGTTTCCGTATGACAACTGGCTTGCGGCTATGACAGCTCTGCTTTTACTTCTATCTACGTGTTACTTATTTTGTCAAGTTAGCCTAAGAAAACGGTTGAAAATTTGTCCATACCTTTTTTAAACGAGTGAAATAAAGATACCGTTGCAACATTTTGACTTTTTTTTTTTTTTTTTTTTATTTCTGAACAGCGTTTCTCTGAGATCAACGTGGGCTTCCCTGCATAAACTTAGGATGGTACAATAGCTAAAAAGGACATCAACCATAAGTTTGGCTCTGTCTATATGGGTATTACAATACTTTTAATAGGCAATTAAAACGCAACATTATCACAGTCCTTAGAGATTTTTTAGTGATACATTCACAGTTTTAACTACCCAAAGCAGTCCACGACCCCATTTCTAATTTCCAAATACGAACATTCCAAATACGAGTCATTTGAATCAAGTTTCTACAGTGAAGTTATGAAACATTTCAGCTTTGTGTAGAAATAACTTGATAGGAGGTCATCAAAGCTGCGGCTTCCCTCGTCGTTGTTGTTTTGAATTTCGACTCCTAATAATAGGACATTTTAAATGAAAAATAAGACAAAAATTACACGAAGGCCAATGGGATTAACTTTGAATAAGGTGTGCTCCTGCCTAAGCAGATCAACTTCTGCTTTGTAAATTAGGTATCTCCTACGACTGGGTACTTTGCTGATACAATTATATAGACGTACATACCTTCGGATGGGGTGAAGCTTTGTTATCTATAGGCATGCATAGCATATGTACTATAACAGGTACATGTATATCCATTTATAGTGCTGGCTTAAAAGGGGAGAAACAAAGAAACAAGACAGACAACAAGCAATTTAATGGGGCTATTGTTATGCTGGGTGGGTTAAGTTTCTTATCTCGATATTGGTCGCAAAGGAATACGTCCCTTAATGACAACCATAGGGATACAGTTCTCCACAGCCCATGTCAGAGACATAGTAAATGTTTGCCAGAGGTATTTATTTACACATAATGAATAATTGAACGAAACTAATGGGCTAGTCCTTCCACGGCAAACTGATGACTCCAGAAGTAGCGATTCAATACCGCTATTCTCGCACGTAACAATTTCCATGTTTTGAAATACTAACGCTTGCCGGAACTTGATTGTCGCAACTTTAATAAAACAGTCGGATTACTAGTCCGGACTGGGTATTGTCTATAGTTCTGTGTGTATATCCTTTTTGTTTTGACTTGTGCTATTAGTATCAACTCATGTTTCAAAGCTGATTCTATGCAATCATGTATTTTTTTATTTATTTTGTTTTAGAATTTAAAGTTAAACAATTAAATCATGTAATTCCATACAACTCTCCGCAAATCTGGCGGCATATCATTGTCGTTTCACTGCCACCCCTTGTTAAACTGGAAGCCATTTTAAATATGCGAACACTTAAAATTACATATTTTTCTTGCATAGTGTAGGGGTATACCTATTCTGTATACATAAAAGTCGGATGAAGTAGGGTTCGGAGTAATAAAAATAATTCGAAACTAGAGCGTGTTCGCATCTTAAATTCTTGCGAGTAAGTATATTATATGTACTTGTAGGAGCTAGTTGGTTATTTGAATATTGTATTTCATTGCCCATGTACCTGGTGAATGTGGACTATAAACTTAACCCTCGAAACAGTGTTGAATGGTGCAAGTGGTATTTTATGAGTTAATAGATATAACTCGCACCCATATAGAACACTGAAATATGCACCGATGCTGACTATAAACGTCGACCTAAGAGAAACATCAGTCGATATGCGCATTTTCCAATGAAATTCTCCTGAAAGCTTACGTCTAAAACCTCACCCTTATCCCGAGTGGCGTTTGCGACGGTTTAAGAAACGCAAATTGTAATTTGGAATTACGAGAGCCGTTTTTGAGTCGTTGAAAGCCATTTATTACTGAACGTCACGTGGAACCTATTGGCGTACGACGAACGTCATGTGAGAAACTTCACTGCCATTCTGTAAGGCGTTGAACGCCACAAAATGACAAGAAAAACGGCGGTGGATAAATTGGTAATCTAATCAAATGACTGGACTAAATTAGATTAATTTCTAGGTTAAAAATAACCACACAAAGAATTGAATCTGAAAATACTTGATTAAATTGATTTTTGTTCTTGTGCTAACTTTGTATCGGGTTAATCCAATGGATTGGATTTTGTCCTTATCTGTTGCACTATACACTATTCATTTTTAAGATACAACTAACAAAAATTTCTTTCAAAAATATAAATACCATAAACTGATACCGCCATTTATCTGTCATTGGCGCCTATCAGCTGGTGTGGATCATATGTGGAATGTGAACTACTTACCGAAGAATTTTCACCCTGTCGTGGAAGTTAAATGAAACGACCCAAAAAACGACAAACGTCGTGAAAGTGAAACGCCACTCGGAATAAGGGTGATTGAGTAAAAGCGAAGTAAGCTTGCATCGCAAAAAACAACATCGCAAAAATGGCATGGGCGACCGACAAGAAATCTGCCCTCTTCCACAAAATTTTAAATCCGTGCACCTGAGTGAGTTGGTCAAATGAGATGATTTCGAGACTATATGTTGGTCCATAGTAAGTCCTCTGTTTTGTCTGGAAAACCCATACGGACTAGGTCAGTTAGTAAACCTTATACCTACGTGTTCAGGAAGTGTTACACATTGATTTGAGTTTATCTAAAAGACTGCTAAACCATTCCCTGCTAATGTGTGACGACGAATTATGAGTTTTATTTACACTATAGTAAAACGGACTTCTTTTGTGAAACAATTTATAATAGAAATTAGTTCCAAAGACAGGTTTTTCCTTCCAAAATTATTTATTTCCTTCGAATATTCTAAAAATTCGCATAACTGTTTTCATAAAAAAACATTCGTTCAAATAGCTGCCACTTGCCACGATTTTCAAGGAGCTTTGAAAGCATTTTTCTTTTCAGTTCAACAATTATTATTAAGTCACAATTTTGTTTTTGACAAACAGTACGGAACAACATTAACTATTGCACTTGGAACTCTAGACTCAACGCGATACTAGAAATTTCTAATTTGACCTACTATATGACCTTTTTTAACTACAGTCCTTTTGACTGTTCATATGTCCACTATTGTCATGAGACATTTACAAAAAGAAACAATACCGAATACAAAAAGTACTTTAGTTGGCATATATAGCTGAACTATGCACCAAAAAGACTTCCTTGCGATTAGACGTCTGTATGAGTTTATATTTTGACGTCGATTGGAAGTGATTTATAAATTTTTACTGAATCCAACCGATTGAATTGGAAATAGATAGAATCTGACTAACATCCTGAGAGGTATACTCAGGCATTTCCAGGTTCGACATTATAGGCCTTAAAACGCTCTAATATGCGGCGATCAGGTTGTTGGCGAAAGGTTTTAGTCGTTCGCACAATACGCCCCACAAGATCTTTTATGCGACACATAGGAGGCTTATTCCTCTGTATATAGTCGGTGTTCCTTACTTCTCCTTTGTCCGTAGAGCATGCGGGAAGCTGCCACCGCACCTCTAAGTGAGCCTCTACTAACCCTAACCCTTCGGACCCTTTTGGTATAATAGACTGTCGAGTCCGAGAATAAAAATAAACTGTCTTAGAAGGTGAAAGCTATAATATTGAACATATATTCGGCCTTATCAATAATCAACTTTAGTCTGGCAGTATGCAAAGACTCCACACTTTCCAAAATCCCTTTACCAATAAACAAATATAGTTGCCAGAATATCGCTAACGGTAGGTTTAAATGTTAATGTTGAGAAAGCCATGTTTATCTCGGCCATAAGCTAAATAAGTCCTCCCGTTAAGTCATTTTAAAGACAAGTGATGCCCAACGAAGCGATTTTAGTACTCTGTTGTTCAGCCTGAGCGTTTACAATTATAAATTATTTTTAGTTAAATGTAAATCTTTTCTTTTGTTATTCGTTGCAATACATTAATGCAAATGGTTTTTAAGTCTAACACACACATATTTATACAAATGTATGGAAAAAAATTCAAAAATATTGCATTTTTGTTTTATTTCAAAACACTTGAAGCATATATTTCTGTGTTTTTCTCCGTTTTATCTTGTTTAACCGCTAATTTTTGATTGGTTTTCCTTTTTTAATAGTTGGCAAGTAGCGAATGGATGCTTACTTAAAAATTAATTTTATATAAGTTTGGGATATTTCCAAGACTTCCTTGACAGTCGTCGCAAATAGAATAAAATATCTTCTTACTTACTCAGGTATATACATACAATTTTTATTAGATCAAATTGTATTTATTTTCAAAACCGAAAGCGATAAGATCTCAACATGCTTCGTAGCTTCCTACGTGAGATTTTAATTTATTTTGAAATTAATGAACCGGCTATTATTTCTATTTTCAAAAATACTTGATACTTGCTAACGATGCAATTGTGATGTTAAGACCACCAATAAGTTTTGATTTGCATCGTCAACCAACGAATAAATCAAAGCTGGCACAATTGCACTCATAAGACAATCGTGAAGTAGTATTAGGAAAAATTTGAAAGCGTACTATAAAGAGTACAGAAAATTGTGTCCGATCGAACGATAGTGAATTACTGATTTGCAGATGATATTTGATAGATTAGCGGATATCGTACGCATTTCCTATTTTGTGTTTTTTTTTGCTTGCAATAAGCCTCGAAAAATTTCCGTTGGGAGAATTTAAAGGCAATTTTGGTATTCCTTTTTTTGGAATAAAATCCACCTTGTGAAAGAAACCATTGACCTTGTTTTTCACGAAAACAAATTATGGAATTTGAATTTTGCAATGACAACAAATGTAAAAGATTGTAAGAAAGTTGTCGAGGTATAATTATTGTTTATTGGTACCGTTTCACAAATGCTTTACATTATTACTAAAGCTGACATCCAACTAACTGTCGACATTAGTGCTTTATTTAGTAAGGCCGATTACATTTTTGGGTAATCATCGACCAGGATTATTACTACCAACCGGACCATTGATCTTGATTGCTTGAAGATCTGAAGCTCTCTAAAGAGAGCAATTTTTGTTTATCCTTGCACGTATTGTTCCAATTTATAGTTGTGTTCTTTCCGAAATTAGATGAATAAGTCCTTAGTGTCTCAACAAATTTAATGTGGTTATTTTTTTTTAGCCTATTTCTTATAGGCAACAAAAAAATATTAAAATATTTAAAATATTATATTCCGTGCACACTTGTTTTTTTTTTACATGAAATTTGCTTTTACTATAAGAAAAAAAAATAGAGTTTATGCAAAGGTTTCGCTAAGGTCTAAAAATTGGTCTCTACCTGTCTCGTGTATACAAATAATTCATGAATTATATTCCCTTCCCTTGTTTTATCATTTTGCTTAAAGTTATACGCATATATTTTAGAAGTTTCAATAAATTGCGTATATCTACATACGAGTGAATGACAGCATGTTCGTTGAACCCATATAAAGCACCTGTAACATTTCGCATGGCAAAATCTCAGCCAACTGTTTCCTTAAATATTGACACAATAAAGAGAAAATATTATGTCAGTTCCACTCCAGTGACATTCATATTTCCGCAGGCCTTTGACAAACGCCTGACTATCGTAGTAGATCAGTCGTGTTTGGAATCAATGTGTACCGATTCCGCTACAGTTATTACTTTGGAGAAACGTTTAATTGGCTAGTAGGATACAATTTCGAGCCCTTCGTTCGCACTTTTTAAAGTGCATGACGTCCATAAATCTTCTTACGACTACACATAGTCCTACTTTGCATTACTTTATGGGTCGTCGTCGTTGTCGTCGGGCGGGAAGGAAATTGTAAATAAAAGTTCACCCAGCCCACCCCCACGAATAAGTGTGCTGCCAGAGTGTTATTATGTATATCATTTTATTACAGATATGATTTTCATACGTTCATTTCTTCTCCTGTTGCTATTAATTTCAATTCAAGGCCTAACCTATTTTATAGGTAATAATTTGCCTCTGGGGGAAATTTTTCCTTTACGATTACTTTGGGCGCGGAAAAGTGTAAGCACAAAACAGTATTTTCTCGCAATAAAAGTTTTTATTCAGCACACCCGCCCCGCCGAATATGATCCCCTTACTGGCAGATAAAACAATTGAATCTGAATCATCGAAAAAAGGTAATATCACAGTCAAGTGATTGAGCTATAAAATTGAGGGGAGGCCATTAACCTATTACTGCCCAAGAAATAAATTTTTGGAATTTTTCGTTAAAATTTATGTTTTGGCACCTCCTTATCATTCTTTTCAAGTAAAACAGGATAATTTGAAAAAAAAATTTGTACATATGTGTTTTTGCTAACGTATGATAAATCATACGCTGGGAACTAACAAGTAAACAATTTATTTAGGTTTGCTTTGAGCTTTATTATAATAAAAACTATAGACATCAGATATATCAGATATTGTTAAAGAAACATTAGGCCAGAGGTTGCGAAAGTTAACGGCGTAGATGAAAAAGAGAGAAACAATTCTTCGGGTGTAGTCCAATATTACATTTTGTACATATAAATTTTGCACATTTGCCACACTGTCCACATCGGCGTTGCGTCTTACCCTCGTCCACCAAATGGTTTATTCCGTCGTATCTCACTTCGTCTAGTACCTAAATTGTTACGATTACTTTCAGTAAAAACATACATTACCTATTGGTCATTTTACCTGAGCGGAAGTTTTCGGACGAACCCTTTTCGGAAGATCAAATTGAGTAACAGTAAGCACTGGCAAAGTAATACGCCTGGTGAACTCAAGCAATGGCATATCTTTATCTATTAGTCGGTAAAGAAGCCATGCGTTTACCACCGCTCCGTTAAGTCCAAATCGGATAAGAGGCCAATACCATTTTTTACTCCTTATTCGTATTCTATGATTCCCTCTCAATCTGTCAAAGAGATCGACACCTCCCATATAGCGGTTATATTCTTGTACAACGGTTGGTTGAGGTATCATTTTGTACTTTCTTTCGTTTCTATCCCATCGACGACATGACGCTTGACCAAGAACGGCCTCATTCTCAATGTTAGTGGCAATAGTTACTTGGCTGTTGTCATGCCATCGGACCAGGGTAATGTGGTTATCGTTATCTCGTAACGCGTGGTGTGAACCCCTTGGTTCTTTTTTTAAATCTTTTAGTGGAGCCTTTTCCACTCGATCACTCCTAATTGTACCCAGACAGTTTATATTTTCGCTTTTAAGCGATTCGAGGAGTGGCAAAGAACTAAAGTAGTTATCGATGTAGACAGTACTTTGTGGAGGAAGAAAGTTCACGCAGAGCTTCTCTGTTACGGTTGATCCAAGCGGCTTGCTTCTTGTTTTCACCTCTGCAGCTCCTGTGTATGGCTCAAATTTAAGAAGGTATCCGGTTGAATTGTTGAGGCACCAGAACTTAAAACCATAACGAATGGGTTTGCCTCTGATAAACTGTTTTGCGTAATGGTGCCCATAATAGGGTTCCATTGCTTCATCAAGTGAAAATTTACTTCCTAATGGTCTCGCAAGTTCTTGAAATTTGTTGTTTAGGTGGTCAATAAAAGGGCGAACTTTATATAATCTATCTTGGTGGTCTAGTTGATTGTTGTCATTTAAATGAAAATACCGATGAATAAGTTCGAATCTATTCCTCGACAATGCAGAAGAAACAAGTGAGTTGTGAGTGTCTTCCCTGGTCTCCCAATACATTCGTCTGTGCGTGTTGGAGCTGTAGCCGGACAAAAGTAATATCGCAAAATATTTCAGAATTTCTTCGGGAGAAATCTTTGGTTCTTGCCCCTTTTGCATGGCATATAAGTTAGTCTCCTTACAGATCTTGTCTAAAATTTCATCATCAAATATTAAACGGAAGACGTCAATAGGGGCATGCTTTTTTTCTCGCCATTCATGAGTGCACTTAGGTTCAATTTCTGCTTCTAGTGCAAACTTCAACGTGCTATCAAGATCTTTAGTATCCCATAATCGTTTTTTTTTTTTTGTTGTCGATACTTTAGCACGTTTTGATGGTTTAGGAGCCGTATGGGAGCAATTCGGAATATCGTCCGTATCTTCCACAATCTCCAACGTCGTTATTTCTCGAACTTTATCCGATATATTTTTAACTGCTCTTACCTCAATATGTTGTCGCAAAATCCCTTTTCCTAAATCTCTTACAGTTGCCGGTTTACCCTCTTCGTCACTTCCGGCGTCATCGATATCGCTATCTGCTCCATCAACTGCACCAGTAAGAATTAATTCTAATTCATCTGCCTCCCTTATATGGAATCCAACAGTATCCTCTTCTTCCACTTCATTTAAAATATTTAAAATTGCCTCTCCATCAACTTCAGGATTGAAACTGAAAAATAATATTTTTATCACTTATTACTGCCCAACGTATGAAATTTCATACATCAATGTTTCATGACATGTTACAACTTATAAAAGGCATAAGTATAACTTAGAAACATATTATTAACGTTTACTAATGATTTATCAATTGATATATATAGGTTACAAATGACTTATAAAAAGCTTCGAAAAAAAATTCACATAGTTTACTCACAATCTCTTCATTTTTTTATTTAATTTTTTTAACACTTACTGCACTGGTACTCACAAATGACTAAACCCAATTGATAGGTAATACGGATGGCAGCTAATTTCTTTGAACATTTTTCTTTCGAATAAATTCAAATTTGACCGCCTACTAAGAGAAACCGTTACAAAACCAATTAAAAATTGCAGCACAGTTCAACGTATGATAAACCATACGGTGGGCAGTAATGGGTTAAACACGCGTTTTGTGTCAGTGTTTGAAGAAGTGTATGCGAGCTGCATTCATAGGCACGGTACATATTATTAAATGTCGGATTCATTCATGCCTGCATAGTTTGAAGCTTTGCAGGTAGATTGCATACATTTGCGCATTTCATAAATATGTAATTTACCTAATTAAATTCCTGCTCCTTTGGCATGGATGGTGCGCTTTGTTCGAGCGAAGGGAGCGTGCTTCTGATTCAGTTTAATTAATAAGTCCTCGGCCCAAATTTTATTCATTGTGCTTATATTATTTGTCTGCAATCGTCATTTTGCTGGTTATGTAGGTATTTCTTTTGCGGTCTTGCCTGAGTTTACGTATTCCTTGTGAGAATTTCCCGGTTTGTGTAGTCAGTTTCCGTACTTTTCCATTTTGCAAAGGAGCGTTGGCAAGCATCGACTATAATATCTGTTTAAATGCAAAACTGGAAGTGGGATGCGGTGTGTCATTAATTGTCACCGCAAACAATTCGTGTTAAGTGGCCCGTTAATTGAATTTTATGAAAGTGTTTTTTTCTTTATTTCCAATTCGTAACACCCCCATTGACTTGTCGTTCGGTGGCGCTCGTGCTACAGAAGTGACATATAAATGTAGGAACCTACTCTACTCCTTTGTGCGTTCGGGCGGCCTGTGAGCTTATGCCAGCGATCCACCGTATAGGAATCCTTTTTCTGTATTTTTTGTAACTATGTCTTCATTTAAGGCAATTAGTCAAGAGGCGAAAGTCTGCCTTATGTTCAGTCCCTAATGAATGGCTGTGGCTCATGCAGTCTTTCATCTGACGCAAGTTTGGTACTGTCCTTTTTTCATATCAATGAATTGAGATTTTTCTGAAATATTGCTCTGCTACGTCTTTGTCATTCCTTTATGGTTTCTTTGTTTGTGGGATGCCCCTCGTTTTGCCTTTGTTCAAAGTGGCTAATTTTCTTAATTGAAGTAATTAATCCGTCTCTGCCGCTGGCGGGAATCATTTGATGTTGTTGTTTGGAGGGACTTTTTTCTTTGAATAAAATGTAGTACATCAGGAGCAAAATTAATAGAAGAAAAGTTTACTAGTTCAGGGTCCTTGGCTGAAAGTTGGAAGTACATAATTTAAAGAAAAGAAGGTGTAATTGGGTTTCTATGAGCCCTAATTTTAGAACCGTTTGATGGGATCTTATAGTGAATTAAAAATATTCACGTCCTAGAGTCTATTTCTGATAATAGGAAGAACTGTTGGCATTTCGAAAGAGTGAAAATAGAATTGTCGCCCTTTGCACGTCTTAGTTGGCTTTTCAATTTTATATGCCTATATATTGACTACAATAGTACTAAACCTTCTTATATGAAACAGACAGACAGTGTATAACATAACTCTAGCATCCCGTACTGATTCCCCTACAATTTAAAAAGTTGGATGTTCCAGAGACAGAAACAGTTCGGAGTTGGATTCGCTTTTAACTAAGTTTCCATAGAAGGGCTAGTATTACCTACTGTGATGCTTAGACAGCTTACGTGGATACACACAAGTTATCATAGTTAGGTAGCATCTAAAGGAAAGAGAACCTAATATTGACATTGCTCAAGATATATCTAATGCTATTGCGCACGCATTGGAGGCTGTCACAGCCTCTCAACAGATTTGTGGTACCCAAGTATTCTAATACTCTCCTAAAAAGAGACTACCTTGGACCTTACGCTAAGCCTGACTTCCTTAGAAATTGCGAAAGCTCACAGTATAGCAGCTGTTTCTTAAAATAAATATAATACCTACATATATTCGTCCTTATCTGTTGTAGCATTTACAGTTATCTAGACAATAAAATTCAAAAAGAATCTGTATCTCTTTTTCACTTTTCTTAAATGCCTATCAAAAATATTAGAACAGTTTTAACAAAATTGGAAAACACTTACCTGGCGAAATTAAAAAATCGTCTGAACAGCTCGATTTCTTAGATACTAATAGCAGTAGAAACAAAGATAGAGAATTGCTTAAACCAACGCAGAGCTTTCATAGCGCGCATGTCAGTTGTTATTTACCTAGAAACGACTCAGTTGTGATTTACGGCACAAGCCAGAACAACCTTATACTAAGTAGCACTGTACAGAAAAGAGCCACCATAGCCGTATGGCAGTGCTTGTACCGTAACGACTAGGTAACACAGTGGATAAAAGGTTGTTGTAAACAAGCATATCACAGGACTTTGATGTACGGTGCTCTTACCCGACCCAAATTAAGTTCATAAAAAACCGTGCTTTAAAGAGCTATGGTAACTTTTTGTTACCAAGATATGGGTAAGCTTACCCAGAGTTATGGGTGTAGAAAATAAATTTTCGAGTTGAGTTTTTTCAGTAGGTGCGCGGGAGCTGCCAGTCATTTCATATATTCCAACAGGCTATCAATCGATGATGGCAAAAGACTCGACACTATATTAATAAATACGTTGTGGAGGCTTTAGTCGAAACTAAATTTCCAGGAAACAAGCATACATCAACGTCATCGATACCTTATGCACTTTCGACGCCGGCATTTTACTTACATACTTACTTACTTAGGTGGCGCTTCAGTTCGGGGTGAACCTGGGCTTCAATCAACATTGTTCTCCCGGCTAGCTGCCTCCAGTTGCGCACTCCAAGTTGTTTGAGGTCGTGTTATACTTGTGCGCGCCACCTGTGCCGAGGTCTTTCTTGACTGCGTCGTCCCTCTGGGGTGGATTCGGTTCTACATTCTTTCTACATGTCCTAGCCATATTAAGCGTCCTTTGCACAGTTTTTTCACTAGGTTGATTTCGACGTACAGCTCGTAAAGATCGTCGTTGAATCTTTTTCTCCAGAACCCATCTACGCAAACAGTGCCGAATATTTTGCGAAGACCAAGAATATCCTCATCCTCTTGCAATAAAGTCAATGCCTCAGAGCCCTATAGCAGGACTGGGATGATTAGGGTTTTGTGTAGGGTAAGCTTGGTTCTTCGGGATAGGGCCTCACTACTCAATTGCCTTCTTAACCCACAGAAACAGCGGTTATCAAGAGTTATCCTTCGTTTAATTTCTGACGAGTTGTTGTTGTCAGAGCGTATAGCGGAGCCGATGTAGATAAGGTCCCCGAATACCTCAAAGTTGAAGCTGTCTATTGTGACGTTTTGTCCAATATGTCGATGTTGTGTGTCTCTTTTTGTCGACAGCAGATACTTGGTTTTTGCCTCATTAGTTGCAAATCCCATTTTTTCCGTTTCAGCTTCAATACAAGCAAACGCACCAGTGACAGCTCAATGCGTTCTTCCAATAATGTATACGTCGTCAGCGTATGCTATCGATCTGAAATTCTTGGGTAGCTTCCAGGATCTGCCGAAGTGTGAATATTTTATGGAGAGTGGACTCACTGGGCCTGAAACCGCTCTCTGGCATTTTAGTACTAGTCGAAATTCGATTTCTAGATTGCGACGCACCGCTTATAGCTAAGCCCAAAGTCATACTTAGAGAGTAATGGCATCGACTAATCTCTTATATTTATAAAGGCAATAACACCACTGATACGATTGGTTTTATTTTAAATTTCAATTTTAAAATGTATTTAATTTAAAATTGAAACTGACCATTTTTAAATAGATTTTGCTGTTCAACTCATTAAAAATAAACTGTAGAGAATTTCATTCCCAATGCAACAATAATTTGATTCAGTTATTTGTAGCCCCTGCTGCCATAGCAGGACCTAGTTCTATTTTTTTAAAAAAACGTGCACTTCTACATAAAATTAGAATTGAAATGAATATTTCGATATAACCCAATGTGGAAGACGGACCAATTTATTATAACAATACAAATTTACAAAATTCCTTATCCTTTTAGAAGCTGTTACTGATTTGTTTACACTATTTTTCACTTCTTCGCACCACGCACAGATAAGATATAATGTAGGCAGCATATGTACGGATATGAATTTTGGAAATTTGTGTTTTGCTTAAGGCACCATCTGTTGCCCGAAACTTATTTATGGATTTGATTTCGTTATCCTTTGACCTGTAAATGTCCATTTTAGTATCAATATGTGATTTTTTCATTTAACGCTTTATATATTCATGGGGCATGGCGATAGTAATAAATTGGATGTCCAGTAGCATCTTTCGAAAAATTAAACGGAAGGGTGTTATATATTCCGATTTTTGGAACATCTACACATACATACGGTGCCTACAGGGTGTCTGAGCGTGAGTAGTGGAGAAAACGTCTTCGTCAACTATAGGTACAGCTACTGACATAAAAACTAATATTGGCGATAGCTGAATATAATTCAAAAGGAATATGCGAGATAGGGTATTTTATAGCGAGATGCTCAAAGCCCATTCCTATGAAGGGCAGTTTCACCCACGGTACTTTGTCCGATTGTAAAAAAAGAAACATCTAAATAAGAACGTAAGAATCGTAAGTGCTATAAGCATTTAAATATACGACTTGTAATAGACGGCGACCGATGACTTATTAAGAACTCACTCGCAAAAAGACTTGCTGTACTGTTTGGTGGCTCACGAAATATATTTGTCGTGACCTTTGGAAGAGATTAAAAATATTATGATACTATGTACAAGACCCGGCCACACGTTGCTGTGGCTAAGTTATACGTTAAATTATTTACTATTATGAAAGAATTAAATTTGCGTATCTTGCGCAAAAATAATTTCGAATCATCTGAAGCGCCAGCAAGAAGTGATAGTAAATGTTCCGGCGGAGTGGGTAGACGTGACAGCACAACTTTTCCTGATGCGCAGCACATGCCGGGTGTTTAATTGTGAAATTTGAATGCCTGACAATATTGACGTACTCTATCCATTGCGCCGATGGCAATTTTTGAATGCACAGAGTAATTAATATCTGGTTCATATTCGAACGCAAGACGAACAAATGATGCACGTGTTAATGAGCATCTGGTCCGCTGTCTCTGTCGTTCTCGTAAATATGCTGTAGCTTTAGCTATGTGTTGTTCACGCGCTGCTCTTGTTCTCGCAATAATCTGTCGCAGACTCTATGCTGTCCTGGTTCTTTAAGCTGTGGTTCTTGCTGTGATTTGTCCTGCCGACTGATGAGCTCTTTCAACACGTTTGCGTTGTGCTTCTCTGCTCCGTGCATTGTTGAGGTTAGATTTTTTTTATCAAAATAAGATTTAATTAATAAAATGGGAAGCAATCAAATAATACTTATACTTGTATTGCATTTAATTAAAGAGTCTTAAACAATAAAGCACCAAAAATTGAAAAAGGAATAATAATTTTACTGCATTGCATAGTTTACTATCAAATAAACTTTGCCTTTACCTTAGCCAATGTAACGCGTGGCCAAGTCTGCTAAATTTTGAACACACGCGTGTGACGTGAAATAAATTGTAGCATAAATGAAACGTTTGGACTTGGACATAGCGCCATCTTTTGGATACTTACTCAATTACCTTACACCGCCATCTGTTAGAATCGCAGGGAACTCACTTGCAATAAAAAAAATAATGCGGCTATAAATTGAGTAATAAACTATCCTATCTCTCAAGTTGAATCAAACTGCACACAGTGTGCAAAATTTCATTAAAATCGTTTCAGTAGTTAAGGATTCCATCCCGGACAAACAACGTGATTGTAGAATCTTTGTACCCAAAAAGTGAATAGATACTGCTGAAGATTTTCCAATGTAAGTATTTTCTCTGTGCAATACAGAAATTTGTGGAAAAATTCGAGCCGTTGGGACAAGTTAGTGATGTGAAGAATAAAACCCGTGCACGGCGCTCAAGAACAACTGAAAATATTGCTGCTGTAGCCCAAAGTGTTGAAGAAAACCCAGGTTTGTCCATTCCTCGTCGTTCTTTGGAATTGGGCATTCCACAAACGTCACCGTATTTTGCATTAAGACTTGGGTCTTAAGGCTTATAAGGTTCACCTAACACAAGAACTCCAGCCGGCCGATCATCAACAACGCCAACAGCCCAGCGTCGATTCAAGACCTCAAAGATAAAATTCGTGAGGCTATCGAGGACATAGGGCAGCCACTTTGCGATTTGGTTATGCAAAATTTCATGAAAAGGATATGGTCCTGTATGCGTGCTCGTGGTGGCCATTTGGTAATCCGATCATTTATCTCAAAACATGGCATTTTTCTTTGATTACCAAAATAACACCTCTTATTGGAGACCCCTACACTTCCGGAGAAGGGAAAACCTGAACTTAAAACGTCCGTCAGCAATAAGACAAGGTTATTAGTCTTATTGCTGACGGACGTTTTAAGTTCAGTTTTAATCGATGAAGGGAATTAACTGGCGTCGAAGGAAGAATTGATTAAAAAAAATTGTCCTAATATTCAAGTGAATTGAAGGAATCACGATTGGATGATTGAATGAGCTATCCTTGCCGCGAAGAACCTATCTACCAGGCTCAGAGTCAATATAAATGTAGAATTGTGCGGTTTAGATTTAGAAACGGTCTCACATGGACAACAATACATATATTTACCTACGCAGGCAATGGAAAAACAATAAAAATTATAATACCCGCACAAGTATTCAGGAATTAATTTAGGTATAAGAAAGGTACGTGACTTATTTCTAATCCATCCAACGAGACAACCAAGGGTAGAGATAAGCTTTAAAGGGACGTTGAATTACTGAATTGAAACAATCAACTTCCTACTTCTATTTTTGAACAATAATTTTTATTAATTTGCTACACCTTTTATGTCGTACAGAATACGGCGTTGTTTCAAAACCGATTTTTATCAAATATGTACCAAACGAAAGGTTGATGGAAATGACTCATATTCAGTTTTGACTCATGGAACACATAATCTTGTACTTTCTTGGGCAACTCACAGTCCCAAATACAATCTATAATTATAGTAAATCATAAAATATAAATATCGGGTTTCAATTGTTCGGAATTATTTGATAGCGGAATTTCGCCGCAGCATTGATAAGCAACTAAAACACAAGTCAAATCAACTGAAGGACTTGGGATTTAGAAAAATGTTCAGTCTTTCGAACGCTGTAACTCGTTTCACTCGATTAAGGCTCTCTCTACAAAATCAAAAGAATAAAATATCAAAGCCACTCATATCCCTCCTCTATGAAAATTGATTTGCGATTCCATTGATCTAAAATGCACTCATGTTTATTTTAGCCCATTCAATTATAATTCAATATTAAGATGTGCGAATATCCCATCAAGATAAGGGTGGAAATTGCAGTCATCTACAAAAAAAAAAAACCAAAAACATATACCAGCGCCAAAAAATAAAAAAACGGAACAACAACAACACTACTGGCGTTCAATTATACCCGCATAAAATTCTTCTTGTTGGTAAGCAAAAACTATGTTTTTTGGTTTTACCATGAGAGAAGTGAACCTGGCCATATCAACTAACCAAATAGGTCTTCAGCTCAACACCATAATACGCTGCTGGCAGGATATGTGCGGAGTGGCCACTATTTTGGGTTGCTTTCTCGGTCAGAATATTCGAGTTTATGGCATTGTACAATATGTTTTGCCTATACATTCACCTAGCATATCCCCCATCCAAATATAGCGTTCATGGTGACGCAATGGACTGTTTACCCGAACATTATGTCCAGCAGGGATTTCATTCACTCTGTGTATGCTGCAGTTTCATTCTGTTGGTATACACACTAACTGTCCTTATTCCTCTTGTTGTTGTTGTGGAAGGCGTGCATGCCATTGGGCTTGGTACGTTGGTAGCACCGGCATGCACCGGTAGCATTAACAAAAGCATCTCTCTATACGAAATAAAATATTTTTGCGGTTCCACAAAAGTAGGTACGATTTTGGTTAAAATGCGGCCAGACATATGCTAGTCGTATGTGAATTTAATGTTATTCCAGTAATGATGCACTTTTTGATTGTTTTGCCATGTTGGCTATGGTGTGGGAGTATAATATAGGTATTTGCAGCGGTCGAGCTGCTTTCAACCTTAAACTTGTTCTTTAGAACTAATTTAGCGGCGGTTGGTATTATACTCTTTTAAAGTTTACAAAATCAGCCAATTCGATTGTGGCGAGAAATTAAGGATATACGTAGTCTATCCACCTAATCTCCTTCGTTCCACTCCAACAGAGAAAACGACAAACTGCGCTTTTGATGTGCGCCCATTATAGCCGTAGCTGCAGCATAATGCTGGATTCCTTAACTATTCTTTGCTTTTTGAATTGATTAAGAACTTTTTGTTTAATGGCAATTTAAAAGCAGCGAAGTAGGAACAAAAATTCGTTAGTCAAAAACGTTACAAAAAAGTAAGCGTGGCAAAGAACGACACACCCTTAGCCTCTGCTCTGAATCGCTTAGAAAAATAAATAATGAACTCTATAAAGTCGACCTACATAGAACATCAGTTATTAAACATAACATCATACGCTTTTCAAAGGATTCAAGCTTCAAAATTCAGATACGTAAAGTATGATTGGGGTTCTGAAGGTATTGCATTAGAGTCTCCTTAGTTGTTTGGGAAAGGGTCTTAGAACCTCGTAAAATCTCGGCGGACAAACCTTCAGGGCCTGCAGCTTTGTTGGACTTAGGTCAGGATAGGTTAGAGCAATTTTCAACCAGAAGCCACTGAGGCCCATTGTAATTACCCCTTTATAGTACATGCAACTAACAAAACCATTCCGATCTATTGATGAATCTTCTTAAATCACTGCTAGATCCACCAAGCCGTCCAAGGAACGAGCTCCTGGAGGACTGCGGAGTTTCACAGGAGATGTTCCATTTTCTTTTCATCCCTGCAACTTTTGCAGAATATTGCTATCCTTATATTTGTTTTTGGTTATGTCGATGGAAGTCTTACCTATCGTCGTTTATATTGAATAATACGTTCTGTCTTATGAGGTGGATTCTGGTTGACTGTGATTCTACTGTTTCCCTCGCCACCTACGGAACTTACTGTCCCCTTTTCTTGATTTCTTTGTACAAAGTTGTTTTTGGGTCTCTTTCGCTAGTAGATGTTTCCGAGCTTTTTATATGAAGTTAAACTTTGCTTTATCGTCTTACTCTGCATTGTAAGCTTCAAACAATTGCTTTCAGAATGGTGTTAAAATGTTCCACAAGTACTTGCATCGCCTTGTGTTAAGCGCTTCCGACCTTAAGCAGTAAGATATCTTTATCTTGGACTTGATATGACGTTGAATTTAGTTTTACATGTGCCTCGAGAGCTATACGATTTTAGAGACACAGGCACAATTTGTACAACATTTTTATGAAAACTTCACGCGCAGAAAAATGTTCCATTGATACCACAAGACCAAAACATAAGCACTAGCAATTTTACACCTTCTGAGGAAATTGACTCTGCATTATTCGATCGAGCTTACAGGTTGTTAATGCAGAAAACTAAGGGTGGACATCTGACTTTTCTGATGCATAAGCTGCACTATTGAAATACATGAAGTGAAGTACCTATATTAATTATTTATACACATTAACTCTCTACCTTTTCCTGTGAGTATTTCGCAAAAATGTTCACTTAGTTTCTTCCTTAGATATAATTGGCTATCTGCCACCTGTTCCTTTCCTTCTACCCACAGTTTAGACTTTCCATATCCTCTGTATCACATTAACATGCACGCCGTTTAGTATTTCGATACAAAAAGACAGCTTAGGCGAATAAACTAAATTACTTACGTTGTGCTGTACCTAACCCTAATCTATGTATCTACTACGCATACGCTTAATATAATAATAATCGGAGTATTCTCGACGAATCTATTCCAAAGAGTTTGCTGAATAATTTCATCCATTTGGACCATCAACTCACCAACCTAACCTACACAAAGAAAACACTTGCACAGCAATGCCAACAACCAACGAGAACCAAAACGAACTGCTGACATAAAACAAAAGAGTAAACTCTCTGCCTTTGGCTACACACACACAGCACTCAAATACGGAATACGGACTACGCTACCATTATGTTCTGCATCTCTTCGTTCGACATTTTCGAATAAGAAGAACGAACAGATGGTAAAAACTTCGTCCTCATGAACGCGGAGGAGGAAATAGTGGTGTATATAGGAGTAGCGCTGCCTTTTACTGCATGTACACACTTTCATGTTCCATATAGCTGTATCTCGCCCACAGAGTTTCACTTGCCTCTTTCGAAAATAACTTTAGTTCGGTTTTGGTTCTACAGCGAGAGTGACGTTTTCGTACGAATAGACCCGTGCAATTTATACACAGATACAAAAACAAAAGATATATATAATATTTTTTTTTCTTTTCCCTTTGACTACTGACGTACGTTAGTTTCAACGCACAGTAGTTATTTTACGGAAAACCCAATTTTGCAAGTTTAAGTGATAAAAGTTGAAGACAAAAATAGTTTTGCTTAAATTAGTAAAGTATAAATTAAAAAAAAAAAAAAAAACCAACCGGGAGTGCTGTGTTCGAATTTTCTTCAAGACAATCGCAAACTCCGAATTGGATACACATCTCCCGCTGTGAATATTCAAATGCCACAAGGGCACGCCAAAAGCTACCCCACAAAGGACGCTTATTTTTTTAATAGTTTATTTTGATATGTTGGATAGTTATTACCCCGTACACAGCAGAGCAGATACTCACACTGCACCTGGATATTCCAAAGTGTTTTATGGCGTTCGTCGAGAACAAAATACGACCGTCTTGTGTGTGTGGTCCTTGTAGTTCTTATCACCTACTAATCGTGTGTGTTAGTTTAAATTCAATTAGATGCAGTAATAATAGTTAATAGTTTTTCTATAACAACGAGAGAAAGAATACAAATAATAAATTAAATACCTACCTACATAATAATATTACAGGGAAAATTAAATGATTATGAATTGCATTTAGCTAATGCGGATAGGTATAAATGATATTCAATTGAAGCCTTTTCAAACAAATTACGTGGTTGTGTAAAATCGATATAAAAAAAGTTTAACAATGATAATATCCTAGTAATTGGTGATTTAGTTAGTTGACTGCCCCCCTTCTCCCATCAAAACGGATACATAAGCAAATATGGACTTTAAACATCAAAATTCATGGATTAAATTACTTTTCTGTGGTAAGTTGTCAAATGGTTGATTTTATAGTAAATCTTGTGGCAGCTTTGTCAAAAGGACAGAGTTTGTACGGATACAAATCGACATTCTTACTCCATGTGTACATCCATTTTATATAAATACCTACATTACACTGCTGCATACACACAATATACTTGGCATCTGTTGAACATAATATGCAACGTTCGTCAATATAATATATTTTTTTAGTTATCAAACGTTTATGTCAGCCCGAACGATTTAATTCTATATTCTCGTAAGTTTTGCTTTAGTTTTTTTTTTTTTTATCGGAAGACAGCAACGCCCCCAATATTTCATAAATATATGTAGGTATACCTACATCAATTATTATTACTTGGTGTAGAGTCGTAAATAATGCCACTTCGATTCGATTAGAATGCATTTAACATGCCTCAAGTGGGTTTTATTTCCTTTCGTACAAGTCTGCGATTGTATTTATTAATTTGATACAGAAGTGTGAGCCGGTTCAATGGCCGCATTGATTGACTATGCGTGCTGCTGTAGTACAATCAATTTAAAGCAGACACTATAGAGGTAGACAACTGGGTATAGGTATGTGCTTGTGCATACGCCCCTTAAGCCTTAACTTGTCTTTTGATTTATAGTCTCAGCAATAAACAGACATGTTATACCCGTACGTTAGTAAATAAAAACATAAGTTCACTCGGTCCTAACTTAGCTTTGGAACATATTTCGTGAACTTGTTGCGCAAATGAGTTCCAACAATAAATATGGTGGACATGGGCCTAGTCCACCTAAATAATGCATGCAACATATAGTGCACTACCTACAAAGATGTAAATGGATTGTGTGGGCTATGGCAGTGAATTTTAATTATAATAACCGGAAGTTTTTAAACAGTTAGTGTCACAATCATAAATTCTATTTGCATGCTAAACAAATATTATTTGTTTAACAAAAATGCTAAAAGCCAAAGCCTTGTGCAGAGTAGTAGGTACATCAGCAACGAAACGGTACGATTTTCCTCTGAAATATAGATTAATATAGACAGAGTACAGAGTTCGAAAAATGTTTAATCCAAGTAAGGGGTTTAATGCGACCACTAAGTTGAAGCTCAGCTTCACGCACTTATCCGTTCGGAAGAAATTCTGAACCGAAAGGCAGATCCGTTGCGAACTCAGAATTACGTTCGAGTTCGAGGTATCCGTTTCCGGAATAAAACAAATGGAGTGCATAATCATATAAATAAAATTGTTCATTCTTATACTGTCGGAGAACTTCCGATGAAATTTACAGAGTAGCTGTAAAAATGATTTACTGACCCTGTATCGCAATGCAGAGGAAAATCTGTCCATAAATATATAGGAGCAAATACCTACGTCAAATGGACTTGGTGCAAATTATAGAATTCTCCGTTTCGAAGTGATAGCTCAATGGGGCGAATTCTATTATATGGAGATTTATAACTGAGGAGTAAAAAGATGAAGGACACTAGTGATGGGATGACTGAGTTATTCACCTCAATATGTAACTTATCGCTCCAACGATCCTTTTAGGGCGACCGACGGCAAACTTGGCAATTTGTCATCTTAAAAATATGCCTGCACCTTAATATAAAGCTACTAAGGGGAGTAGGCCACATAGAGAAAAACTGTAGCTATTCACTGAAAGTTCCATAGATAGGCAATGACGGTGACAAAATGTTTGTCCGACTTAGTTATTAAAAAGCAGTTTTTATTTGAATACACAAAATCACTTTCTGCAAATTTATTTTTAAAACATAATAAAATATATATAGGGTTAAAAAACTGTTTTTAACATTGACACTAATTTTTATTAACTTATTTTTTTTGTGCGCAACAGCTGAAACTTTATCAAAACCTTTTCGGAAGTCAACATGAAGTGTCAAGCAATGGAAGCCTTTTTTTAGAAATTAAATAAAATAATTTGTGACAAGTATTTATAATTCTTGGTGTCGTGCCAACAGAGGTCTGCCTAAGAAAACGTAGATGTTTTATGAAATCGAAACCATAAAATAGCGTTAAAGATTGATAAGAAATATGTCTGTATAAGAGAACTCTCCAGCAAAACAGCATATATACATGTAATGCTTATTAAAATTGGAGTCGTCTTCTTGACGAGTTCCTTTTTAGTGTTTTGGTTTTAAAATATTCGAAACTAATGACGGATTATCATTTAATGAAATTATGCACGCAAATGGTCTTTGTGTTTTCGAAGACAATTTAGAAACTAACTGACTTTCGGAACGTAGAAATCCTAATGAAATGAGAAAGAAACAGAACCGTTATAGGTCTTAACTCAGGAGACTCGCAAAAGATACCAAGAGTATTTTTTTTAAAAAGTAAATAATGCTAAATACCCAGTTAGCTTACTCCCAGGCAACATTTTACATTCTCAGAACTCAGAAGTAATAGTTATATAAAACTTCGTATTGACAAATGTCGGGTATTAACGTAATTTCAAAGTCTTCGTTTATGTTGACAGTGACTTAATTTGTTATTATTATTATTATTGGAGTTATTGACAAATAAAACCTTATTAATAAATAATCTAGAAAATGTTTCTAAATTTCATAAGTCATTAGCTTTTTTATTGTTTTGTAAATATTAATATTGGTTTTGCTATTAAAACAATGCCAACCAAAAGTATATGTTTGTTAAAAGGTTGCATTGCAGAAATGTGTCATATTCCACCATGGTTGACAGCTGGTTGAGGTTTGTCTAATTTTTGTACCTTTCATGTATTCTTATTGACATAGACGGATTCAAAATTTGAGAAAATACTGAATGGTTACTTCGAAACATAATTAGGGGGGAACGGCAAAAGGATTGCCGATTGGGGGTGTCAGCGTCAGTAGTTCTTGGCTCTGATTAAAATATAAAACTAAGGCATAAAAAACATCACAACAGGATAGACAGGAATTAGCTTAAGACCATTAGAGGTATAAGTACAAGACCACTTGCTCATAAGCTACATTTTGGACTAGAATAATAAAACTTTGGTTTGAAAGCCACCACCAATCAAGTTAAAACAAACACCTCAATTGGAGTTGATTTAGATAATTGAAAATAGAAACTAAGTAGTTGATAAAATTGTTTGCTACGTCAAAAGAATTTGACGTCACCTGATTTCATTGAACTAACCTGCCATATCTCCTTTGCGTCACCCTTACATCTTTTAGATATATTCAGTCTTTGGTTGTCGAATGCAACTTATATTCAAATTGATGGACACCAAATTATAAAAGGGGCAGACTTTCTTATCTCTGCAACAGGCCAATCTTCGTATATATAAAAAAGGTACATACAATCGTAATAAAACTCTATAATCTTATGTTCTGTTCTCGATTGACGTGGAAACTAATGGACAAATTTATATAAAACTTTTCAACAAAAATAGAAGCTAACGCTCCCTTAAATTTGCTGTTAATAAGTGTTTCATAAAACTACAAGCCGCAATTTACATGAATTTTTCTTATATATGTAAACAAAATTTGAGGTTTTTTACCTAAGTACCAATAGTAACGATTCTGCAGACAAATTTATACAATTTTAGTGGCCATTTCAAATGTCACTAAATAAGTTGATGTAATTTTTCGCCCTTATAATATTCCAAAGTCTTATTTTGGCAAAAGAAAATTACAAATAAGTGCAAACATTTTCGCATGATAAAGTCATAAGTGTTGTTTTATATACTTAAAACAAAAAAACACTCACAAAATTCAATTCATCATTATTTGAAAAGAATATTATATAGGTTGTCAAATATAGTACTCATGCCACACAATAAGTTGTAGACTTAAGAAATAGTTTTTTTTTTTTTTTGGGAAACATTTTTTGTCTAAGCGTTACAGGCGCCTGCATTTGCAGACTTGCATTTTGTGCGACCTTGGGCGTATTGTGGTGTGAATACGAATTAAGTGCAAGGCTTAACATGGTTTTTGGTACCAAACGTCCATTTAGTGTGAGTAGAGTATAATTTGCATGGGCAGGGAGACTTAAGAGAGAATTTGGAACCCAGACCCACTTCAATTTTAACTGGTTATTGTTATTTTTGTTTGATAAGCCTTATTAGTTCAAGAAAATTACAAATAAATAAACAATAACTAATTGGAGACTCATGTACTCAAACTTATATACAATGGACTCAAACTAATATACCTATTCAAATTTATAAATATATTTATTCGTTAGGTATATAAACATTGAAATATTTGTGACCAGGCACACCCCAAAAGTGTACCACTCACATGAAAACATTTTCTTTTCTTTTAATGTTTCCCTCATCATATGAAGCCGCATAAGTAATTACAGATCCAACCAATGTGTGATTCGCAATGCATGCTCTGGAAGATGGACACTGGCACATATCAATTTTATGATAGAAAAAAAAAGGAAAAAAAAAACTTAATAGAATAACTTTGTAATTATATCTGTTTCTGCTGTTGAATCTGCACTGTCTTAGCATGTGGATTCAAATTACAGAAGTGGGTATTTTGCTCGTTTCCCTGTAGGCATGGGATGGGAGTATAAGCAAGTTAAGTTGTTGACCATTTATGGGAAAATGTTATTGTTCTCACGCGAAAAGCATCTGGCAAGGGTGACTTCTTTTACATGTTTCATGCGACTGAAAAATGCATGAGGTTGTATTACCAAGGCAATCGCCGCTTTATTTCCATCTTTTTACGTTCATATATATTTTTAGCGTATCTATTACAAAATCGTATATATAAATAGGCGAAGGGAAATAGTTAAGACCCACTTTCACCGCCTTACCCACAACATATTCGCTTGATTTGCACTGCTGCCTGTAATTCGTTTTCCAATTTCTTGTGTATGAGTCAGGTCAATTTTATGGTAGAATTTCTACCACTGGGCGAACTCTTGTAAATACAAGGTCCGCCAAATAACATTTTTTTTTTTTTGAAAATGCTATAAAAAAACTACTGAATATTTTCTCAAATTTCTTTTTTTATTTGAAAGTACAATCCTTCCGGTTAATAATGCAAAATAATTTCATTCAAATGGCTGCCTACACGATCGGTCCAATTTTTAAGCACATTATCGATTGTGTGCAGCTGTATTTCACCAATGGCTTTACGAATATTGTCCTTTAAAGCGTCAATTGTCTCTGGCTTGTCGGCGTAACACTTATCTTTTACGGCGCCCCACAAATAATAGTCCAACGGTGTCAACGGTGCAGCTCCGAGGTGGCCAAACGACATCAGCTCTGCGGCTGATAATGCGATCTTCAAAAACAGGGCGCAAAACATCGAGTGTAGCTTCGGCTGTGTGGCACGTAGCGCCGTCCTGTTGAAACCAAATGTTGCCAATATCCTCCTCTTCAATTTTTGTGCACAAAAATTCGTTAAACATGGCCCGATAACGATCGCCATTGACTGTAACGGCCACTCATTTCTCATGTTCGAAGAAAAATGGCCCAATTCACCAAATTCCGCACCAAACAGTGTCTCGTTTTGGGTATATCGGCTTTTCAATGTATGCGTGCGGGTTTTCTGTGCCCCAAATGCGACAATTTTGCTTGTTTACATACCCGCCAAGATGAAAATGAGCTTCATCTGAAAAGATGATTTTTTTGGCAAAATCGGCATCTTCTCTAAGTCGATTTTCAAAGTAATGTCGCAATATTTCCCAGTGTTGTTCAAGCGTATACACAACCATATTCGTTCAGCGGAAGGATAAAATTAATTATCCGTCGAATCAGACATGAGCTAAGTGTTACCATTCGCGAAATAAGCACTAGTTGAAAAAAAAAGTTAGATGGCGGACCCTTTATTAATATCCTATCTCAGGACCGTTTATAGAACCAATTAAAACCATTTATGTCTTACAAACTCTAAGTTTAGCTTAGCAATAGTTGAAAGAATATTCAATTTCGTAAAAAACGCATTCTGCTTATATAACCTTTGGAAATTGGCAACCTGACGACGCGGCTCACAACGGATACAAGTTGATTCAATTTCAACTACACACGTTGCGACTCATTGGAACGTGAATTTTCACTGTCCTCTAGGCTCTGTTACCATACAGCGGATAAATAGGGTAAATACATTGACTTTATAATAATTGTATGGACTGCTAGTAGCCACAATCACGCATGTTCCAAAAATACTGACGCGCTACTGTGTTACAGCGGAAAACAAAGTCAAGTTCAAACGACCAAATTTACTTTCATTACAAATTTGTGTGTGGTAAATGTGTTGAGAGAGTGAGATTAGTGTTTTTTATATATTTATTTGTGTCTTCTACTTAGTTCCGTAATGTATATTTTACTACATATTTTTGTTTTCTACTTAATGAAACCCTTAACACAAACCAAACAAATTCAATACGGAAAACAAAACAAGTGAACAGCAATATGCCCATAAGAAGCAAGGCTTAGGGTACCTACATGAATCTATTGCGATAAATATTTATTCAAAGAAAGAAAAAGCTAAGAAAACAGTCGTTGGATGGATGTATGAGATCTTAAAACTGCATTTTTAGAAATAAAAAATAAGGAACTAGTCGCATATCTATAGTCTGCCTATAAGGAAACACATTCAGTGGAGTGAAGTTAAGAAGAAATACGTCGGTACGATTGACTACGGCACTAATTTCCACTCCCGCTATATAAGAATTCGTTGGTTGAACGATACATAGAAAATACCTGTAGGCTTTTTGTTTTTATTTTATGGGTTAGTAAGTAAGTATTTGTTATTTTCGTTTTCTTTTTCAAAATAATAAAGATTCCAAAATAATTGAAAATCACTCTTTGTAGCTTTGTATCTTTCGAATAGATGAAGCTCTCTTCGCACAAGATGTCGCTCTTTAGTGGACCATGTTTCTATGGAAACAGTTTTTTTTTTTTTTTTTTTTTAAAGTCGCTTTTTTGTTTACATTATTGAAATTGAAGTTTGACGGCGGCATATGCTTCTATGCTAATCCCATATAAAACAGTAGCGCCTGTGCTGTTTTGGAACATATTTCCTCCCAGAAGTATATTGACTTAAACTAAAATGCTATGCAGCTCTTTAATTCAAACATTTCTGCGATGCTTTAAGTGAGCACTCCTCGGAAATGTCATTGCGTACATCGCTGCGTATCGCGGAAAGCTCGGATCGCCCTGTTGAAGCCGGATAACACAAAGACTCATCAGTCATACTTGCTTTCTAGTTAACTTTCTAAAGTAACTTATAAATACCTAAGAAATTTCCATTTTCGTTCCTCTTGTTTTAACCGAGCGACAAAAGATGTAAGAAGCAAATTATTATTATATTACGTGCTTGTATTTAATTCTATTGAATTCCTAAAACCTAAATGTATGCCATTTTTTATGTATATATACCGATGTAGGTATAATTCCAATCCACGCGTAATTTTTTGAACATTTCAGCCCTTAGCCGCGATTCGATGACAGGTTTAAATACTACAAATAACGATAAAGCAAAAGAATAAATAACTTTTTAATTCAATTCTTACCGTCATTGATGCAACTCTAAAACATTGAAAAGAAATTCACACAATGCGCAACAGCTTGTCACAGTTTGACATTTGTAAATTTTGCGTAACTTTCCGCAGTCGATTTCCGAGCCTTATTGATCGCGGAAAATACTGAGGCTTGCGTATACTATTCTCCATACATAATCTGACAGTTCATTTACGAAGTGGTACATTTCTGCAGTTTATGAGGGTCTTACGCGTTTAAGTGAATACCCTTAATGTGAAAATGACATTTCACTAGCAGTCCATAGATTTTTAAATTTTTTTTTTATTTATTTTTGAATTTATATTTTTTCCTTTACTCATTCAACTTAAGCTCAAAGCGTAAACTTAAAATCTGTTTTATTTCTATTTTGAAAGCCAATTTTAATTTTTTTTAAATTATATTGTTGCCTTTTAAGTGACTGCCAAAAAAAAGAGTTTAACAAAACTCGGTTCAACCTAATCTTTTGTTTTGTACTTTTATAAAGTGTAAATCCATTCTTATAGATATAAAAGTAAACACAGAATTTACTTATGAGAGTCTCAGCGAGAGAAAGTGATTGTAGATTCAGAAAATAGAATAATTTGTTACAAATTGTGATTTCAAATTGTTGCCAAGTTAAAGAGGAGTTTACAAAATGATGATTTATTATTTAACACATACGCTTCAAAAATTCGATATCTTTCCATTAAGGCAAAAAACACGACTCCATTTTTTTTTGGCCTTAATCTAATTTAACTAAAACACCATGTTTGATTAAAATTGCTTTTTCAAATAGAAACCAATTTAGAACACATTTCGTAAAAAAGTCAACACTTTCTAAGCAACATCTCTGCTCTAGAAAGGTCCATTCATTGAATTGTATTTCCAATAAAACTTTATCCCTTCACAACCCAATAATTCGATAATCTCGGAAACTTGGGCGCCAAGCTAACCAACTGCATGAATATTTGATAAACTAATTTCATAAAAGCATATACTATTGTTTACCGCTTTCAAAGCTATTGCACATATCTGTGGCACGTCCTCTGCAGAGGACCATATGGGCGAATATTAAACTGCAGAACAACGTATCTTGCCTTCCTTTAAACAAGACGAAGCTTTTAAAGTGTCTGTTTTGGTTTGTTAAATTAAAAAAAAAAAACAAAAAAAAAACAAGACTTCGCAGAGGTTGTGTGTTTGAATATATACGTCTATTGTGTAGGTATACTATATATATAATATACATCATCATCATTAAAAGTGATGATGACTATAATGTAGTCTCCCGGTGGGCTTGTGCATCATTTTAGAATAGCGAGATGTTAACCCGGAGCACAACTTGTTCATAACCATTACTAGACATTCCTTAGCAAATCTAGGGAGGAACATGCAAGTATTTATATAGTGATGTACACGAAAATACTTCCCCTGGATTTGGATCAATGCGGGGTGGGATCCCAGTTTCAATGCCACGGTAGAGAGTATAAGCAACTACCTGGGTCCTCTGCACTGTCAGAAGGTATGCACTCGCTCACACAATTTGTTTGTTTTTCTCAACTTTTTTGCGTTTTCTGCAGGTGGGGTTTTTTTCGCAGCTCATCGCTGCAAAATAATTATGGCTTCCGAGACCGTTGTGTGCAAGTTTGAATTCGCAGAAGAATACAGAATTATCGCAGAGTGGTTTGTTTTACTACCATTCTATTCTCATGTCGTTTTATTATTCTGTTCTGTGCACATAGTTGAGTATGAGAAGCGGATGGAATTCGCGTCAAGCCAACACATTTAAGGAAATTCAATTTTCTTTTGGAGCAATGCGGCAATGTCAGTTGGTTCTTATTAATTGGGCGTTCTGGGTTAAAGATCCTTGGATAACAAAAAATACACACAGCAGATACATATGTTTGAAGATACGCTTGCCCTGCAAAGCAAATGATAGCTTTGACCAAGCAGCCGAAATATATTAGGCACCTACCTTCACGCTCAAAATTGGCTCTAACAGAATGCGATTTTTGCTCCGTCAAACAAAAAATGGGTTAAAATCTAAATATATTGAAAAACACCGAGAATTCGTTGTTAAATACTACCGATATAAATAGGTAAAATGCATACTGTTAAAAATAACACACTTTATCAGTTGTTAAGAACCAAGTTTCTAGATAAATATCAACTATCTGGTTAAATTCAACAGAGTTAGTTTGTTATTATTTGCAACCGAGAAAAATTGGAGTAAAATGATAAAATAACTAACGCTGTAGGAGCTATATTAACAGTACTACTCGGTAGTTTTTAACTGAAAGTTGGTTGATTTTAAATAAGCGATTTTTCTGCGTGTTGTTATGTGTTACGAACCATGCAGATTATTGGCAGCAACGTGATTTAAGTACTGTACTTATTTTGTATTCATTGGGCCTCACTAATAATCATTTTAACCGTACTAAATATTTTGTAGGTCTCAATAGGTAATTTTATGTGTCAAATTTCGCCATTATGAATTCGTAAAATCTAGTCTAGGAACTAAATATGATTATTCAATTCAATTTTCTTTTCTTTACTAATATAAATTGTGTAGATACATAACATTTAAATAAGATACAAAGTTAAAAATACGAACAAATGACACAATGAATTAATAAATAACCTGCAATCTATAGTTCATAAGGAACTAGAGGCGAAAGCAGTTGGAATAACACACTTTTATATTCTTAAAAGGACAATGATACAAAATTGAGCCCCATTAAGCCAATGGTTACCCATTCATTTATATTTCTATAATTTAAATCGAAGAGCCATAGTTTGACCTTTTTGAGAAAAATGGATCATTTCTAATAATTCTAATATTATTAGGTAGGCTATTAAAAAGTCTTGGAGCAGTTGACGTATAAAAATTTGTGATGTGGTACTATAGCAAGATGTAGATTGTTTACTCTAAGGTTATAGCTAGAATAACACAGGTTCAATAGATAACCAGATCTGGCGAAAAAAATCTTTACTACTTTATAAAAATATAAATGTTTCAGAGCTAGAACTTTGATGCTTCTGAAAAGTATTACAAAAATCGCTCTTACGATTTTGATCATAATGCATATTGAAGATACCTTACAGAAATAAGTTCCCCTACTTAGTTTTTCTCCAAAAATTCGAATAAATCATTCATTGTTTCTCAAAAATGGCTACCCATCTGTTTATTTTTTCAAAACTCAATACCGCACTTCCATTAAAAATGAAATGGAACTTATTTCTAGCAAATATTACCCATTTCTTATTTTTTTTTTTCAACCACATTGAATTTGCACCTTAAAATACTTCCAACCATACTTGGAGCTTACACAATTAGAAAATCCCACTTCATTTGCACCCCCACACACGTCCATCGGGATATTCAGTTAACTAAATATATAATAGGTATATATGTGAAGATATCGATCTATCACGAACACTGCTTGCAGTCATTGACAACTTAAACCAGCGCTATTAATCTGTTCCAGTCAAAAATGAAATCATGCCCTAACAGATAAAAAAAAAGAAACTCCTACTACAGGGTCCGCCAAATAATTATTTTTTTTTTTGAAAATGCTATAAAAAAAAACTACTGAATATTTTCTCAAATTTCTTTTTTTATTTGAAAGTACAATCCATCCGGTTAATAATGGAAAATAATTTCATTCAAATGGCTGCCTCGGCTGGCCATGCAGTAGCCTACACGATCGGTCCAATTTTTAAGCACATTATCGATTGTGTGCAGCTGTATTTCACAAATGGCTTCACGAATATTGTCCTTTAAAGCGTCAATTGTCTCTGGCTTGTCGGCGTAACACTTATCTTTTACGGCACCCCACAAATAATAGTCCAACGGTGTCAAATCGCAGCTCCGAGGTGGCCAAACGACATCAGCTCTGCGGCTGATAATGCGATCTTCAAAAACAGGGCGCAAAACATCGAGTGTAGCTTCGGCTGTGTGGCACGTAGCGCCGTCCTGTTGAAACCAAATGTTGCCAATATCCTCCTCTTCAATTTTCGTGAACAAAAATTCGTTCAACATGGCCCGATAACGATCGCCATTGAGTGTAACGGCCACTCCTTGCTCATTTTCAAAGAAAAATGGCCCAGTTATGCCTCTGGACCAAATTCCGCCACAGCAGCAATTTTCTCGGGTGTACGCACTTTTTTTGGCTTTTCACGCTTTGGTTTATAGATGAGGATGCCAGTTTCTTTCACTTTTTTCACAAGATAACGAACATACGGAGCTGACGGTGTTTCTCTCCTTCCAAATTCCGTACGCAATTTTCGCACACATTCTGCAACATTACCATGGTTTTCAAAGTAATGTCGCAATATTTCCCAGCGTTGTTCAAGCGTATACACAACCATAATCGTTCAGCGGAAGGATAAAACTAATTATCTGTCAAATCAGACATGAGCTAAGTGTTACCATTCGCGAAATAAGCACTAGTTGAAAAAAAAAGTTAGATGGCGGACCCTTTACTTACGCTTGTCCTCGTACTCAAAACTCTTGTGAAGTCTAAGAGCTTATAAAATAGTACAGTAGGCGCTTATAACTCTCTACCCAGGACTTTCGAAAATTGTCTGTTATTGAGAGCTAAAAATTGTAAAAATTCACATTGTTATTTAATATATATGTACCTACTGTCATATCCAAGGAATAACCTAAAATTAAGTTTTGTTTAAGACTACCTATTCTTACATTTTATGTGGTTGCTTCCGACCTTTTTACCTACCTACCAATTGACTCGACCAAACTTTTGATGAACAAGAGAGTTTCGTGAGACCCAGTCGTTCACTTTAAGTTGTATCCCATTTGCATTTCTCAAGTACATAATTTTTACACAAATCGGGAAAAAAGTTCATGTGCTTGTAAATAAAGAAGTTATAGACTAATTAAAACCATTCGTTAGTTGTACGCCACCCTGAAAAATTACTACATAACCTGACCATTGCAGGCGCAGTGGCTTAGTGGTTAGTGTGTTGGACTACTAAGCGAGGGACTCAGGTTCGAATCCCGCAAAAACCCAAATTCCAACTTAGGATTTTTTCCTCTGCGCCGCCTCTCGCGAACGTCTGACAAACATCCGAGAGTATAACTGTCTTAAGAGCTTCTCAATTAGCCGTTTGGAATCGGCATAAAATTGTAGATCCCTTCCATTCGTTCCAAAAATGAAACTCACACAAAAACGAATGGTTGTGAGAAGCTAGGCCTTGGGTCTCTACAGACCTGTTGCGCCAACTATATATATAACCTGACCATTGACCAATCTAATCTGGTATGTTTCAATAACTTTTACTCACTTATAGTTTTGTTGCTCAAAAAGGTAGCATCAAAACAAACATGCAGTTTAATTAATAGTATTTAAAATGTTTACCTATAACATTGAAATAGTTTAGTAGCGACGCATATATACACATTTATAGACCAAGCATGCACAGCCATTGCGGTACGAGGTTCCCTTTTCCATGTTGTGCACAGACCTTATTTTTGTATTCAAGAAAAAAATAAAGTTTTTTCCCTTTCTGGTCCAAATGTACATATATGCAATGCATGCGCACAAATACCAATAACTTGTGTTAATTTCGGGTTCTTGTTATTTTTTTTTTTTAATTTTTTTTCCCCTGTGTATACAAAAGCGAGTTGAAATGAAGTTTTCCAAGTTCTGTATTTTGCTGTTTATCTACTTAATGGTACAAATAACTACAATGCCGTAAAGGGGGTGGATATTAAACATTTTATGTATGCATTACTTCAAATACTATACTCACTGATGTGGGGTTGATTCCATATGAGATGAGAGGGTGTTGGTATTTAGCAATGAATTGAAAATAAAAGAACATTCCTTCGTACATACACAAACATCTCACTAACACTAAACTTTGCCCGCTACGCCACCGCCCGCCCCCACCAACATATTTCGCATTGTATTTTTGTCTTGTGTAATCTAATATTGCATACGGGTTGAATGTCAATAAAATCTGAAGAAGATTAAACCGAACTCATTCTTAAAATGTCAAAGGGGTTCGCAACGCAGTATATTATAGCTATTGATGTATCTTGATGAAGGACGAAAGGTTTCGGTGCGTAATTTCATGCCGCAGATTTTAGCTTCGGTTTTTTTTTTCCAATATAAATATGTATACATGGAGAGTGAAATATGTCGATCTTTGATAGTTTCGGTTCTGTTAGATAACATGTAATACGAAAAATTTAAATTGGCAGAATTGTTTGGTTAAATATTGATTTTATTAAGCAAATCAACGTGAAAATAATAAGCAAACAACGATTATTTAGCAACCAACTTTACTCCTCCTTTATAGTAATGCGACACTTTGCTGTCACTGCTTGATTCAAATTTCATACTAAAATCAGTTCAGTTGGAAAAAATGTTAATGTCTATTATTATTGATTCAAATTTCATACTAAAATCAGTTCAGTTGGAAAAAATGTTAATGGCTATTTTTTTTCCTAATACAAAGGTACAAGCATTAATTTATGTGAATTTCAGTCATAGTAAAATCGATTTCAAATTATTGCATGGACAGAATTTATTTTGTAATAAACTAGCTGACCCAGCGAACTTCGTTCCGCCTAAATTCGTTAATGTAATGCAAATAATAACTCCGAGTATGCACAATACACGAACTACTTTATGTTATTCGGTCAATTCAAATTCTTTATTCAAAAGTTATTTTAAATAAGACTCTTAGAAATAGAAAAAAAATCAGTTCCAAAGTCTGCCCTTGCAAGTGACCCGTAAACTCCACCAATAATATCATAGAAATGAATGAAATTTTACAAAGGTCAACTTCTGCTAGCTATTGTGAATCAATTTTGTTTTTTCACCCCAGAGGCTAGATTCAAGTTACCGTTAATGTGAATTTAATAAACAAAAATTGTTATGATTTTCTGTTGGTTCATACCGAAACGCCAGTCGTTCGCAAGGTGCATACAGTGTACAACTAATATTTATTTGTTCGCAAAATTAGAGTAGGCAAATATATTAATACGTACATACGTAATACATAAATTAATTTAATATCGCTGAAAAAACTGTGTTCAAAAATTAATATTTTTGTTTTTTTTTTTGGAAATTTCGAAACATTTTATAAATGGCATAAATATTTTCATAGCTTATATGAAGGTCATAGCATTTCGGTTCATTAAAGCGCAAGAAATCCTTTGTAAAGATTCTTTCAACTGTTTCAGTACTGAAACGATTACGAATTTCTGTTTCATTTAAATTTACAGCAGAAAATAAATATATGCAGCGCAATGTGGAGGCGATAAAATTCGTTGAAATTCATGTTTCGTTAGATGGAAGGTTAGAATAACAGGAATTGTGCATGGGCTCTGCTCGATACACATTTATGCATAATAATGGAATCAATGGAAAAGTTTCTCAATAGGAAATGTTGTTTTATTTTGTTAGATCTAGCAATTTCTTGATCTCAAAAATCTTGAAATTTCATGAGTCTTGTACATATTTTGGAGCTCAAAAATCGTGAAAAAAAAGATATATCTTGTAATCTGGCATCACTGGGTCTAATATCGGCAACGATGCGCGTCTTGCGACTCTTCAGTTTTAACTTGTTTGCTCTCTCGCAGTACGATTTGATATAGTTCTCGTTACATGCAATGTCAGATTGCTTGGCTGTTTATCTGGGCCAGTGATACCAACTGAGGCACAACTATGACTATGACAAAAAACAACACTGTCAAAAAAAAATTTCAAATTCAATTTTTTCGTGTTTCGGCGAGTTTTTATTAAGTACAAAAGTGCAATCATAAATTGTTTTATTTTCGTAAGGTATGGGAAGAAAACAAAAACAAAAGTCCGAAGTGGACGAATTCTTTCTCCTGAATGTCAAACTAAAACACATACCGTTCAGTGGAGACGCATTTCGTGATTTATAAATCACATTGGCTAAATCACGTTAGTGGGAACATGATATAAGCCATAATTATGAGGAATAATTTTGAGAAAAAGCATACATTTATGTTCTTACTTCGTATTTTGTAAATCTGGTACTTTGATCAAAGTGGCATCACTCATCTTCATTCGTAACTGTGCGTCATGCTTATTTTCCAATTCTTAGCTTGACTTACTCGAGGTCAAACAAAATTATATATATGTACAAAAAAGTGGGAACGAAATTTTCTGTTAGCTTCTTGGATTATTTTTATTTTGGGTGGCGCTACTGTTCGGAGTGAACCTGTGCCTCTGGGCAACTTCAAAAAACACGGCATAATTTTTTTGAAAAGGTCATAATTTTTTTGAAAAGGACATAATTTTGTCAGGCTTATGCACAAAAACTTCGATTCGGATTGGTATCACTGATCTGGTCGTATGCGACGTCCCATTCTGTCGACTTCAGCCAATATTTGCGCATCTTGACCTTTTCAAAAAATTACTCAAACTTGATTTTCAATTACTATTTTGTCCGCGTTTAAACTTTTAAACTTTGAAGCGATGCATAAAATCAAAAACAAAAAAAAATTGTCACAACGTAACGTAAACATAAACGTCATCCATCATGAAGATGGCATCGTAAAATCGCTCCATACAAAATGTATCGGAAAATGAATTTTCTTTATATTATTTTTTCGGGGATTGTTCGAGAATTTTCTTGAGTATTCTTCTTGTTTGGCCGGATACCGGTCCGAGTTGGTGCGAATCATTGAAATCGGTCCAAGCGTTCGTGAATTATAAGCTTGGATACAAACGTCACTTTCTTTTATATACGTACCAGCCAATGAAAATGGAAAGTGTATATACACTGCTGTCTGTTTGTATTCAAACGATTGAACAAAAACAAATGAATTGTTTGATGATGTATAGCTGAAAATACGAAAAAAACAAAAAATATCAAATGCGACCCTTACCGATTACGATTACAAAAAATGAAGAAACTGCGCAACTGAATTAAATGGCACAGTCAACGTGGACAGTGCCAGCACACTTGAAACAAAATTGGTTTATCCATTGATCGATAATAGATAGCGTTACGTTGCGTGTCTATATGACAGTTCAACTGTGATACGATATGTTACATTCAAATTTGATTCTTTTTTTGGTTATTGACAAAATAAATAAAAAAAAAATTAAAACAAAAAAAGAAGACATTTTGAACTTTTATTTTATTTTTTAAACCCGTACTGAGAAAACACCTTTCCAACAAAGTATAAATCATCAAAATCGGTTCGGCCAATCTCGAGTTATGGGATTACACGGCTTCAAACACTTTCTTTTATATATATAGATTCATTAATATAAATACTTGAAGGCTGATCATGCAAAACGAAATTTGTTGGTGGTCTATAAATCGAAAATAGAAGTAGGTAATAGCTGTGTGACATAAGAGTTCTATGGTCTGCAAATTCAATTAGGTTAGATTAGGTTAACGGGTTGGTAGAGCAGGGTGAACCCTACTGAGCGCTTTTGTGTTTGTTAACCGTTAGTGTTAGAGATGGTTAGCTCATGTCCCTCCTTCTTGTACATACCCAACGCCGTCCAGCCACCATGAAGTCCTCAAAAACCTGTAAAGATCAGAAAGTGAGGCATCAGAAAGTTCTCTTAAGTCATGAAAGTAATGACTTTCAAGTTTTCTGCGCCTTAAGTTATAGAGGAAGTGAGGTGTGTCCTCGTGGACTTCTTCGTCTCCGAAACCTCTACATATACAGGTGGGCCAAAAGAGATCACCCTATTGGAAGATGCTCTTATTTTTGCAAATGGTCGCCAATGTCAAATCTGTTTTGACATTTGTGGACTTGACAGATGTAGAATACAAGTGAACAAGCCATGGAGCGATACACTCCCCAAGAACGCAGAATAATCGTGTGTATTTTTTTGCGTAACAATTCGTTTGTAGCGCAGCACGAATTCCGTCGCCGATTCCACGGCCGTCCGACACCGACTGCGCAAACACTGCGCCGTTTGGCCACCAACCTTGAACAGTATGGGACCACACGAGACGTTGCCAAGAGTGGCCGGCCCCGGAGCGCCGAGAATATCGCCGCTGTTGACGAGGATGTCGAGCTGTCGCCGAAAACATCGACCAGATTCAGTGCCTCGCAATTGGGCATCAGGCGGTCGTCCCTAAGGCGAATTTTGGTCAGAGACTTGCGCATGTTCCCGTACAAAGTCCAGTCCGTGCATCAGCTGCCTGTCGACCGCCAAACGCATGAACCCTCGCCCAAGCCATCCTCAATCTCGAGGACGAAGTGGACGAGTTTTCGACCAAAATCATAATGAGCGATGAGGCTCATTTCCGCTCAAAATTACTGCATGGTGCGCTGTTCACGTTGGAGGAGTCATCGGACCATTTTTTTCGAGAACTCCGCTGGTCAAACGACAACAGTGGACGGTGCGCGCTATAGGGCCATGTTAACCGATTTTTTCTGCCGCAATTGGACGAATTAGAAATGGAGGACATGTGGTTCCAACAGGACGGAGCTACGGCACACACTGCGCGAGCCACAACCGATATTTTGAAGGCGGCGTTCCCGGGTCGCCTCATCTCTCGTTTTGGCGATTTGCACTGGCCCGCAAGATCGCCTGATTTAACCGTTCCAGACTTTTTTTGTGGGGTTTTCCCGTGTTTACGTGAACAAGCTCGAGACCCTAGAAGCCCTCAAGGACAACATTCGACACGAGTGCTAGAATCTGTCGCCCGAAGTTTTCGCCGAAGTGATGAAAAATGCCATAAAACGAGCCCGTATTGTAATCAATTGTGACGGCACCCATTTCGCCGATATAATCTACTCGACTTGATCAATAACATTCTAAAGGTTCAAATAAACATAGTCAAAAAACAGAATCGAAGTTTTTCAATTAGAGCCAAACAACATCTTCATTGTGTAGTTGTGTAGATTCCTATGAAGATAAAACAGCTAGAGCTCCTACCAACGTAGTCAGCGATGACATGTCAAACTGTAGAAGTCCGTGCTGCATCACATGTCGTTGGTTCTTTCCACCAGTTATAGGTTTTCATACGAATCTTGTTCTCCACTGCTTCTCTGATGAGATAACAGAGTGCAAATAAACTGTAACCACATTTGCTAAACTGGTGGAAAAGTAATTAAAAGAGTAAAAACAAATACAAAATGTCATTCAAACATTTTCATAACAACTATAACCTAGGCCCCAATTAATTCGGGGACCTAGAAAACCGCTATAATTTCAGGTCCTTGCTAAAAAATATAAAGTTGAATAAAGATATGTAAAGCCGTGGCGCTATTGTACCGCATGAAAGCTGGCATGTTTTTTTCTCTATGAATTTGCAATAACCTACATTAAATAGGTTAAGTTGGAATCTAATGAGCCATTTATTTCAGATAAGTCACACTTATTAGTATTCCAGTTACCCATTTAGCTGCTCCGTAACAGAGGGTCAAGGAAGCTTTTAAAGAAACGACACCAAATTCCAGCGGAAAAATACGATATTTGTTGCAAGTCAGTCCCACTTACAAAGGCTAATTTATTAAATATTAGTTTCACCCTTATTCTAAGCCACTAGCTAGCCAGAGATTTAACTTAAAAAATAGGCGCTGTCTCATGAAAGCTACATTTAAAATATGTAACAGCAAAACCTCTTAGTACGGGCAGGTAACAGTTTCCGTTTGGTGATTTTGCTTTTTATATAGTTATTTTTGTTTATACAGTAGGTTCTTGAATGCACAAAAGTTTCTCCAAACTTTAACCGCTGAAATATTCCTTTCCAAACAGAGTTTCGTAATCATAAAGGTACCCACATAATAATACACAAACTTTTTGGTTTTTCTGAAGTTCTTCCTGCGAATGTTGTTCATTCTAAAAGAAGTTGGCATATTATTTTAATTTGTGACGTCGCTTGTATAGTTCGCGGCGTTACATTTTTGACATTTTAGCTTGAAAAATAAATTTTAAAAAATTAGAAATCTATTTGAATTTCGGATGTTGCTTTAAGAAAATACTACGTGTTTCCACTTCTAAAGAATTTGTCTATTAAGTATAGGTATACAAAAATTTGGGCTCGTTTTATGGCATTTTTCATCACTTCGGCAAGAAATTCGGGCGACAGATTCTCGCACTCGTGTCGAATGTTGTCCTTGAGGGCTTCTAGGGTCTCGGGCTTGTTCACGTAAACACGGGACTTCAAAAAACCCAACAAAAACAAGTCTGGAACGGTGCAAATCGCCAAAAAGACAGATGAGGCGACCCGGGAACGCTGCCTTCAGAATATCAGTTGTGGCTCGCGCAGTGTGTGCCGTGCCGTAGCTCCGTCCTGTTGGAACCACATGTCCTCGGTTAACATGGCCCTATAGCGCGCACCGTCCACTGATGTCGTTTGACCAGCGGCGTTCTCGAAAAAAATTGGTCCGATGACTCCTCCAGCGTGAACAGCACACCATGCAGTAACTTTGAGCGGGTGTAATGGCTCCTCGTGCATTTTCGGTGCCCCAGAAGTGATAGTTTTGCTTGTTCGCGTACCCGCTGATGTGGAAATGAGCCTCATCGCTCATTATGATTTTGGTCGAAAAATCGTCCACTTCGTCCTCGAGATTGAGGATGGCTTGGACGAAGGTTACACGCGTTTGGCGGTCGACAGGCAGCAGCTTATGTACGGACTGGACTTTGTACGGGAACATGTGCAAGTCTTTGACCAAAATTCGCCTTAGGGACGACCGTATGGTCGATGCTTCCGGTGACAGCTCGACATCCAACGGCGATATTCCCGGCACAACGGGCGCTCCGGGGCCGGCCACTCTTGGCAACGTCTCGTCTGGTCCCATACTCTTCAAGGTTGGTGGCCAAACGACGCAGTGTTTGCGCAGTCGGTGTCGAACGGCCGTGGAATCGGAATTCACGCTGCGCCATTACTACAGACGAATTGTTACGCAAAAAAATAGACACGATTATTCCGCGTTCTTGGGGAGTGTATCGCTCCATGGCTTGTTCACTTGTATTCTACATCTGTCTAATACACAAATGTATGTCAAAACAGATTTGACATTGGCGGCCATTAACAAAATAATAGCATCTTCCAAATAGGGTGATCTCTTTTGGCCCACCTTATATTACCAACAGGGCATTATTTTGAATATTATGAATCATGAAAAAAACCAAAACGCAAAGTTTTCAAATTCTTTCCGCCAGCTGTTCACATTTAGCTAAAATAGGAGTGCAAAAAATGTTTAAATATAAATATATGTATTTTATTTAATAGCTATCCTAACACCTTATAGTAATCCCTGAAAAAAAAAAAAAAAAAATTTCTAAATTTCAGAGCACTCCTTGAAGAGGATTGCAAATATAATATCACTCTTACATACTAGTTTTAAGCCAGAAAAAAATGGACTTTGCAATAAGTTATTTAATAAAATATAAATATTTGGCGGAAAAGGCCTATAGGCGAGTTTTTCATTTTTTGGACGAATGGAAACGATCTACAATTTGATGCCGAGTCCAAACGGTTAGTTGAGAAGCTCTTTCATGACCGACGTTTGCGAGAGGTGGCGCAGTGAAAAAAAACTTAAGTTGGAATTTAGTTTTTTTTGGGATTCGAACCTGAACCCCTCGCTTAGTATTCCAACACATATTCACCTTTCACTTTAAATTCAATTTTATTAATTCTCTCTTTAACTTACATACTAGACAAGAACGATTAAATCTATTTTAAAACTAAAATTTATCTTAATCTGGCTTACTGGCTCTCAACGAGCGCTCTAAGCTTATCCATATGCTTAAAGCTATTGCCTTTTGGCATGTTATATCTATTAAGCGTCATACTAAGAAAAATTTTTATCATCGACTTCGCTGAGTGGTGGAAATGCTATCATTATATTTACCTGACTTATACAAAACATATTGGAAAACTAATTTCACGCAACATTGTGTCACTGAACAACCTTCCCAACATTTTAGGCAGTGAAAATTGTTCTTAACTATTTGCCTTCGCCTATTTTTATATAAGATTGACTAGAAGCTCGTAGAGACAGTATGAGTGATGATTGCATATAAGACTAATGTTTGTGACCTTACCCCTGATGCGTATTGTCATTTTGAGTTCATTCAGCAAAGCTTACGCCTACGTCTGGTATGTTCGCTCCCGAATATCAATAAAGCTTTTACCCCTCTCATCATCGCGTCATATCACACTTTGATTTTGTCTTGAACTTCATTTCATATTGCGCTTTATGTAGAGTTTGTTTAAAAGTAAACATGCGTCTGTAAAATACTGACTTCATTCGCACACGAGTATAACAGCCACTTCAGTATAATATTTACTCTTAATATCCATTTAATATTATGCTGCTAATAAAACTTGTTTTGCCCCATAACAATCGTTATGATGCCAATCATTTTCCGTCTGACCTATCACGATGACTCTTGCTCGCAATTCATACACACACAAACACATTTATCTCTTGTTCCTAAGGCCACGATTATCAATCGATTGTAGCCAATTTCAATATATCCGTACGGTGTTTGTTGGTTGCCGTTAAAATGTTTTATTTGTTATTTTTATTTTATACCCTATGCTTTCAACTTTTATAAGCACTTGCTTAAGGGCGCACTTCGTGTGGGTTAAAATTTATTTTGGCACTTTTTTTTTGCTTATAAGCGAGGGTGACTAACGTATACTGGATGCACAATAAATTTGAGAATGGGCTAGACATATACGTTTTACTCAAGCCTTTTTTTTGTAAGACAGTATTATGTACCTCATTCAAAATCTACAATGGCTGCTTGGAATGCGTTGTAGTTTCCTTTGCTCATTAATAAGACTCCGAAATAATAAAACTGGGTTTCTAAGATGTTTGTTCAAAAACTTACATCTATCTCCATAGAATTTCGATACTGACTTCTGACCGAATGGATGAGACCACTGAAATAAAATTCTTTCACGCAGAAAAATCGCATATTTAAAATCAACCAACTTTCGGTTAAAAACTACCAAGTGATACTGTTAATATATCTCATACAGAGTTAGAGTTAAAAATAACCTTTTATCAAATTTTCTAGGTTGTAAATAACAAACTAACTCTGTGGAATTTAAACAGCTGGTTGATATTTATCTAGAAACTTGGTTTTGAACAACTGATAAAGTGTGTTATTTTTAACATTATGCATTTTTCCTTTTTATACTCAGTGTTTTTCAACAGAGACTTGATTAATTTTAACCCATTTTTTTTAACCGAACAAAAATCGCACTCTGTTAGAGTTTCATGGGAAATACAGAATATAGAATACAGAAATCATATGGACCATCAGAATACCCCAATTACTCAATAGATGTTTATTTTTATTTTCTCGGTCATAGTAGAGCACTGAACAGAGCACGTGCCTTTGAACATATCCAGCGATCTGATCTACACATTTAAGCACTTGCTTAGCTGTGCATGAGATGTACACAAATACGTCTATAAAAAGGCTGCACTAAATTTCTAGACTGATCGTACTAGCTTGTAGGTACCCGTCACTTATAGACTCTGACAGCCCATCTGAAAAAAGGAAACTGGTGCGTGGTAAAAACGCAATCATGCCTCACACCAAAAATCGATAGGGTGTGCCATGTTCCTATACTATATGTATAGTTATATATAGAAGTACCTTTGGAACTTGCGTGTTGGTGTTGGGTGAAGCTATTTATACTCTATAAGGAATGTGCTGATACAGCGAACTTCAGTACGAGTCAGGTCTTCAATGAAGTTACGCCCTTAGTTAGTCTTATATTAAATGGCAGGAGCTGGACAGGTGCAAATGAGATGAATACTGATATTTTTTCTTCCTCCTTGTCTCTACAGCTCCTACTCGTTTTAGAGTAGTAGGACGTGCGAACCTATACTTATCTCACAACAGAGCATTCCTTTTTATACAAAACAAAGTCTATACGCCAGCCATTTTTATTTAGGTATCAATAAGTTAGTAGAAAAGCCTGTCATGAATCTCCAAAAAGCAGCAAATACGAATTCTTGTATAAATATATGTGAATATATTATATGAATAATTTATATCACTTGTATTCAGCGTAATTTCTGTTTACAATAATTTTGCAATTAATTCTACGCCAAAACACGCTTTTTGGTTTCCTATCATTTTTTGTTTGCTATTTATTTATAACGAAGCTATGATCTTTTTCGTATGTATGCTCCATCTTTGACAATGCAAAATGCAACTTCTACAGCGGCACCTTTACATCTGGTAAACTAAGCGAAAGTGCAATAAATGCCTGAATAAACTAAAAAAAATCCTGCTTAATTTCAGCGCATTTTGATTTTTCACAAACCCTTTTCCTAGTTCCAACTGGAATTTCGTACAAAAGAAACAAATTTAACAAAATTCAATTTCTACTAGTTATTGTGACTCAATATTGTTGTTTCACCAGAGTCGAACTTCAAGTTGTCGTTGATGTGAATCAAACCAAATAAACAAAAAGTTTCATGATTTGACAGATAAATCAAGAGGAAATTCGAAAAAGTAAAACCGCTTGTGACTTGTCTTATTTGAAGAATAGGTTTGTTTGACGTGCCTAGCACTAGTGCCCACTAGTGCTCCCTGAGAAGTGTCAGCTGATTTCCACACCTGTTAAAAATCCTGCACAACCCTGAAAACTCGGCTACTATATCGAACGCAAATTATGTTGCCCTGAAGTCTGTCAGAATTTGAAATTGAGAAATATTTATCATTTGGTGAACGAAGTGTGAAGATATAAAACTTTTTTTTGTTCATTGTTAAAAATGAGTGAACTTAATTCTTTTGAATACCAAATTTATTTGTGTTTACCTTTATCACTATAAACTAGTGAATGACAGCAAGCGAAATGACAGCGCAACTCAGCACTGAATTCTTGCCCCGACAAATTAACTGGGGTCAGTTCAGGCCACAACTAGGGCTCTCTAGAAGTTATGTCAAACACAGGTTTTCAGTACCAGGGCGAGTTCAGTGCTATATCGAACACATTAGGGTTAAACCAGTGCGCATTAGTGCGCACAAGGGCCCACGTCAAACATACCTAATGTCACTTAAGATTTGAATTATCAGCTGAGACTTTCCTAACTTAAAGTCAAATTAAATGCTTTTTTTCTTATAATTTAGACTAAGAGTTGAATTTTTTGCCAAAAGTTGTATCCACGTTGAAGCATAATTTGTTCTATGATATGGAATATTTAAAACAATCGGTTTCTAAGCATCCTCGCAGGAACATTAAAGTTAATTAAGGCCAAAATATCAGAACAATCAATATGGTTAGCCAATACATCGCGAATGAACATGACCTCGGAGAATTTTCTTCGAATGTTAAGAGGCAAGATACCAAATAATTTGCATCTTGTTTCATAGGAAGGCATACCTATATCCCAGTGAAGCCTATTCACTAATTCTCTAGTAAAACGTTTTTGTAGTCTCTCTATTCTAAATGAGTGAACTTCATACAAAGGGCACCAAATAGAACTACAATATTCAAGAGTAGATCTAACAAACGCAAAAAACAGACATTTCAAAATGTGAGGATCACAGAACTCATTTGAATTGTGCAAGCATTGAATTACCCTTCGCGACTAAAAAGTCTATATGTTTTAGGAAATCAAGTTTTTTATCAAAAATCACCCCAAGGTCTTTTTTAAAGGTTACAATTGAAAGTAACGCATGAGAGAAGTTAATAGATGAACGGTTTCGACAAAACGTAACACTTTGACACTTATTAATATTTAGGTGTAAGGAATTAATCAAACACCAATTCTATAATCTGATAAGATCTTCTTGTAATAACATGCAATCTTTTTCAGTTTTTATACATCGAAAGACTTTCAAATCATCGTCATACATAAGGGTCTTAGAATTCAAAAATACGTTGGGTATATCATTTATAAATAACAAGAAAAATAGGGGGCCAAGATGGCTTCCTTGATTTAAGATTTTTAAAGCTAAGGTACACCTCATTTTTAGTCCAGTATGCTCAGCCCGTAGTATATTGTGTATTTTACAATGAGTATGCGGGCGTGCTCAATGTTTTCCTAGAGTCATGAGCACAAATAACTTAGGTACAATAATTGTAAATGTTAGGATAACAAATATTAATGGTTGGAATGATATTTTGTGCAAGCAGATGTGGTTTCAATATCAGCAGTCCTCTATCACCATCAAGTTACACTGCACATGGATTTCTTTCTTTTTTTTTTGTCACCTACATAAATTTGTATGCATATAATCCTTTTATGGAAACTTAATTATATTTCCTTTTTCTGTTAGAGTATAAATGAGCATTTTTTTTAATGAGATACACTTCGTTTGCATTCTATTTAAAACGTGACTCTCTTATCAATTTTTTTTTTTATTTGCCTTAGGCGTCTGTATTATATAAGAAAGAAAACACTAAAAGTCTGCATTGAAGAGTTTTAATGAAAAATAAACACACACCATTTTCAGCCAAAGCATTTTATCTATGTGTAGAGAATGGAGTATAATTATCTCGCTAAGCTTTACGGAAACATTAACTTAAGAAAATATGATTTTAAGTGTAAGGATATCTTTCAGTTTTTTCCCTTTTTTTTTTTTAAAGAGAAGCACTTATGTCAGTGTTTTCCGAAATTTAATTCTGTTCTGCGTTGGAAATTGAATTAGCCAATTATAAACGAGGTCGGTGATTTCAAATCTTTTATAAGCTGAGTCTTCTGTGTGCAAATAATGGAAGGGACCTAATATTTTATGAAGTTTCTGAAGAGCTGGATGAGGAAGCATTTTACGAAAATTCGACTATCGGTTGGAATATAGTTACATGAAATGGAGGTTTAAAACAAATTTGTTTAACTTTTGACATGCATTTACTCCAATGCCTTATCAACGGTGTGGGCAGGAAATTAGCTTCTAGATGGTTCATGCATCAGCTGATAGTGCGTCTTGAAGAGTAGGTACTGCGATAAATGAAATGAAAAACAATGGTTTTCCGTAGTGGTATATGCTATCAAATCAAGAAAAATTGAAAGGGGGGGAATATCATTTTTTGGTACTACTCTGTATTTAAAAAAATAACTCAGAAGATTGTAGAGGAAAGAAATAACATTGAACAAAGAGGCATTACAAATGTAATCCTTATTAGAAATCGGAAAATATTTGCGGCAACTGCAGAACTGCGGGACTTTCCATTGTTTGTAGAAGTGGACAAAGAACAACTCTATTTTTTGAAAATAATCTTAAAACGCTATCAAATAATACTTTCCCTATGCCTTTTCGATATAGACCTGAAATGAAGATGGACATTCCTATAAAATAAACGACAGCTAATCTAAAATGTGACTACGCCCTTAATTTGCACCGATCGACATGGATTTTAGAAAGGAAAATCAACTGCCTACTCCTTAAGATCATTTCAAGAATAATTTGTGCATTAGAAGAAAGAAGTTTCCTTGTCATTCATAATTTTTTCGATTATTGCCGTCGTTGAGACGCCTTTTGTGGCTTTCACTTCCAAAGGTGACTTCAATCGAAATCAAATTAGAATAAAACCGAATCATTTTCATTCCAAAAAACGAAGTAAGACATGCGAAATTGAAAATATTTTTGTGTAGATAACTTATTTTGTTTACTTCGGCATAATTGCAAAACTTTTTAGTCGAAGTGTGGTTTAATTGCGTATAGTTTAAGGGTCTTCTTTATAGTTTAAGACTTTATTTTGTGTCAGCATTTTAATGTGCTACCTTTGGGCAACGCTAATCTGGTCCTATATTTCCAATGGATGGTTGCAATGAGACATATTTTGATTTAATTGTGGAGTCTTTTCCTTGAATAAACAGCTCTTATGCTACAGTCGCCTTATATACTTCCATTTCTATGCATAAAGCAAGCTTTCGTAATTTCTTAAACTATGTGTTCAACAAACAAAGCAAATAAATACATACATTTATGTAGGCTATGTAAAGGTTCTTATGATAAATGACTAAAATAAATATCACCTTCTACTTCTAGCAACGATCACTCTTCTCATGCCATCCAAGAGTCATGAACAACAACAAAAATTTCGAGTTACACCACACGATCTTCAAGTGCTGGAGGGTTCTGAGGCACTGCTGCGTTGTGAGGTGACCAATCAGGCGGGGCAGGTGCAGTGGACTAAGGATGGATTTGCATTGGGGTTCTCCGCAGTCATTCCTGGTTTTCCCCGGTACTCAGTTTTGGGCGACCGAAAGCAGGGTGTATACAACCTTCGAATATCTAATGCATCTATCATGGACGACGCCGAATTTCAATGTCAAGTTGGACCAGCACGGCTTAATTCTGCGATTCGCGCAAACGCTAAGCTAACGGTTATATGTAAGTATTCAAGATATCTGTGTATTTCATAAAACAAAGGTGCAACCAATTGATTTTGATATCCCACAAAAGCCTACATCTGGGTTACGCTTCGTCAAATAAAGTTACCACGAAAACCGCAGTCAATCTTCCTTATATTGATTTCGCAGAAAAGCAAAATAAAATTACAACTTAAGTTAAACTAGAACAGTAACATGTATAGAACTCCGTCCTCAAACACAAGTTTCACTATAAAACTTACCAACCGAATTCGCCATCGAATGCAGTCTCCGTTGTGGAGATAGTTACTAAATTTATATGAATTCGCCTTCATAAGGGCCTGCCTGGTTAGGAGACACACAGAATTTGTCTTACCTAAGCTAAGTCCTCGGGACTCAAAGAGGGCCGGCAGAAATACTAAAACAGACTCAGGCTTTACAAAGCTGAAATTATAGGAGCTCAAGAAGGGTCATGAAAACGTTTCTGTCGTAACATAGAAGTTCAGCAGGCTAAGAACATTTGTTTCAAAGTTTTATTGAAAAACTTAAAGTCCATGTAAAAAGACCATTGATCTCATCATAAATACAAGCTTCCCAGTTAATTCTTTGGAGACGACAACCAATTACCCATCAATCTGAGAAATACGAAAAAAGATTGTCAACACCCGCAATACACATAATGTATTGAGCTGTAAAAGGCCCAGTCTCAGTTCTCAACATAGATTGAAAAATCGCTGGCAATCCGCGATGGTATCATTTAGACATCTAAAGCGACTTCAAGAATGTCGAAGTGGTAAATTTCTATATACATTAAAGATCAAATTCAATCTGCCATGAAGAAGCTATAGTCAAATGGGTCAAATACGGTCTAACTTGATGTACACTTTTTTAAGACAGAGCTAATGTTGTTCATCAAAAGATGTCAAGCTTTCGACAGCTTAAAAGCAATGAGCTAGCATTTACGAAACACGCCTAATATCTATGCAAAGTTTTGAAAGAAAACTTTGGTGGAAGCTGAATATTCAGGACCGTACAGGAAAATTAGCTATATTGTCATTCACACCTGTTAGAAAGCTTTAGGTCCTGGAGAGGGCTACCAGCCTAAAGAAAATAACTGACAGTTATGTCAGATCCATTCTGCTCTAAAAAAAAATAAGTAAGCATTTACATCACAGGGCCCTCAGTTTCACCCTGGTAGAAACAATACTTTTCATTCTGTCTGATAATTTGTTAGGGGATACTTGCAGCAAAAAAAGACTTAAAATCCATCAGAAATGAGCATTGTATACATACCACAATTTCAAAACCAAACGGACAGTATAATTTCTTTCAAGAACTTCTTCATCGTATAAAAACGTGAAGTTTAAAATATCTGACTGAGAGTATTGAACAATATGTAACCACTCCCAACACGAAATTTTCACAGATATATCAATATTGACGAAAGCTATATGTGTGCAGGAGTCTACCCTCAGTCATCTGAAGACAATCTTGCCTTACGTCTCCATACCCATAAAGGCATTTATCTTGGCCATTTAAGTTGGGCTTTACGCGGGTTGTGAATTGTCTTATACACTATAGAGACAAATGCTACCTCCATTTTACTTAGACATTCAGGCAGCCATAAAAGCTTTGGATGCACCAACTGCCAGATCAAATTCAGTAAAATAATGCTGCAAGTCTTCTAACGAGATGACGAATAATTGTTCACTCACCTTATGCTGGGGTTCCGGTCGCAGAAGTCTGAGCGTCTCCATTGTAATCAATTAAAAATGTTCTCGTCAAAAGAGCTTTAAAAGACGTTACCAATAGGTGAAATATGGAAAAGTATTAACGACTGTATAACATCCAGATAAATTTGGGTAGTACAATAAGTACAAGTAGCTCTCTCTTAATAGAAACAAATTCGTATGTACAAACACAGTCACCTGTGTTAACCCTCCTACTTTTCCAAATATGTGAGCACTTGGGTTGATTTTATTATTCACTATTCACAACCTTTCAATGAACTTAGGTTTGTTCATCTTATATTTGAATTCATGTCCAGCTTTGTAATTATTTGCATTTGAAAGTTATATTAAGTTTCATTTTGGAAAACTGTTGTTTTCCGTAATTTAAGTTCCACGTACAAAAATTGTAAACTTTAACAAATCAAACATTCAAACTGCGCACAGTTTCAAATATACCTGTATCTCTAACTGTGAGTATGTGACGGGATAAGATAAATGCATAAACAAATTATTTCTGAAATGTCAATGGCTTATCCTTGCACCCCGCTCGACAATATGAAAAAGTCGTTTGTTGAGGGTGGCAACTCAATCAGAGTACGTAGCTACACATAAGAAAAGGTCATTATTTCCAGCATTGCTTTTTGTATTCATGTTACTTACATACATTAATATCTGTATAATAAATATATTACGTTCGTTATAGCACCGCCTTTATCAATCGAAATACAGGGATATACTCACGGATCCAAAGTAGAAGTCAGAGAGAATAAGGAGCTGATGCTGAAATGCACAGTAGCCAACGCAAAGCCTGCGTCTCAAATTGTTTGGTACCGCGGAAACATCGAATACAAGACAGGTAAGAACACAACCAAGAAACTTGTCTGGGCATTAGTACCTACCTACATAGCGTGTACATATAGATTTGTTAAATTCGCTGCCAGCAAGACGTTTATTACAAATTGAATATACGAACCTGCCCTAAGCATGCACAAGGATTTTGTATTTGAGAGGCATAAATATTCGCAGCGGATATTAAATCGTATAATCCTTAAGAAGCCTTAAGAGGCTCTCGGTCTTAAGAACACAAAAGCTTCTGTATGTATTATATGTACTTTAATTCCATTGCAAAACATTATAATTATTCGTTGCCGTTTGGTAGATATATGTCAATACATTTACATTTATGTATTTCAAAAAGGCACTATGAGTAGTTTTATTTTATCACTCTTATTAATTATTATTCAAATTATTAAAACAGAATCGATATATACATAGGAATAATCCCAAATAGTAGCAAACAGTGATGTCGTCTGTCAGGTTTAGATTAGTAGTAGCACAGCAGTCATGCCAGATTGTGTGTAATTACCCATTTCGTATGCATTTTTATATCTCTCAGAACAGAGGAAATGCATTTTAAAATTCAAATACTGAATCGGAAGATATAATCGTCGTGGGTAAATCAGTTCGAAAAATTTAGTATCTCTGAGCTCAGGCCCAGGAGCTATAAAGCAGGGTGGGAATGAAACACACTTTCGCGTTTCATCAAACGAGACAAATTATTTAAAAGCGATTTGTCATCTTTCGTACGGTCAACTATATTCAGATAAAAATTTAAAGCATTCCAGAAAATGTAAGGAATACGTGTACTTGTTAAGCAGGAGGTTTCCGTAAAAAACTGTAATAAATATTTTGCAAACCAACAGATTTACTTAAATTAATCAGTCTCTGAAAATTGTTTAACAAAAGAACTCTAGCTCTAGGATGGCTTTCAACCCTTAAACCCTACCCATTCCTGGAGACGCACTATTACTACCCCGGGGTTCAGAAAACCCTTATATGTATATCTTTGTTATTTCAAAGAAGACATTTAAACATAAATTATTTTTATTGAGACACACACATTCTTGAAATAACTAAAAGCTTAGAATCAGGGCACTATTGGTAAGGTAGGTAGGTAGGTAGGAGTGGCGGTTCAGCTTTGAACCCAAGTAGCACTATGATGTGCCTTTTTGTTACCACGACTCGTGTTACCTGGTTTGTGATGATTGTTAAGGGTGTGGTGCGTTCTGTACTTATATCCAACCTGTGGAGTTGAGGAACCGGAGGATATCTGATATCCCTTTACTCGAAATGTCGCTAAGGTCGTCGAAAAAAGGTTGGTTTAGTGTGCGCAATCTGGCTCTTGCTAGTGCCGGACATTTGCAGAGGAAATGGAAGAGAGTTTCCTTCTCATTTGTATTTCCGCAACTGCGGCAGTGAGGGTTATATGGGATCCCAAGTTTGACCGCGTGGTCTCCAATTGGCCAATGCCCCGTGATTATTGCCGAGACTCTGGCGATATCTGGGCGGGTTCTGCTTAGAAGGTTTCTTGTTCTATTTTGATCGTATGTTGGCCATATTTTCCTTGATATGACGCAGTTTGTCAGCCCCTTCCATTGGAGATTGGCTTTCTGCCAAAAAAGCGAATGAATTTGTCCCTTGACAACTCCTAGTGGAACGTGGACCCTTGCCGCGAGTGAGCTGTGTAGAGCTGAGCCCCGCCTGGCCAGCTCATCTGCACGCTCGTTACCTATTATGTTACTATGCCCTGGTACCCAGAGTAATGTGACACTGAAACGTTCGCCCAGGCGGGAGAGCTCGTTCCGGCACTCCTGCACCAGCTTAGAGGAAATGGTAATCGAATTGATGGCTTTGATGGCGGCTTGGCTATCTACCAGGATAGCAATGTTTTGTTTGTGCGTTGTGTCACGCCCTAAATGCGCGCAAGCTTCTCGGATAGCCAGTAATTCAGCCTGGAAGACGCTGGCAAAATCCGGCAAACGATATGATTCTGATATATTCGATGATTCCGAGTAGACCCCGGCCCCCACACCACAGTTCATCTTAGATCCGTCAGTGTATATGACCGTGTCGAAACCCTGCACTACTTCGTTCCTCTTCCACTGAGCTCTGGAAGGGAAACTTACCTGGAAGCCTTTTTTGAAATTAAGTTGTGGTGTGATGTAATCGGTTGGAAACGTGACCATGCCGTTTGGTAATGAGTCCAGGATGTTGCTGTGGCCATACGGCCTTGCACTCCAGCACCCAGACTCCCTGAGTCTTATAGCGCTGCATAGTGCAGTATCTTTGGTGTGTAGATCGAGAGGTAAGAGATGCAAGAGCACAGTAAGGGTATCCGTTGGCGCTGACCTCATTGCACCCGTGGTGCCTATACTGGCTGTTCTCTGCAGTCGTTTTAATTTTATCAGGTTGTAGCCTTTACCCAACGCAGGCCACCAAACAAGTGAACCATAGGTGAGAATTGGACGCACTACGGCCGTGTACATCCACAAGGTCATCTTTGGTTGAAGTCCCCACTTCTTTCCAAAGGTTTTGCTGCAGGAGTAGAAGGCAATGCGCGCCTTCCTTACCCTGTGTTCAATGTTTTGTTTCCAGTTAAGTTTTGTGTCAAGCATAATGCCCAGATACTTAGCGCTGGAGGATAGTGTGAGTGGTTGACCGTTTAGACAGGGGAGGTTAAAATCGGGTATTTTGGTTTTGGTAGTGAACAGCATCAGTTCAGTTTTGCTCGGGTTAACGCCGAGGCCGCAGCTTGCAGCCCAGGTGCTTACCTTTTCTAGAGCGACCCCCATAATTTCGCTAATCACGGAGGGAAACTTCCCTGACACTAGTATCGCCACGTCATCCGCATACGCGACAACTTTCACTCGCTCCCTGTCTAGTTTTACAAGAATTTTGTTAATAACCATTAGCCAGAGTAGGGGGGAAATGACGCCGCCCTGTGGCGTTCCTCTATGGGCAAATTTGGTTAAGTGGCTGTTGCCTAGTGTTGCCTGAATGGTTCTTGTTCTGAGCATAGAGACTATCCATTGACTAATAAATTCCTCTATACCCAGCTCGATCAGAGATTCAAGAATTGCTTCAGTGTGTACGTTATTAAAAGCTCCCTCTATGTCTAGAAAGGAAGCTAGGGTGTATTCTTTATAGTGTAGGGATTTTTCAATTGTCCGCACTACTTCGTGGAGAGCCGTTTCCGTAGATCTCCCCTTGAGGTAGGCGTGCTGTGATCTGGATAGCGATGATTCTACTAGAAAGCTTCGCATGTGGATGTCTAGGACACGTTCTAGAGTTTTAAGTACAAAGGAGGTTAGACTAATTGGTCTGAAGTCCTTCGCGGCTTCGTGTCCGCGTTTGCCTACCTTTGGTATAAACACTACTCTAGCGCGTCTCCAGGAATAAGGAACGTAGTTTAGTATTATACAGCTTCTAAACATTGACGCCAGCCAAGTTATTGTTAAGTCTTGCGTTCTCTGTAGCATAACAGGTAATATGCCGTCAGGGCCCGGAGACTTGAACGGAGAGAAGCTGTTTATAGCCCAGGAAATCTTTTCCTTGGAGATTATTGAAGTGATGTTACTATGGAGTGCAGGTTGTACTGGCCGGGACCTCCCGGGTTCCGTGCTATTATCGCTGCATCCGGGAAAATGTGTATTTATTAGGAGTCCCAGGGTCTCCGCGCAGGATTCTGTCCAACTTCCATCTGGCTTTCGTAGAAAGGAAGGGCTGGAGTGTTCCTTGGATAGAAACATTGGTAAACATCTCAACTTTACGTTCACTTTAAAATCTTGGAATTGGAAAGCCGTTTTATGATCGTGCATTTCGTAGCTTAAAATATATTTACGAAAATTAATTTGTTCTTCAGCCTAGAACCCAGGGTCTATTTGTCCCCTATATGTATTTAATAACTTTGCGGGCAGATGTTAAAACTCGTCAAACATTTTTTCTTGATAAGTTGAACATTTTAAACGTTAACCTCTTTTTAATTTAAACAAATTTGATCGGGCATTCAAAATAATTTTTGATTCGATTGGAGATAGAAGTTTGTATGTATGGAGTGAAAAAAAAAGTTAATACTCAGAGCTGACAATTCTCCAGGGTGTTGAAGAATTTGCTTTATATGAACTGCACCGGTTAGAGGTACAACAATGTACTAAATACAAAAAATAAAATTGTGTTAAAAACAAACTTATGCCTTATTTGTTATTAGTATAGTAAATAATGTTAAACTCACAAAACAAACTTTCTGTGGTTTCTCATATCCGTCGTGGACTGCATATGTTCGGTAAAATTCACACGGAGTTAAGAGAAATTATTATATTCTTTTGAGTCCGATACTCCCCCACTGTACAGTAAGGCACAAGTTAGAGCATTAGTTTTAGCAAAATAACTAACATTTTATGGGCTTTAGTTTCTGGGTAAAAACGGTAGACAGAGAAGCATTATTTCGTGGAAAATAAAACGTTTACAGACCTAGTTGGTTTGAAGTAGATTTTTTCCATATACATACAAGTAAATAGTTGCCACTGGTCTGGAAACGACCGGGAATGTCAGGGAAGGTCAGGGAATTTTAAAAGCGGTCAGGGAAATTTCGAACTGTTTATTTTTTTAAAATAATAAAATAAAAATATTTGTTCTGAGCTGTCAATTGTGCTGACACGTTTGCCTAAAAATGTTTCTTTTACAGTGCTTCCTGATTTGTCGGTGCGGATTCGTTGTCCTCGACTTGCTCGTACTTGCTTGTACCAAACATTTATTTAATTCCATCTTTCAAGTATTTTTGTTAGCCTATAGTTATATTTCGAAAGATGTACTAAAAACTCGAAGCATTTGCAAAACTTCGTATGAATGAAAACTGATTTGAGTTGACTCCATCTTTTGTAAATATGTTCGATAAGCGGCACTACTGATCTTTCACTCAGTTCGGTGTCACACAAGGCAATTGAGAATATTTTTTTTAACTCACAATCCTTACATAAATCAATCTTAAGGATTGTGAATTTTCGATTATTTGTCAATTAATAGTTCAGTAAAATTTTGTTTGTGCGGGAAAACCGACGAAATATGGGTGCGATAAGTTGCCACGTTATAGGTCCTCGTACATAAACGTTTCTTGAAAAAAATTAATTATTGAATCGTTTATGAACACATCTGATTCCATTTTAGAACCATATAGTCAGTTTAAGATCTCTAAAGAAAAACGTTTATTTAATGATAAAGCCTTTGGTAAGTTTTGCAATTTCGGAAAACAAAGTCATTAGTTCTGAGTGTTAACCACGACTAATCTCATTCTTTTGTGCCAAACTTATATAACGTATGGCTTGTATGGCAGCTATCGTGCAAGTTCGCATGGCTCTAAAGAGACCAAAGCATGCGAGACGTTATACTCTTGTAAGCTTTATGATTGCTGCCTTTTGGTTTGCTATAGTCCACCATATTACAAAAGCACACCTTAGGACGGGCCTGATCATTATTGTGTAGAGTCTCCAGTGTGAATAAAATACATATCTACATAATAGTGTAAGAAATGCATGCATAAAATAATTTTTTGCTTATATGTATTTGTAAAAAAATAGTCAGGGAAAACTTAAAAATTGGACAGGAATAGTCAGGGATATTTATTTAAAAAAATAATGGCAACTCTGGAGTAGCGTGTTTCAGCAATATGTACTTTGTTTTTGGGCACCACCCAAAGCACCATTTTGCTAAATGTAAATGAAAATACATTTAAATTTAAATTTTTAAGTAAAAACATTGTATGATGCGCTTACAGAGATTGTATCTTAATATATTATTCTATTCTTATAAATAACAGTAGGGTAATACAACATTTAAAAGGAACATGCATTTTCAGTAACAAACAAAATATCTGCCCTTATGCTTAAAAAGCTATATAGGATGCCTAAAAAGCAAATGGTTTAAAACAGATTGGGATGTAAAACCAAAGAAAAATACCAAACGCGCCGTCATCATTTTTCCTGTCTGACTTTAATTCAAATGCAAAAATTGTTGTAATACTGTTGCCATTTCATTAATTCAAAGTGTCAATTGGAGTGGAAAAGCTTAGACTTAATTTACAGAAGGCATTAGCATAAAAACAAATCTGACTGTCGACCACTGTAACTTTGATAGGATACCGATGATGACAGTAAGCCGAAAAAGCTAAGGAATACGCGTTATAAATAAGGGCATTTGTTTTTGGCAACAAACATCAAGTAGGTACCAGCTATAGGTTCCGTCAATTTATATGCATACACGCGTATAAGATGCAGGTTATATTTTTTTTTATTATTTACACGAGTACATACATAGTAGCATCGTTTTTAATTCGTGTTTTTCTTCAACAGATTTTCGTGAAGACAAAGTAGAGGAAATATCTCCGAAGCGATTCACGACAACCTCACAAATCAAGCTGAAGCCAACGTCCGAAGATGATTATACGGAGTACTCCTGTCAAGCTAAACACAAAGCTCTGCCGCCAGATATGCCTATGCGGTCAACAGTGCAATTATCAGTCTTGTGTAAGTTCACATCGAAAATGTAGTCGACTGAAAGTCTGTCACATTTTTTTTTCGCATGCGATCTTTGGTTCTGAAACAAATTTTCATTCAACCAGAGTTTGAATAACAAAAAATATAATTTTACATAACCTAAAAACGAAGTCAATAATAATAAGGACATGCAAATAGTTGAAAACTGCAAAGTTCTGTTGAAGAGTTCTTCAGAACTTAACAATTAAAATTTGTTATTAGTTTCTGTAGTAGTTATTTTTCCACATTAACGCGGTTTATGTTTTTCCAGTGAACTGGATTTTGCAGTTAAACGAGGTGCAATTTATAGGAATATTGCGAAATAAAATCCGTTCTTCCTTCTAGTGTTTCTATTTCAGTTAACGGATGTTTGAAGCGGATACTTACCATATATGCAATATATTTCTATCTTTAAATGCATACATATATTTTTTGTCAACTAATAGGATAATTATCTCCACTTTATCCAATGAACTCACTAACAAAAGCACGATCTTTCTGGCGAAACACTGAACCTTAGCAATAGCCAAATTTAAGCTTGAACAATAATTTATCATCGAGCTAACTCTGAAGTCGACTCTAACTTTTGATGCTGATATAGTCATGTCCTATTCATATTTAAGTCTCTTTATTTATTATTACACACTTACTTATTTGGCTAAGGCCACAAATTGCCAGACTGACTGGGACGCATAGAAAGTCGGCAATGGGAAATTCAAAAGGGCCATAACCATTGCTAAACGCGCATGGCGTATGTTCTGTAGTGATATGGAATCCACCACAGAATCAGCCAGACTCAGGAAAATCCATTGTAAAGAATCTGCGGTCCCAGGTTATCTCAGACATTAATGGAGCATGTACACAATCTGGCGAATAAGAGACTCTCAGTCCTGTTACTACAGACTCATGTTTCGGGTTTTACCACGAACCAGATCCACCAGTTAAGAGATAATACCGTAAAACGATAGTTCCAGGAGAACTCATAACTGAAGAAAAACTAATCTGGGCAATCAACACATTCTCCGCGTTCAAATCCCCTGGGATTTTTCCAATCATGCTCCAGAAAGCTAAGACCGCCATTACACCGGTTCCCAAAGCCTGGCGAGTGGTCAAGGTTGTCTTCATTTCGAAGGCAGAGAAATCCAGCCACACCACTGCCAAGGACTTCAGGCATATAAGTCTGATATCGTTCATTCTTAAAATCTTTGAAAAATGATTAAACGTCTTTATACGAGATGACAATGTGATATCCATGGCTCAACATGCTAATTTAAAAGGCAAAGGGGTGGAAACTGCATTGCATGAGGTCGTAATACTATAGAAAAGCCATTAAATGAGCACTTCCGAACTCGAATGTTGATCAATCTCTCACGAACATGAGCGTGGGTTTACTCGGTAAAAAGAATATCAACGCGAAATTAGGTGACACTGACCTCAGAGTAACTGGCTTCTCCAAAAGGAGGAGTCATCTCCCCTTTACTCTGGGTCCCTGTCATTAATGAAATACTTATGAAATTCAACAACATGGGAGTCAAGGTAACTAACTGCATATGCAGATGATGTAGCTATATACTTACTACAGGAAACTTTTTACCGAGAAAAAGCCACCTGTTAGGAAACTCACTTAGGGTGTTAAGTACGTGGACAAAACAATGTGGCCTTGGGGTCAATTCGAAGGAAACGCGAGCTTGTCTTGTTCACGAATAAAATAATATAAGCGCAATTCGAGCCATAAACTCAGGAGGGAGTACCGTTAAGGGTAGCAGATATTGCGAGATATTTTGAAAATATCCCTGACAGGAACTTAATTGGAAGCCGAATGTCAATGAAAATATCAAGAAATCAGTGAATGCCTTCTACGCATGCAACCGCATCTTGGTAGGAGTTTGGGATCGAACCCCAAAATGATCCTCTGGATGTATACAGTGATTGTCCGACAAATACTGACATATGGCAGTGCAGTGCCACGAGAGGCAAGCAAGTCACCAAAGTGACCAATTTTAAGTGCATGACTTAAATGCATAACTACTGCAATTTTCGGCACGTAGTGAACGTTGTTACTTCTGACTATTGTCTCCCCATCTAGACTTTGACAGACCATTCACCTGCTCCTTTCCGAGTAGGGAAGAATGGAACACAAATGAACCCACAAAAAGAAAATCACATCTCATCTACACAGATGGCTGAAAGATGGACTGTGGAACCGACTGGATCAGACTACCTGGTAGCAGTAGTGTCTTCCCAGCGGAGGTTCTGGCTATCGCTGAAGCAGCCCGTAAGGGGTAAATATGGGTACTACTTCGTAGCGATATTACCATCTTCATTGACGGTCAGGCGGCTATAAAAGCAGTTTTTTTCTAATGAAATAAAATCCAAACTTGTTCACCGCTGTCGCGAAGAGCTCAAAGATCTTTGCTCGCAGAAGGGTAGTTCGCGACAATGTCAATGTCAAATAAGAAGAAGAAAAACCCAAGTGACAATTAAAAGACTTGCAGGAAAACAGAAGAGATTTTATACGTGGTACAATTATGTTAAAAATATTCTGAAAAGTATATAATAAAGTGCAAAAAAAGGCTGAAATGAACAATTATGTTAATCAAACGTATTTGGTAACAGCTGAGAAGTTAAAGTAAACGGAATTGCGCCTTTTAACAATATTTGAAAAAAAAAAAAATACTACTCTGGACATTATAACCAGCTTTGATACCCTACAAGTTTTTTGGACGTTTGAACCAAAAAGAAAGCCCATCTGTGAAAGGATGGGTTTCGCGAAACACTCTATTGTACGAGTTGACGCAAAACCACTGCACAGATTTTAACGAAACTTATTTTCAAAAGTTACTTAGTTGTCCGCGCAGGCTATACAGACTTTGTCTGTCATTGCCACGCCTACAAGTTATTACCATTTCTCACTTTACAGCCTACGATTTGTCATTGCTCAAATAATTCCTAACAACACAATAATGTAATAAACAGCGACTCTTTTTTATTCTTGAGAAAATGCATATGACTGATGACTGATAAGACACGTAGTCTGGTGACGAATCAGTGTTTTCGAGTTTAGTGGTTAGTTATTAGTACTATAATTTTTTTTAAAGTATTTAGTCGTTGCGTTGACGGAAGGTATAGTTCCATCTCTCATCTGTAGCATATTCTTGCACGAACCGGCTTATGTAAAATAGTTCCACAGACGGAATGTTTCAAAATCGAACCGTTCAAAGTTGCCACCAATGAATAACTTATCTCGATTTGTGAAAAATGTCAACGGATTCAACTGACACAAAGTAGAATGGAGAGCAACCAAAGCTGCAAAGGACCCGTCCGAATTAATGGCCTGAGCTTTTCAGATTCTTCCCCGTATGGGGCTTTTTCAAAGGCAGATCAATAATCACAAACCTTATCGAATTCATATCCTTTACACTCTCTGATCTAGAGAGCGTTACAGAAGTCGACGTTATTAAAACTGATTTCAGTAAGGCTTTTGATAAGATTTCCGGCTTCGAACCCATATTGCTAAAATTAATATCTTCATACCTGAAAAACCGTTTCTATAGAGTTCGCTTCAGGTAGGTTCTCTCGACCCCTATCTTAGTCAGCTCGGGTGCTCCTCAAGGTATTCACCTCTTCGTTTTTTCAATTAACGATCTTGAAAGGGTCATTCAACACTCAGCACTCTCTCTATGCTGATGACACCAATTTCAAATCCACTTCTTCAAGACACGACTCCAGTCTCCTTCAAAAATATCTGAATAGTTTTTCCACCTGTTTTCGACTTTCCTTAAAACCGATCTCCTTAAGCATCCTTGGCTTCAAGTCCTAATTATAAGTTAATTTATTTAAGTAGCTTTAACTAAGCCTCTACGAAAATTAATTAAAATTAACATTTTGTCAATTTAAGTGTAATTTTACCTATACTTTATATTCTGTGTTCTTAGATCCACCGGGACCTCCTTACATCGAAGGCTACACTCAAGGTGAAACACTGCGGCGGGGTCAAATGGTTGAGCTTATATGCCGGAGTCGTGGTGGAAATCCCCCAGCACAACTGATTTGGTACAAGAATGGGTCACAAGTCAGAATGGCCTACAGGTATTGCACAGCTATTTGGAGCACATATTAAAATTCAACTAACTCTCTTCAATACAGGACATCGGGGCGACTGTCAGAAAATATCTACACCTTCACAGCGGAAGCCAGTGACAACAAAGCAAGATTTCGGTGTGAAGCGAGTAACATTATGTCGCAGAACGCACTCAAGGCTGATGTCGAACTGGCTGTTCTTTGTAAGTACAGTTTACTACCGACTAGCAAGTCTAATAATCAAAGTTTGCAAATGGATTAGATAAAACCTATGTATGTACTCCTATATGCAAAGTTAGTTAACTTTTCAAATATCCACTTTCACATTCTTGGTAGGATAAATGTCACGTAAATTTCATATAACAGACTCATGCAAACATGTATGCGTTCGTTTTCGTTTTCCTGAGCGCTATTAAAAAAATTAAATTCCCCACTTTATGGAGGTAGCTTTCCTGTGTCCTTGTAACAACCTAACACGTCGGCATGAGTTCCTCAACCAGCCTTTCCCTTCCGTATTTCACTTAAATATTAATGAAAGACGAACAAAATTCTAATTTTTTTACGATATTCTGCATATGATGCGGGACATTTTTGTTTTTCTTTTCATGTCAATCTTACCAAAAGTTGCCCCAACCCATGTGTCAGTGTCAGGACCAACTGAAGCAAGGGTGGGCGATGTTGTGCCACTCACCTGTATAACCGCTCCATCAAATCCTCCAGCCGAAGTGAAATGGATGGTGGGGGGACGCCAGATACGTAATGCGACATCAAGGACTTCTGTTAGCCCAGATGGTAAGTACACACACTTCTACACGTATACCCAATTATATAAACATATATATCGTGCATACTCGTATACGTCCTTTTGAACCGTACATATTCTCAGGGAAAAGGAGCAAGGGCTGCTACTGCATTGCAAATGCATATAGGTGTAATCATATATAATATGTGCTTGTATGGATCTGCGATTATTAAAATGTTTGTACTTGAGAAATCAGAGGTTTGTTGATTATTGACAAGAATGCGGGCATGTGTGCATTTATGCGTTTCTTACATTTGTGCACGCAGTTTTCAAACAGGGTGTCTCAGTTTAGAGAAATAACTTATTAACTGGAAGTTCTTGGAAGTAAAGAGCAAGAGTTCTAGTTGAAGGAAGACCTACTATTCACTATTCCATCTGAAAAATCTTGTTTTTGTATTGTTAAGAACGACTGCGAAATTTAGTTTTTCCAGTTATTTTCAAAGGTCCCTCTATCCGGGAGTATAGATAAAAGTTGGAAAAAACACGGAAACACAAGTGATGCCTTAGCTTCGACAATAAATTCGGAGATTTTAGTTATCGGGACAATTTGCTGCATTCTCAAAAACAAATTTCAGCAAAAGAGATTAAGCTACAGATATATAGAGATAAGAGTCTGCCCGACCAACCTAAATATGTATGCACTTATTCTCTCGTTACATTGGCTAAACGCTTCGTACGGCTTGTACGGGATATGATTTTGATATACTTAAGTTATTCTCCTTTCAGATTTATGTCTGTTTATTAACACAAATGTTAAACTGTTTTTTAGGAGGGTGGACTACAACATCAAACATAACAGCACTCGTTGAGCCTAACAAAAGATCACTGGTTGTCATATGTCACGGACTGAACATGCAGTTAACAGAGAACGTAGTCTCTACCCACACTATAAATGTTTTGTGTAAGTATCTTTTTTAATAAAATACATACATAAAATAGTCCTATAACTTTTAGTCTACCATACTCCGCTTAAAACGGAATATTATGATAAAATTTGAATTAAAATTATGTTATATTATTTAAGCATATCTTTATATCCAACTTTAATCACTTGCATCGTTTTTTTGACTGGAATTCTGAACTTGCTCGCTTAGCATTATGCAAAGACTTTTAACTCAGATATATAATTTGCGGATATCATCCTATTCGGTTAGGCCAACTTATACTTACAAAAAATATTGTTTGGCGGAAATTTGTATTCACCTCATTTTTAATTGTATAAATTGAAACTCGTTACAAGCAGCTTTGCACTACAAGGCTTGCTCTAACGTTTGCTTAGTCATAGACTTACTAACTAACAACTTACTCAAACTTAAAAATAAATAAATAGTTTGCTTTCTTTCTTGAAAAGAAAATAGTATGTGTACATGCACATACTTTTGATTCGTGCCTATGAAGTAAATCTAAGCAAATTGAAGCTTACTCAAAAAGATAGTGAGTATGAAATCTTTTCGAGCCCTGACTATAAACTAGCAGGAACACAGAAACTTTCAAACGAATGACATACGAACCAATAAATGTTTATTCTCCAACAGTTTAATATCAATTCATTGTAAAATTTGTGGGTAAGTACCCCAGCTATTCTTTTTTCAATGTTGAACTTTAGAAAAAGTCTTTGGCAAGATGATTTCTCGCCATCTAAACCACTTAAATTATTGTTGTATCTTAAACGACTATGATTAAAGCTCTTAAAGGCATCTGAGTAGACAGTAGTTACGTTTTTTTCAAGGTCCTTTGACACGATCATAACATTTTTATGCACAATATAAGAGCCATATATTCGTTGAGTTCCTGCTCAAAGCTTCAGTAAGGAACTATCTTTCAAATCGTTTTCAAAAGTAAAAATGACTTAGGCCTAAAAATATATCGTTATTGCCGGGGTAATCTAGTTATTTCTCGGCCCGATCCTGTTTTATTTATAAATGATAATTTATAATATTTATTTATTTTTTTTTTTTTTTTCAATTATACATCTTTTATAATTTAAACGGAATAACACTACTACCGAAGCCATCAACGTGAAAATGAGCTCCATCGCTTTGGATGATTTTGCTTGAATATATTTTCAATAATTCATTTAGCGAACTCTCTTTGCTGCGTATGATCAGGTTTTAAATATTGTACAAAAATTAAATTAGATTGTTCTTTCGTCAGCTTTGTCAGTAGTTGTTGCATGATTGGTGGCAAATTAAAATCTTGTGTGCATTTTGGGACACTATATAATGTGGTATTCGATTGGGTCTCTTCAGATTCGCTCCCATCAGATTTCAGATTTCGTGTGTTTAATCGAACATAAAAACGTCGCTTGTTAGTTTTATGTTGATATTCCTGGTACTAAAATAAGTGCAGCCTTCGACTCTTTTCTAAGCGTTTTCATTGGTTACATTTTAAATTTAATTTGCCCAGATTGATTTCTACATCAATAATTAAGAAAAATAGATCCATTCGATGTTATGCGTTTCTTTGCAGTTCCACGAAAGCGTTAACAAGCTCCTCTTGTTGTCAAACTCAAACGCACTTTTGTATTGGTAAATCTAGGGCCATTCTGTAAAAGATTCGCGAAAGTGCTCTGAAATCAGAAAAAGATATCTTTGAGTCCGTTTGACGATGGCCAAAAACGGCATAAATTGTAAAAAGTCCTTAACAAATTTGTAGTCGATTATTATAGTGATTGCTACCTTCTTTAAAAATAGTTACACAATAAGTTAGGTATGTTAAACAGATTAAGCGAATTAAATAATGCATGCTCGCCGTATACAAAAACATGGAAGGGAACTTCTTTTCAATCTACTCAGCACTATTTTGCGCTGCTTTTAGCAAACTTTTTTTTAGCAGACCTTTTATTACGTGCTCATGTCTACTTGATTAGGAACATCAATATTATATAAGCATTCACCCTTTTACTACCCATTCAAGCGTGCAATTGTGCAGAAGAATATATTCATATATTTAAGAACTTAATTTTTTTTACAACTACCTACCTACGTGTAAAAATAAAAATTCAATTTCTGTATTAAAACTTTTCCCATTTTGACATACAAAAAACATGCCCACTTCATACTTAATAAAAAGAAAAAGTAAAACAAAATGTAGGTATTAAATTAAGGGTTGCATACAGTACAACATCACACGCATAGAAAAATCTACCTTCATATCTGTAAACATAAAGTCGTACAGCAATTGTTTTCTACATGTTGATTAATCCAGAATACGTTCAACTCCGGAAGAAAGGGTGGTTGAAAACTTTTGATTATCAAAAAAGTTCTGGCTTTAGCTTTGAATGTTTTTTGTATCAGCAAAAATAAAGGTATACGCCAGGCAAACGTTCATAATATTTCACGAGTAGGTAATTGAATTTCCTTTTTACCTGTAGCACTTAGAATTTTCTTTGGCCTTCATTCTGCTTCGTATCACCACATAGCATATTGACGTCCTGTAGCCTTTTCATATAAAATTCAATTTATCCTCTTTGATTTCATGAAAAATGTGTGGCACCCGGTGGCGTGTACTGACGAGGGCCTATATACGTATAGTTAAAGAAAATAGTATTTTAGTTGAATTCCGATATTCAACTATCAATGCTATCAATAAACACTAAAGCTCCATGTTAATGCTTTTATTGCTGCCTGGCTGTCGATAAAGAAGGTAATACCTCGGGTGGTATTGCTCTTACCATAGACTCACGGGCTGCTGCTGTCACAGCGAGGACCTCTGCTTGGAAGACGCTGCTGTGGTCGGGGAGGCGTATCGATTTTGAAATACCTAACGCCTCGGAGAAGACTCCTGACCCCACCCCAGTTTCCATTTTAGATCCGTCCGTAAAAAACGGCTATGAATTGTGTGTTAGGCACTAGTCCGTCTCTCCATTCTTCCCTGTTGAGATAGGCGCTCTGTGTTTGGTACATAGCCAAAATATGTCTTAAGGATCGACGCATGACCCGTTTCATTCAGTTTCCAGTTTACTGATTGACTTATTCTCGAGGCACTAAAGGCGGCTGAGAATTGTATGAAGATGTCTAGCGGCAGCAGGTTGAGGACAGCCTGGAGTTGTTCTCATCGCAGTGGTGGTGGTGGCGAGGGTCACTTATCCGGGAATCATATAAAGTGACTAGAAAGATATATAGGTGGCGAAAGTATTGATTCATAAATATGTATCTGAAATAAAATACGTCTTTGTATAAATTTTCTGAATTCTAAAATTTATAAAATACGGGATCTCAACATAAAATAACGCAGTAGATACGTTCGGTTTCTTAACCATGGCTAAATTTCGGTCACGATACGAAATTTTTACAATTTTATAAACTTACTTAAAAACAATATATATATATATTTTCCAGATCCTCCCTCACCACCTCTAATTTCGGGATATGTCGAAGGTCAAATTATTCCTGCTGGTTCTGTACAAAAATTACTCTGCGTATCATCAGGAGGAAATCCCTTGGCTACATTAACGTGGTTTAAAAACGATAAAAGGGTAAGTTTGTAAATAATTTCAGATCTTAAGAACAAAATATTTAAGAGAGAGTGACAGAGTCGGACTTAAAGAGTAATGTACTTAACCAAACTGGACATAGTTAGGGTTCTCCATACATTGCCTTTCGATTTCTTTTAAAGCTATATAGACGCTTTCCCATTCTTGTTACTGGCTTCAGCTGTAGTAAGACTGTTTCCCTTTGATCTTAGATCTTATGACTCTCAGAATGATGTGGCCCAAAATTCCGCCAACAATGCCAAGGTTTGGTTTATCCAATTTAAAAAGAACACGTCGGTTCCATTTTAAATTAGGGTTCATTCCATAATTACCTACCAAAACATGCGAATCAATGTCATATTCTGTGAGCATTTTTATTAAAGGGGCAATTTCTTCCCTTGATGAAATGCCACAACATAGTACTCAGCTGCTGCTTGCTGGCTTTTAGAAAATACATATTCTGACTTGAAAATCTAGAAACGAAATTTTCTTCCTAACACCTTCGCGCACACTTTTAAATGTCGGAAGTTTCTCAGAAATACACTTTTGGTAATCATGGTATAAATAACATTGAAATGTCTGAAATTGAAATGGTAATCGACTGGAATAATAGAAAGCGTTTCTTAAAATTACTGCTATAGCCGTCATTTGTATCACTTAAATGCGACTGTTGATTTGTTATAAATCGAGGCAGTTACTGTCGACTTCTGCCGACTTATTCGGGTATCACAATGGGTCAATTTTGACCTGAGTGTGGCGTGGAAATTTGTTCCTCGCCAGCCCACCAACCTTAGCTAACCTACTGTCGACTTCTTGAAGTAGTTTTAAAACCGCTCCTTGTTTTTTTTTGTTCATCCCAAAGAGGATCTAAACTAGAGGGTCAACTGAGGGCAGAAACGGTACATTTGCCTACAAGCGGCCTGTCCTGCAGAGGAACTCCTAAGTATTTATAAGTGCCTGTACAAATCAAAGGAGCGCCCTTGCTGCCGCACGCATACTTAGGAAGGACATTTTTTAAAAGGGCGCGACTGTGTTCGACATTTTTGGTACCCATTAGTTACACAGCGTTCACATCGCAGTTCAGTTTAAAAATGTTATAGATAGTTTATGAAATTGTTGGAAAATGTGATTCCTAATTTCGTCACAATGCCTAACCCTAATATAGTCACTTTTTGTTTTTGTTTATTTTTCTATATCATGATATTAATCCGAGACAAATCAACTAAAACGGTATTTGCAGTTTTATTAAAAGAGATTTTGTAACTTCAAGCTTTTATTGTAGGTATAATAATTAAAGAAACAAAAATTGTTTTTCGTCGATTTTAATCCCAGTTTGGGGAAAGCATTTTTCCTTATCTTGTGAGGAAAAAGATATTTTAGTCTTAACAAAATTTGTAATCTGCAAATGGTACATAAAATGCATTTTTTAAATTGGAAAAATAAATTCGATATTTTTTTCCGTTTCTACTATCAGGATATGCTTTCAAATTAAACTATGTGCGCATAAGCTTTTTCTGGTAAATTCCATAATAAAAAATTCGCTCTACTTGACACTTCGAGGAATCGCAGCAGTTTTTTTAATTGCGAGCTGAAAATCCTTCTTTATGCCCAATTCACAATATCGCGTTGACGCGCGCGTGCGTTGACAAATTATGTAGAAACAAAGCGTTTATATGCTGCCACACAAAATACAACGTCAGGTGTTGAATCGACTTTAGATCGTTAATATCGTAAAGTTCAACGCGACGCCTGAGTAGACCTACTTCCTACTATCACGCGCGTTTGACAACTTTAGAATTTAAATTTTTTGTATTTCAAAAACACAAAGTATACTTGTTAATTAATAATTCAGAGAGGTTTATAAAAATATCAGTGGACATGTCAAAATAAAATGTTATAAAATCTGCAAATGAATTATGTCTATAGAAAACGAAATAGAACATGCGAACACAAAAATTTAAGAAAACAATTTTGATTCTTACGCAAAATCTAAAATCGGATCAAATCGCAGAATTCAACTAAATACTATATTAACGAAAAAAAAAACCCACTTTTTCCCAAATAAAGAATATGACGGCCAATGCAGTCATTCCAACATACAATTCAATTTTCTGTTGGACATAGGGGATTTCCCACTTTAAAGGAAAATGTAACACATTTGAACAGAACTTAAACGCCGTAAGTATTGCCGCATAATATGGTATCGTACTGAATAGTGTTAACTAGAAAAATGGTAACATAAAATTCAAACGAAGGTAATAGCCGTCATTTGTTTTTATGAACCTCGCAATACGAATGCTCTAGCCGTAATAAGCGCGAACATGTTAAAATCGCTAGGACGTATTTTATTTTGCCAATTAAACAGTATTTTTTTCGACTTCGGACTTTTTGGGATTTTTTTTTTACCAATGGAAAACAACAAAATTGCAAAATACTCAAGTGCACTTTATCCGCGCAGATATTTTGGCAATAGGGTATGCAGTTTTTTTCAAAGCAAGGCACAAATTTCCCACAGATACCGCGAAATGTTGTCTCGTATATCAAACCAATAATGTTAAGTTCTCTTCCACTTTTATTTTTCCGCAAAATGGCTAATTTATGATGTCGAACCTGAGACCCTTGCTCAGTCCTTAGCTTATGATCCATACCGCCTAAAGTACTGTATTAGCACCTCCAATTTTTTTCGATTTCTCTTTGCAAATGTGCAACTGCATACAGGTACCGATATAAAAAGGTAGGACTATTACATTTTACTGTCCATATTTAAAGCGAGACAAATACTTGATTTATTCGAGACATGCCCCCATACTTTACAAATTATTTATTAAGTAAAATTTTTAATTAATATCAGGTGAACTCTGCAGTCAAGACAAGCGACAAATCAGTCGCTGCCGAGATAACGATCTTAGCCAACGTCACTGACAACCAGGCACATTACCGATGCGAAGCTCATAATAGTGCAACAGAAATTCCATTATTCGAATCAACGACCCTAAGCGTTCATTGTAAGTACAAATATTATTCAAAAAAAGTGTTTTAAATTCGAAAATATAATCCTCATCCAGTTGCACCAGAGACAGTCAAAATCCGCTTAGAACCCGATGAACTAAAGCCAGGCAACGAGGCAACGCTTATTTGCGATTCTAGTTCAAGCAACCCGCCGGCAAAAATATCATGGTGGAAAGATGGGATTCCCATAGAAGGTAAAAAAACTTGCTTAAAACTTACCCTGCCAACAACATTTATCAAAAGGTGACATTATATGGAAATTTCGTTCCAATGCAACTCACTGTGTAAACCTGAATATGCATAATGTATATTATATATGCACTCGTACAGAGAACTGTTTTATTTGACTATGTAATTTTCTTTGAATGTGTATTCTTTTACAGGAATCAACAATTACTCAAAGCCAGGACTATGGGGAGGAACAGTATCCACGTTAGAGCTCAAAGTCAATGTTACACAGGAAATGAACGGCGTTGTTTACACTTGCCAAAGCTCCAATGAGGCACTTCAACGCAGTGTACACGAGGCTATAAGTCTCGATGTTTTATGTAAGTTTACGTGGGTATGGGTACATAAGGATGTACTAAATGTATACACCATGTTCGTTTTAGATGCACCCAAATTTGTCCCTCCACCTTCTTCAACCGTCGTAGGTGTAGAAGGCGAATCATTGCACGTACCATTGATGGCGAACGCAAACCCTATGTCAATTACATACGTTTGGACCAAGGACGGTCTGTCCATAGTGTCCAGAAACGGGGAATCGATGGACCAACGAATATTCTCAAATGGATCTACATTAAATATAACAAAATTGCATCGCAATGACGCTGGAATTTATAGATGCGAGGCTGCCAATTCTCAGGGAAATGCTGTGATCAATATAACAGTCATAGTTGAATGTAAGTAGTTGAGGGATTAAAATATCACCGAATGTTGCACTAATGTAACAAAAACGGGAACATTTTCCAGATGGAACCGCAATCAAATCGGTTTCAGAAAATGTCGTGGTGAATCCTGGAGAGGATGCGATGCTGTCATGCACAGTTGAGGGTAAGCCATTAGGCGAGGAACATGTTAAATGGGAGCGACTCGGTTATAATATGAGTGTAAAGACATCAACCGCATTCGCTAATGGAACATCATTTTTGCACATTAAAGGAGCGCAACGTGAAGACGTTGGGAATTTCAGATGCATTGCAGATAATAGAGTAGCGAATCCGACGAACCGAGATGTTTTGCTTATTGTGAAATGTAACTATGAGCGCACTTAAGTTTCAAATTATTTTATCAATGAATCTTTTTTTTGCAAAATAGTTGCTCCAGAAATCGACAAGACTCCGATACTACTTCGGGCAGCTAGTGGAACGGGGGAGAAGGGACGATTAAGATGCCGTGCGCAGGCAGCTCCGAGGCCCTCATTTATATGGCTACAATCTGGAAAAGATCTTAACATCAATCGGACATATAAATATGAAGTTGAGGTGAAAAAAATTGACTCTCTCACCTACGAATCAGTTTTATCTATTGAAAAAGTAGCCCCAGCGGACTACGGTGCATATGAATGCGTTGCTAAAAATGACCTAGGCGAAACGAAAGAAACTGTTCGCCTAGAAATAACATCGCCACCGGAACCACCGCTGAGCCTTAACATCTTGAATATAACTCATGATTCTGTGACCGTAGCGTGGATTCCGGGCTTTAATGGAGGTCTGAAGGCATCTTATAGAGTTCGTTACAGGTGAGTCTTCTGTATACTTTGTATTGCGAAATTTTTGTATAAACTCTAGCTCTGCTGCTATATTTCAACATTATAGTACTAAGCAAAGGGTTCTAGGTTTGATCCACGGAAGACCGAAAATCACGTCTTAACGATTTTTCCACTCCGCCACTTCTCGCGTCTGGCAAACATCCGAGAATATAATTGTCATGAAAAAGTTTCTCAATAAGCCGTTTAGACCCGACATAAAATTGTAGATTGTGAGAAAGTAGGCCTAATACTCTATTCACACCGCACCGAAAACCGTGTTATCGTCGAAAACTCGTCGGTGCATTCACACGGAACACCAACCAGTTTGACGTTTCAATTACTTGTGCGACACTAGTCGTGAAACTATTTTGATCACAATTCGATCGCTTAAATAACAAATAACATTTATTCAGACCATTTAAAAATAATATAAGCCCATCAATTAAGTGTGGAAAGTGATTTTAATGTGGTATTCGATTGGTCGCTCTCAGAGCTTTTTTTATGTTCGTTTGGTACAAAAAAAGGAATCTTTTTCAGATTTCAAAGCACTTTTGCGAATCTATATATTTTCACAGATTTGCTTCAGATTTACCAACACAAGTGTATTTGAGTTTGACAACTGATGGAGTTTGTTTACATTTGCGTGAATTTTTTCTACAGCAAAGAAAGGCATCGCATCGGGTGGATCTATTTTCGTAAAATTACTTATGTGCAATTATTTTGAAATCAATCGGGACGGAAATTTCGAATGTTTTAATATAAAATTTAACCAGTGAATGGAAAGCGCCTAGAAAAGTGTCGAAGACACATATTCAAGTCGCACGAATATCAATACAAAAAAAGAGCAAGAACGTTTTTATGTTCGATTAGGCACACGAAATCTGAAATCTGAGGGTAAATCTGAAGAAGCCCAAACGAATACCACATAAGTTGTGATTGTGACATTTGTTCGGTCAGCTGTTCTACTGAATTTTGCTGAATATTGCAAAAAGTGTGTTTGTTCCAAACGATTGGAAGTCGTTTTCGTGGGGTTTACTTGGAAAATGACTTTAAAATACTCGTTTTGAAAACTGAAATATGTAGGTATGAAAAAACGCCTGTTTTCGAATGTTTTCGCGAAAACCCGGTTTTCGGCACGATGTGAATAGGGTATAAGATCCTTACGGAACTGTAGCAGCAACTATATTTTAAATAGTTTTTTTAAGCCTTAGATAAAAGATGTTATCTCAGGTAATTCAAGTTATAATCCTTATGGTCTTCTGTAAAGTCATGTATGACTTGGAGTTTCTCTACACAAAAATAAATCACTCATATAATAGGTTTGTTTGACGTGCCTAGCACTAGTGCCCACTAGTGCGCACTGAGAAGTATCAGCTGATTTCCACATCTGCTAAAAACCCTGCACAGCCCTGAAAACTCGTCTTCTATATCGAACGCAAAATATGTTGCCCTGAAGTCTGCCAGTTTTTGAAATTGAAAAATATTTATCTTTTGGTGAACGAAGTGTGTTATCTTCACTTTATTTTTTGTTTATTGTTATAAATGAATGCACTCAATTCGTTTGAATACCAAATTTATTTGTATTTACCTTTATCGAAATGACAGCGCAACTTAGCACTGAATTCTTGCCCCGACAAATTAACTGGGGTTAGTTCAGGGCACAACTAGGGCGCCCTAGAAGTAATTTCAAACGCAGGTTTTCAGTGCCAGGGCGAGTTCAGTGCTGTATCGAACAGGTTAGGGTTAAACCAGTGCGCACTAGGGCTGACGTCAAACAAACCTATTCCTTTCGTTGCTAAGGCGTAGTATGCAGATGGTGTGAAACGAAATTTACCGGTGGTCTCCAAATGGACAGCGGAATGTCTGCGAAAAGGCAGCGGAAAATATTTTGCGCAGAGTTCCATCAGCTGCTGCACAAGTAGCAGTGTTGTCATCACCGGCTATTTATCTCCGATATAGATACTCGAACTTTTCGCTGGCTCCTTAAAATTGTGATTTGGGAACTAACCTAATTTAGACTATTTACTTTGAAGTTTGGTAATTTGTAGGCTCCTTAGGTATTAATACTTACCCAGTTACATATAGCCATACGTACGACGATACCGTAAACATTTTCTTTTACCTTTTTTGACCACTTAAACTTGATGGTTCAAAATGTCAATTATTTTCCTATGGAAATTTTTTTCTGAAAGAATTTTAGCTATGACCGCCTATTTTTAAATTAACATTGTCGTTTTTCAAAACAATTTAATCAGTGTGCCAATGAAAATTTTCCAATTTGGCTCCATACTTCCTAAGAAAGCTGGCAACACTGCAGTACAAATGTCACATTTTCGCAAGCTAAAAATGTACCGGACAATTACCCACTTTTCCGCCATCATTTCGCAGCAGCTGCGTACTGCAAAACGAAAAGGAGAGCGAAATTGCTCGTTCATGATTTCGTTGTACTACTTTTATATGGGGTTTTTCGTTTCGAATCATGTGCATACTAGACTTAAACAAATTCTGGTGGTTGAGGTGGTCGTGTTAAAAGAAATTTCATTCCAAGTAGATCCTATCACTAAATCGAGTGTTTCTTCAACAAACATACGGGGAAACACTTGTGTCGTGTTAAACTGGTTTAACTCGTTGATCCACTCATTCTGCTATCCATGGAACAAGAAAACCGCTTATCATTGAATCCACAAAAGTATTGGTGAAAAGCCAAAAAATAATCTACGGCTGCTGTCAGCTGACTTGTATAGAATACATAAAAATAACACTTGTATGAGGATTCTGAGTTGATTTCAAATTGAGCTAATATTTGCAGCTTTTTATGGAGGGAAAAAGTTTTTTCCTCTCTTTGTAGATCTCTTCTGCCCAAATTTGTGTAAGGGAACAAAGTTTGACTACATTTGACTAATGTGTTCGAATGCATTGTCGTTATGAATCAGACCTCTTTCTTTATGTGTATAAAATATTGTGTTGCATATTTCGTTCTTAAAATTTTAAAATTTTGTTTTCGGGAAAACGAGATATTCAGATTTTTCATCTGGGAACACTGTTCACATGACACTTCGCATACTTCAATTTAATTTTGCTCCAACAGAGAAAACAATACACTAGACACGACACAGTGCTTTCGATGTGCGCCTTCCGAATTAAGATCAAAAACAATCGTTGCTGATATTTTTCGGTTGTAGAAAATAAGTTCAATTAAATATTGGTCTCTAGCCTCAGCTTCTGGACAAAGCAGACAGGTGACAGATAGCTTCAGATATTTAAGAAAGTATTAGCTTGCATTCTTATTTTTTCGTTGAATGTGTTTCGAATTAGATCAGTAATGTTAAGTTAAAGTTAGATAGTAATGAAAAGTAGCACAAAAAAAAAGAGCGATGAAAGAAAAAAGTGGCATTTCTGAAGCTCTGTAAATTTAAAATTTTCGCACGATATTTACCAAGAATTGGCTTGCTTAACTAGATATATTTGTGTGGTGATAGGCAACCACGTTACATTTTAAACATAATATTTATTTTAAAATGAAAGTATGTTTTCAAACAATTTTTGATGTGCCTTTTCAAACTTAAAAAGGGGTCAAAGTGGCAAGAAATTGTATCAGTGTCCGCGAAAAAAGTGTCAAATTGTCGCACAAGGGTCACGAGTGTCACAGAGCGCGGTTCAATCCCTAGCAACATTGCGGGAAAACCGCACAAAATCAATTTGCGTAAACTGTTGACATAAGCGATGGTTGCATTCATTTTCCGTTGATTTTCAAAATGTTCGATGATTTTTTGTAGTTTGGTAGAGAACTCTTTCGTTTTTGTGTTCATTCATCTCTACACAAATTAAAAATAAAGGAGTTGTAGTTTAATTAAAGGCATTCGTTACCTTAGTGCCACGCTGTATGCATATGCATATATAGCTTCAATTTATTAAAAATGTAATGTTCAACAAACTACACACCAAGATTTCAAAATCTATTAATGATGATTAATTAATTAATACCTTTGTTTTCATTGATTGATATTGATTGATATATAAAAACAATACAGCAGTATCTGCGAATCCAACACAAACTATACATACGCAGCCTGAAGGACTCAAATCTTTTCGAATTTAATCCATGCGAATAGCAAACTTGTTGTGAATTCCTATTTTGTAAACACCATGCAATTGATTGTAAAACAACCGATTTGATAATTGTATCGACTGAGCAATGGGATGACATGATGGTTATCTGTAATATAACTTCTTAAATACAAATTCACGCGAAACTAATCCTTACTTCATTTTTTAACATAAAATATCTTATATACAGGGAAGCAACGAAAGACCAGTACAAGTACATCGACGGGCTGCCCAACAGTCACAAGCTGATCGTAACTAATCTCAGAGTGGACACTCTCTACCTTTTTTCAGTAATGGCAATGAACGAGCTTGGCAGCAGTAAATACTTACCCGATCTTCAACGTGCTCATACAAAAGGTATGTAATACGTATGCTTAAATAACAGACATAAATGCACACAAGCATACACTACCAAACTAATCGCTAGTATCAAAGACGGAATTATTCGTTCTAGAAAATACCAATATCAATTCGCCTAACTCTCTATATTTTGATAAATTTTTAATTGTGCTGCCATTTGGATAACAGAAGCCCCACCACCGTCGCAGCCGGCATCGTCACTTGGTGGCCCACCGACAACTAGTTCTACGCCCATTGGTGGAACATCGGGAATGCTATTACTTGTCGGTGTCGCATCTGGAATCATCGTAGTGTTGCTCAATGTTTTCATTATTGGATGCTGCCTGCATAAACGCAACCAAAAACGATTGAAACGAAGAGGTACATGGACGCGTAACATTTCTTGAACGATTGGTTTTCGGTATAGGGTTCACATATAGGAAATGTTCATGAATTAAACAATTTCGCCGTCGATTTCTTAGCCTTGTCGGTGTATCCTTTTTGTAACAGCGATTAGTTTTGCATTTGATTTCTTTTATTTGATTTATCTTTTTGTAACAAATGTTCTGTTTTCATTTTTATTTGTATATTATTAAACGAAAAAGGACTTGAACTCCTGCCAGCTGGCTTTACAGCAACATCTAGTACCCCAGATTTGGTTATAATTGGCATTTCTTTGGCAGCATTTGGGTTTTTACTCATCAATGCCGCCTTAGTTGCATGGTTTTTTGTTCATCAAAAACGCAAAAGAGGTTTGTTTTGATTGTTTTTATTTATCCTATTATCTACGTTCTATTTAATTACGTATCGGTTTACATAAGAAGTACTTATAAAATTTGGTTATTCCTTTCATCAATTTTTAAAAATAAGTCTTACAACAAAGTAATCATTAAGTCTTTTTGTTATACCAATTTAGGTAAGTTACAATTATTGACTTAAGAACTCAAATAATTATTTTAGCTAAAGGCTCTTCGAAAAGTCCATATACGTATATTTTTAATTAACGATTAAATTATTCACTAAGTCTGAAATACGGTTTTATTAAGACAATTGTTAAATCTTAAAATCATTCAAATTTTTATTTCCATAATCTAACATAATGCGAAAGTGGCTAAGTGGTTAGTGTGTTGGACAAATAAGCGAGGGGTCCCAGGTTCGAATCCTGCAAAAAAAAAAACCCAAATTCCAACTTAGGGTTTTTTCCACTGCGCCACCACCGAGAATATAACTGTCTTTAGAGCTTCTCAATTAGCCGTTTGGAATCGGCATAAAATTGTAGATCCCTTCCATTCGTTCCAAAAATGGAACTCAAATAAAACGAAGCTAGGAAGTGTGTGCAATGGACCCCGCCCATCTGTCCAAACCCGTCCACATTATGTTTAATGCTTCCAACGGCTGATATACATCCCATTTTTCCAAATTTCAAGGTTTAAACGTCATAAACATAAGGATATAGTGTTCTAAATATCTTCACATGTAATCGAGGTGTCACTCCCCGTTTTCCTCTCGCGCCTATATTTCGCCAAGTGCTTTCTTCTGCCAATGCACACCAATACTCCAATTTTTACAAATTAAGCTCCCATTAGTGTTGAGAAAAGCGTTTGCAATGTAATTATTTTTTTTTTTTTTTTTTTTGTATGGGAGGTACGCCCCTTTGCCAATTTTATTTTATTTTACTTAAAAATGCGCTCGTATTCGTATGCAATGTTGTATCAAAATTTCAAGTCAATTGGCTAACATAAGATAATGGTAGCAAGTATTACGTTTACTTTTCTGTCTTTAATGTTCATGTTTTCCAAGAGAAGAATAATTTACAAATATTATAACATCCTTTTTCGTTTCCTTGCAAAATTAACAGAAACTTCAAACCAAACAAGCAAAACAGCGACAATAGAAATGTACGCTCCAAGCTCCTATAACGATACTGTAACTGGCGAAACTTTGTCTAGCGTTTCGGAAAAGAGTGATTCATATTCAAATGAAGGAAGTCAGCCGGAATACATTGTAAGTATACCTACTTGATTTAAGTTTTTTTTTTTTAAATAAGCGTTCATAGCTATGGGTTTTGGATATAAAAAAAGCAAATCGCTCAATATTTGTTATTACTTGTACATATTTCGCATTCAAATACATACGTTCTTTTAGGATTTTGTACTCAGTCAATTTGATTTTTCTCACTTACATTTGTAGGATGAGACAAGAAAAAAGGCTGCATCGACATACTTAGTAGAAAGTACAGACATGCCACCTCCAAGATACCAGAAGGATGGAACTTTACCTTCGCTTTATCCCAATAACATGAGTAAGTATATGAATATCTCAAAAGCAGAAAAGTTCATACGACATCTTATATGAGCTGCAGTTAACATTCAATTCCAATTAGGATTTTTGCCTGTACATGTGTATTTATATTTACCTAGCTTTATTTTACAGAATTTCTAATCATACAATATTTTTGCCATAACTAATAAAGATGCACAACGAAAAGAGTCTATCTCTGCAGTGTGCATGAACATGCGGCCGCTCTAGCTATGAAACAAAAGAATGGAACACATGCCGGATTCTCTGCCCCACAACTGAATAATGTCTACATTGCCTTTTCTTAAATGGAAAACATGAAATGTACTACTTTTTTTCGCCAATGAAAAACAAACCCTCTTTTGTACTTTCTTGTAAAGAACCCTAGGGGAAGAAATGACAACATGACGACTCCCATTGAGAGTTGAAAAATGAATAAATAGACGGATGAAGAGATGGAAAGTACCATTTGGTGCTCCTTTGCTCTCTCGACGTGTTCCATATGAAACTTGTGTTCACATGTGTGTACATATGTATGTCTAGTTCTACGATATACTAAGTACCGCTTTGCCGTTCTGTACAAATGTGTAAGCACCTTCAAATTTGATACGTAGGTGTAGAGGAGAACTCGAAATCCCACGGCAGAGGGTAAAAAAAACTATTCCTCATGTTTCCTACATTTAATTCAATGAATTTACACTGCGTTAGGATATTCCTATTTTTAGCATATGCAGCACTTAAAGATTCATTTTAACGTTGATTGCAGTTATTAGGAATGAATTTATTTATGAATACGGCTTAGCAAATTTATTAAACACAAGATCTCGTTACAGTGACTGCAAGAACACTTCCGCATCCACGACATAATACAACGAATCTTGACCATCGAGCACGTGATGATCAAATGCTGCTGAGTAAAGGAGTTTATATTCCGTCCCCATCTCCGGCCCCACCGCCAGATGGTTCTTATTATAACATGAACAGCGACAGATATCTTTCCTATCCACCCATGGTAAGTGTACTTGCTATAAACAATGATTGGATTTATTTAATACTAGCTGAGCCGTGCTCGCCTTGCTTCGCCAGAGTTACACTTCTCAAATTTAAAATGACATAATTAGTGTTATACAAACCCACTCCGCGAAATTTTCTGATAGAAAAAAAATCAATAATATCGGTTTAGCTGCTATGAGTGAAGTGTAGCCAGAAACAAAGGAAAAAATGACTTGGTTATATAATAGTAGGGATTTATTTATTATGTAGGTATGTAGTATTTTTATATTAAAATTTAAAAAGAGAGGAAAAAATACAATACTGAACACAAACCTGCGCATTAATTACTAACAGCTATAGCGCATTTAAAATCACATTTGAGTGTGACTCCGTCTCAATCTCAATTATGTACATTTCATACTCCCTTAATACAAAGCGCCACATACGCTCTTCTACTCATATTATTTCATATATAATATACTCCAGTGTCCAGTTCAATTTAAAAAAGAGAGCAAAAAAAAAAAAGCCCAAAAGGTTCAAAAAAAGAAACATAAATCACACAGCACAAAAGGTACAGACAGAGAAACAGATTTTGCCGAACACACTGGGAAAATCTAACGATCTAGCATCAATCGCACATTTTACTTTTTTGAATTGTATAAGATGTAAAGCTTAATGCTTATTGTTCAATTTCGGAATAACGTAAAAAGATGATTTAAATGTTAAAATCTTTGCACATAATTCATCATTTGGATGAGTCATTCTAAAGCTAGAGGACATTCGAGAATTACCACTTTTCTTAGATATCAGCTTAGATCTCCGCTTCCGGACAGCGGATAATGTTAAAACGTACAGCACTTTTTTAATCTATTCCGAACAAACACCTTTTAGCCGAAAAAAAAATTACAGTTTTATTAGTAAGGATAATATAATAAGATTAAAAATATGTTTTTTTTTTTGTATTTGTAGTGTCACTGCTCGATTTCTATTTAGTTTATTTTTTTCGAAGTGCATTTCCCCATACAAACTTTCATAACCTCTTTCTCATCCCCTCTTTCACGACAAAAAGTAGCCTACGTCCTTTCTTGGTCCAAAACGAAACCGTCAAGCCCAAAATCGTTAAAATCGAACAATCCATTGGCATTTGCTTTTATTAAACTTTTGGTATATGCAATTTGACTTAAGGCTAGGTAACAAATGGTGGCGAATAATAAATATTTAAATGCGTTGGCTCAACAATAGGGGCCCACAATAATGTTTGTTTTCTTAAATCTATTTTATATAAACTGTGGCTGTCTTCTCGGATTCATACTCGTAGTATACATACGGACGTCATTCTCTTCCACTTTTATATTTATATAGATTACATCCCCTCCCGTTTACTTCGCATACTTCTCTTTCGTTTCACGGAGAAAACTGCATGCAGTTTTTGTTAATTTTTTTTGTATTTACACCAGCATACGTCCAGCCCATAAACTAAGTATTAAATAGATCGTCAGCCTATTTTGCCTACAAGCTGTTTTCCGTGTTTCTATGTGCGAAAGTATGTTTGCGATGTTAAAGTAAATTAGACGCACGCATACGCTTGCACATAGCAGCCTGACAGATGACTGACAGGTCATTCTGTGGTGACATTGAAAAAAATTCAAATAATTCCAATTATCGGCCGTTATTGGGGTGTGCTAAGAAAACGGTGGGTATAGTGTGGTGAACTTAGTACCAATTTATATTTCAATTTCATTAAAACTAAAAAGGACTTATTTTATTTTACCTAGGTAATCCATACAGGATATTTACATTGTAATTGTATGGATATCGATGAATTATAAGGATCATTTTGCAAAAGTAAAAAAAAAATCAGTGTATACAAATAATTATTTGCAATTTTACTGACATTTTAATTTCGGTTCTTTTCCGTACACTTTGAGGAAAATAAATTCATTTTCGTGGATTACATCTATGAGACATTTTCATTATTAAAGTGCGAACAAATTTAGAAAAAAAAATATGAAAAAGTTGAAAGGAATTTTTTTGTCCGCCATAGTAATTTTCTCGTTACATAGGACTAAAAAAGTTTTTTTTCTAAATAAACATTGTTCATGGCTATTCTCGGCTGACTCAATTATTTTCATTAATACGCTAGTTTGAAATTCTTTTGTTTATTAAATTGTTGAAATTTTGTAATAAATGTAGATAACTATTTCTTTTTTTGCATTTTTGTTTTCTGTTTTACACCTAAAATTCATGAAAAGATTATATGTAACTCAAAATTTTACCCACTCAGAAATGTTCATATCTCTCCCCTGAACTCCAACATATTTAAAATTTTAGTATTCCTTTTCAACTCTTCTCTGAATTCGTGGCCATTTTTCTGTCGACATTCGCCGGCGAAATAATTTCCCGCAACAACAAACGAAAACAAACACAATAATGTTCTTAGTTTATTCCATTACTTATAATATGTTGATTTAACTAGTTATTTATCATTTTGCAAAATAGATGTTTTCGTGGTGAAATAAAACAACAAATTTAAACTTTTGAAACGCATCCATCAGCTGCTAGAAACTCACCAAATACCCTATTGTCAGTCACTGTGCTTAACACTGTCTCTATATTTTTCCCATGAAGCGTAGGCATTCTTCCCTTTTCACTGAACTCAAATTCCCTCGATTTGTTTATGAAAAAATGTTTCTTCTAAAAGTGAAATTAGTATTATTCGGATAGAAATTCAAATTAAATTAACCTTCAGTATAAAAATCGCAGTTTGTTAACATTAAGTAAAATCCCTTTTTTATGGACAAAAAGGTAGAAATACCACGATGTAGGATGACTGCTCAGTGTCATTATTTCCATAAACTAAGTATTAAATAGATCACCAGCTCCCGCGCACCTACCCCGATTCCCATCGAAAATTTTGAAAAGAAAATTCTCTCTTAAATTTCGTATGCGTGAATACGTGTGAAGCAGCAAAAAAAAAAATAATTCTAAATGGAGGGGGTACAATGAAATAATGACACTGAGCAGTCTTCCTATATCGTGGTATTTCTACCTTTTTGTGGAAGCCCCTTTTTCGGCTCGGGGCCCTTTTAGTCCCCTTTTTGAAAATTTTCAGCGGCGACGCTGGTCGCACCTACTAATTTGGTCCAGGTAAATAGCTGCCTGGTTGTACATACGTCACGCGGATCCGAAATGGCGTAGGTGTATAGACATCAATTCTGGGAGAGAAAACCGAATGACGTATTTCGATGACAACTTTGCGATTGCGGGTCTCATCTCTAAAAATGTTCGCAAGGTCAACCAACAGCATAAACTAAGCATTAAATAGACCGCCAGCTCCCGTGCACCTACCCGATTCCCCTCGAAAATTTTGAAAAGAAAATTCTCTTAAATTTCGTATGCGTGAATACGTGTGAAGCAGCAAAAAAAAAAGAATTCTGAATGGAGGGGGTATAAACAAATAATGACATTAAGCAGTCATCCAACATCGTGGTATTTCTACATTTTTGTAGAAATGTTGACGTCCGAAAAACCTTCCGTGCAAAACTAAAATATAGGATCAAAATTGTGGAAATATTAGGAATCTGATGAAGAAACCTTCGAACTACATTGCAACACACTAAATGTCCATAAAAAAGGGATTTAACTTTTAGTAAAAATTTCTAGTACCAATAAATAATTATTATAATGTTAACAAACTGCGATTTTTATACTGAAGTTTAATTTAATATGAATTTCTATCCGAATAATACTAATTTTACTCTTCGAAGAAACATTTTTTTCATAAACAAATCGAGGGAATTTCAGTTCGATCAAAAGGGAAAAATGCCCACGCTTCGCGGGAAAATAAAGAGACAGTGCTTAGCACAGTGACTGACAGTAGGCTAGTTGGTAAGTTTCTATCAGCTGATGGATGCGTTCCAACAGTTTACATTTGTTGTTTTATTTCACCACGAAAGCATTTGTTTTACAAAATGGTTAGTAACTAATGTAATCAACGTATCAATAAAGAAATAAACTGAGAAATATTCATTCGCAGGAATAAAATAATACATTTTTGTACTTACAGTAATTCTTTTGTTTTCGTTTGTTGTTTTTGGCGAAAAATTATTTCGCCGGGGAATGTCGACAGGAAAAAGGCAACGAATTCAAATGGAAGAATTGATTAGGAATATTAAAATTTAGAGTTCGTTGGGGTTCAGGCAGAGATATGGGTAACAGTTTTGAGTTAAACATTTTTCATGAATTTTTCAAAAAACAAAAAGGCAAAAAAATTATTACAAAATTTCAACAATTTAATAAACAAAAGAATTCCAAACTAGCGTAATAATTAATGAAAACACTTGAGTCAGCCGTGAATAATGTTTATTTAGAAAATAACTTTTTTGTCCTATCAATTGGGCTGTTGGTCTTCATACTATTTTGGTGCAGATTTCTTTTCGAAATGTTACCTTCAAAACGGTATACAACTTTCATAGGACATGACAAACTAATTTTTAGAAATTCTCATGACGAAAAAATGACTCTGGCTGACGAAAACAGTCATCTGTCAGGTTGCTATGTGCAAATGTATGCGTGCGTCTTATGGACTTTAACATGGCACACATACTTTCGCACATAGGAACACGGAAAACAGCTTGTAGGCAAACTCTCTTAAGTTGGAAGAGCTGACGGTCTATTTAATACTTAGTTTATGGACCTGTCAGTCATATTCTGTCTGGCTGCTATGTGCAAGCGTATGCGTGTGTCTTATTTCCTTTAACATGGCACACATACTTTCGCACATAGAAACACGGAAAACGGCTTGTAGGCAAACTCTCTTAAGTTGGAAGAGCTAACATTTAGAATTCTTTTTTTTTTTTTGCTGCTTCACACGTATTCACGCATACGAAATTTAAGAGAGAATTTCCTTTTCAAAATTTGCGGGGGAATCGGGCAGGTGCGCGGGGGCTGGCGGTCTATTGAATACTTAGTTTATGGGTCCAGCCCATTATCGAACGTCATCAGCCATCTACGCATTTCCTCAGAAAAACATTGTCGCTGTTGATTACATCCCCATTCACCTCGCATACTTCTCTTTCGATTTTGTTCAAATGAATGTGCGTGTGTGCCTGCGTTAGCCCACCACCCCAAAGCAGAACAACGATCAAGAACAACGGTTGCTTATAATTTTCGATTTGAGAAATTAAATGAAATGAAAGGAATAGCCTAAAAAAAAGTTTCATCGAAATCTGTGCAGTAGTTTACACGCCAACCGCGAACATTTGAAAACAGCTACAGTCTTCTTATAAGTATAGATTTACGAAAACGAGGTTACGACAGCTTTCGTCCACAATAGAATATATTCATTCTTATATAAGTACAAGTCTGCTCCCTTGTTCGATTCCAAAGACTGATTGTGCATAATATATATTTTATATACACGCTTTTGTTTTCCCAAGCCAACAGGTAACTCGTAACTTTGTTTTCTAATTTTTATTTTCACCCTTTAGGGGTCGGTTTTCAAAAAGACGTAAGTGTTTAATTATTTATGTTTTGGTGTAGGTAGGTACCTACCTTTACCAAGTTCTATGTCAATAGAACAATTAATCAACCCTATACCCCTATGACTTCGATACGGGTTTGAGCTTGCAAAAACCATACTCGTAAGTCGCAAGTTGTAAGTGATTCTCTAGGAGGAATAATTGCCTTTTGACAGGCAACGCAATTAACCATTTTATTTCTCAATGTAATATATTTTTGCGCTTTGGAGTTGCTTTCTATATCAGTTACTGTTCATTTGACACTCAACAGATCATAAACTAAGTATTAAATAGACCGACAGCTTCATCAGCCAAAATAGAGGGATTGCCTAATAGCTGAATCTCTCCTTGAATGTACAGTTGGATTCATGTATTTGTGCCCATGTTAATCAAAGGGGCATATTTGAAAAAAAAAAAAGATTCCTGCACTACCGGTTTATACTGGAAGTCTGTGTTGTAAATAATAGTTTTTCTCAGTTTCAGGTTGAAATTATTCGCTACATTTTTAGAGAAATAGTTGTTCGATTATTCTTCTTATTTGCTGGTATCAAGTGAAACTAATTATGTAATTGAATGTTCAAATTGTACGATACAGAGAAAAAATAAATCATTTCAAAATGAATATGATATCGATATCAAAAAATTGTTCCCATGCTCGCCATAGAATGTCCTTAAAGTTTTGCAACCTATTTTCCTTTCACATTCACATTTCATTCGATATTCGTAAGCTGTTCCTTCGACTTTTTTTAAATTGATCGATTTTTTAAACAATTAACAACATCATTAAACAAAACTGACAAAAGGCCTGTTTTTATTAGCTTCGATCTCAGCATGCTGAAAATCCTAATTTACTTTGCTTTGCTGAGATCGAAGATCAAAAAACACACCTAAACTGTACTGTCGCTTAAGAGTGGGTGTCCCTCAGCTATGAACTCCAAGCTCATCTTAACATGCATACATGGATAGGTGCCAAGAAATTCGAATAGCCGAGCACATCCTCCCCCATCAAGATCACAATTGTGACTACAGATACAGAGTCTGCAAATAGAAATAAGAACAAATGAGCTGCACAAAAAATTCAAAAAAAAATGTATTGTGCTGCAAACTCTGTCTGAATAGACTGAAACCGATAGTGTGTGTGATATCCTCGAATAACGTACAAATCCAATCGAAATTTTTCAAGTGCGATTAAAAATTAAACAATGTGTATCCATAATTCATTATAATTTATATTTTCGCTTTCGCTTTGTTTGAGGGTTTGGGAGGGGTTTGTTTTATAGTTAAACTTAGAACCTATGCGAAACGCCCACCGAACCTAGCCCACTATGGGGTTGGTTGGTTGGTTTAAGTGGCTGTATTTCCCGTTACCTAACGAGGGAAAAACACAAATAGCGCATTGAGCGCCGTTTTGAGACCACAACTAACGAACCCGAAAATAAAGGGGGATGAAGGATATAAAAGGAGCTCAAAACCAGCCTGTGGAGTTGAGAAATGTGATGATCTTGTTGAAATGGATGCTATGAATGGCCGAAAGGTCATCATAAAAAGGATGACCTAGCGCACTGCGTCTGGTTTTGGCTAGGGGCCGGACACTCACATAGAATATGGAACACAGTTTCGCTCTTATTTGTGTCAGCGCAGCTACGGCAGTGGGTGTTATGGGGGATGCCAAGCTTGGCTGCGACAGTTCCTACAGGCCAATGACCCGTACTAATTGCCGTTAGTCTGGCGACCTTCCTCCGCATGAGACACGCACAGAGCCGAGCCACGTCTGGCAAGCTCATCGGCTTTCTCATTCCCCTCAATGTTCCTATGGCCGGGAACCCGGACGAGAGTGATTTTTAAGGAGCAGTCCACACGCCTCCTTAATTGCAAGTACTTCTGCTTGAAAGACGCTGGCTGCGTTGGGAAGGCGAACAGTTTTAGAGATACCTAATTCTGTTGAGAAAATGCCTCCTCCTATACTCCACAGATCAGTTTGGAACCATCTGTGAAGATAGGTTTTTCGAATTCATTTACGACCGCATTCTCCGCCCATTCTGATCTAAAGGAGAATCTTACAGAGAAGTTTTTATGAAAGTTGAGTTTGGGTACAATGAAGTCCGTAGATATACGACATATGCCGTCAGGAAGAGAAAATAAGATGCTGGATTGCTGGTATGGCCATAAAGCCTTTCGTACCAACATTTAGCTTCCTTCAATCTGACTGGACTACACGCACCTCGGTCGGACTTGATCGAAGGGCTCCAGTGATTCCAAATCCAGCTGTTCTTTGAACTCTAGTTAATTTGATGATGTTATAGGCTTTGCTTAAGGCGGGCCACCATGCCAGTGATCCGTAGGTGAGAATGGGACGTAGAACCGCTGCGTACATCCAACGAACCATGTTTGGTTGAAGCCCCCACTTCTTGCCGAAAGTTTTACTACAGGCGTAGAAAGCTATGCTTGCCTTCCGCACTCGGTGTTCGATATTGGACTTCCAGTTGAGTTTAGGGTCAAGCATGACTCCAAGGTATTTTGCGCTGGAGGATAAAGGAAGATTTTGGTTATTTAGGCGGGAAGTGAGAAGGTTGGTATTTTGGTTTTGGTGGTGAAAAGCATTAGTTCAGTTTTGCTTGGGTTAACGCTAAGACCACAACTTGTAGTCCAACCGCTAATCTCACCCAGAACCCTTTCCATGATTTCACTAATCACGTTCGGAAACATTCCTGATACTAGAACTACCAAGTCATCCGCATACGCAACGACTTTGATATCTTCCCTGACTTGACAGGATTTTGTTAAGTACCATAATCCATAAGAGAGGCGAGATCACCCCACCTTGAGGTGTTCCTCTGCTTACTGATTTGGTGAGAATGGTGCTACCAAGTTTTGCTTGAATGATCCTTGTTTTGAGCATGGAAATGATCCATGAAGTGACGAAATCCTCTACACCTAGTTCTAAGAGCGTTGTGAAGTACATAAGGGAGACCTTTCAAGGCCTGTTTTTATGTGGAGGTCAAGTATACGTTCTAAAGTTTTGAGTATGAAGGAGGTTAAGCTATTGGTCGGAAGTCCTTCGCGGACTTTCAGTATAAACACTACTCGGACATACTTCCATGACTGAGATATGTGATTTAGTAGGATACTACTTCTGTAAATTTCAACTAGTAGGGGCACAACTATCATTTCATGTTTTTGAAGCATGTTATGGGGAGATTGCCGTCCTGCCCTGATGATTTATACGGAGCATTGGTTATAATGCGCTCTATTTCTTCCCGGTGTGAGGGAAGATTCCCCCTCAAGTTGGGCGGGATTACGCAGTAGTCAGTACAACCAGAAGCTCTAAGGATTCGTCAGTGGTTTCCATCCATTCGATAGATTGACAGTATTCAGACCATGCTTGTGTCTTAGCTGATCTAATAGATTTGTAGAACTTTAGGCAGTCCTTGTAAGGCAGCCAGTACTTATGCCTGTAGCAGATATTGAAAATGTCCCTAGTCAACCTTCTCAGGATAGTAAGGGGTTCATTCCAACATGGCGGTAAGGTTTTTTTGCTATTGTGGCGTGGAATGAATCGTGGTGAAATGAAAACAACCCCCATTAGTCACCAAACAAATTCCACTTCCAATTGGAGATTGAAATCTGTCAATTCCCCACTAAACTAAATTAACTGGGAATTTATCAATTGCTGAAAAGGGGAAAAAGTATGTAAGCCAATTGTAGAACCAATTGGAGTTAGCTAGAAAGTTCTCGAAGAGATGGCAGAGCAGATATAAAAGGAGAGGTTGTAAAGGGTGATTTTTTAGCTGGTTTGGTTTTGGCAACACTGGTTTTGACAGCTGACGTGTGTTTAGTACCTTGTGTCACTGTCAAACAGCTTCAGTTTGGTTTGCAATTTAACCATGGATCGTCTTACAAATGAACAACGCTTGCAAATTATTGAATTTTACTATCAAAATTCGTGCTCGGTTCGAAATGTTCATCGCTGCTTTTTTATCGAAAAATTGTGTTCAGCGATGAGGCTCATTTTTGGTTGAATGGGTACGTAAATAAGCAAAATTGCCGCATTTGGAGTGAAGATCAGCCAGAAGCATTGCAACAGCTACCAATGCATCCCGAAAAAGCCACTGTTTGGTGCGGTTTATGGGCCGGCGGCATTATTGGGCCATATTTCTTCAAAGATGATGCGAATCGCAGCGTTACTGTCAATGGTGAACGCTACCGAGCGATGATAACAAACTTTTTTTTGCCCGAAATGGAAGTTCTTGACTTGCATGATATGTGGTTTCAACAAGACGGTGCCACATGCCACACAGCACGCGAAACAATGGCGCAATTGCGAGGCGAGTTTGGTGAACAGTTAATTTCACGTTTCGGGCCGGTCAATTGGCCGCCTAGATCGTGCGATTTGACACCATTAGATTATTTTTTGTGGGGGTATGCCAAGGCTAATGTGTATAGGGACAAGCCCGCTTCGATTGACGCACTGGAAGCCAACATCCATGCATTCAGTGAGATACCGGCCGATATGTGTGAAAGAGTATGCCAAAATTGGACTCAGCGGATGGGCTACCTGAGACGCAGCCGCGGTCAACATTTGCATGAAATTATCTTTAAACATTAAATTGCAAGGTTCATACTATCGATTCAAATAAATATTTCATTCATTTTTTCGAATTTTTTGTGTTTTTTTTTAAAAAAAAGTTCTAAACCTCTTAAAAAATCACCCTTTAGAACAGGGCGACAGTTGATTTTTATCAGTGATTGGTTAAAGTTCGAGATAGTAATCGAGTGAAATAAGTGATTGGTTTGAATCGTTGAAGAATTGTTTAAGTAATATTGTTCTGGTACTTAATAAGTGAATAATCCATAAAAGTGTAATTAAAGTGATTTTGACTAGAAAAGTTTGACAGAATAGTGTTTTATCTTTTCGAATCCCAGCTCAAATGTAACACTATATTTAACGGGACACGATGCCTTTAAAGCTGTATTCATCGCATTTTCTAGTGCAAACGTTACTGTGTCCAGTTCAACACCTGATTCAATGTTCAGGTGAGGTATATTAGGAAGTTTAGAGTTCAAGACTTGACCCAATTTCTTCCAGTCAATTCTTTTTGGAATTCTATATGGGACAGGAGTATCTACCTTGATACTCAGATTGAAGAGAATCCGCTCGTGGTCCAAGAAGGACTTAGTTGGCGACTCTCAATTCTCAACCCTAACGATGTCATTGTTTGTTTTGAGTGTAATGTGTAACACTTCTTCCCAACCATTATAATGTTCCGAGCTTGGAAATATAAAGGTAGGGGTGCTACCCACATTACACACACATAGATCTGCAGTTAAAAGAAAATCAAATAGAGACTCACCTCGTTCATTTATTTCCTTGCTGCCCAAAGATGATGCCGAGCCCACTATTTATTATTGTTCTTTTTACAAAATTCTACACCAATGGGGTGGGTGTACAATCTTTCTTACCGCTAATATTATTAGAGTTGTATCAATTTGTAAATTTGTAACTATACGTTTCGGACTTTGTGAGTAAATCGAAGTGTATGACTGTTAGTATTCTGTACTTTGCCTTAAATTTGGTAAAAGTAGTTGTGAGTTAGTTTTAGCTCCAAATATTCACCATTTATTTTCAAACACTTAATTTCATTTGCTACACCTTCCAAATTTGTGAAGCCTCCAGCTGATGAGAAAACTATCTGTGTGGCACAGAAAAAATGAATCTTTCGCTCAATAAAAAGTCCACACCGTTCAACAATAATACCATGTAAAAACAAAAATATTGCACGTACCTATGCCTTTCCAAGGAAATATAAAACAATAATATTTGAAACTGGGTTAATACTTCTACAAACAAGGCAACAAATTCAAATACATCTACAACAACAAAATAATAACCCATTTCCCACCCATTCATAGATTCTCGCTATGTATTTATCCCAAGTAGAAGTGACGGAAGTTCATGTTGACACATTTCTAGTGACGTGTTTATGTGTTTTATTGTGTACTTTGCTTTATTTTGCTGAAATATGGCAGTTGAAATCTAATTTGTAGTGCGATCTTTAGAAATTTAATGAATGGTTTATATAGTGAGGATTCCACTATATAGTCCACTTATTTTTTTTTTTTTTTTAAATATTTGTCGTTGTTTTCAGAAGCTAAAATAAATAATGGTAGGTATGTGTCGAAACAGAGTACTATTTTGGATTATCAAAGTACGTTGCATTTTGCTGTTGATCGTACATTTTTTTTATTTTCCTAATATAGCTCTTTTTATTCAGACCAGCGTTACCGATGGGTGCCATAAGTAACCCACTTTTTAAGGTTCCGCACCCAAAGGGAAAAAACGGGACCTTATTATACTCTTTCCAACAAAAATTGTCAGTACATGGAAGATAGAATGTTTTTCTCTCAGTCTGGTTGCAATGACACATAAATCGGTCCCTCTTTAAAGCTCTCACAGGGTTACCGTAATTTGTATGATAACTCGCCATAACTCAGAGAGCAATATTTTTAGGGCTCCCATCTTCCAATTTAAATAAAAATATTGCTGAACGAAATAAATTCCGTTTATCTTTTCCGATAAGATAATAGCCTCGTTTTTTTAAGGGTTCGCCAGTAGGCCTAATCACTTTAGTTTTTTTTCCAATAAGAAATAAAAATTTAGTAACAAAAAAAAAAATTTTACGAAAAATATATTACCGTAATCCAATTTATTTTTTATAAATATTGTGTAGCTGTACATACATTTTTTAATATAGACATAGATACCTAGATCACATATTTGTTAAAAATATATTACCCGGTGCAGATCTTCGCGGAAACAGTAGCAAAAAAGGATCATAAAATAGACAAATATGCAAAAAAAATAACAAAAATGCTAAAATATGCCAAAAATATGCTGTACAAAGTGAAATATGCGTTTGTACCCAAATATACAGAAATATGCCCTAACGAATAGGGCTGAAAATATGTACTTAGTTTCGTGCTTCAGTCATACACACTGCTTATTTTGGTGGATGATAATGACAAGCGACAGTGGTGCCATTTTAGCATTTTTTATGCAAAATCTAACACACTTTAAATTGTATAATAGTGTAAACAAAATGTGCTATATACAATCTGCATATTTTCTATTTTTAAAATAAAAACTTTATTCCCACGCTTTTAAAATAACGAACTCATCCATACAATTTTTCTATATTTGTCATTACTGTAAATTCACATGGCAGTTTCTCAATTTGAAGTATTAGCAGTCAAACAGTGTATCAGGACAATGACGAAGACGGGGAAGATGATGAACATAGTTCTATAATTGCCGTGCCTTATATTATGTATTAGATAGAAGTTTGGGTTTATATTTATTACTTATGTTTTTTTTTTAAACTTTGTTTTCTTTTTTGCGGATTTTAGGAAAATTACATCAACAATTTCTTGGTATGCCAATCAGAACCGAGATAGATCTAGTCAGACAGCTGTCAGACTTACTAAACTAGATACTTGAACGTCCTCATTGATAAATCATTCCACATTTATTCGTGTTGTATGAATCTCTTTATGTCATAATACAACGTGATGAGAATCGTGGTTAACTGGCAATTTGTCTTGAGTACTGTTTGTTAAAAAAAGAAAAACGAGAGAGACATGATTGTGACATTGTTCGAGCGCACTATTTAATCAGCCAACAAATTAACAGGAGATCTATTGCCACGGCTACTGTCGGTCTTTTAGAAGTTTCCGTGTATCGAGATATTTTATTAGCTGACGATTTATCGGCATAAGTGTTGGGTCGGTACGGACCTCTCATATCAGTCTACGGACCTCTCATATCAGTTCGAATTTATAGTGTTTGCACCACTCTTTGATGCCTTTATACAGTTATATATTTTTACATTTTGCATTTGCATATCTTGTCAACTTTAATAAAAAAACAAAGAAAGAAATACCCACTTATATTTCTTTGCAAGCGTAGTGGATGACCTGTCTTTTTGTTATCTACCCATCAGATCTTATGTTCGACTTAATTTTCGTTCCACGTATTAAATGCTCACTTACTCTCGGACTAAATTTCATATTTTAGCAGTTTTTTATTATATTTTTATTATTATATTGTACTGTTTGTGTATGTGATAATCGGGATCAGAACATTGTTATTACAAAATTCCTCTCTTAGATTAACCAGTTTTTCCTCTTAAATAACACGAAAACTTTTGTGAGCTAAAATTTGAAACATTCATAGATCTTACGAAAAATACCAGCAGAAATAAGTTTTGAGTTCTTAATCATAATGTTCCTACATTGAATTTATAGATAACTTTGAACTTTTTCTTATTGCAAAATTAAGTTTAAACAGGGTTAAACCTAATTTTTTATACGTTTTTTCACAGGACTATCCCCAGGCCGATTTTCCCACACCACCACTACCCCTTAATCAACTGCAGTCAAATCAATCAGGTATTATTGGTGGCGGTGGCACTCTGCGACGAGGCATAATGCGTGGTGTCGTAGGTGTACCGCCCCCAGATGTCACTCATCACACTACAAATATACACTTGGGTCACCAGCAATTAGCACTCGAGCATCTTCACCTTAGTAATACAATATCTTCTTCAACACAAACGTCTACATCGAATGGCTCTGCACAAATAAGCAATATATCGCAGGGGCCACAGTCACATAGCACACCCACGCCTAAGCTACCACAAAGCATTTTGAAGGATCCAAAACGCAACTTGCAGCAACAGCAGATACTTAGTACAACTAGCGGTCAAGTTATGGGCATTGGAGTTAGCTCTGGTATATCCCATTCGGGCAGTGGGACTTCAGGAAGTATGCAGTTACTCAATATTCAAAATTCATCAGGTATTAGCAACAATCTGTTAGTGGGAGGTTATGATCCTAGTTCACATAATTTAAGTACATTCAATGCAACAACAATGGGTTACACAGATGCCGACGGTCACTTGGTGTAGTAGATAATTCTACTGGCACTTCCATACAGAACAGTTGTATTCAATACAATACTCGTATATGACACAGATTGCCAAATCAATCTCTACTACAAATTTTATATCAAAATGAAATTAAGAAGGATTTTGGTATTACTCCAAATAAGTTTACAAAATTGTGATATATATTATTTAAACCGTGGAAAATGTACCGTGCTCTATCAAACGAGGTGTTCCATATGATTGATTCGTGTACAGTGCATAGATGAGGAAAGTAGCCTGTACCTATGGACAATTTAAAGCAAAGATGGTTTGGAAGGCAAATCACAACAAAAGGGAAAGCAAAGGAATGTTGCGCAAGTTATTGTCTAAAAGAAACTGTAAGATGGGCAATTATTTTAGATAATGGCGTTCTGTTCAATTTACAATCACAGTACCTAACATTAGCGTACGCAGCCCCTGCGTACTCCACTGGTACCTAATTACATATAATGAATTAGGTACCATAATTACATACAATTTCCCGTCCTAGTCTGGTAAACGTCACTCGTATTTCTCATTGAGAAATAGAATAACCGAAATGTATGGGAACTTTGTGAAATTTTTTCTTTGGTAACATTCAAACATTAGCAAAATGAACAAAAATGGGCAAGTGCCTTTAATTTTGAAGCGACTTTTCCAATTTGGTGGAGTGGAGATGAAATCGCTTAGAAAATACAGAATTTATTTAGAAAACCATTCGGATAAAAATAAAGGAATGCTTTTTTAGGAAGATGTAGAACCCAAAATGCATGACAATGGAATTGCAATATATATTTTTCTGAGTCAAAAATAAATTTCCCTTAAAACTAACAAAGATCTAATATTGCATTTAATAACCATTATATAATTCAGCAGTTAGAACAAAGTGTCATGTATTCTATTGTAGGAAACAAAAAGTGAAGTTTATGTCAGTTGTAATAAGTTAATAAATAAATAGGTGACGTTCGGATACCTAGTTGATGCGCATTACATATAGGTTTGTGTTCCAATGAATGTTTAATTCATATTTACTGTAAAAACCAAAAAAAAAAGTGGCAACAGAAATCCAAATCTCAAATATACTGTGCATATAATGGTGTCCAAAAGTGGAGCAAAAGTGCTCCAACGAATTTCTTTGATAAGAGCAATTCTCTTGGATCTTCATTAAAAAATGCAGAAAGTACTCAGTCTAGAAATTCTTCAAAACATTTTCCATAAAGTCAACTGAAAAAAAAAACTGTTCATGTGACCTAATTGAGCCAATCTAAACCGAGGCACATTTATGTGGTTTTTTTGCTCTGAGAGCAATTTTTAGTTTTCTTTTTCAGTTTTCAGAGCACTTTTGCGAATCTTGATTTTTTTCTCAATTACAAATTAGTGCGTTTGAATTTGACAACTGAGGTGGAATTTGTTTATATAAAATTCAACCAGTGAATGGAAAAAGCATAGAAAAGTATAGAAGGCTACACACATATTCGAATCGCACGAATATCAACACAAAAAAGAGCAATCGACGTTCTTATGTTCGATTAGACACACGAAATCTGAAATTTGCGAGCAAATCTGAATGAGCCCAACCGAATACCACATAAGTCAGACTAAACTAGATACTTGAATTTCCCCATTGTCTAATGTCGTTTTCCATTGGGACATCGTTGATTGAGGAACAAAATCAATCTTTTTTGTTTGATTCGGATCTCCATACACACACTGCCACTTATACCAATATACTTTGCACAGCTGTCTTACGTCACTCTAAGATGTTTGACTTTAAAACAAATGCGAAAAGTTTCATGAAAATAAAAAAAAATAAAAAAAATATGCAAATAGCCATGGATATAATTTTAAATTAATTATTATCTTCATCGTCGTCTTCGTCTTCCTCATCATCTGAAGATTACGAGTCATTGTCAATTTTTCAAATCGATATCCACATTTGCGATTTTTTACAAAAACGAACGATATTGCTGTCAAATAACGCACTAATACATTTACGGAAGCAGATCAATTTCGTTGCATATTCCAATAGGCGAGTGAAATTTGAGATCTGAAAAAATATGTGGTAGTCTCAAAGGAAACGACATTAGGATTAGAAATCTTAACTATTTTGTTAGTTAATTTTGTTATTAAATTCGATATGTCAACGTTGATTGTCAGCATTTCAACCATTTCAATACTGCTTCTGTTGCTGAAGTTATTTTTGTTGTCAAAGTTTCAGTTGATGTTGAAATGTGCATCTGCTTCTAGCTTTAGGATTTTTGCAAGGAGAAAACGATAGCCTTTTCAAAAATAATTTAATTTAAAATATAGTAAAACAATTTTTTTAAATATGCCAAAACAACCCCAGATATGTTAAAAAAATATATGCGCGCACATTTAAAACACCCACACCCATTGCACACTCCATAACTTCTATAGTTACGCTGGTGAGTCCCGAAATCATTTTCAGATACCTCAAAATTCTGCCGTCAAATATGACTAAAATGACCTAAAATATGAGGATTCACTCACATCAAATGCTAAGATTCGTTCCACATTTTTTATCGTTGAAGAGTCGTTTTCAAAGTTGTGTGCACGCAATAGACGGTTATCTAACATAGTGTCCAATAGGACAGTAAACAGAGGATGTTCTTTAAAGTCAATGTGATCATAGTGTCACCTCGGGCTGGACAAAAATCATGTGCCGCCCATTCTGTACCCCAACCTTTCATGGAAGTATCACGTAAACGAAACATTTTAAATTTTGAAACAACTCAAAGTTCATAAACCAACACAAAAAAAAACAGCAAACAATAAAAGAGATCAATTGATTGATTAATTGATAGATACAATATTACAAATTTTAAATGTGATCAAACATTTAACGGCTTTTAAGTATGTTACACTGTAAAATATAACTGCATATTTTTTAGTCTACAAAAGAAAGAAAAATAATAGATATTAATAACTGTTAAATCGACAGCTAAAAACGACATTGTAAATAAATAAAACCTAAATTTAATTGTTTAACATTTTCTAAGTTTATAATAAAGTTAGTAGGTATACAAAACAACATCATCAAGACTTCCGCAAAACAAAAGTAACAATATCGATGCCAAAATCTTATTGAAATATGTAATAAAATTATGAAACTGCAGATGTTATTCGCATTTTCCACTTTGTGTATTTTTTAGTATCATAAATTGAAGATCAAGTCTTCCTAGAGAACAAAAAAAAAACGTAACGTTATATTAATAAAGATAGTGTTTAAAGTGAAATGTTATTGCCAAAGAAATTATTATTTTTAAGTCATCTCTTCTTGTTATTGTTTAGTTCTAAGATTTACGAATTTCATTTTCATGTAATTTAATACTTTTCTAAACTTCTACAAAAACCTTGTGAAAAATAATCATAAAAAATACATTCATAAGTTCGAAATCATGGTGAAGAATGTTCTGCAAATAAAGGTTTATTTATATAACAAAGGATACATACCTACATAATTATATTTTTTATTACTTAAGCAAATCGGAAAATACAAAAAAAAAAACATTAAAAAATAACATCACCAGAAACATATTTAATGAAATATTATTAAAAATTTTACATCTCAATATAATAAGACTAAATCAATTTAGCTTAATTGATAATTATTAATTAAAAATTTATAGAAATATATGGAGTGAATGAATGGATTACGATTTTTTAAATCTGTTAATAAAACTATTTAAACACATTATTGCTTTTTTTTTGTTGCTGAAATTGAAATTGAAGTTAATCACTATAAAAGATATCTTAAAGAGGTGCAAGAATATGCGCTAAATACCAGCGCGAGCCGAGTTCACCGACACTGTTTTTTCTTTTAGAGTCTTATCTATTATAATTAACCTCATGCGGGTCTCCATTGCGTCAAGCTGTGCCGTGTAGTTCTTTAGTAAGTGGCACTAGCCGGAGCGAAGTTGGGCCAGAGTGGTCCTCGTTAGTCGTGGGAGTAGTTTCTCTACGGTGGCAATAAGTTAGCTTTGTAGCTGTCGATCGCGTTTGAGACAAAGGTCTGGAGTACTGTTCTGAGTTGAGGTGTGGTTGTTGTATGATGTGGAATTTCATCTTGTAGGTCTGAGCTGCATTTACTTATGTTGCGATGTGGTTTAGGGGTCGAGGTAAGGTTGTGTTGGGATGTTCGGGTAGATGGTAGGCTAGTAGGAATAGTTGAGAGAGCGTGTTTTTGTGTGTTTTTATAGGGAGCATCAATATTTCTATGTGTAGGTTGTCTTCGTTTGCCATTGGGTGTTATCCTGTAATGGTACGCATGTGTTGTGGCGTACTTGAAGATGCCTCCAGCTAGTGTCGCTTAATTGCGGGATCCAGATTGGTTCGGCATAGTTGAGAACTGATTGACCGATCGCTTTATAAGTGGCGAAAAGTGTTCCCTTGTCTTTGCCCCACGAATGAGAGCGATTTCATGAATTTATTTCTGGACCTGAGGTGGCTCTTGATGTTAGTGGCGTGTGTCGAGAAGCAAAGCATGTTGAATGTGATTCCCAGGATTTTTGGGTGGGCCGGGATGCGCCTCTCGGCGATTGATATGTCCAGCTCGAGTCGCACTTCCTTAGTCCAGGATGTAAACAATGTTGCAGTTGATTTTTCTGATGACAGTTTAAGATCGCGGCCCTTGAAAAATATCCCTACCGTTCCTAGGTATGCAATGATCGATGCGCCGAGGTCATGCATATTGGGACCTGATGCTAGTATTGTGCAATCGTCTGCATATGAGATTAGGTTTATGCCTGGCGGACGTGGTGGTATCTTTGAGATGTAATAGTTGAAGAGAAGAGGGGACAGTACCCCGACTTGGACACACCTTGTTTGGTTTTCCTTTGTTTTGATTTGGAATTCCAGAACTCCACAAATGTTGGTCTGCCGCTGCGGTAGTTTGCAAGCCAGCGCTTGATGAAATTTTATAGTGATGACTCAAAGATGTCTTTTGGCAACATAGCGTGTCTTACTGTGTCAAAGGCTTTGGACAAGTCTCGAGCCATGGCTCTGGTTCTGTGGCAGGTGATGGTGATGACGTTTAGGGCTGACGTGATACTGTGAAATTTGCGGTATGCCCTATAGTGGAATATGGCGTATGTAAGATTAACTTCACATACTCGATTAGCTTTTTATTTATTATGTGAATAGTATAATAGTATTATGTGAAAGAGCGAAGCAGAAATTGAATTAAAGGCTTGTAGTTGAGTATATTGAAAAATTTGTAAAGAACATCCTACGACAGTAAAATTCATAATGGAACTTTCGGGTTCGACGTGAGTTTTCTGAAATACCTACAATTGTTATTTAAATGGTTTATAAAGTTTATTTAATGTTTTGATGTTTCGAACTTACCAAATTTTTAGAAAATCACAATGAAATCGCACAACAAACGATAGGTACGTAGCTGCGTATTTGAAATGTCAAAGTTTGTGTGGGGAGTTTCATTCCGATCGTTTTCTACGATGGTGTTACACACATTCCATTTACCGACTGGTGAATCTTTCACTTACTGTATTCTAGGATGCCAAGTAGTATTGAATTTGAGTGAAACGTTCGCCTCGGCGTATTCCACGATAGGATTGCATATTGGTGCTTGGCTAGTTGCAGGTGTTCGGTTAACCGTTGAAGACGAAGAGCCTCTTGGATTTTCGAGACTGGGGATAAATGAGGGATTGTTATGTCTTAGGATCACTCTATCAGTTTTCCAAGAACCCGGGATCAGTAGGTATACATTTTGTATTGAGAGGTTGAGTATTTAATACCGGAATACCCCAGGTGTAGGCGCAGTGGCTTAGTGGTTAGTGTGTTGGACTACTAAGCGAGAGGTCCCAGGTTCGAATCCCGCAAAAACCCAAATTCCAACTTAGGGTTTTTTCCACTGCGCCACCTCTCGCGAACGTCTGACAAACATCCGAGAGTATAACTGTCTTTAGAGCTTCTCAATTAGCCGTTTGGAATCGGCATAAAATTGTAGATCCCTTCCATTCGTTCCAAAAATGAAACTCACACAAAACGAATGGTTGTGAGAAGCTAGGCCTTGGGTCCTTACGGACCTGTTGCCCCAACTATTATTATTATTATACCCCAGGTGTTTCAGCATTAGAATTGACATCCCGTCAGGACCGAGTGCTTTGGATGGTTTTGCAACTTGAATTGTTGCTGACACTTGGTCCGGGGTGTAATTGTCACTATCAACTATTTGCAGGTGGTGAAGCTCACGTTGCGTTGCTCTCTTGTCTCGGTTGTGGAATGTTGGGTGTTCATTGAAAAGTCAGATGAACAGCTTTGGGCACTTTCCTGGGCTGTTCTAGCGTCGTTCGTTGAAATGTAAGGCCATGTTATTATTGGTCTTGATTGGGTTAGAAAGGAATTTTGTGGTGTACAACGTTGTTTTATTCCCGTACCAAGGTTGTGGTTTTCGAGGTGTTTGGACCATTTTTCTCTACGATGTTCAACAAGCCGCTTTATGTTGTTTTAGATTTCTGGTGTTGGAAGGGTCTAGTTCGGGCGTATTTTGGGTATTCTGCCTGCTTGTACGAATCGCTGTGCTGCTATTTGTATAGTTTTGCGGTAGTCTCTCTTACCTGTGTTGAAGTTTGCTTGCTGCTGTAAATTATTTAATTTATTTTCTGGGAAGGCTATGAAACTGACGCAATCGGCTTTGTTGGAGTTAAGGAAGAATCATTTTTCGGAGAACTGGAACTCACAGTCACTTTATACTATGATGGTGATGAGTAGGTGGTCGCAAGTTTAGTTGGACACTTGTTTTGCCCATGAGTCTGGTAGGTACATTTAATAAAAAGTTCTACAGCATTTTTGAAAACACGGAATCTGTTCTTTTATATTTTTTCCAAGCCAAGTTATTTCTGTTAAGTTAAATCAAACTTGAAATTTAAGGGAAAAAACTAAAAAAAAAATTTTAATACTGTAAACATAAACACTCAATTTGTTTCTATTGTTACATTTGGGCTGGGATTCGAAAAGATAAAACACTATTCTGTTAAACTTTTCTAGTCAAAATCACTTTTATTACACTTTTACGGATTATTCACTAATTAAGTACTAGAACAACATTACTTAAACAATTCTTCAACGATTCAAACCAATCACTTATTTCACTTTATTACTCTGCACTTATTTATCTTTACAACCGATTACTATCTCGAACTTTAACCAATCACTGATAAAAATCAACTGTCGCCCTGTTCTACAACCTCTCCTTTTATATATGCTCTGCCATCTCTTCGAGAACTTTCTTGCTAGCTCCAATTGGCTCTACAATTGGCTGACATACTTTTTCCCCTTTTCAGCAATTGATAAATTCCCAGTTAATTTAGTTTAGTGGGGAATTGACAGATTCCAATCTCCAATTGGAAGTGGAACTTGTTTGGTGACTAATGGGGGTTGTTTTCATTTCACCATTTTATTTTGTTTTCATTTCACCACGATTCATTCCACGCCACAATATCCCCCTCTTAAACTTGTTCGTCCCGGACAAACTCGTAAACATTTGCACCATTATAGCGATGAAGACGATCCACATGAACGACTTTCAGCTTGCCTCTTCCTCGTTGGATGCGATAGACAACGTCGTTGATGCGCTTTACGATTTTGTAGGGCCCTTCCCAGTCTGGTTGCAACTTAGGTGATAAACCTTTTCTTCGATGAGGGTTATATAGCCATACCAGATCTCCTTGTTGGAAGCCTGTAGTTGTTGTTTTAGTATCGTACCTCGTTTTCATGCGGTCACTGGCTATCTTAATATTAGCCCTAGTCCCTTGATGCACGTCGCTGATGGTATTCCTGAGGTCTGTAACATAGTCCTCCTCATTTTTGGATTCTTCGCATGGAGATCCAAACATTAACTCGCTAGGTAGGCGGACTTTTCGACCAAATAGGACTTCAGATGGAGTATGTCCTGTGGTGTTGTGCACTGCACTTCAATAAGCCAATAAAAACATGGGAATGTGTTTGTCCCAATCTCTCTGGCCATCGCCAACGACCTTAGAGAGGTGTTCATTCAGCGTTCTATTGAAGCGCTCCACCATCCCATCTGATTGTGGATGAAGCGGTGTTGTTCTTGTCCCCGAGTAACTGGCATACTCCTTGGAAAATCCTGGACTCGAAATTTCGTCCTTGGTCCGAATGCAGTTCCATAGGCACACCAAATCTGCTTACCCAGTTGAAGACGATTTGCTCCACCACAGCCTTAGCTTCTTGATTTGGGATAGCGAATGCTTCAGGCCACTTACTGAAGTAGTCCATAACAACAAGGATGTAACGATTTCCATTGTTTGTTTCAGGAAACGGTCCCACAATATCAACGGCTATCCTTTCGAAAGGGGCTCCCACATTATATTGATGCATCTGGCCTCGGACTTTCACTCTCGGGCCTTTGCTGGCCGCACATATTTCGCATTTCCTGCACCAATTCTCAACATCCTCCCTTGAATGGACCCAGTAAAAGCGTTCTCGTACTTTTCCGAGTGTTTTGTTTATTCCCAAGTGGCCTCCAGACACTCCATCATGCAATTCCCTCAGCACTTCGATAACTTTTGTCCTGGGAACAACAAGCTGCATTACGTACGACTTTCCATCCGGGCTTTCCCATTTTCTTTTTAGAATGCCGTCTTGAACATGAAGGGAATCCCACTGCGCCCAGTATGCCTTCAGCTCGGGACTCCTGTTGGATATCTCCTGCCAGTCCGGTTTTCCCTCATGCTCCTTCCAGGCGAGGATGGGTTCGATATCCGGATCTTCCTTTTGAGCCTCTCGGATTTCCCGTGCACTCCAGCCACCAATGGGCATAGCTATCACCCTTTGAACGGACACGACATCTCATGTTATTTCAAATCCCCTCCCTTTTGACCGGCGTTTGGTATTGCGATGAGTGCCGCCACCAAATCTCCTTGAATAAATTCTGAAATTGGAAAAGTTGTTTTAATTAAGTTTTTATTTATCATTAGAGCTGCCCTTGGGCGGACATGCTGTTTATCGTAAATTAACTTACAGGTTTCTTCATTTGGGAGCCCTTTTACGGCTCCTGATAAGGTCCATGGTTCCTGAATCATGGCCAGATCAAGGTCTTCTTTAGTAAATCTCCTGCTGAGGACACTAGAAGCTGCCTTAGCATGGTGGAGATTTATTTGAAGGCACTTAAGTTGCCTTCTGGTGTTGTTTGCGGATGGACGTCGCATAATTATTTTCTTTGGTGACCCCTTTGAGCCACCTTTTTTCCTCTGCTGCTGCTTAGCAGAGCTGCCTCCTCAGGGTCCCGTCTCTCGCATTTGCGAGGTTTGCCAGAGACACGTTGCCTTGGTCTTTCTCGGCTTGCAGTGGTTCCCTTAGATGGCACCATTATCATCGGGCGTCTGTGTGAGCAGCTAGGGATATTGTCAACTGCGGCCTTTGATGTACTGGCCGTAGTCTTCGGAGAACCTTGAGCAGATGTCTTTGGGTCCTGGGTGATCCCTTCATTCTTAACTGCAGTCTCCTTCTTGGCAACCTTTGGTCTCGGGATGTCCTTGTTTCTTGGCCGTAGGTATACATCACCGAAACCGTAGCTTATGCTGCCCTTTAGGGCCTTGAGTGTATTTGCGGACTCTGGGTCTAGAGCTAAGGTGAGCTCCGTCATTTGGGGCCTTTGCACCCGGTTTAGTACCCTCCAGTCGTCTACCCTCAGACCGTTATTTTGCCCTTTTACAAGGCCCAGTATTTTGCTGGTTGGGGTTACCTCCCCAGGGAAGTACCCGACAAAAATTTGTGGCCGAGGAACTTCTTCCTCTTTCACAGCCTTGAGTTTGGCACCTTCCCATGGTGTTAGAGTAGGAATCATCCTTTCCACCCAGTCACTCGTCTTTTGGTCCTTGCACGTAAAAGCAAGCCAACCGGGTTTGAATGTACAACCACGGAACTGGGGCTTGGTAGTATTGTCCTGTTGCTTAAGGATGCTATCCAGGACACTGTTTTGTACCAATTTTAATTGGTCTGTGGACCATATGGTAGCCGGGTAGTCTGTTGGTATTACCCCTATCTTTATACAGCCAACAACGTCCCGGAAGGTGGGTGCTTGCTGAGTTGGTAAAGGTGCAGCCTCAGTAGCCTTCCGTTTCGGAGTGTTGCTCGTTGGAGTCGAACTTTCATCCCTTGGTCTTTTGGGACGAATAAACACTCAATTTGTTTCTATTGTTACATTTGGGCTGGGATTCGAAAAGATAAAACACTATTCTGTTAAACATTTCTAGTCAAAATCACTTTTATTACACTTTTACGGATTATTCACTAATTAAGTACTAGAACAACATTACTTAAACAATTCTTCAACGATTCAAACCAATCACTTATTTCACTTTATTACTCTGCACTTATTTATCTTTACAACCGATTACTATCTCGAACTTTAACCAATCACTGATAAAAATCAACTGTCGCCCTGTTCTACAACCTCTCCTTTTATATCTGCTCTGCCATCTCTTCGAGAACTTTCTTGCTAGCTCCAATTGGCTCTACAATTGGCTGACATACTTTTTCCCCTTTTCAGCAATTGATAAATTCCCAGTTAATTTAGTTTAGTGGGGAATTGACAGATTCCAATCTCCAATTGGAAGTGGAACTTGTTTGGTGACTAATGGGGGTTGTTTTCATTTCACCATTTTATTTTGTTTTCATTTCACCACGATTCATTCCACGCCACAATATCCCCCTCTTAAACTTGTTCGTCCCGGACAAACTCGTAAACATTTGCACCATTATAGCGATGAAGACGATCCACATGAACGACTTTCAGCTTGCCTCTTCCTCGTTGGATGCGATAGACAACGTCGTTGATGCGCTTTACGATTTTGTAGGGCCCTTCCCAGTCTTGTTGCAACTTAGGTGATAAACCCTTTCTTCGATGGGGGCTATATAGCCATACCAGATCTCCTTCTTGGAAGCCTGTAGTTGTTGTTTTAGTATCGTACCTAGTTTTCATGCGGTCACTGGCTATCTTAATATTAGCCCTGGTCCCTCGATGCACGTCCCTGATGATATCCCTGAGGTCTGTAACATAATCCTCCTCATTTTTGGATTCTTCGCATGGAGATCCAAACATTAACTCGCTAGGTAGGCGGACTCTTCGACCAAATAGGACTTCAGATGGAGTATGTCCTGTGGTGTTGTGCACTGCACTTCGATAAGCCAATAAAAACATGGGAATGTGTTTGTCCCAATCTCTCTGGCCATCGCCAACGACCTTAGAGAGGTGTTCATTCAGCGTTCTATTGAAGCGCTCCACCATCCCATCTGATTGTGGATGAAGCGGTGTTGTTCTTGTCTTCTTAATCCCGAGTAACTGGCACACTCCTTGGAAAATCCTGGACTCGAAGTTTCGTTCTTGGTCCGAATGCAGTTCCATAGGCACACCGAATCTGCTTACCCAGTTGAAGACGATTTGCTCCACCACAGTCTTAGCTTCTTGATTTGGGATAGCGAATGCTTCAGGCCACTTACTGAAGTAGTCCATAACAACAAGGATGTAACGATTTCCATTGTTCGTTTCAGGAAACGGTCCCGCAATATCAACGGCTATCCTTTCGAAAGGGGCTCCCACATTATATTGATGCATCTGGCCTCGGACTTTCACTCTCGGGCCTTTGCTGGCCGCACATATTTCGCATTTCCTGCACCAATTCTCAACATCCTCCCTTGAATGGACCCAGTAAAAGCGTTCTCGCACTTTTCCGAGTGTTTTGTTTATTCCCAAGTGGCCTCCAGACACTCCATCATGCAATTCCGTCAGCACATCGATAACTTTTGTCCTGGGAACAACAAGCTGCATTACGTACGACTTTCCATCCGGGCTTTCCCATTTTCTTTTTAAAATGCCGTCTTGTACATGAAGGGAGTCCCACTGCGCCCCGTATGCCTTCAGCTCGGGACTCCTATTGGATATCTCCTGCCAGTCTGGTTTTCCCTCATGCTCCTTCCAGGCGAGGATGGGTTCGATATCCGGATCTTCCTTTTGAGCCTCCCGGATTTCCCGTGCACTCCAGCCACCAATGGGCATAGCTCTCACCCTTTGAACGGACACGACATCTTTTTCCTCGTGTCGTAAGCAATGTTTACAATCTGCTTTGCACGGTCGACGGGAGAGAGCGTCTGCATTTGAGTGAAGACTTCCCTTTCGATGTTGTTTTTCGTACTCGTACATTTGTAGCTGTTCGATCCACCTTGCGACCTGTCCTTCAGGATTCTTAAAGTGTAGTAGCCACTTTAAAGATACATGGTCTGTGCGAAGGATGAATTTCTGCCAATAGAGGTACTTATGGAAATGTTTCGTTGCCAGAACCAAAGCAAGGAGTTCGCGCCTGGTAACACAGTAGTTCCTTTCTGGCTTTGAGAGAACTTTGCTGAAGAACGAAACTACCTTCTCTTGGCCCTCGTGTACCTGGGAAAGCACGGCTCCAATTCCCACATTACTAGCGTCTGCATCCACAATAAATGTTTTTCCAGGGGTGGGGTACGCCAATATGGGGGCGTCGCACAACTGTTGCTTAACTTCTTTGAAGCTGTTTTCGCACTCACCTGACCATTTGAATTGTTTGCCTTTTTCTGTCAGTTGATGCAAACTCTTTGCGATCCTGGCAAAGTCCTTTACAAATCGTCTGTAATAGGTCGCAAGTCCCAGGAAGCTTCTCAGCTGATGTTTGTCTTTGGGAACCGGCCAGTTTTTCACTGCATCGATCTTCTCCGGATCAGTCTTGACTCCCTTGGAAGAGATGATGTGCCCGAGATACTTCACTTCTGGTCGAAATAGAGAACACTTCTTCGGGTTCAGCTTTAACTGTGCACTTCGTAGCCTTTGGAACACCTCCCTGAGGTTATTTCGATGTTCGTTGAACGTTTTACCAACCACGATGACATCGTCCAGGTAGACCAAACAGGTTTTCCACGTCAGTCCCAGCAAAACACGCTCCATTAGACGCTCAAAAGTTGCTGGAGCATTGCACAGTCCAAATGGCATTACTGTAAATTGCCAAAGCCCGTTTCCTGCTGTGAATGCTGTTTTCTCGCGGTCTTCTGGATGGATCTGTACTTGCCAGTAGCCACTCTTCAGATCAAGAGTCGAAAACCATTTGGCCCCGGATAGTGTGTCCAGGGTATCGTCAATTCTGGGCAGGGGGTAGCTATCCTTCTTGGTGACGTTGTTTAGTTGGCGATAGTCCACGTAGTCGTCTTGGAGGCTGACGAATTGGTCTTGCATCCCCGGTGTCAATTCGGTGCTGTACGAGATGTGTTCGGCCATACTCGCTACTCTGCGAAGCAAATATATCAGCGAACTCGTCGATTAGACTCCCTGCTATGGCCCGCTGCTCCTGATCCAGCTCGCACTCTCCGAGTATATTCTTTTTCATTTCCTATATTTCCGTAGGTCTAACCGGTTTCGCAGGACTTTCATTTGACAACTTTGTGACCGCAGTAATTGGTACGCACTTTCCGATCACTTCCCCTTGCTTCAGCTTTACGCTTCTGTGTTCCACATTGAGGACACGAACGGGAACCAAGTTGTTTTTAGGTTCAACAAGCATCTTTCCGACGATATAGCTCTGGTAATAGTTTTCTCTATCTGGCTCTATTAGGAAGAATCGGTGGCTCCCAGGATCACCTTCCAGCTTTGTCCAAATAAGTGTCTCTGACGAAGGTGGTAAAATTTCGTCCTCACTTACAACTGTTCTTAGAGCTGCGACTTTAGAACTTGCAAACCGATGTCGAGCACTACATCATGCGTCTTCATAAAGTCGATCCCAATGATGCATTCGTCACATATATCGGCCACTAAGAATGTATGGGAGAAGACTATTCCTGCTAGATTTATCGTTAAGAGTACCTCACCATACACCTTTGCCGTTGCTCCAGTTGCTGTTTTCAGACAGTAGCTGCTGGTGTTGTGCAGCCATGATTGGCGAACGATGTCCCTTCTGATTATGGAAGCGGTGGCACCTGTATCGATTGTGGCCACACACTTTTTCTGGCCGATATGGGTTTCCACTGTCAAGCTCCTATTACATCGTTTGGTCTGGGAGACCTGAATTGTGGTCCTGGGGGCGTCGATTCCAGAAACCAGCTTCCGCCCCGCGAAGTTGAAGATGTCCAATTTTGTTGCAGTTCCAGCAACGGATCGGTCCCCTGCGAGCACTGTTCCGGTCTTCTACATCTGTTCTCTGGCATGAGCATTCGACGGATGTTATTTCTCTCACGCGGTGGAAACTTTGAGATGGTTGGTCTGCAGCTTTCATAGTTAAGGCAAATGCCGGTGCCTCAGGAAGAGTTCTCTTTCCAGCCATTCGTAGAGCCATCTGCAGTTGTCTGTCATCTATGGCTTGTGTAAATGCCTCAATAGCCATTTCGTTGATGACATCTTCGCCGGCATTGGGATATGACAAGTGCGCTAGCCGTTCTATATCCGCTTGCAGCTGCTGGAGTGTTTCTCCCCTCTTCTGGAATCTACTGCGCAGTTGCACTCTATACACTTGATGCATATGGTCGTCACCAAACCGCATCTCAATAGCCTTAACCAAAGCATCATAGTCGCGCTGTTTTTCTTCTGAGATAGTTTGAAGCAATTCTGCAGCTGTACCTCGTAATGCGAGCGTTAATGCAATCGACTTTTCCTCGTCGTCCCATCCATTGGTCATTGCAGCTGCTTCGAACTGTCTCTTATAGATCGGCCATGATGTTTGACCATCAAAAACGGGTGGTTGCATCTCCTTCCTTCTTGGGCAGTCAGTAGAATATTCCCGAGCTTTCTGTTTCTTGACTTTTTCGAGCTCTTTAGCTATGTTCTCGATGTTCGTGCCGAGCTCTTTAGCTATGTTCTCGATGTTTGTTTCGTGTCTATGAAGAGATTCATTAATTTCCTCAAACTTGGTTTCATGTTTGTTTAATTTCTCATCAATCGCGACGATTTTTACATCTAGAACATTCTTAAACTCTTCCACGGCATCTTTTTGTGCGGCGGTAATGGAATTTTTCTGTTCTTCAAGAGAATTCTTCTGTTCTTCTAGAGAATTCTTCTGTTCTGCGAACTTCGATTCCATAGAATTCTTCCGTTCTTCTAGAGAATTCCTCTGTTCTGCGAACTTGGATTCCATAGAATTCTTCTGTTCTTCTAGAGAATTCTTCTGTTCTTCCATCTTGGCAAGAAGTAATTCCATCATAGCGCTAATATCAACGCCTGTACTTACTTGTTCTTCTGCCACGTCGAAAAGCATGGTCTTTGGATTTTCTCCCCCATTTTCGACAGCCTCCTGCAGACGAAGTATGAGGTCACTTTTCCCTCCAGCTGTGGAGAGATTCCTCTTTTCTAATTCACTTTTTAATTGGGGTATGCTTAGTTGTAGCAATACACGACCCATATTGTTTGTCACTTTCGAAATTCACAAATTCACTTTAATTAAATTTTTTTTTTTTTTTTTTTGTTAATGTTTCTTTTTAACACACGCTTTAGCACAGAATAAGTTTTATCCCACTTCTGACACCAATGTTACATTTGGGCTGGGACTCGAAAAGATAAAACACTATTCTGTTAAACTTTTCTAGTCAAAATCACTTTTATTACACTTTTACGGATTATTCACTAATTAAGTACTAGAACAACATTACTTAAACAATTCTTCAACGATTCAAACCAATCACTTATTTCACTTTATTACTCTGCACTTATTTATCTTTACAACCGATTACTATCTCGAACTTTAACCAATCACTGATAAAAATCAACTGTCGCCCTGTTCTACAACCTCTCCTTTTATATCTGCTCTGCCATCTCTTCGAGAACTTTCTAGCTAACTCCAATTGGTTCTACAATTGGCTGACATACTTTTTCCCCTTTTCAGCAATTGATAAAGTCCCAGTTAATTTAGTTTAGTGGGGAATTCACAGATTCCAATCTCCAATTGGAAGTGGAACTTATTTCGTGACAAATGGGGGTTGTTTTCATTTCACCATTTTAGTTTGTTTTCATTTCACCACGATTCATTCCACGCCACAAAATGTAAAAATCGACGCAATTGATGACAAACTAAACGAGCATGAAACAAAATTTGAGGAAATTAATGAGACGTTTCATAAACACGAGAACATAGCTAAAGAGCTCGGCACGAACATCGAGAACATAGCTAAAGAGCTCGAAAAAGTCAAGAAACAGAAAGCTCGGGAATATTCTACTGACTGCCCAAGAAGGAAGGAGATGCAACCACCCGTTTTTGATGGTCAAACATCATGGCCGATCTATAAGAGACAGTTCGAAGCAGCTGCAATGACCAATGGATGGGACGACGAGGAAAAGTCGATTGCATTAACGCTCGCATTACGAGGTACAGCTGCAGAATTGCTTCAAACTATCTCAGAAGAAAAACAGCGCGACTATGATGCTTTGGTTAAGGCTATTGAGATGCGGTTTGGTGACGACCATATGCATCAAGTGTATAGAGTGCAACTGCGCAGTAGATTCCAGAAGAGGGGAGAAACACTCCAGCAGCTGCAAGCGGATATAGAACGGCTAGCGCACTTGTCATATCCCAATGCCAGCGAAGATGTCATCAACGAAATGGCTATTGAGGCATTTACACAAGCCATAGAGGACAGACAGCTGCAGATGGCTCTACGAATGGCTGGAAAGAGAACTCTTCCTGAGGCACTGGCATTTGCATTAACTATGAAAGCTGCTGACCAGGCATCTCAAGGATTCCACCGCGTAAGAGAAATAACATCCGTCGAATGTACATGCCGGAGAACAGAGGTAGAAGACCGGAACAGTGCTCGCAGGGGACCGATCCGTTGCTGGAACTGCAACAAAATTGGACATCTTCAATGACAGTGCAGAGCTGAACGTAGACAGAGTAGTTGTCCACATTGCAGAACTAGGAGTCGTATCGAGGAGGCATCTGAACAATCGGCGGACGGAACCTCACAAAGCCATCAGTTAAGAACCAACTTCACGGGGCGGAAGCTTGTTTCTGGAATCGACGCCCCCAGGACCACAATTCAGGTCTCCCAGACCAAACGATGTAATAGGAGCTTGACAGTGGAAGCCCATATCGGCCAGAAAAAGTGTGTGGCCACAATCGATACAGGTGCCACCGCTTCCATAATCAGAAGGGACATCGTTCGTCAAACCTAGCAGGAATAGTCTTCTCCCATACATTCCTAGTGGCCGATATATGTGACGAATGCATCATTGGAATCGACTTTATGAAGACGCATGATGTAGTACTCGACATCGGTTTGCAAATTCTAAAGTACAGAAACGTCGAGATTCCAATGGTTTACGGGAACGAGAACGTCGCAGCTCTAAGAACAGTTGTAAGTGAGGACGAAATATTACCACCTTCGTTAGAGACACTTATTTGGACAAGGTTGGAAGGTGATCCTGGGAGCCACCGATTCTTCCTAATAGAGCCAGATAGAGAAAACTATTACCAGAGCTATATCGTCGGAAAGATGCTTGTTGAACCTAAAAACAACTTGGTTCCCGTTCGTGTCCTCAATGCGGAACACAGAAGGGTAAAGCTGAAGCAAGGGGAAGTGATCGGAAAGTGCGTACCGATTACTGCGGTCACAAATTTGTCAAAAGAAAGTCCTGCGAAACCGGTTAGACCTACGGAGATATCGGAAATGAAAAAGAATATACTCAGAGAATGCGAGCTGGATCAGGAGCAGCGGGCAATGGCAGGGAGTCTAATCAACGAGTTCGCTGATATATTTGCTTCGCAGAGTAGCGAGTATGGCCGAACACATCTCGTACAGCACCGAATTGACACCGGGGATGCAAGACCAATTCGTCAGCCTCCCAGACGACTACCATTGGCCAAGCAGACGGAGGTTGCAGAAATGGTGTCGACGATGGAAAAGGAGGGACTGATTGAGAGCTCAAAAAGTCCGTGGGCATCACCCGTCGTCCTGGTCAAAAAGAAAGACGGAAGTACGAGATTCTGCGTGGACTATCGCCAACTAAACAACGTCACTAAGAAGGATAGCTACCCCCTGCCAAGAATTGACGATACCCTGGACACACTATCCGGAGCCAAATGGTTTTCGACTCTTGATCTGAAGAGTGGCTACTGGCAAGTACAGATCCATCCAGAAGACCGCGAGAAAACAGCATTCACAGCAGGAAACGGACTTTGGCAATTTACAGTAATGCCATTTGGACTGTGCAATGCTCCAGCAACTTTTGAGCGTCTAATGGAGCGTGTTTTGCTGGGACTGACGTGGAAAACCTGTTTGGTCTACCTGGACGATGTCATCGTGGTTGGTAAAACGTTCAACGAACATCGAAATAACCTCAGGGAGGTGTTCCAAAGGCTACGAAGTGCACAGTTAAAACTGAACCCGAAGAAGTGTTCTCTATTCCGACCAGAAGTGAAGTATCTCGGGCACATCGTCTCTTCCAAGGGAGTCAAGACTGATCCGGAGAAGATCGATGCAGTGAAAAACTGGCCGGTTCCCAAAGACAAACATCAGCTGAGAAGCTTCCTGGGACTTGCGACCTATTACAGACGATTTGTAAAGGACTTTGCCAGGATCGCAAAGAGCTTGCATCAACTGACAGAAAAAGGCAAACAATTCAAATGGTCAGGTGAGTGCGAAAACAGCTTCAAAGAACTTAAGCAACAGTTGTGCGACGCCCCCATATTAGCGTACCCCACCCCTGGAAAAACATTTATTGTGGATGCAGACGCTAGTAATGTGGGAATTGGAGCCGTGCTTTCCCAGGTACACGAGGGCCAAGAGAAGGTAGTTTCGTTCTTCAGCAAAGTTCTCTCAAAGCCAGAAAGGAACTACTGTGTTACCAGGCGCGAACTCCTTGCTTTGGTTCTGGCAACGAAACATTTCCATAAGTACCTCTATTGGCAGAAATTCATCCTTCGCACAGACCATGTATCTTTAAAGTGGCTACTACACTTTAAGAATCCTGAAGGACAGGTCGCAAGGTGGATCGAACAGCTACAAATGTACGAGTACGAAAAACAACATCGAAAGGGAAGTCTTCACTCAAATGCAGACGCTCTCTCCCGTCGACCGTGCAAAGCAGATTGTAAACATTGCTTACGACACGAGGAAAAAGATGTCGTGTCCGTTCAAAGGGTGAGAGCTATGCCCATTGGTGGCTGGAGTGCACGGGAAATCCGGGAGGCTCAAAAGGAAGATCCGGATATCGAACCCATCCTCGCCTGGAAGGAGCATGAGGGAAAACCAGACTGGCAGGAGATATCCAATAGGAGTCCCGAGCTGAAGGCATACGGGGCGCAGTGGGACTCCCTTCATGTACAAGACGGCATTTTAAAAAGAAAATGGGAAAGCCCGGATGGAAAGTCGTACGTAATGCAGCTTGTTGTTCCCAGGACAAAAGTTATCGAAGTGCTGACGGAATTGCATGATGGAGTGTCTGGAGGCCACTTGGGAATAAACAAAACACTCGGAAAAGTGCGAGAACGCTTTTACTGGGTCCATTCAAGGGAGGATGTTGAGAATTGGTGCAGGAAATGCGAAATATGTGCGGCCAGCAAAGGCCCGAGAGTGAAAGTCCGAGGCCAGATGCATCAATATAATGTGGGAGCCCCTTTCGAAAGGATAGCCGTTGATATTGCGGGACCGTTTCCTGAAACGAACAATGGAAATCGTTACATCCTTGTTGTTATGGACTACTTCAGTAAGTGGCCTGAAGCATTCGCTATCCCAAATCAAGAAGCTAAGACTGTGGTGGAGCAAATCGTCTTCAACTGGGTAAGCAGATTTTCCAGGATTTTCCAAGGAGTGTGCCAGTTACTCGGGATTAAGAAGACAAGAACAACACCGCTTCATCCACAATCAGATGGGATGGTGGAGCGCTTCAATAGAACGCTGAATGAACACCTCTCTAAGGTCGTTGGCGATGGCCAGAGAGATTGGGACAAACACATTCCCATGTTTTTATTGGCTTATCGAAGTGCAGTGCACAACACCACAGGACATACTCCATCTGAAGTCCTATTTGGTCGAAGAGTCCGCCTACCTAGCGAGTTAATGTTTGGATCTCCATGCGAAGAATCCAAAAATGAGGAGGATTATGTTACAGACCTCAGGGATATCATCAGGGACGTGCATCGAGGGACCAGGGCTAATATTAAGATAGCCAGTGACCGCATGAAAACTAGGTACGATACTAAAACAACAACTACAGGCTTCCAAGAAGGAGATCTGGTATGGCTATATAGCCCCCATCGAAGAAAGGGTTTATCACCTAAGTTGCAACAAGACTGGGAAGGGCCCTACAAAATCGTAAAGCGCATCAACGACGTTGTCTATCGCATCCAACGAGGAAGAGGCAAGCTGAAAGTCGTTCATGTGGATCGTCTTCATCGCTACAATGGTGCAAATGTTAACGAGTTTGTTCGGGACGAACAAGTTTAAGAGGGGGATATTGTGGCGTGGAATGAATCGTGGTGAAATGAAAACTACCCCCATTTGTCACCAAACAAGTACCACCTCCAATTGGAGATTGGAATCTGTCAATTCCCCACTAAACTAACTGGGAATTTATCAATTGCTGAAAAGGGGAAAAAGTATGTCAGCCAATTGTAGAACCAATTGGAGTTAGCTAGAAAATTCTCGAAGAGATGGCAGAGCAGATATAAAAGGAGAGGTTGTAGAACAGGGCGACAGTTGATTTTTATCAGTGATTGGTTAAAGTTCGAGATAGTAATCGGTTGTAAAGATAAATAAGTGCAGAGTAATAAAGTGAAATAAGTGATTGGTTTGAATCGTTGAGGAATTGTTTAAGTAATATTGTTCTAGTACTTAATTAGTGGATAATCCGTAAAAGTGTAATAAAAGTGATTTTGACTAGAAAAGTTTAACAGAATAGTGTTTTATCTTTTCGAATCCCAGCCCAAATGTAACAATATGCTTAATTGGCATACAGTCTAATCTTAGCTTTAGACTTCGATGTCAATATGCCTTGTTGTGACCAGTGGATAAATCGTTCGAGTAATTCTTTAAATTTACACCAGTTCGTTCTTTGATTCGTAATTTTTTCATTGTTGTTGACCGTTAGAATAACGGGTGTATGATCGGATGACAAATCATCGCTGTTTTCTACTTTTAGTTCTTCTCTATTGACTCCTTTCGTTATGTAGAAGTCAATGAGGTCTGGTATTTTCGCTGGGTCGGATGGCCAATAAGTGGGCGATCGAGTCGAAATAAAATTACAATTGAAATTTCGCCCTGCTTTATAAAGCTTCCTGCCTTTTGTCGTCACTAACCTTGACCCCCAGTAGGTGTGTTTTGCATTGAAATCACCCCAAATGGTAAAGTTATTGCCTAGAGATCGCAGAAGGTCATTAAGATCTTCCTCTGTAGGCGAATTCCTTGGTGGGCAGTATAATATAGCAGCTATATTGAATTGCTTGCTTTTAGTCATAATGCTTATCGTCGCTACTTGCATAGTTGGTTTTTCTATTTTTGGCATTTCATAAGGTTTTAAAATAGTTTTTATTATTACAGCACTACCTCCCCTGGCAATGTCAGATTGATGGGGAGAGTGGTAAAATAGGTACTCAGGGATTTTAATCCTTGTTCCCTATTTAAATTGGGTTTCAGAAATCAGGCAGACATCAATGTCTTCATTGCATAGAAATACCTGAAATTCAGAGATGTGTTATCAGATCATGGTTATTTTTTTTGGGTTTTGCCTTTGGAAACTTCTTTGCTCAGTAGCTTTATTACTTTATCTTGATTATCCAATCTTTGAATAATAGTGGAGAGCATTTCCTTTACTGATAGTTCTTCTTCTTTGCGTTTATTTTTCACAATCTCGGAATACGATTTGGTATTTACAACTGGTGTATTTGTTTTAGCCGCAACTAGTATGTTGTGGCAGATGAAATACGTATTTTATATTAAATATAATATCGCGACTTTCACGGTCTGGGATTAAATCATATGGATGCGCTTAAAAAAACCCAGGGCCTATAACCTGATTGGATGACAAAATAAACGGGAGCTAAAATTGATTTAAATCCCCAGAGAAAATAAATACTCGACCGACTCAATTAATGTGGTATTCGATTGGGCTTCTTCAGATTTGCTCTCAGATTTCAGATTTAAAAACGCTCTTGCTCTTTTTTGTATTGATATTCGTGCGACTTGAATATGTGTAGTCTTCGACACTTTTCTATGCGCTTTCTATTCACTGGTTAAATTTTATACTAAAACATTCGAAATTTCCGCCCCGATTGATTTCTAAATATTTGTACACAAATAATTTACGAAAATAGATCCACCCGAAACCCGATGCAATGCCTTTCTTTGCTGTAGAAATATTTCACGAAAATGTAAACAAACTCCAGCAGTGGTCAAACTCAAATGCACTTGCATTGGTAAATCTGAAGCAAATCTGAGAAAATATGTAGATTCGCAAAAGTGCTCTGAAATCTGAAAAAGATTGCTTTTTTTGTACCAAACGAACATAAAAATTGCTCTGAGAGCGCCCAATCACAAACCACATTACTGTAAAAACAAAAACACAGGAGCAACAGAATTTGGTAGCATTAGGTGTCTACCACTATTGCAAAAGTACTACAATGAATTTTATTGAGAATGGCAATTCTGAATTTCGGGGCAATTCTCTCGGATCTTCAATGAAAACCCCCATAATATAATAAATAACGAAACCAAGTAAAGAATTCGAGTCAGAGTCGGAAATAGATTTGGTAAAAGCGTATGATGGCCTTGGGTGAGATTCTGTAAGACGAAGAAACGTTCAAACGTTTTCGTGTGCACGAAGAAATTTGCTTGTGTAACATGGGCAAATCATTCGTGCGCACGAAAATGTTTGTTCGTTGGCTCTTGTCATACAATAAAATAAAGACAAATATTTCCGAAATGTCGATTTCTGTCGTATTCATGTTCATGTCGCCTCTCAAAAACCCTGTCCAAAAAACGAAATCGGGATGGCATAATCTTGATTTGTGATTTGGAATTACCTGCACATTTCATGGCATTTTAATTGTTATGCTGAATGCATTAAGTTAAAAAAATCAAAAAAATTTAATAAAGTTATACTCAGAGCATTGTATTTGGATACGATTTACTTTTATATGTAGGTATTAACTCTAACAATTTGGAGAAATGTTACTACATTGAATACTTATACTTATATTACTGTGTGCTTCTGCCAAATGCAGGTTAGGTTAGTAGGCTTCCCTTTGACACAATTTTCTTGGAATTTAAGTATAAATGGTCATGAAAACGTTTCTTCTGTATTAAGATATAATAAGTAAGATGAGAGAACTAAATTATAAAAAATAATATTATAAATATTGTACAATTGACTAGTGGCATATTTTTTATTTCTTACATAGTAGTGTGAACACAATATCAAATCGCTAACCAATTTAAAACATAAAATGCTGTTTGAGGGAACGTAAATCATAAACGTCAGTTATTTTAGTTCAGATATCCACATGTGATAATAACTTGTCTTAAATTTTGAGTAACGATTTTCATAACCAGTTTGTTTACAAATTTAGAGAACTTAGTACGTTGTTGGTGAAACAACTCGAGAAATTTGTTTCCCACCACTTATGTCACCTATTGCTTGCGTTAAAATTCGCAAGTCCTTTTTGATGTTTACTAGAATTTGGCTGTGATGAAGCTTGCCCCTGCGGTAATGACTGCGTTTGGGGCAGTGCATGACTAGCATTGCTTTCCGAACGATGGTGGTGATGCTGCTGATGGTGCCGCCGACCTCTAAAATGTCTGCGATTGTATTGGTGTTGGTAATTATTATTAGTTGGATCAGAAGCCACTCGCTGAGACTGAGTTACAACAGGAGCAAAGTTAGTACTTGAATTGGCTTCCGATCTAATTAAGTCATGGTTTCCATCAGTTGGTCCTCGGCCATGGGTTGGTCTATGAGTGCGAACGCTAGTCTCTCCAGCACCACCCGATTTTTTCTAAATAGATATTTTTATGAGATAAACGAGAATGTATTCGAATATATCTAATCTTACCATTACATTGTGACTCATTGCTGATCGTTCTTCTTTAAAGTAATGACTTGGATTGGTTGTTGTTGGATGCTTGCTTTGTTCTTCTGTTGTTTGATCAGTGGGTTCAATAGATATAATAGGACCTATTTCTGCTTCGATGTCTATAATGCCTCCTCGCTCCTTTTGCTTTATAAAAAGGGTTGCCATTTTTTTCTGAAGGCTAACAAGCTCATCGGTTAGATGGAATTCAGCAGCCATGGTTAATTCTGTTGGTGGCAAGCACTTTTTCAAAGATTCTGCTTCGTGTTTGATGGGCTCGCGACACACTGGACAGCTTGCTTCAAACGGTTCTGATGCTTTCCTTATCCACGCGGGCAGCTTTTCCTGCTCTTCTTGATAGTTTTTGCGAGCTGCTATCAAATGACGTGCTAAGCAGTAACTATGTAAATAATGATAACACTGAGTTTTTGTAAACTCATCCCCATCACGGAATCCGTATAAGCAGACGACGCATTGACCACATGGCAGATTACTACCGGACAAGTGTTCGCGTACAACCTCGATCAAGTCAAACACTACAGGGAATCCTTGGGTCTCTTTTAATTTATTTGTGCAAGCTAATCGAATTGTATCCAAGCGGTAATCATCTAGTCCCCTCGGCTTTATAAGATTGAACTTGGGACTAATATCTGGGTATCCTACCGAGGGAATGACTTGTAAATTTACGCAAATATATTGCTGTTCAGATTCATTTTCAACAGCTGGGAAAATAGTCGTCTCAATGATCTCAGGAACGCCTCTGAAAATAACGATATAATCACTGTGAGTAGATACGGAGGGAATGTCCAATTGGTTTTTTCTTACGTTTCTGAATTTCTGCTTATCCGTACATCGTCCATCAAAATTGCTTCTAACGATTCGATTTCATCAAACAACCTTTCAAACAAAAATTTGGAAAATTAAAATACATTTCCAACAATTTATAGTAGGTACGAGGCATAAATACGTACACATCCATTTTTAATTAATAACACGTTTTTCTACTCCGCACACCTTTAAATCGGATTAAATATGAATTATATAAATCGCTCAATCAATTAAAATGAAGAAAATTATGAACTTCACACAGTTTTCAGGCGAAATCTATAGGTAGGCAAAAGGCAACTCCTTTTTGTCGATTTCCTTACATATACAGCATTTTGACAGGTAGTACTGCACTTCTTCAGTTGCAAACAGAAACAGCATACGTTTCATTTGAGAGTATACCTATCCTACTCTTGCATGTAGGTAATCATTAGGCGTTTTTCTTTTTTAGTTCAGAGCAGAACCTGAATTGTCATACAAAAAGCTCTGCTGTCAAATGTGACTGGAAGTGTGCTTGTACCAGTGTTTTATATCTCGGCATTTATCCCTTTTTGTGGGATTTTCGTTGTCTAAAAAGCCTTCCGTGGGATAAAGGGAAACAGCACGATCGTAGGATTTTAGGGGGGGTTTTTCTTTTTTAGTTCAGAGCAGAACCTGAACTGTTATACAAAAAGTTCGTGTTTCTTTCTTAGCTCAGAAACATCAGAGCTCAAATTTGTGTTTCTTTTTTCGTTCAGAGCATGATCAGAGCGCGCTCTATGAGCTCAGAATAAATTGACTCAGCAGCCTGAGGAAAAAGCTGATTACATGTTTAAACAAGCACACTTCCAGTAACATTTGACAGAAAAAAAAAAAAAAACAGGAAAAACAAATTTGTGTGCTCTGATGTATCTGAGCTAAAAAAGAAACACGAACTTTTTGTATACCAGTTCAGGTTCTGCTCTGAACTAGAAAAGAAAAACGCCTATTACGGAAAAAACAGCACAATATCAAGGCACAGAACTAAAAAAGAAAAACACATACCTAGTCGTTCTGTTCAAACAACTGCTCATGTGCTGTATTTTTATTCATACTGTACAGTAGTTTTGTTTATTATTTAAGCTTAGTACGCTGTTCGAGCTAAACTAAATTTTATCTGGTCTCCAACTTTTCTCTCCAAGCATCAGCTAAAGTCGTAGCTAAATTTTGACATAGAGAGAGCTGTGGATAAATGTGACAAAAAACAGCTGTTCCTGCAAAATAATTTGCTTCAAAAATTCAACTCTTTCTGGTTTCATCCATTTCCAGTTCTATGTTCTCCTCGTCGAGGTATTTATTCAAAAAACTCATCTATGCTTACTTCTCCCATTCTTCGCAATACAAAAACGCAGAAAGAAACAAGAGAACACAACGATCTGTCACAATTTAGCTTGGGAAAATGTCCCGACCCATTAAATGGGCGCGCTAAATCTTGACAGATACATGAAGTACATTCTGAAACAAAAGTTTGATTATTTATCTCGAGCAGCGTACCACTCAGCTAAATGGGTTCGCTAAAATTAAGCTGAGCTAAATTTTGGAGAGAATTTTGTATGGCAGCGAAAATTTAGCTCGAGCAGCGTACTAAGCTTTAGGTACTAGATTATACGAAATGAACAATTCAGCAAAGCAAAGTAATCCCAGGGAGTTCATTTCTTTTTTCTAACGGATATCTCGAATGGAATTTCTCCGATTTGTACGAAATTCCGTTCCGAACGGATACCCCGATATGGGTGATAATCTATAGCAGGTAGAGCCTGAACCAAAGAGGATCTAAACTAGAGGGCCAACTCCCGTGCACCTACCCGATTTTCCCCGCAAATTTTGAATGACAGCCCTCTCTCGCGCGCTCATTTTTCTCCTGTCTGTGAATACATGTTATTAATGGCCGCCGAGTGGAACTTTTCCAATAACAAACAATTTGTAAATGAATTTATAACAATACATGTAAAAGGAATAAATGTTAAGTATGGTGTTTTAGATAGCTTTAGTTGTTCTCTATCCATCTTATGCACCAAAAATTGTTCATTCATTCACATTTCAGGTTTTTTTTTTTATTTTTTTACATGAAACATTTTTTTGACGGCAAAATTCATGAAGCTACCTTGGGGAGTTGTTCCAAAAATAGGTTAATACCATACAAGTTAAGCCCAAGTTTTCACTAGGGCAAAAGTGAATTCCTTAAAATATTCGCAAACATTGCATAAATTTCTATTACGCATGGTGGGTGCTTTCAACTTGGTTTTTTAGCACCGTATTTGTACAAAATCAAAATATGATAAGGAATTCTGTGGTTTAATAAGAGTGAACAGTGTTCATGTTACTAAGGAACAGAAAAAATGGAAATATTATTCATATTGTTACATTTGGGCTGGGATTCGAAAAGATAAAACACTATTCTGTTAAACTTTTCTAGTCAAAATCACTTTTATTACACTTTTACGGATTATCCACTAATTAAGTACTAGAACAATATTACTTAAACAATTCCTCAACGATTCAAACCAATCACTTATTTCACTTTATTACTCTGCACTTATTTATCTTTTCAACCGATTACTATCTCGAACTTTAACCAATCACTGATAAAAATCAACTGTCCCCCTGTTCTACAACCTCTCCTTTTATATCTGCTCTGCCATCTCTTCGAGAACTTTCTAGCTAACTCCAATTGGTTCTACAATTGGCTGACATACTTTTTCCCCTTTTCAGCAATTGATAAATTCCCATTTAGTTTAGTGGGGAATTGACAGATTCCAATTTCCAATTGGAAGTGGAACTTGTTTGGTGACTAATGGGGGTTGTTTTCATTTCACCATTTTTGTTTGTTTTCATTTCACCACAATTCATTCCACGCCACAATATCCCCCTCTTAAACTTGTTCGTCCCGAACAAGCTCGTTAACATTTGCACCATTGTAGCGATGAAGACGATCCACATGAACGACTTTTAGCTTGCCTCTTCCTCGTTGGATGCGATAGACAACGTCGTTGATGCGCTTTACGATTTTGTAGGGCCCTTCCCAGTCTGGTTGCAACTTAGGTGATAAACCTTTTCGTCGATGAGGGTTATATAGCCATACCAGATCTCCTTCTTGAAAGCCTGTAGTTGTTGTTTTAGTATCGTACCTCGTTTTCATGCGGTCACTGGCTATCTTAATATTAGCCCTAGTCCCTCGATGCACGTCCCTGATGATATCCCTGAGGTCTGTAACATAGTCCTCCTCATTTTTGGATTCTTCGCATGGAGATCCAAACATTAACTCGCTAGGTAAGCGGACTTTTCGACCAAATAGGACTTCAGATGGAGTATGTCCTGTGGTGTTGTGCACTGCACTTCGATAAGCCAATAAAAACATGGGAATGTGTTTGTCCCAATCTCTCTGGCCATCGCCAACGACCTTAGAGAGGTGTTCATTCAGCGTTCTATTGAAGCGCTCCACCATCCCATCTGATTGTGGATGAAGCGGTGTTGTTCTTGTCTTCTTAATCCCGAGTAACTGGCACACTCCTTGGAAAATCCTGGACTCGAAGTTTCGTCCTTGGTCCGAATGCAGTTCCATAGGCACACCGAATCTGCTTACCCAGTTGAAGACGATTTGCTCCACCACAGTCTTAGCTTCTTGATTTGGGATAGCGAATGCTTCAGGCCACTTACTGAAGTAGTCCATAACAACAAGGATGTAACGATTTCCATTGTTCGTTTCAGGAAACGGTCCCGCAATATCAACGGCTATCCTTTCGAAAGGGGCTCCCACATTATATTGATGCATCTGGCCTCGGACTTTCACTCTCGGGCCTTTGCTGGCTGCACATATTACGCATTTCCTGCACCAATTCTCAACATCCTCCCTTGAATGGACCCAGTAAAAGCGTTCTCGTACTTTTCCGAGTGTTTTGTTTATTCCCAAGTGGCCTCCAGACACTCCATCATGCAATTCCCTCAGCACTTCGATAACTTTTGTCCTGGGAACAACAAGCTGCATTACGTACGACTTTCCATCCGGGCTTTCCCATTTTCTTTTTAGAATGCCGTCTTGGACATGAAGGGAATCCCACTGCGCCCAGTATGCCTTCAGCTCGGGACTCCTATTGGATATCTCCTGCCAGTCTGGTTTTCCCTCATGCTCCTTCCAGGCGAGGATTGGTTCGATATCCGGATCTTCCTTTTGAGCCTCCCGGATTTCCCGTGCACTCCAGCCACCAATGGGCATAGCTCTCACCCTTTGAACGGACACGACATCTTTTTCCTCGTGTCGTAAGCAATGTTTACAATCTGCTTTGCACGGTCGACGAGAGAGAGCGTCTGCATTTGAGTGAAGACTTCCCTTTCGATGTTGTATTTCATAGTCGTACATTTGCAGCTGTTCGATCCACCTTGCGACTTGTCCTTCAGGATTCTTAAAGTGTAGTAGCCACTTTAAAGATGCATGGTCTGTGCGAAGGATGAATTTCTGCCCATAGAGGTACTTATGGAAATGTTTTGTTGCCAGTACCAAAGCAAGGAGTTCGCGCCTGGTAACACAGTAGTTCCTTTCTGGCTTTGAGAGGACTTTGCTGAAGAACGAAACTACCTTCTCTTGGCCCTCGTGTACCTGGGAAAGCACGGCTCCAATTCCCACATTACTAGCGTCTGCATCCACAATAAATGTTTTTCCAGGGGTGGGGTACGCTAATATGGGGGCGTCGCACAACTGTTGCTTAAGTTCTTTGAAACTGTTTTCGCACTCACCTGACCATTTGAATTGTTTGCCTTTTTCTGTCAGTTGATGCAAGCTCTTTGCGATCCTGGCAAAGTCCTTTACAAATCGTCTGTAATAGGTCGCAAGTCCCAGGAAGCTTCTCAGCTGATGTTTGTCTTTGGGAACCGGCCAGTTTTTCACTGCATCGATCTTCTCTGGATCAGTCTTAACTCCCTTGGAAGAGATGATGTGCCCGAGATACTTCACTTCTGGTCGGAATAGAGAACACTTCTTCGGGTTCAGTTTTAACTGTGCACTTCGTAGCCTTTGGAACACTTCCCTAAGGTTATTTCGATGTTCGTTGAACGTTTTACCAACCACGATGACATCGTCCAGGTAGACCAAACAGGTTTTCCACGTCAGTCCCAGCAAAACACGCTCCATTAGACGCTCAAAAGTTGCTGGAGCATTGCACAGTCCAAATGGCATTACTGTAAATTGCCAAAGCCCGTTTCCTGCTGTGAATGCTGTTTTCTCGCGGTCTTCTGGATGGATCTGTACTTGCCAGTAGCCACTCTTCAGATCAAGAGTCGAAAACCATTTGGCCCCGGATAGTGTGTCCAGGGTATCGTCAATTCTGGGCAGAGGGTAGCTATCCTTCTTGGTGACGTTGTTTAGCTGGCGATAGTCCACGCAGAATCTCGTACTTCCGTCTTTCTTTTTGACCAGGACGACGGGTGATGCCCACGGACTTTTTGAGCTCTCAATCAGTCCCTCCTTTTCCATCGTCGACACCATTTCTGCAACCTCCGTCTGCTTGGCCAATGGTAGTCGTCTGGGAGGCTGACGAATTGGTCTTGCATCCCCGGTGTCAATTCGGTGCTGTACGAGATGTGTTCGGCCATACTCGCTACTCTGCGAAGCAAATATATCAGCGAACTCGTTGATTAGACTCCCTGCCATTGCCCGCTGCTCCTGATCCAGCTCGCACTCTCCGAGTATATTCTTTTTCATTTCCGATATCTCCGTAGGTCTAACCGGTTTCGCAGGACTTTCTTTTGACAACTTTGTGACCGCAGTAATCGGTACGCACTTTCCGATCACTTCCCCTTGCTTCAGCTTTACACTTCTGTGCTCCGCATTGAGGACACGAACGGGAACCAAGTTGTTTTTAGGTTCAACAAGCATCTTTCCGACGATATAGCTCTGGTAATAGTTTTCTGTATCTGGCTCTATTAGGAAGAATCGGTGGCTCCCAGGATCACCTTCCAGCTTTGTCCAAATAAGTGTCTCTGACGAAGGTGGTAAAATTTCGTCCTCACTTACAACTGTTCTTAGAGCTGCGACGTTCTCGTTCCCGTAAACCATTGGAATCTCGACGTTTCTGTACTTTAGAACTTGCAAACCGATGTCGAGGACTACATCATGCGTCTTCATAAAGTCGATTCCAATGATGCATTCGTCACATATATCGGCCACTAAGAATGCATGGGAGAAGACTATTCCTGCTAGATTTATCGTCAAGAGTACCTCACCATACACCTTTGCCGTTGCTCCAGTTGCTGTTTTCAGACAGTAGCTGCTGGTGTTGTGCAGCCATGATTGGCGAACGATGTCCCTTCTGATTATGGAAGCGGTGGCACCTGTATCGACTGTGGCCACACACTTTTTCTGGCCGATATGTGCTTCCACTGTCAAGCTCCTATTACATCGTTTGGTCTGGGAGACCTGAATTGTGGTCCTGGGGGCGTCGATTCCAGAAACAAGCTTCCGCCCCGTGAAGTTGGTTCTTAACTGATGGCTTTGTGAGGTTCCGTCCGCCGATTGTTCAGATCCCTCCTCGATACGACTCCTAGTTCTGCAATGTGGACAACTACTCTCTCTACGTTCAGCTCTGCACTGTCGTTGAAGATGTCCAATTTTGTTGCAGTTCCAGCAACGGATCGGTCCCCTGCGAGTACTGTTCCGGTCTTCTTCATCTGTTCTCTGGCATGTACATTTGACGGATGTTATTTCTCTTACGCGGTGGAATCCTTGAGATGCCTGGTCAGCAGCTTTCATAGTTAATGCAAATGCCAGTGCCTCAGGAAGAGTTCTCTTTCCAGCCATTCGTAGAGCCATCTGCAGCTGTCTGTCCTCTATGGCTTGTGTGAATGCCTCAATAGCCATTTCGTTGATGACATCTTCGCCGGCATTAGGATATGACAAGTGCGCTAGCCGTTCTATATCCGCTTGCAGCTGCTGGAGTGTTTCTCCCCTCTTCTGGAATCTACTGCGCAGTTGCACTCTATACACTTGCTGCATATGGTCGTCACCAAACCGCATCTCAATAGCCTTAACCAAAGCATCATAGTCGCGCTGTTTTTCTTCTGAGATAGTTTGAAGCAATTCTGCAGCTGTACCTCGTAATGCGAGCGTTAATGCAATCGACTTTTCCTCGTCGTCCCATCCATTGGTCATTGCAGCTGCTTCGAACTGTCTCTTATAGATCGGCCATGATGTTTGACCATCAAAAACGGGTGGTTGCATCTCCTTCCTTCTTGGGCAGTCAGTAGAATATTCCCGAGCTTTCTGTTTCTTGATTTTTTCGAGCTCTTTAGCTATGTTCTCGATGTTCGTGCCGAGCTCTTTAGTTATGTTCTCGTGTTTATGAAACGTCTCCTTAATTTCCTCAAATTTTGTTTCATGCTCGTTTAATTTGTCATCAATTGCGTCGATTTTTACATTTAGAACATTCCTAAATTCTTCCACGGCATCTTTTTGTGCGGCGACAAGAGAATTCTTTTGATCTGCGAACTTCGATTCTATAGAATTCTTCTGTTCTTCCATCTTGGCAAGAAGTAATTCCATCATAGCGCTAATATCAACGCCTGTACTTACTTGTTCTTCTGCCACGTCGAAAAGCATGGTCTTTGGATTTTCTCCCTCATTTTCGACAGCCTCCTGCAGACGAAGTATGAGGTCACTTTTCCCTCCAGCTGTAGAGATATTCCTTTTTTCTAATTCACTTTTTAATTGGGGTATGCTTAGTTGTAGCAATACACGACCCATTTTTTTTTTTTTTTTTTTTTTTTTGTCTCTTGTAATTTCGAAATTCACAAATTCACTTTAATTTTTTTTTTTTTTTTTTTTTAATGTTTCTTTATCACACACGCTTTAACACAGAATAAGTTTTATCCCACTTCTGACACCAATGTTACATTTGGGCTGGGATTCGAAAAGATAAAACACTATTCTGTTAAACTTTTCTAGTCAAAATCACTTTTATTACACTTTTACGGATTATCCACTAATTAAGTACTAGAACAATATTACTTAAACAATTCCTCAACGATTCAAACCAATCACTTATTTCACTTTATTACTCTGCACTTATTTATCTTTTCAACCGATTACTATCTCGAACTTTAACCAATCACTGATAAAAATCAACTGTCCCCCTGTTCTACAACCTCTCCTTTTATATCTGCTCTGCCATCTCTTCGAGAACTTTCTAGCTAACTCCAATTGGTTCTACAATTGGCTGACATACTTTTTCCCCTTTTCAGCAATTGATAAATTCCCATTTAGTTTAGTGGGGAATTGACAGATTCCAATTTCCAATTGGAAGTGGAACTTGTTTGGTGACTAATGGGGGTTGTTTTCATTTCACCATTTTTGTTTGTTTTCATTTCACCACAATTCATTCCACGCCACAATATCTAAAAAAAAAATATTTTTCTCGGAAAGTAAATTCGTAAAAACGAGTACATATGATTGAACTCCTCATAAAAAGATAATAAATAATGTGGTGTTTAATTTGATCCGATTTCAGATTTTGCGTATTCAATCGTAAGAATCTAAATTGTTTTGTTAATTTTCAGTTCCCGTATTTCTATAGATAATGTGCTTATACAAATTTTGTAACATTGTATTTTGAAATGTACGCTGATATTTTTGTAAGAAATGATATTTCAGAGCACTTATTTTGCCCTCAGAGCAATTTTTATGCTCGTTTGGTACGATCAATCAATACAATACAAGCAATCTTTTTCAGATTTCAGAGCACTTTTGCGAATTTCGATATTTTCTTAGATTTGCTTCAGAATTACCAATAAAATTGCATTCGAGTTTGACAACTGGTGGAGTTTGTTTACATTTGCGTGAATTTTTTGTACAGCAAAGAAAGGCATTGTGTCGGGTGGATCTATTTTCGTAAATTATATTAAGAAATCAATCGGGACGGAAATTTCTAATGTTTTAATATAAAATCTAACCAGTAAATGGAAAGCGCATAGAAAAGTGTCGAAGACTACACATATTCAAGTCGCACGAATATCAACCCAAAAAAGAGCAAGAGCGTTTTTATGTTTGATTAGGCACACGAAATCTGAAATCTGAGGGCAAATCTGAAGAAGCCCAAACGAATACCACATAAGAAAGTCCCTAAGGAATTGAATTGAAGTGTGTGTTGTATTATCAATACTTTCTAAAAATCTATACAGAATTTTTTTACCATGGGATTTACCAGAAAACGGAAAAAAAATATCGAATTGAACAAATATACTTGAATACGTTATTGTGCAAGTATGCATTTTACGTACCATTTACAGATTAAACATTATGCTAAAACTAAAATATCTTTTTTCCCACAGTAAAAAAACGCTTTCCCCAAATTCTGATAAAATATCTATTTTGTTTTAATATGACTTCGAAATGAAAAGCATTAAAATCGACGAAAAACAATTTGTTTTTCTTTAAAGTATATCTGCAATAAAAGCTTGAAGTTACAAAATCTCTTTTAAGAAAAGTGGAAGAACCGTTTAAGTTGATTTTTCTCTTAGTAATATCATGAGATAGATTTCTGCTAGATACTGAAAAAAAACTATGATTATAAATATTAAGGTATTTGGCATTGTGAACAAATTATATCAGGAATTCCTTTTTCCAAAAATTTCATAAACTACAAGAACTTTTAAACTGAACTGAGATGTGAACGCCGTGTAACTAAAGGGTACCAAAAATGTTGAACACAGTCGCCCCCACTTACAAAATGGCCTCGTGATTGACATTAATTGCCTGCATAGGATTTCCTAAGTATGCGTGCGGCAGCAATGGCGCTCCTGCGCTCCTTTGATTTGTACAGGCACTAATACTTAGGAATTCCTATGCAGGAAAAGCAGCTTGTAGGCAAATGTACCGTTTCTGCTCTCAGTTGGACCTCTAGTTTAGATCCTCTTTGGCCTGAACTACATCGAAACAAAAGTGGGAAAAAGTGTAAAAGTACAATGTATTCGATTGGGCGCTCTCAGAGCACTTTTTTTGCTCTCAGAGCAATGTTTATGTTCGTTTGGTAGAAAAAAAAGCAATCTTTTTCAGATTTCAAAGCACTTTTGCGAATCTAGATTGTTTCTCAGATTTGCTTCAGATTTACCAATACAAGTGCATTTGAGTTTGACAACTGGTGGAGTTTGTTTACATTTTCGTGAATTTTTGTCTGAAGCAAAGAAAGGCATTGCATTGGGATGGAAATTTCGAATGTTTAAATATGAAATTCAACCAGTGAATGGAAAGTGAAGATTAAATTGAGGCACTCAAGGTGTGCTTCCGATAATCTGATGGTTTCCTAAGGAAAACATGGACATCGGCATTATTCAGGGACCCTGGGTGAGAGGCTCGACCATAAATGAGCTTTAAGACAAACAATACAACCTCTTTTACAAAAATCATGTCACAGGTAAGCGTAGAAATATCTCGAGAAATACTCACAAAGAAACATCTTAATGGTTTTTTTATGTCCCAGTCTTAGCTCTGATGATTTAGTGTGGAGTAACTCACACGGCATACATTATGGGGAATCGCAGAAGATAATGAGAGTGGTGAGCCACATTTCGATTTTCTTTTAATTACTAACCTATCTGTCTATATTGAGGGCACGACCTCAACCTTTGTATTTCCGAGTACGGGAACATTCTGTGGGTGGGAAGAGGTCCTAGATATCACATTAAAAACCAACAATTATAGCTTTAGGGTCGAAAACTGGAGAGTTACGATTTTTGAGCCACTCTCAGACGACAGATGGAGTTGGATACGACTTGAGTCCCGAGACCGAGGCAACCAAGCCATTTAGAAACTCCAAGAGAGTTAATTGGACAATGTTTGGCCAAATCCTTCAAAAAAAACTCAAAAACACACGTGAAACAAACACTGTAGCAATTGAAGAACTGGAGGCAAAAGTAAAGACTTTCGAAAATGCGATGGATGTGACATACAAAGTCTCGTGCCCAGTTAAACGCAATAAGAAAAAAACACTTCCCCCATGAGTCATGTATATGCAAAGCAATCCATACATCATTAACATTGCAGCACTAATATAAATACCGCTAACTACAATTGAAAACATACGAATCATGAATCTCTCTACAAATCATGCCCAAATATGGACTCAAAAACAGAAGACACAAAATAGTATTCTAGCTTTACAGATTTCACCGTTACCGCTTTAGTCATGTACTGATCGCTCTCCCGCTTCTTAGTTGTTGTTTGTACAATTTATTATACAACCGTTTGTATTCTGTTTCCGTCTTTTCTCATTTATTTAACAGCTAGAAAGTTTTCTTCAGGAAATATTTGAATTTAAGAGTTCAGTCCTTGTGCGATCCTTAAATAAACGTATTAAAGACAAAATAAAAGAAAAGGGTTTTTCTTTTTACTCGGCCACGAACACATTACAGGCGCAGTCGGGAAACAACAAATATATATATGTACGTATATTAAAGAAAAATGTGAACAATTAGTGATTTAAGCTTAGTATGCACATGATCCGAAACGAAAAACCCCATTCAAAAGTAGCACAACGAAATCATGAACGAAAAATTTAGCTCTCCTTTTCGTTTTACAGCAGAGACAATACTGAGACCCCCAACTCCGGCCGATTTTCCGTTACTTGCCTACAAGCTATATTACCATGGGCTTGTGACGTTTTTTTGCGCTAGTATTGATACATAGAAATTCGTATTGACAAATGTCACGAAACTTCAAAAATTCGGGGTATCCAACACACGCTCAAAAAAAGAGCACAACTTCCGCTGCTTCCAAACTGGCTTCCGGTGTGGGCAAAGTTGCTGGCTGCGTTCGTAAAATATTATCCGTTAAATTTGAAAATAATTTTTACAACTAAATTTTGTATGGACAGTTATTTATTTTAAGAATAATTGTATACTTTGTTGACAATATAAGAAAAATAAACAATTCTGAAGAATAATAAACAAATTAAAACATTTTTCGCGAACATTCTTAAGGCATTTAACATAAATCGAGTAGAATATGTTTATCACATTCGGCGCTTAGTATACTTCTGGAGTTTAGTTATAATTTATAAATACCAAGATTAATATCGATGCTGTTATTAAGTATAAATTAAGAGTTCCTCCGTTAGTCTAAATATAATTTAAAATAAAGTATACGTATGTGTATTTGTTTAATTTTTTTGTGTCTCGTATTTCCAAGTCTACATTTATATTACTTATAAGGCGTATGTTTTGGTATTATAATGGAACAATAATGGTGAATGAGTACTCTGGTTGAATAGAAATACAGAATGTTATGAAAAAATTAATATGAAAATGTACTGAGATAATATACTTATTCACCAAATTTGAGTTGAACTTCTCCTAAAAAAAGCTGTACTTCTGAACACAGTCACAGCTCACCACGGTTGAAATCTGACACTGACACTGACAACTAGTCTAACTTATCCGAACTGTTTTTTTTTTTCGCGAAATTCGCTGCCAGGTACCGATTGCCTGTACAACTTGTCCAACTTGAAACGTCTCAACCTGGTCTCAACTTGAGCGATAATGAAATAAGAGAACTATCATCCGTGGTCGAGTTTTGGCAAAAGCTGGAGATCTTGAATGTGTCGCGCAACCAACTGAAAGCTCTACCTTCATCAATCTTCAAGCTGATGAACCTACGCCGTCTGTATTTGATTGACAACAAACTGGATTCCCATCCCTTATACAGGAGTTTCACCCGACTTTTACTATGTTCCAAAGAAAGGGGCTACTTCACCGTCGCTGAAAATTGCTCGGACTTCTGCTAAGACGATTTAGCAGACGACGACATCATGATACTGGACACCGGCGAACAAGTATTTCTCTGGCTCGGCTCTATACGCAGTGAAGTCAAAATCAAATTGGCCTAGAAAACCGCACAAGTAAGTCACACAGCCGACGACAGAAACTCTTTCAGTTTACACAAATATGCATTTACTAACATTTATTCCAGGTATTCAACACAACATCTATCAAACAACCAGAAAGTGTGCGCAAAGTTTTCCTCACTCTGAAGAACAAGGAGTCGAAGCGCTTCACAAAATGTTTCCATATGGCTCCACCAGAATAGAGTGCAAATTCGTTTAATCTTTCATATTTATAACACGTACTGATAGTTTTACATGTAACTTATTTTATATTCAATACATATATATTAAAATGTTTTGGAACAAAAACAAACTAAGATTACTGGTGTTGGCCTAATCGAAGACTTTGTAAATAGTTGTGACGCCCAGTTGCTCCCTTGGCAGACCAGCAGCAGTGCCTTTAGACGAATCTGTTGAATGTTGTTGTCACGATTCTCCCTGTCAACCTTGGCTTCAGTTTTCATCTCGTGCTCGAGTAGTTTAAGACGGTTTTTCTCCTTCATTTCGATCTCGTGTTCGATGGTTTGCCGGCGCATTGCCTCTTGGAGTGCGACACTTTCCTCTTGCCTAGTAAGTGTAACCGTTTAAAGAATCAATTCAGACAACTTTTACAATATTCTCACTTTTTGAAATTGTCCTCCTGGATACGTTGCTGCTGCGACAGTTGATCTTCATAGCGGCGCCTTGCCAATTGGTATTGATATTGGGCACGATGCTGTTGTTACTTGGTCTCTTCCTAGAAGTGGATACAAATGGTTAGCAATTCGTCGTCAGGTTCATGTTAATTCAAATCCAACTTACAATCAGGGTCTTCCTACGCTCTTCGTGATCGATACGCTTGTGTTCAACTTTCGCCAATATGTGTTGCGTATTCCTTGACTTTGGCCATACACTCTTGATGGCGTGTGTTCTCCTGCATCGTGTACAAATCAAGGGCTTCTCTAGCATGATCTTGAGTGGGAGCTTGTGATTTAACAAACCTTGAAGAAATATCTAATAATTAAATATATATAGTGAGACAAATTCATTGAATAGTATGGCTTACTTATATCGATTCCGATTGATATTCATCGTTGTCTCCAGTGCGGTCCATTATATATGGTAAGGTTAGCGAACACCTCAACGTCGGCTTGTTCCTTAGCTGTAAGACAAATATATTTAATTATTAATTTAAACACTTTAAATATGCGAAAACTTACATTTTCTCAAATTGTTGGAGGAAAAATACAATTTGTTTTCCATATTTTGACAGTTGTCACTCGACTTCTGTCAAAAGAAATTCACCACATTTTTTTTGTTTTGCTTTTTTTGTTGAAGCTCACACGGATTCTAAATTGACATAACACCGATAGGAAAACAAAATGGCGAATTCAAAAAAAAACTGAGGGGGCCAGCGGCAAGAGGATTGCGAGTTGGGGGTCTCAGTATTGTCTCTGTTTTACAGTAGGTACGCAGCTGCTGCGAAATGATGGCGGAAAATTGGGTAATTGTAGTAGATTGCTTGGTAAAATTCTCCACTCTCTTTTCGCACATGTTTATTGTCCGGGACATTATATGCTTGCGAAAATGTAACATTTGTACTGCAGTGATGCCAGATTTCTTAGCAGGTATGGAGCCAAATTGGAAAATCAACCGCCACAGATAAGATTCCATCACAAAAAAAAATCCTGACAGATGGAACAGTAAAGAAATTAAATATTTCAGTGGACTGATTTTTTTTTTTGTGGAATTAACACTAAGAAGTTGATCGGAAAAAGTTATTCTTAAGAAAAAATTTATAAATTCATTTTCTAGAAAATTTAAAGAAAATTTGTTAATTTATTTTGATAAACTTACTTTTTAATTCATAAAGCTAACTATGCTGCTCGCGCTAAATTTTATCCCCCATACAAAAATGTCAACAAAGAAAAAATTTAGCGAGACAGTTTAGCAAAGCAGTATCCTGTTCGCTCGCTAAATTCTTAACTTCATATAGATGGGCCGATGACAAGTCTCTACTCACTTAGCTCGCGAAATAAATGTCCGGTACATTAAGTCGAAGATAAATTCTGACAGAAGAAAAATGAGGAAATAGTTTGTGTTGTGTTGTTGCTGCCGGCTGAATTTACTATCTCCAACTATTTATTTATTTCTATTTCACAAGCTGTGTGTAGTCAAAATATGTTTTTTTTTTGAGGAAACCGCACAAAACATTAGCGGGATAGGTAAAGGAAAACGCAAATCAAAATACATTTCCATGCGATGAAAAAAAAACTTGCGGGGCTTATGGAGGAACGACCAGCTTGCAGGACAAATCCCACTGCAATATTGACTTTGGTTGATTGAATGGACTTTCGCGAGACGAAGGTAAGTGTCGTCTTCTACTTGCTACTAAAGCAATTATTTCAGCTGCTGCAGCAATTATAACATCTTCTTCAATTAAGTGGTCAAAAAAAACAAAAGAAAATATTTGCGGTATCGTATGGCTTATATGGAGCCTAAAAATCACCAAACCTTAAAGTAAATAGTGTTACATTTGGGCTGGGATTCGAAAAGATAAAACACTATTCTGTTCAACTTTTCTAGTATAATCACTTTTATTACACTTTTATAGATTATTCACTTATTAAGTACCAGAACAATATTACTCAAACAATTCTTCAACGATTCAAACCAATCACTTATTTCAACCGATTACTATCTCGAACTTTAACCAATCACTGATAAAAATCAACTGTCGCCCTGTTCTACAACCTCTCCTTTTATATCTGCTCTGCCATCTCTTCGAGAACTTTCTAGCTAACTCCAATTGGTTCTACAATTGGCTGACATACTTTTTCCCCTTTTCAGCAATTGATAAATTCCCAGTTAATTTAGTTTAGTGGGGAATTGACAGATTCCAATCTCCAATTGGAAGTGGAACTTGTTTGGTGACTAATGGGGGTTGTTTTCATTTCACCATTTTAGTTTGTTTTCATTTCACCACGATTCATTCCACGCCACAATAGGTAGTCTAATTTAGGATAATTCCCAATGACAATTTTAAGGAGCCAGCGAAAAGTTCGAGTATCTATATCTAAATAGCCTGTGATGGCAAAACTGCTACTTGTGCAGCAGCTGATGGAACTCTTCGCAAATTATTTTCCGCTGCCTTTTCGCACACGTTTCGCTGTCCGTTTGCAGAGCACTGGAAAATTTCTTTTCGGATCATGTGCATACTACACTTTAGTCAAATAGATTGAAACTCGGTTTGAAATTAAAAAATAGAAGAAAATTTATAAAACAAAACGAACAAATTTATAAGAATAAAAGTAAATTTTAAAGTGAAAAAAAAACGACGGTAAAATCAAAAAAGAACGATAAAACTAGCAATCCGGCAAATATAGATCTACCACATCAACTAGGACAGAGAAGAAGAGAAAAATGTATTTCAATATGGATTTATTTAATTTGGTTGACGACTAACAATTTGTCATGGGACTAACCGAAGAAGTTTACCTATTTATAAAACATGTAGACTATCTGAATCTGTATCTGTATGTACATGCGGTCAAATTAGATGAGTTATCGAAAATGTTATTTGAATTAAAAGTAAGACAAAGAATTAAAGAAACTGCAATCATTATATTAATAAATAACAAATTCTACTGGACTCTAATCGCGTAAGCACAAAACTATCGGACGAAATCGTCTCGACGATGCTTCTACTCCGTGTAACAACCAAAAAACGATCATCGTTGTTGCTTCACGTTACTAACTCAAACGATGGCTATATTGCAGTCGTTTCATCGTTTTTTGTGCATTTTTGCAGTTATTTAAAGGAAGACACAGAGGTGGAGGTGACTCACTCTTATACCACACTTAGGTCCTTGTGGACCCTTTGTGATGCCCTTTTTGGGGGTTAACCGTTGGTCTTGTTGATGGTTAGCTAGTGTCTTTCCTTCTTGTATTTACCCGACGCGGTCCAGCTATCCTGATGTCCTCAAAAACCTGTAAAGATCAGAAAGTGTAGCATTAGAAAGTTCTAGTAAGTCATGGAAGTAATAGCTTCCAAGTGTTCTGTTCCTCAAGTGACAAAAAACCGGTGACACTCAAGTCTGTCAAGGGGAATATTTTTCTTAACTCAAAAATAACTTTTCTTTTATTTAAAGAGACCGCTCACATCAATTGAAATGCTTGAAACTGAATTGAATAGTAATTTTGATGGAAAAATTGGATGAAATATTTGAAAGCCATTACCAGCAAAAATAGCTTACAGCTCATTACAAAAGATGCTGTACTACCATTAATTTTCAAACATTCCTCCGATCAATATACAGCACAAGATATGAATATACTACATAAAGATGTAATAGATATTCATTTTATAGAATCTAATATAGACATTATTACGAATAAACATTAAATTGATAACCTGAACAAGGTAGAAAACCAATTTTTGACCCATACTATTAGAAAATTTAAGAAAGTATTTTACGTGGAAGGTGTCGTTTGTTCTTGCATATAGTCACAAAATACCAACAAAAAACGAATCACCATATTTTCAAAAACATATATGTAAACCCAGAAATATTTAATTCCCAATAACTGACGAGAATATTAGCACGAGTGTACTTTAGTGGTAACAGAAAACATTAAGTGGTAGCTCGGGCAAATAAGTGGTGTGTTAGAGATTGTTTAATTCAATATCGGCATGCAACAACGAAAGCCATATGCCTGAGTTCACCTGTAAAGAAACTAGTTCTCATATGAATTTTTCATCTAAGTTTATCTACAGGTATCCAGAAGCACACAAAGAGGAGGTTGAAATAAAAATTTCTGAAATGCTAAAACGAGCTCATACAATGCACGTATTTGGGTTGTCGCTTCAAAATTCTGGTAAACAAAATTGGCGCATTGTAGTTGATTACAGAAAATTGAACGAGGTTACAACAGATAGGCTTTCAATTTCCAATATTGAGGCCATTTTTTCTAAATACTAGGTAACGCCTAGTATGTTACAAATTTTGAGTCTTTATGAGTTTACTCGAATGCCATTCGGGCCGAACAATGCTCCTGCATCATTTCAGCGAATGATAAATGAGGTGCTGTCTGACTACGTCATGAATAAAATATGCGTAGTGTACTTAGACGACTATTAATATTTTGAACGTCGCTGCAGGACCATATAGGTTCTCTTAATAAAATTCTTAACAGGCATATGGGTACTGAGTATTTAGGACACAATTTCAAGGGATGGCATAAGACCCAATCTCAACAAAATCGATGTGATTCAAAAAATTAAACTACCTCAGTCAACCAAACAGATCAAATGGTTTTTAGGAATTACTGGATTTTATCAAAAATCTAAAGTAGCTACTAATGACGAAACATCTGAAAAAGGGCTAAAAAAATAAACATTGAAGACAGAAAGTACATTGAGTCCTTTAAAAAAATTAAAGCTCTCATATGTACTTGTCCAGTTTTGCTATCCCAGATTTTTTCAAAGAAGTCACTTTAACAACGAATGCTAGTAATTCAGCATTAGGGGCAGCTCTTTCCCAAAATCAATGTCCTGTAGCATTTGCCTCTCGGACCTTAAATCGTCACTGAAAATCCAATCAATATTTATAAAAATCAACTCATACTAGAGAAAGGCATTTCTAATGGGTATACAAACCAATTGTTGTTTAAAAAGAAAAGGAGATCCATTATAAGCTTACCAAAATAAGACGAAAGTTATGTATTAAATATTCTAAAAAAGATCTTTTTCCTATCAAAGGAACAGTTGGAATTTTTTGTGAGGACGATGACATTTTTGTAGAGTTTTAAAAAACAGTAGTAAAATATTTTGTGTAACATGTGCAAATACGATAGAAACTCAATCAAATCGTCGTTAATGATCTCCGAAACACCATGTTAACCAAATGAAATAGTGCACATAGATATATGGTTTTTCAATAAAAATAATATGTTTTTAACATGCATCGACAAACTATCGAAATCCGTTTCCATTCATCCGTTAACAGACAGAAATTCTATAACTATTGTTGAGGTTGTACGATATAGATTCGCAAACCTTAGGGAAACCACATAAAATCGTCGCTGATAACGAATTCAATACCGCACATAAAAAACGTTACCTAAATCACCAGAACATATTGTACCATTTTACATTTCCCAATACATATACAGGTAATGCGGTGATAGAACGATTTCATCTCACACTATCGAGAAAATAGGGATATAGACGAAAGACTTCTAGCCTATAAAGCAGTCGAACTATGTAACAATACAATGCATTCCATTACCAAATATAAGCCCAATGATCTCTTACATGGCACATTATCCGATTCACATTGGAATTATCTAAAATGCAAAGGGTACATGAAGTCAAAGGAAATCAAATATATAAAATTAACAGTACACGAAAAGGCATCCAAAAAGGAATTACTTATTTTAAAGACAAACAAGGGTTTAAACGTGATAGGCAAATAATAAAAAGAAACTATAAATATCAAAATTCAAATGGTAATTTACAATTTCAAAGAAAATATACTCGGCGGAACTAAAAACTAAAAAAAAAGTGTAAATAGTAAACAAATAAACAAAATTGAATTGATTTTTTACTTCCTGATATTTGGACCGAAACTCGTTTTTAATATTTCCTATGCGAATATTTTGTTAAGAATGTAAAATAAAAAAATATACGATCGTGTCGGCTGTCAATTTAATTCTGTTCTTTTTTTTGAATTCTTAATTCTGTTTTACAATTTGAATGGGGATAGGAATAGTGTGCATGATCTGCCAGAAGTGCAGCGAAAGGAAAGTATATAATATTGTTTGTGAAAGAGGGGACAGAATGTGCTGATTAACATTATTGATATTTTTTAGTTAATGTGCTGCCATAGGGAAATATAGTGCGCGTGGGTCGTTACTATTAAATTGTGTTTTGAAAGAGAATTAAATTAAATGTGTACAAAACTCAAACATTATTTTTTTGAAAACATTTTTTGTTCTTTCTTAATATTAACAACATAATAATTGAACTACAGAACACTGTACAAATTTATGTAGAAACTTGTAAACATTATTTGTATGTTTAAAAAAAGAAAATAATCACTAGTATTAAGCCCATATTACTGCAATAATAAAATAAAAACGTCTTATATATACAAAAAGTATAAGTTTTAATATTAAGCTATAAATCTTTTGTCAATACATAATATAAAACCATGAGAAGGTAAAAACAAAAAAAATCAAATAATACGTGTACGCCTAAGTGCGACACTATACAAATATGGCTATTCACGTGACATCATCATAAGAGTTCAGAAATAGTTCGATCATTATTAAATAAAGACGGATTAAATAAAAAATAAAACAAGTGTTTTATTTCTACTCGGACACGGACACATGAGTGATATGTGGTGGAAAGAGGATCTGTTCAATCTCAGACAGATTTCCGGAGCGATTTTCAATAATTGCCACAAACACAAATTCTGGCAGCCTTATAAGACCTGTCTAAATCTTTATAAGAAAGCCATTAAGGCATCCAAACAGGAGATGTATTACCATCATTCAATAGAAACCCTTAATGACTGTGCCAGGATAAGCAATATTCAGTCCAAGGAACACTCCAACCCTTCCTTGCTACGGAAGTTAGATGAAGGTTGGTCTGAATCCTGATGCGCGAAGACCCTGGAACTCCTAATAATTACACACTTTCCCGGATGCAGCGATATTAGTTCGGAACCCCAGAGGTCTCGGCAAGTACAACCTGCACTCTACACTAACATCACCTCAATAATTTCTGAGCAAAATATTACCTGGGATTCAGCTTCTCTCCGCTCAAGATTCCGGGCCCTCACGGCATATTGCCGTTCACGCTACAGAAAACGCTTAACAATACCTTGGCTGGCGTCAATCTTTAGAAGCTGTATACTACTTAACCACGTGCCCTACTCTTAGCGACGCGCCAGAGTGGTTTTTATACCGAAGGTAGGCAAACCCGGGCACGAAGCCGCGAAGGATTTCAGACAAACTGGGTTTGACCAGTTTGTAGTTAAAACTCTAGAGCGTATGTCGTAGACGTCCACTTTCGAAGTTTTCTAGTAGAATCATCGCTTCGCTATCCAAATCACTGCACGCCTACCTCAAGGGCAGATTCACGGAAACGGCTCTCCACAATGTAGTGGGGACAATTGAAAAATCCATACACTATAAAGAATAAACACGACTCCTTTCTAGACATAGAGGCAACTTTTAACAGCATGCACACTGAAGCAATTCTTTAATCTCTCAACAACCATTATCACAAACTAGGTCACACGAATCGTGGTAACAAAAGGCACATCACGGTGCTATTAGAGTTAATGCTGAACCGTCACTTGTACCTAGGTACCTAGCAAAGACTATCCAAACTATATGGTCAACTTCCGTCCACCTACCCGATTTTCCCCGCAAGTTTTGGATAACAGCCCTCTCTCGCGCGCTCTTTTTTCCTGTCTGTGAATACGTCTTATTATTGGCCACCGGGTGTCAATTTTCAATAACAAATAATTTATAAATAAATTTCTAATAGAAAATAATTAGAAAAAAATTGATTTCACTATTTTCAGTTGCTTAGTTACCGAAATATTGATATGAGTTTATCTGACGAAGTAGTGTTTACTTAATTTGCATCTAAATCTTCTTGTGACAAAATCAAAAAATCTGAATTTGATTAGCTAGCCAGGAATACGGGCCTTGCAGGGATTGTGTTTTTGTTGCTACAAATTGTTTAAAAGTAGTCAGTTTTTAATGTTATTCGAAGGAAATGAAAAATTTGTTGGATAAAATCGGGGTTTATTTATAGGTTGTTTTTGATAATTGACAAATAGTGACTCATATCGATGGACACGGATGAATGCTTTTTGACTTTAATTGCGTTTTATTAAGTAACGCTTAAGTGAATTCAGAAATTTTAAATGCAGTTATTTAGTTTAAGAAATGCTTTATGCACTGGTGATTTCAAATAATTTCTCTCTATTGTAAGTTCGGAGTTATAGGTGCAAACACAGATGTCCTATAATGTCCGAAATAAGACATTTCTGAGAAAAAAGAAAATCACTACAAACAACTACAAATGATTTCGGATGCAACTGGCTAGTTTTTATTTCAAAAAGCTAAAAGGGCGGGCTGAAATTTTTTCTAATGGTTTTAACTTTCTAACGGCTGAACTACAAACGATAAAAAAAACATTACAATCGAATGTCTATCGAAGTGCAATTCACGTTTTTCTTTCTAGAAGTGCGGGCTAACTTCAGGTAGGTCCGAACATTGCATGAATTTCTATTACGCTTAGTTGGGGTGGGTGGGTGGAACGAAAAGAGATGAGTTATCACTTCATGCGATTTTATGATCGTCCAGCAAAAGTCTGCTAAATAGTGTTTACAAATAAACTCTAACAAAGCCTCGTTACTATTGGTTTAAGGTTTTGTTTCTTCCGGTTTCTTTGTGAACACATCCTTAAGGCGCTGTCATTTGCTTTCTGCGGCAAATTACCATTTAAAGCGAAATACCAGATACGTCAAACCGAATTCAACTGTCGTCGAACCCGGATGCAGCCACGTAAGTTGCCGAAAAGTAAGTAAATATAAATTATTGTTTCTTGTGTTAAATTAATATTTCCCTCAACATACAGAGAATAAATGTATTCGAATAATCAACAAAAGGCGTTTTGTTCAGGCGACGAGAACGGGGTCGCCGACAATTTTATTCTTTTTCGCTGCCAGCGTGTACCTACGACAGGAGAAGGCAATGTACAAAGAAGGACATCGAAGACAGCGATCATAATTTCTCTTAGACATCGCATCCATCTGAAGAAATTTTCCTTTGCGTAGGAATCTCAGAATTTGTCTCTAGCTCACCGCTGACAGCCAGGAGATAGCCCATTGGTTGACTTTTCCATTATCCGGCATCGGGAGAAGTCAGTAATTTTGGTATTCTTTATTTCTGCCGCCATTTAAATGAATACACTCGCCGCCATCGGGAGAAGTTAGTTCTCTGACTAGACAGGAGACATCCCATTGGTTGACTTTCCAATTTGCCGCCATGGAGAGAAGTCAGAACCTAACTACACGGGAGACATTTCTAATTGGTTACCCTCTCTATTTTGCCGCAGTCGGGAGAAGTCAGTTTTTGGAATAAAGTGATTTTTGCCGCCATTTTAACTGAATAGAACTGAATACAATTCGCAGTCATCGGGAGTAGTTAATACTTTTCTTTCTATTCATTGATCTGTTGTACGAGATTTTTTAGCAGCTATATAGCTAAATACATTTGCTGCCATTGGGAGAAGTCATTACTCTCTGTGGGTAGAAGTGAATAAATATTTCCTCTGGACGGGTGAATATCAACATTTGTTAATGCCGAATTTCAACGATCGCCTAACCCAGCTCTCCACAGGGTAACTAGGAGTACTCTGCGGACATTAAAAAACGTGGAACAGGTAGAATCTTCAGACACCAGCTCAAACAACGACACAGAGCAAACGAATATGAAGTCACGTGATCGGGAAGTAGCCACATAGCTCCAACATCATCATCAACATCAACTTCGCCACTACGTATTTGCCGTTGCCGTGCACCAGTGCGTCTCTTGCACCGACTTGCTCCACCATTACCACGACCTCTTCCACCGCCACCGCCACCGTCACTTCATCCGCAACCTCAATTGGTAATATGTCAACCTTGTATGGATTTTCGATGGAACCAAAGATGACCTCGCATCCCATGAAGATTAGTTCAAGGTCACGTTTGAAGCGTGATGCGGAAGCAATCATGAAGCGGATGTAGCGCAGCAGTCAACATCAGCCGACATCACAAACCAAGGGACGGAAGTTCATAGTTCCATTTTAATTTGCAACGATGATGGAACAGTGAAAATTCTTTTCCGGATCTTACCAGTCAGAGTTCATAACGGCGACATGGTACTACGAACGTACAACCTGTACGACGATGGTTCATCAGTTACGATCTCGCTCATGATCACGACCTGCGACGGCTGGGACGTGAAACACTCGCGAAGAAGTCCTTCTCAGTAGACGTTTTAATAAGTGGCGATCGAAACAACGAAGAAAAATACCAGATGCGTAATGTGCAGACAGTACTGGACTTATGCTTGCCAACTCAGACCTTTGCTACTACTGAAATGAAGTCACTTGGCGATTCTGGAATTCCTCTCGACGAATACAGCGATGCAAAACCAGAGATTCTTATCGGACTCTGCTACAACGGTTCTACTGGGAGATCGATACAGTACGGGCCTATTATGGAAGGAGGATAGTCCCTTGTTACCTAGGAGTTACCGGCTGGCAGCAAAAAGGCTTCTCAGCCTCGAGACGAAGATGCAGAAGGACCCAGAATTTGCTGCTACGTATAAGAAGACGATTGCCGACTACGTCGAGAAAGGGTACGCGAGAAAACTAAACTGTGAAGAGGCTCTGAAAAATGACTCAAAGCTTGGTATCTTCCACATTTCGGAGTTAAGAACCCAAATAAACCCGGGAAGACTCGCATAGTTTACGACGCAGCTGCAGAGGTAAGTGGCGTCTCCTTTAATTCGTTCCTTTTGAAAGGGCCCGATGACTACAGCGAGATAGCGTCGACAAGCCAATCGAGAAGTACGTGATGGAAAACATGACCTTTGGAGCCGCCTGCTCGCCTTGTATAGCCAACTTCGTGAAGAACCATAATGCTTCAAGATTTTCGCTCAAGGAGCCACGAGCCGTTGAAGCAAACCACTACGTAGATCGCAGAAGCTATCAACGTGACGCAGGCTGTTGTAGAAATTCATCGATGAGGTGGGCTTAAGTTGAAGAATCTGATTTCGAATTCTTAAAAAGGCAATGCCGTTATTCGTGCCTGTAAAGAAGAACGCCACTCAGAACGTAAGATAGACATGAATATTGAAGGATCAGCAGCGACTGGAAAAGTTCTCGGCTTGTGTTGGGATAGCGCTTATGATGCATTTGACTTTCAACTTTAGTTTCCCCGTATCAGCCGAGACATCATGGAAGACGGTAGACGCCCAACGAAAAGGGAATTCCTTAGCATCCATGATCGCTAACTTCACGCTCTATTTAAAATTATTGCTCCGCTCGATGTGGACCTCTGTAATCGCGTGGGATGATCCAATTCCCAACGAATCGTTCGAGAAGTGGAAGCAGTGGAAGATGGAGCTTACAAAATTGAACAAACTCAAAATCCCTAGATGTCATAACGTGTATCTTCCAAGGTCCAGTTAGATAGACTTGCACACCTTCATCGATGCCAGCGAGGAAGCCTTTTGCGCAGTCACATACATAAGAATGGTGGATAATGGACAAGTCTCCATTTCATTAGTTTGCGGAAAAACGCAAGGAAGCCCAAAAAAACTTATATCTATACCTCGCCTTGAGCTGTCGGCTGCTATTCTCGGCGTAAGGCTTTGAAATTCTATCATCGACTGTCATAAATTGTCCTTTGCTAACCGGGTGTTCTGGAGTGATTCGAAAACCGTACTTCACTGGCTTCGATCAGACCCTCGCCAACACAAAGAATTCGTTGGTTTCAGAATTGCCGAAATATTGGAGAGCTGTCGAATCAACCAGTGGCGATTGGTTCCTTCAAAGCAAAATCCGGCGGATGAGGCTACAAGAGTGAAATATCCGACCCATTTTCAGACGGAAAATAGATGGGCAAAGGGTCCATCCTTTCTGAAGTTACCTGAGGTGGATTGGCCAAAACTACCTGATGACCTCTCTGCGAGTGAGTGCCGAGACGAACTGCGGCCGAAGTATGTTCTGCACAGCAACGTCATGAGGAGTTCTCTATTTGACGCAACGAGGTTCTCCAAATATTCAAGGCTTCAAAGAACTATTGCATGGTTGCTACGTTTCATTAACATTTGCCAGACAAGTATGAACGAGGTGAGCTGACCGCATCCGAGCTTCACATTTCAGAACATCTTATGTGCCGTCAAGTACAAAGAGATGCCTTCAGCTCCGAAATCGACACACCGCAAAGAGATTTATGCATCGGAAAGAAAAGCCAGATATACAAGCTTTCGCCGTACCTCGATGACCATGGTCTCATTCGTGTCTCGAGTCGAATAGACGCAGCTACGACGATACCATTTGAGATGAGACGACCTTTCATACTTCCAAAATATCATCGCGTGACGGCCTTTATCATCGATCACTTTCACCGACGTTGCGGCCACCGAAACGACGATACAGTAGTGAACGAGATTCGCCAACGATTCTGGGGTCTAGGACTAAGAACTGCCGTGAAAAGGGTAAGGAGCCAATGCCAACTATGCCGCATCCGAAATGCAAGGCTGTCCCCACCGCTAATGGGCCAACTACCGGTTGATCGCCTTACCCCAAACATTAGGCCATTCACATACTCCGGGCTGGATTATTTTGGACCCATCACGGTCACCATTAGACTTCGAGTAGAGAAGAGGTGGATTGCCCTATTCACCTGCCTTACCATCAGGGCGGTACACCTTGAGATAGCAACGGATCTTTCGTCTGACGCCTGTATCCTCTGTATACGAAACTTCGTCAACAGGCGAGGAGTTCCAATTCGTATAACAAGCGAAAATGGGACGAGTTTTGTTGGTGTAAGCAAGGAACTTCTGAACAGCACATTGGACAACGAGCCTATTAAAGCAGAGCTGTCCCTAAAAGGGATTGAGTGGAGGTTCAATTGCCCTGCAAACCCACATGCTGGAGGTTGTTGGGAGCGCTTGCTGCAGTCAATTAAGCGAGTCCTTTCTCGAACGCTATCGGAAATGTCGCCAAGAATCTACACACTGCAGAGTGCACTAATAGAAGTCGACAATATAGTCAACAGTCGACCACTTACCACTTGCCTGTAACAACCGAGGATGAAGAGCCACTTACACCATATCACTTTATCATGGGAGGACCGAACTCGATGCAGAATCCGTGACCAATAGAAGGTAAGATGCTGTGCCTTAGGAAGCAATGGAGAGTTACCCAGCAGCTTAAAGATCGGATAGCAGAGTACCTGCCCGTCCTAACCAAGAGAAGCAAATGGTTCGAAAAGGTAAAGCCTTTGCAGATTGGAGTTCTAGTGTTTGTGTGTGACGTCAACGTGACGCAAAGCAAATGACTACAACTTCCGGGACTCTGCGAAACCTGCAGTGAAATTGGCGGTCTTAGAGCTTAGTGAGGTTGAGACTCGGTCGCCTCACGGGGGGTGGAATGTTAAAAATGTATCAAAATGTACCTGCTAATTGTGATCGGTGGCTTATGTGGCTGCGTTAAAAATCTTTGTGAACACATCCTTAAGGCGCTGTCATTTGCTTTCTGCGACAAATTACCATTTAAAGCGAAATACCAGATACGTCAAACCGAATTCAACTGTTGTCGAACCCGGACGCAGCCACATAAGTTGCCGAAAAGTAAGTAAATATAAATTATTGTTTCTTGTGTTAAATTAACACGCGAACACAGTCCCCCACTTGTGCTATGTACTTACAAAAAGTTATTAAACATAGTAGGTAACAGCTAAGACATAGCTTAAATTAAAAATTCCTTCATTAAAAATGTTGGGTAAGGCCGTTAGATTCCAATTCTAAAAGGTCACACCTAATATCGTTCTTCTCCATTAAAACTCGCATATTCTTCCTCTAGTAGTCTTTATTATATAAATAAAAATAAATAAACAAATAAATATTTAGAGAGTGAGTGGTGCAGTCATCGTCTATCACCGAAGGAGACTAATAGTGAAATGTCATTTTCACAAACTTCTAGGAAAAATTATGCTCCAAAACAGCACAGGCGCTACTATTTAGGCCCCAGTTATAGCCATACGTAAAATGCAACCGAAAAAGACGTAACAGTGTGAAAATGATTTTTTTACGTTAAAGCGGTCACAGCGAAAATTCTGTCAGAAAAATTTTTTCCTACGAGCACAATTATTAGCAACATCTAAAGGCCAAGATTGAGTTCAACTGTTAGGTTTAAGTCGTCAAAAAAAGAAAAAGAACGTTTTTACGGTTTCGTTTTACGTATTAGTAAAGTCATAAAGAAATCGTTTCTAAAGAAATATGTAAAAGCGAAATGTTGTCCGCAGAAATTCATTTTCGTAGTAACATGTAAATAAAAGAGCCAAGCTATAGAGAGTGCTTTAAAATTTTTGCACGAGCCGGGACAGAGAAATCCGTTTGTCCGCAGTCAGTACTAATAAAATCGTAAGAATGAGATCACAAATTAGACGCCTACAGTGTCATAGATGTTCTACCCATTTCTGCAATCACTTATGTAATATTCGGTTGGACTTCTTCAGGTTCGCTCTCAGATTTCAGATTCCGTGAGTCTAATCTAACATAAAAACATCACTTTCTCTTTTTTTGTTGATATTCGTGCGATTCTATACTTTTCTATCCATTCACTGCTTAAATTTTATATTAAAAAATTCGAAATTTGCGTACCGATTGATTTCTAAATATTTATAGATAAATAATTTACAAAAATTTATTCACCCGATGCAATGCCTTTCTTTGCAGTAGAAAAACTTCACGAATACGCAAACAAATTCAGTTGTCAAACTCAAACGCACTAATGGGTAAATCTGAAGCAAATCTGAGAAAAAATCAAAATTCGCAAAACTGCTCTGAAAACTGAACATTAAAAGTGACCTAGCGCTAACAAAAAAGTGCTATGAGAGTGCTGGGCAGTTCATAGCACACACAATGTGAAGATATCTTTGGCAGAATTGTAAAAAAATAAATTGGGAATGAGTATTAGTTAATAGTTTTAAGACTTGTTCGTGTTTAATTTTCCAATCTGTCATTCTTATACTCATAAAAAAAACTTCAAGCGATAACTGATTAATTCCAATTAAAAATTTTGAACTCCTACTTTTAAAGCCTACGAATTTTTACTCAATGCCGAACTTTAACTCGAAAAATTCGTAAAAAGAGCATCATCGAGAGAGCAAGATATTACCAATCCACTGAGAATGATTCGAATTTTTACTCAACAAATTTCTTGGGTGTAAGAATTGGAAAAGCTGACAGTCGCCTTACAATTAATAGCTGATTTAAAATTTTTTGTTGACCCATTTGAAATATTCGTGCATTTCTTGAGTATTAAAGTGATATCAACAGACGGCAAAATAAAATTGAACGTTTTCCTAAAAATTCATTTGGAAAGGTACACCTTAGAGTCACTTAAAAACAAAAACTCGGCGAGAGTTGACGGTGTCCCAAACGTTGTATTTAGACACCAGCCGCTAGAGGCGATAGATATCTTCGCCACACTATTTAACAATGCGCTGAGTAATGCATATTATCCGGAGTAGTGGAAAATGGCGGTGGAACCCCCTTTCCCGAAAAAGGATAAAGATAGGACGAACCCTGATAATCTCCGGTCAATTAGTTTGTTTCCGAATGTTAGCAAAGTATTCGAGAAAGTTGAGAAATTTGAGGAAAATAAGACTATTCCGGACAACCAGTTTGGCTTCGGAGCGGGGCATGACACTATTCATGCTGCATCGAAACTTGTTCCCGACATTCAGTGGAATAAAAGTAAGAAGAAATGCACGGGTGCCTGCCTGTTCGCCTTTGAGAAGTCCTTGGATACCGTAAGGTTGGAGGGGCTCTTCTATGAGCTGACCAGATTGGGCATTCAAAAACCTTTGCTGTATATGATTTATGACATGCTTCCAACAGGGATCAGTGAATTCTCCGGTCCTGTTTAATATTTAAACAAGTGATCTGGTGGGTTGGTAAAGCGTACGCGGATGATTTAGTGGCGTATAGGTCAGGACAAAAAATCGAGGTCTTAAATATCTTTCTGCAGCGTGACTTTGAGCAAATTAAGAGGCATTGCGTTGATTGGAAGTTGAAAATCAATTTCAAAGAATCGGAAACAATCCTGTTTAGAAATCCATTGGCTAGGGCCTCTGGGGATACCAGAAAGAACTGTAGAAAATTAACAAATATTGGGCAGCAGGGGCGACCATTGGCGGTGAAAAACGTGGTGAGGGATCTTGGCAACTGGCTCGACCTGTATCTGTATTTTGACAAAACTTATAGATGCTTGTCTTGCTGGGGCTAAGAGGGCCTACGCTCTGACAGGGAGAATGTTTCGCAGTAGTCAACTTGATTCCAGGGTGAAGGTCATTTACTACGTCGCCCTTATAAGGCCTATAATCGCTTATGGCTGTCCCCTGTTGTTCAATATAGCGCCGTCCTGTATGGAAAAGTTTCGGGTGTTTGAGAGACAATGTCTCAGGACCTGTCTAGGATTGTTTAGAACTCCCGAATCTCACTACATGGGGCTCGAGTGAATAGGATTGACAATTTCTTTATTAAGGTGATTCGGAGGCACGTCGCAAGGGTGATGGCCAGTGATAATAATCTGATCTCAGGTTATGTAGACATGAAAGGGTCCAGACAAAAGATGGTGTGCCGGTATTGTTCCAGAGCCGCCGCGGCCCGAGGGAGTAGCGGCTCATCCACGACGGGTACGCCGCCAATGCTCAGGAGCTCCTCCGTTTTAGTACCGCAATTGCGGAACGGGACAAAACATATATCCTGAGGCTTGAGGAAGAGGTGAGGGTGGATACGCTCTCCCGGGCCGATGCGCTACTTACGTTGCTTCCTCCTTATTTTTAATCTAGATACTATGTTAGTAGGTTCAGGTTTAAAGTAGGGGGTCTTCGGGAGGGGCCGGGCTAGCCAACATGAAATGTGCTCGGCGGCACGGGTTAACCCCTGTTGGCGGCTGTCAGGCACCCATGGACGCGATCAGGATGGTGATCAATCGATGAGATTCATTGGACAACTTTTTAGCCGCAGTAGTCGGCACACACTTACCGATCAATTGCACTTCTTTCAGTTTTACGCTTATGAGTTCCCCTTTGAGGACATAAACGGGAACCAAGTTGTTTTTAGGTTCACAAATAATCTTTCCGAAGATATAACTCTAATAATAATTTTCTGGATCCGGCTCCATATGGTTTTTATACCGAAGGTAGGCAAACCCGGGCACGAAGCCGCGAAGGATTTCAGACAAACTGGGTTTGACCAGTTTGTAGTTAAAACTCTAGAGCGTATGTCGTAGACGTCCACTTTCGAAGTTTTCTAGTAGAATCATCGCTTCGCTATCCAAATCACTGCACGCCTACCTCAAGGGCAGATTCACGGAAACGGCTCTCCACAATGTAGTGGGGACAATTGAAAAATCCATACACTATAAAGAATAAACACGACTCCTTTCTAGACATAGAGGCAACTTTTAACAGCATGCACACTGAAGCAATTCTTTAATCTCTCAACAACCATTATCACAAACTAGGTCACACGAATCGTGGTAACAAAAGGCACATCACGGTGCTATTAGAGTTAATGCTGAACCGTCACTTGTACCTAGGTACCTAGCAAAGACTATCCAAACTATATGGTCAACTTCCGTCCACCTACCCGATTTTCCCCGCAAGTTTTGGATAACAGCCCTCTCTCGCGCGCTCTTTTTTCCTGTCTGTGAATACGTCTTATTATTGGCCACCGGGTGTCAATTTTCAATAACAAATAATTTATAAATAAATTTCTAATAGAAAATAATTAGAAAAAAATTTTTTCTAATGGTTTTAACTTTCTAACGGCTGAACTACAAACGATAAAAAAAACATTACAATCGAATGTCTATCGAAGTGCAATTCACGTTTTTCTTTCTAGAAGTGCGGGCTAACTTCAGGTAGGTCCGAACATTGCATGAATTTCTATTACGCTTAGTTGGGGTGGGTGGGTGGAACGAAAAGAGATGAGTTATCACTTCATGCGATTTTATGATCGTCCAGCAAAAGTCTGCTAAATAGTGTTTACAAATAAACTCTAACAAAGCCTCGTTACTATTGGTTTAAGGTTTTGTTTCTTCCGGTTTCTTTGTGAACACATCCTTAAGGCGCTGTCATTTGCTTTCTGCGGCAAATTACCATTTAAAGCGAAATACCAGATACGTCAAACCGAATTCAACTGTCGTCGAACCCGGATGCAGCCACGTAAGTTGCCGAAAAGTAAGTAAATATAAATTATTGTTTCTTGTGTTAAATTAATATTTCCCTCAACATACAGAGAATAAATGTATTCGAATAATCAACAAAAGGCGTTTTGTTCAGGCGACGAGAACGGGGTCGCCGACAATTTTATTCTTTTTCGCTGCCAGCGTGTACCTACGACAGGAGAAGGCAATGTACAAAGAAGGACATCGAAGACAGCGATCATAATTTCTCTTAGACATCGCATCCATCTGAAGAAATTTTCCTTTGCGTAGGAATCTCAGAATTTGTCTCTAGCTCACCGCTGACAGCCAGGAGATAGCCCATTGGTTGACTTTTCCATTATCCGGCATCGGGAGAAGTCAGTAATTTTGGTATTCTTTATTTCTGCCGCCATTTAAATGAATACACTCGCCGCCATCGGGAGAAGTTAGTTCTCTGACTAGACAGGAGACATCCCATTGGTTGACTTTCCAATTTGCCGCCATGGAGAGAAGTCAGAACCTAACTACACGGGAGACATTTCTAATTGGTTACCCTCTCTATTTTGCCGCAGTCGGGAGAAGTCAGTTTTTGGAATAAAGTGATTTTTGCCGCCATTTTAACTGAATAGAACTGAATACAATTCGCAGTCATCGGGAGTAGTTAATACTTTTCTTTCTATTCATTGATCTGTTGTACGAGATTTTTTAGCAGCTATATAGCTAAATACATTTGCTGCCATTGGGAGAAGTCATTACTCTCTGTGGGTAGAAGTGAATAAATATTTCCTCTGGACGGGTGAATATCAACATTTGTTAATGCCGAATTTCAACGATCGCCTAACCCAGCTCTCCACAGGGTAACTAGGAGTACTCTGCGGACATTAAAAAACGTGGAACAGGTAGAATCTTCAGACACCAGCTCAAACAACGACACAGAGCAAACGAATATGAAGTCACGTGATCGGGAAGTAGCCACATAGCTCCAACATCATCATCAACATCAACTTCGCCACTACGTATTTGCCGTTGCCGTGCACCAGTGCGTCTCTTGCACCGACTTGCTCCACCATTACCACGACCTCTTCCACCGCCACCGCCACCGTCACTTCATCCGCAACCTCAATTGGTAATATGTCAACCTTGTATGGATTTTCGATGGAACCAAAGATGACCTCGCATCCCATGAAGATTAGTTCAAGGTCACGTTTGAAGCGTGATGCGGAAGCAATCATGAAGCGGATGTAGCGCAGCAGTCAACATCAGCCGACATCACAAACCAAGGGACGGAAGTTCATAGTTCCATTTTAATTTGCAACGATGATGGAACAGTGAAAATTCTTTTCCGGATCTTACCAGTCAGAGTTCATAACGGCGACATGGTACTACGAACGTACAACCTGTACGACGATGGTTCATCAGTTACGATCTCGCTCATGATCACGACCTGCGACGGCTGGGACGTGAAACACTCGCGAAGAAGTCCTTCTCAGTAGACGTTTTAATAAGTGGCGATCGAAACAACGAAGAAAAATACCAGATGCGTAATGTGCAGACAGTACTGGACTTATGCTTGCCAACTCAGACCTTTGCTACTACTGAAATGAAGTCACTTGGCGATTCTGGAATTCCTCTCGACGAATACAGCGATGCAAAACCAGAGATTCTTATCGGACTCTGCTACAACGGTTCTACTGGGAGATCGATACAGTACGGGCCTATTATGGAAGGAGGATAGTCCCTTGTTACCTAGGAGTTACCGGCTGGCAGCAAAAAGGCTTCTCAGCCTCGAGACGAAGATGCAGAAGGACCCAGAATTTGCTGCTACGTATAAGAAGACGATTGCCGACTACGTCGAGAAAGGGTACGCGAGAAAACTAAACTGTGAAGAGGCTCTGAAAAATGACTCAAAGCTTGGTATCTTCCACATTTCGGAGTTAAGAACCCAAATAAACCCGGGAAGACTCGCATAGCTTACGACGCAGCTGCAGAGGTAAGTGGCGTCTCCTTTAATTCGTTCCTTTTGAAAGGGCCCGATGACTACAGCGAGATAGCGTCGACAAGCCAATCGAGAAGTACGTGATGGAAAACATGACCTTTGGAGCCGCCTGCTCGCCTTGTATAGCCAACTTCGTGAAGAACCATAATGCTTCAAGATTTTCGCTCAAGGAGCCACGAGCCGTTGAAGCAAACCACTACGTAGATCGCAGAAGCTATCAACGTGACGCAGGCTGTTGTAGAAATTCATCGATGAGGTGGGCTTAAGTTGAAGAATCTGATTTCGAATTCTTAAAAAGGCAATGCCGTTATTCGTGCCTGTAAAGAAGAACGCCACTCAGAACGTAAGATAGACATGAATATTGAAGGATCAGCAGCGACTGGAAAAGTTCTCGGCTTGTGTTGGGATAGCGCTTATGATGCATTTGACTTTCAACTTTAGTTTCCCCGTATCAGCCGAGACATCATGGAAGACGGTAGACGCCCAACGAAAAGGGAATTCCTTAGCATCCATGATCGCTAACTTCACGCTCTATTTAAAATTATTGCTCCGCTCGATGTGGACCTCTGTAATCGCGTGGGATGATCCAATTCCCAACGAATCGTTCGAGAAGTGGAAGCAGTGGAAGATGGAGCTTACAAAATTGAACAAACTCAAAATCCCTAGATGTCATAACGTGTATCTTCCAAGGTCCAGTTAGATAGACTTGCACACCTTCATCGATGCCAGCGAGGAAGCCTTTTGCGCAGTCACATACATAAGAATGGTGGATAATGGACAAGTCTCCATTTCATTAGTTTGCGGAAAAACGCAAGGAAGCCCAAAAAAACTTATATCTATACCTCGCCTTGAGCTGTCGGCTGCTATTCTCGGCGTAAGGCTTTGAAATTCTATCATCGACTGTCATAAATTGTCCTTTGCTAACCGGGTGTTCTGGAGTGATTCGAAAACCGTACTTCACTGGCTTCGATCAGACCCTCGCCAACACAAAGAATTCGTTGGTTTCAGAATTGCCGAAATATTGGAGAGCTGTCGAATCAACCAGTGGCGATTGGTTCCTTCAAAGCAAAATCCGGCGGATGAGGCTACAAGAGTGAAATATCCGACCCATTTTCAGACGGAAAATAGATGGGCAAAGGGTCCATCCTTTCTGAAGTTACCTGAGGTGGATTGGCCAAAACTACCTGATGACCTCTCTGCGAGTGAGTGCCGAGACGAACTGCGGCCGAAGTATGTTCTGCACAGCAACGTCATGAGGAGTTCTCTATTTGACGCAACGAGGTTCTCCAAATATTCAAGGCTTCAAAGAACTATTGCATGGTTGCTACGTTTCATTAACATTTGCCAGACAAGTATGAACGAGGTGAGCTGACCGCATCCGAGCTTCACATTTCAGAACATCTTATGTGCCGTCAAGTACAAAGAGATGCCTTCAGCTCCGAAATCGACACACCGCAAAGAGATTTATGCATCGGAAAGAAAAGCCAGATATACAAGCTTTCGCCGTACCTCGATGACCATGGTCTCATTCGTGTCTCGAGTCGAATAGACGCAGCTACGACGATACCATTTGAGATGAGACGACCTTTCATACTTCCAAAATATCATCGCGTGACGGCCTTTATCATCGATCACTTTCACCGACGTTGCGGCCACCGAAACGACGATACAGTAGTGAACGAGATTCGCCAACGATTCTGGGGTCTAGGACTAAGAACTGCCGTGAAAAGGGTAAGGAGCCAATGCCAACTATGCCGCATCCGAAATGCAAGGCTGTCCCCACCGCTAATGGGCCAACTACCGGTTGATCGCCTTACCCCAAACATTAGGCCATTCACATACTCCGGGCTGGATTATTTTGGACCCATCACGGTCACCATTAGACTTCGAGTAGAGAAGAGGTGGATTGCCCTATTCACCTGCCTTACCATCAGGGCGGTACACCTTGAGATAGCAACGGATCTTTCGTCTGACGCCTGTATCCTCTGTATACGAAACTTCGTCAACAGGCGAGGAGTTCCAATTCGTATAACAAGCGAAAATGGGACGAGTTTTGTTGGTGTAAGCAAGGAACTTCTGAACAGCACATTGGACAACGAGCCTATTAAAGCAGAGCTGTCCCTAAAAGGGATTGAGTGGAGGTTCAATTGCCCTGCAAACCCACATGCTGGAGGTTGTTGGGAGCGCTTGCTGCAGTCAATTAAGCGAGTCCTTTCTCGAACGCTATCGGAAATGTCGCCAAGAATCTACACACTGCAGAGTGCACTAATAGAAGTCGACAATATAGTCAACAGTCGACCACTTACCACTTGCCTGTAACAACCGAGGATGAAGAGCCACTTACGCCATATCACTTTATCATGGGAGGACCGAACTCGATGCAGAATCCGTGACCAATAGAAGGTACGATGCTGTGCCTTAGGAAGCAATGGAGAGTTACCCAGCAGCTTAAAGATCGGATAGCAGAGTACCTGCCCGTCCTAACCAAGAGAAGCAAATGGTTCGAAAAGGTAAAGCCTTTGCAGATTGGAGTTCTAGTGTTTGTGTGTGACGTCAACGTGACGCAAAGCAAATGACTACAACTTCCGGGACTCTGCGAAACCTGCAGTGAAATTGGCGGTCTTAGAGCTTAGTGAGGTTTCCGATCGAGACTCGGTCGCCTCACGGGGGGTGGAATGTTAAAAATGTATCAAAATGTACCTGCTAATTGTGATCGGTGGCTTATGTGGCTGCGTTAAAAATCTTTGTGAACACATCCTTAAGGCGCTGTCATTTGCTTTCTGCGACAAATTACCATTTAAAGCGAAATACCAGATACGTCAAACCGAATTCAACTGTTGTCGAACCCGGACGCAGCCACATAAGTTGCCGAAAAGTAAGTAAATATAAATTATTGTTTCTTGTGTTAAATTAACACGCGAACACAGTCCCCCACTTGTGCTATGTACTTACAAAAAGTTATTAAACATAGTAGGTAACAGCTAAGACATAGCTTAAATTAAAAATTCCTTCATTAAAAATGTTGGGTAAGGCCGTTAGATTCCAATTCTAAAAGGTCACACCTAATATCGTTCTTCTCCATTAAAACTCGCATATTCTTCCTCTAGTAGTCTTTATTATATAAATAAAAATAAATAAACAAATAAATATTTAGAGAGTGAGTGGTGCAGTCATCGTCTATCACCGAAGGAGACTAATAGTGAAATGTCATTTTCACAAACTTCTAGGAAAAATTATGCTCCAAAACAGCACAGGCGCTACTATTTAGGCCCCAGTTATAGCCATACGTAAAATGCAACCGAAAAAGACGTAACAGTGTGAAAATGATTTTTTTACGTTAAAGCGGTCACAGCGAAAATTCTGTCAGAAAAATTTTTTCCTACGAGCACAATTATTAGCAACATCTAAAGGCCAAGATTGAGTTCAACTGTTAGGTTTAAGTCGTCAAAAAAAGAAAAAGAACGTTTTTACGGTTTCGTTTTACGTATTAGTAAAGTCATAAAGAAATCGTTTCTAAAGAAATATGTAAAAGCGAAATGTTGTCCGCAGAAATTCATTTTCGTAGTAACATGTAAATAAAAGAGCCAAGCTATAGAGAGTGCTTTAAAATTTTTGCACGAGCCGGGACAGAGAAATCCGTTTGTCCGCAGTCAGTACTAATAAAATCGTAAGAATGAGATCACAAATTAGACGCCTACAGTGTCATAGATGTTCTACCCATTTCTGCAATCACTTATGTAATATTCGGTTGGACTTCTTCAGGTTCGCTCTCAGATTTCAGATTCCGTGAGTCTAATCTAACATAAAAACATCACTTTCTCTTTTTTTGTTGATATTCGTGCGATTCTATACTTTTCTATCCATTCACTGCTTAAATTTTATATTAAAAAATTCGAAATTTGCGTACCGATTGATTTCTAAATATTTATAGATAAATAATTTACAAAAATTTATTCACCCGATGCAATGCCTTTCTTTGCAGTAGAAAAACTTCACGAATACGCAAACAAATTCAGTTGTCAAACTCAAACGCACTAATGGGTAAATCTGAAGCAAATCTGAGAAAAAATCAAAATTCGCAAAACTGCTCTGAAAACTGAACATTAAAAGTGACCTAGCGCTAACAAAAAAGTGCTATGAGAGTGCTGGGCAGTTCATAGCACACACAATGTGAAGATATCTTTGGCAGAATTGTAAAAAAATAAATTGGGAATGAGTATTAGTTAATAGTTTTAAGACTTGTTCGTGTTTAATTTTCCAATCTGTCATTCTTATACTCATAAAAAAAACTTCAAGCGATAACTGATTAATTCCAATTAAAAATTTTGAACTCCTACTTTTAAAGCCTACGAATTTTTACTCAATGCCGAACTTTAACTCGAAAAATTCGTAAAAAGAGCATCATCGAGAGAGCAAGATATTACCAATCCACTGAGAATGATTCGAATTTTTACTCAACAAATTTCTTGGGTGTAAGAATTGGAAAAGCTGACAGTCGCCTTACAATTAATAGCTGATTTAAAATTTTTTGTTGACCCATTTGAAATATTCGTGCATTTCTTGAGTATTAAAGTGATATCAACAGACGGCAAAATAAAATTGAACGTTTTCCTAAAAATTCATTTGGAAAGGTACACCTTAGAGTCACTTAAAAACAAAAACTCGGCGAGAGTTGACGGTGTCCCAAACGTTGTATTTAGACACCAGCCGCTAGAGGCGATAGATATCTTCGCCACACTATTTAACAATGCGCTGAGTAATGCATATTATCCGGAGTAGTGGAAAATGGCGGTGGAACCCCCTTTCCCGAAAAAGGATAAAGATAGGACGAACCCTGATAATCTCCGGTCAATTAGTTTGTTTCCGAATGTTAGCAAAGTATTCGAGAAAGTTGAGAAATTTGAGGAAAATAAGACTATTCCGGACAACCAGTTTGGCTTCGGAGCGGGGCATGACACTATTCATGCTGCATCGAAACTTGTTCCCGACATTCAGTGGAATAAAAGTAAGAAGAAATGCACGGGTGCCTGCCTGTTCGCCTTTGAGAAGTCCTTGGATACCGTAAGGTTGGAGGGGCTCTTCTATGAGCTGACCAGATTGGGCATTCAAAAACCTTTGCTGTATATGATTTATGACATGCTTCCAACAGGGATCAGTGAATTCTCCGGTCCTGTTTAATATTTAAACAAGTGATCTGGTGGGTTGGTATAGCGTACGCGGAGCATTTAGTGGCGTATAGGTCAGGACAAAAAATCGAGGTCTTAAATATCTTTCTGCAGCGTGACTTTGAGCAAATTAAGAGGCATTGCGTTGATTGGAAGTTGAAAATCAATTTCAAAGAATCGGAAACAATCCTGTTTAGAAATCCATTGGCTAGGGCCTCTGGGGATACCAGAAAGAACTGTAGAAAATTAACAAATATTGGGCAGCAGGGGCGACCATTGGCGGTGAAAAACGTGGTGAGGGATCTTGGCAACTGGCTCGACCTGTATCTGTATTTTGACAAAACTTATAGATGCTTGTCTTGCTGGGGCTAAGAGGGCCTACGCTCTGACAGGGAGAATGTTTCGCAGTAGTCAACTTGATTCCAGGGTGAAGGTCATTTACTACGTCGCCCTTATAAGGCCTATAATCGCTTATGGCTGTCCCCTGTTGTTCAATATAGCGCCGTCCTGTATGGAAAAGTTTCGGGTGTTTGAGAGACAATGTCTCAGGACCTGTCTAGGATTGTTTAGAACTCCCGAATCTCACTACATGGGGCTCGAGTGAATAGGATTGACAATTTCTTTATTAAGGTGATTCGGAGGCACGTCGCAAGGGTGATGGCCAGTGATAATAATCTGATCTCAGGTTATGTAGACATGAAAGGGTCCAGACAAAAGATGGTGTGCCGGTATTGTTCCAGAGCCGCCGCGGCCCGAGGGAGTAGCGGCTCATCCACGACGGGTACGCCGCCAATGCTCAGGAGCTCCTCCGTTTTAGTACCGCAATTGCGGAACGGGACAAAACATATATCCTGAGGCTTGAGGAAGAGGTGAGGGTGGATACGCTCTCCCGGGCCGATGCGCTACTTACGTTGCTTCCTCCTTATTTTTAATCTAGATACTATGTTAGTAGGTTCAGGTTTAAAGTAGGGGGTCTTCGGGAGGGGCCGGGCTAGCCAACATGAAATGTGCTCGGCGGCACGGGTTAACCCCTGTTGGCGGCTGTCAGGCACCCATGGACGCGGTCAGGATGGTGACCAATCGATGAGATTCATTGGACAACTTTTTAGCCGCAGTAGTCGGCACACACTTACCGATCACTTGCACTTCTTTCAGCTTTACGCTTATGAGTTCCCCTTTGAGGACATAAACGGGAACCAAGTTGTTTTTAGGTTCACAAATAATCTTTCCGAAGATATAACTCTGATAATAATTTTCTGGATCCGGCTATATTAGGTAGAATCGGTGGCTCCCAGGATCACCTTCCAGCTTTGTCCACGAAGGTGGTAATATTTCGTCCTCACTTACAACTGTCATGAGCTGCGACGTTCTCGTTCCCGTAAACCATTGGATTCCTGTACTTTAGAGCTTATAAACCGATGTCGAGTACTACATCATGCGTCTTCATAAAGTCGTTTCCAATGATGCAGTCGTAACATATATCAGCCACTAAGAATGCATGGGAGAAGAATATTCCTGCAAGAGTACCTCACCATACAGCTTTGCCGTTGCTCCAGTTGCTGATCGTAGAGCCATCTGCAGTTTTATGTCTTCAATAGCCATTTCATGGATGACATACTCGCTAGCCGTTTGATATCCGCTTGCAAGTGCTGGAGTGTTTCTCCCCTCTTCTGAATTCTACTGCGCAGTTGCACTCGATAGACTTTCTGCATATGGTCGTCACCAAACCGCATCTCAATAGCTTAACCAAAGCGTCGTAGTCGCGTTGTTTTTCTTCTGAGATAGTTTGAAGCAATTCTGCAGAACTGTCTCTTATAAATTGGCCATGATGTTTGACCATCTAAAACGGGTGGTTGCGTCTCTTTCCTTCTTGGGCAGTCGGCAGAATATTCCCAATCCTTCTGTTTATTGACTTTTTCGAGGTATTTAGCTACGCTCTCGATGTTTGTTCCGAGCTCTTTACCTATGTTTTCGATGTTTGTTCCGAGCTCTTTAGCTATGTTCTCGTGTTTATGGAATGTTTTATTAATTTTCTCAAACTTTGTTTCATGCTCGCTTAATTTTTCTAGAGAAATCTTCCGTTCTTCTAGAGAAATCTTTTGTTCTTCGAACTTCAATTCCATCGAATTTTTATGTTCTTCGAACTTCGATTCCATAGAATTTTTATGTTCTTCGAACTTCGATTCCATAGAATTCTTCTGTTCTTCCATCTAGGCAAGACGTTATTCCAACATAGCGCCAATATCAACGCCTGCACTTACTTGTTCTTCTGCAACATCGAGGGGCATGGTTTTTGGATCTCCTCCCTCTCTTTGGACAGCTTCTTGCAGACGAAGTATGAGGTCACTTTTCCCTCCAGCTGTGGAGAGATTCCGCTTTTCTAATTCACTTTTTAATTGGGGTATGCTTAGTTGTAGCAAGGAACGACCCATTTTGCTTGTCATTTAATTTTTTCTTAACGACGCTTAGCGCAGATAATTTTTATCCCACTTCTGGCACCATTGTTACATTCAGGCTGGGATTCGAAAAGATAAAACACTATTCTGTTGAACTTTTCTAATAAGATCACTTTTAATACACTTATATCAATTATTCTAATAATTTTCTTATTAAGTACCAACACAATATCACTTAAAACAGTTCTTAAACTTTTCAAACCAAGCACTTTATTCACCGTATTACTTTAAACTTATTTATTTTCACAATCGATTACTCAACTACCAAGAACTTTCTAGCTAATTCTAATTGGTTCTTCAATTAGCTCACTTAACGTTCCATTTTTCATCCATCGATAAGTTTCCAGTTTATTCCGGATGGTTCTAGAAGTATCTTAGTGTGGAATTACACTTATTTGACAGATTCCAGTCTCCAATTTGAGGTGGAACTTGTTTGTTTACTAATGGGTTGTTTTCATTTCACCATTTTAGGTTCCACGATACATTCCACACAACAATATTAATTCTTTGTTTGATAAGACCTTCTTCTAGTTCCCTGCTCTCGCTGAAATGAATGACGCTTAAAGCAGTGTGCTAGCCATTTAAAAATACATCACCAGAAAGGTTGTAACATGAACTGCTGCCGTCAAATCATTTCTACTTAGTATGAATCGCGGAAGTGGCAAACGGGATGTAGTTACTGTAATTGTCTACATTTGCTTTACCTTGCTTGAGATATAAGTTCAATAAAACACGCCTGTTGTCTCCAGACCATAAAAGTTAAAATTAAAAGCATTTCGGTATCGGTATTGCAAGTGGCATTTAATGATTTTATTTTATTTTTGCACATGATCCCTATAGTTCATCGATTTCCATTGTTTACAACAACAATGTGAACAACCTGTACTGTATGGATTATCTAGGTAAAATAAAATAAGTCCTTGTAATATTCGTTGTAATGAAATATAAATTGTTACTAAGTTCACCACACCCACCGTTTTCCAGACACGTCCCGATAACGGCCAATTATTTGAATTTTTTCCAATGTCACCACAGAATGAGATGTCAGTCATCTGTCAGGTTGCTATGTGCAAATGTATGCGTGCGTCCAATGTACTTTAACATGGCACACATACTTTCGCACATAGAAACACGGAAAACAGCTTGTAGGCAAACTCTCTTAAGTTGGAAGAGCTGACGGTCTATTTAATACTTAGTTTATGACGACAACAACCGTATTGTCAAAAACGAAAGCTTAAGAGAAGAGTACAGGACACGAATTTGTTCTCTGTTTAAGAGAACTTAAGTGTAGTACTAACTAGTTTAGTACAATAGGTAGTACCTATTACTCCACATTACTAGTTAATATTTCTTATGACAAGTGTGACAAGAGCAGTTTTTTTGTGTGTGGAGTTGAGCCATTTTCAGAGCCATTCCACACAATGTTTCTTTCAATTTTTCAACATTTTTGTTAACAAAGTGATGTTAAAGCCTTGAGATGTATGTAAGCCATTTCTATTTGGCTCGGAGCATTGAGCCAAAGCTAAAATACTTGAGCCAAATTACCCGATTGGGTCCTTCAGCACAACGCTGTCGAGTACTTTACTTTTGTTGAAACACGCCCAATATCAGTTTAATATTAGACAGTTAAATTGAATATTGGATATGTTTAAAAATATCTTTACTGATTAATGGAAATTTATCCATAGATAATTTCAAACAAAAATCGATGCGATTAATACTTTTCTTAATTGGCAACTCAAACAACAGTATGTATACGAGTGGTGTGTGTTTCGGAAGGACTATCAACTATCAAGGGTGGGTTTCCAAAAAGTTGGTATTTTGACATCGGGATGGTGTGAGTGCAGACTTGCTCTCTCAGTATGTAATGTTGAATGTTGAGAAAAAAGAAGAGTAATTTCGTAAACCATTACTTTAATTTGGTTTGATTTATCATGAAATATCTATCTTTGTAGCTTTTCTTTAATATTAAGTTAAACAAAAATAGAAAACATTAGATAGATTGATTTGTTTTACTGAACCACTAATTTCTTTTGCAAAAATACCAACATATTATTCGATATGTCCTTCTCTATTGAGTTTAAGCGCGAATTGTTTGGCTCTGGCTGCACTACAATGGTTCTTGCATAACGAATTCATTCATTCATCACATCGCACGTAGATGCTTCTGCTGCCAATCGATTACTTTTAAAAGCGTGCCTATGGAAAAAGCTGCAGTACCTCCTGTTAGCAATCTTTCGGTTTATTTATTTTTTGATAAACCAATGGCAATAGTTGGCTCACTTGTATATTTGTACTCATTTTGTACGATTGTTCATTGCATGCAAATGAAACTTTTGATATCGAAAGCATCCATGGCGAACGGAAACTTTTAGCAACCCCTAAGACTTGTATACAAACACATTTAAATATCCACGGGTAGTCACAATTGCGCTTGTCAGAGAATTTGAACTTCAAACATTTATGGCAATGTGAGAGCTGAGACGTTCATATTCAGTCCACTACTGAAAGTTCTTAAAAACGGTCGTGAACATATTCCACGCGTATCGATAAAGTGTTTGCCTATTCCTTTCTCTATGTATAGTTCATTGCAATTTCGGTTGACATATCTAAAAGAATAAATAAGGAAAGAAAGCTTATTTTTATTGTATTACTGTTTTATTTGTTTATTAAATACTGTCAGTTGGTTTTGGCATGAGTTTGCTCTAAATATCATATGAAGCGGAGTTCATTTAATGTCGATAGTTGAGAAAATAAGATATACCTACCTACCTACTAAATCTTCGCGTTCGTAGATTGGTTATCGATCCAATTTCCATAGGATACTTTCGTATATCAAATCATTCAAAAATTATTATATGTAATAGGTTGACATACCTACGTATATATTATATATAAAGCTGTAACCTCAAAAATATGCTGATGTCAAAAAGTTAGCTCTAATTTAATTTAGAGTATTAAACGATATTTTACTGTCACTTATGTAACAAACGGAAACATGATGTTTAATGAAAACTAAATTTTAATAGCCCATTCCTTTACCGCATACACCAACATATATTTGCCTTTGATGAAATATGGCAACACCAATAATTTCACCTCATGGCAATGTATAAATAAAGTTAGGTTAAAAGTAGAATGACGCAAGTAAAAGGGGTGCTTACGTATATTATCTTAACATTCGGGTACATATATGCATATATGTACCTACAGTCCATACATAGGTACACACACAAAATAGAATCATCTATTCTCCAAATATATAAGACGGCGACATTGCTACATATTTTCAAATTGCATACCTCGACGTAAAATAATTTGTTTACGAATTTGTAACATTGATTTTTATCCTGATTGCAACCTAGTGAACTAATTTTCCCGTGCGATCTGTTCAGTTGCTTGGGGGTAAATAAAATAATAGACTACCTAAGAAGAATTAATATTTTTGGTTCACCTACCTAGAACGAATGCATATTGTCGCGCAAAATGAGGCACTTTAAGGCCTTGGGGATATGCAGATTCAGTGGTATAACATAGGGAATATTCTAGACACGCAGTCCTAAATTAGTCCTAAGGAAATAAGTACTCCTTAACATATTGAACTGATATTGATCAAACAGTAACCTATTGGAATAATAATACATATTCAACTACGGGTATATGCAATAGTTGAAAAAAAGTATAAACCACAGAAAAAGACCACAAAACTAAGGCAGAAGGTCGTCCACTTACAAATTCCTTTATTCTGCATACCTTTTTTAATAACGTTTATGCCAGTAAGTACTAGGTCTAATGATTTTCGTTTAATGGTTAATTTAGAAGTGCGAAATGTGCGGAACTAGTAGAAATCAAAAAAAAACATTGTGAAAGGACTTGATAAAACGCAATTTATAACAAACATTTTGAGCGTTGTTTACCAAAAAATTAACCGAGTATATGGTTTTATACGTACCTACCTAATTAACATCAAACTTATTGAGAATAGAAAGTGAAGTTTAAAGTACTAAAAGAAAAAAACTTGCAAAATTAACACAACTTTTGATGGCCGCAACTAAAATAATAGACGTCCCCAGTGGACCTAGAAATGGTCACGAAATGGCGCCCCTCAATACAAGAGCTAGGGGCGATGGCACACACGGCGTAACAATAGTACTAACTGCGCCACAGCGAAACTCTGTTAGTTCAGTGGAAATTCCCGGTGAACCAGAAAGAGCAGCATGGTCCGGCAAAATGCAATTTTTTCTCAGCATTATTGGATACTCCGTAGGATTGGGAAACATATGGCGTTTTCCATATTTGTGTCAACAAAATGGTGGTGGTAAGTAATTGAAAATCTTACGAGTTTATCTTAGTATATAATATTATTAGTAAACTAGGCACTTCCAACTTTTATAACACTGAAGTAAAATATTATTTTCAAAATTTAAGACTGTTTTATGATTAAAACTAACTCAAAAACAAAGATCATTTGATCTTTGATTACATATTAAAGAAAGGTGGGTTTTTTTCCTACTCTAAAGATTGTTTTGTCTTTTAATTTTAAGTAAATAATAAACAACAATAATTGTATTCATGTGTAATACGTGTGGATGTTTATGTTACTACAATACACAAACATTATGCAATTTGCTGTATGTGATCAGCGTTCACTGCGTTCACATTGAATTTGACTGCAATTATTTACGTTCGATTTAATTTGTGCACCAATTGTACTTTCATGGCAAACAATATTTAGGCAAATATAAATGACATTGCAAGATATATGTGAGTTGTGAGTCAATCAATAAATAAATTGACTGACATGCTGTACCTAAAGTAATAGATTTGAGCATGTGTTTGGAAATTCGCAGAAGTTGCCTAATAGATACAATGTAGATACTTAAATATATGTTTAAATAAATTTCAAAACTGGAGCACGTTTTTTCCACTATCGTGGAAGAGATCATTATGTAACATTTTTCAAACTTTTCAAGGCTGGAAAAGTAAAATTTAAAATATATATCATAAATTAAGTCTGGAATTGCGAGAATAGTTATGACGTACCTATTCCCCTGAGTGTTTGTTGGCGTTTAAAAGAAATGTTTGCTAAATTAAATAAATTAGTTTTCCGTTAAATGGATTTTGGTGAACCACAACATTCACTGGGTCAACAAAAGCAGCCGATGATTCTTTTTCATTGGGATCGACTCACAGGGGTAAGGCACATTTTTGGAATATGATGGCCCACCCATGGTTCGTAAGACTAACTACGATCGTAATCGCGTATATCTTGACTACTATGGAAGGTTTAAAAATGTTTGTATACTTAATATATATGCAAATATGCACATCTCTGTACATAGTGTAAATATAGCTCAAATTCAAAAATACTGCCTCAATACTGAACACATCGTCAAGATTTCCAATAACAATATTTTGATGGAATGCGTTGAAATGGTATTGAAGCTTTCATTAAAATCTCTTCTATAAATAGAAAATTGGTTTGTGTGCATTTGATTTTATGTAGGTACCTACTTACAGTCAGTAGGGTCATTTTTGTTAATGGATTGATACAAAGACAAACTTTTTAAAATGTAAAAGTGCAAGTAGAGAGTGTGTGTATACCAAGTATGGCATCCGATGTTATTACGACCATCTGCATGTCACGTCACTTTTTGCGACTATTCATTCGGGTTAATAATGATAGATAAACAAATAGCATGTATTGTAGACTTTGGCTGTTGTTGGGATTGCATACTGATTTTTTGTATAGATGTACAGTCAAATCCGGATAGTGTCATCTGTCACATCAAATGAACAACAAAATAATGTAAATTGTTAATAGAGGTGTATTTCTTAGATGCACAAAACTATAAACCGAAATGAAAGAAATATAAATCATGGGAATGACCATGGTACTGAGTCTGACTTTATTGTAAATGTAATTTTATGGCATTGATGTGGAAGTATGGCTTCAAGTCGCGCATATAATCGCAACGGTTGAATAGAGCGCGAACCGGAAGTCTTACTACGTTTCCGAGCAACTACTAGAGTTGTTTAAGGGAAGTACATACTCATGGAATATCAAAGATCAAACGTAATGAGAATGACATTAATCATAGAAGATTCAATGATATTCGTTGGAGCTCTTTTGCAATAGTGGTAGACACCATGCACGTTAAATATTTGATTACATTATTTTGTTGCTAAATCGTAGTACGCAGCTGTTCCGGAACGAAAAATGCCATACAAAAGCGACAACGAAATCATGAACGAAAAATTTCGCTCTCCTTTTTGTTTTGCAGTACGCAGCTGCACCGAAATGATGGCGGAAAAGTAGGTTACTGTAGTAGATTGCTTGGTACAATTCTCCACTCTCTTTTCGCCCACGTTTATTGTCCGGAACATTCATTGTTTGCGAAAAGTTGACACTCGCACTGCGGTGTTGTCAGCTTTTACAAAAGTTATGGAGCCAAATTGAAAAATTTTAGAGCCAAAAATACCCAAACTCAAAAAATATGAAGATCTAAAATGCGCATTTTTTTGCAATTCATATGCACACTAATTCTGATTAAATTTTTTTTAAAGAAAACAGTTTCAAATTAAAAAAAAAAACAACACAAACTCGTAATTGAGAGACTTTTCTAGTTTCCATTTTCCAATGTTAACAAGAAAAAAAAAACATTTTGTTGGGAGGGGCATACATAACTGCATACTTGGGCAGTGGGCCTTAGGTACCTACTAATAATCATTTCTAACCGTCACAATGGGTAATTTTATATTGAAAATCTCGCCATTGTGAGTTCTTGAAATCTAGCCTGGATACTGAAAACGATTATTAGTATAGCGCAAACTTTAAAGTAAATAGTAATAATAGGATAATTTCCAAATTACAATTTTAAGGATCCAGTGAAGTTCGAGTATCCAAATCGGAGATAAATATCCAGTGCTAGTAATACTGCTACTTTTGTAGCAGCTGATGGAACTCTCCACATATTATTTTCCGCTGCCTTTTCGCAGACGTTTTGCTGTTGATTTGGAGACCACCCCAAAATGTCGTTCCGGAGCATGTCCGTTCTAGCCGTAAAGCCTATGAACTAGATCGAAAGGAAAGTTTGCAAAAGTACCAAAAAGTGAAAACATCGAAACTCATCGAAAACACATGCATATTTATATGACATCTATGAGTAAAGTCTGAACTATGAAGCTCAGAGTTTCCTTAGTTTACATTTAAAATTTGCAGAAGCAATTATAAACAAATTTAGCCGAGTGAAGTGGAAAATAACTTTTCCTTACGAAACTGGCGTTAATTTATTATTCGATGAAAACGTGATCCAGTGGAAAGTCAGTAACAAATTCTTTGAATGTATCTGTTTCTAGAGCTTTGCGAAAAGTGAAAGCTGGAACATGTTCCAGGTTTGAACGGCACTGACAATTGGATGGAACTCTACACACATTTTTGGCCGCTGCCTTTTCGCGGACGTTTCGCTGTTCTTTTGGTTACCACCGGAAAATTCTTTCCGGGACAGCAGCGTACTAGGCTTAAAAGAAAGAACTTCAAACTCGCCGCTGAAACAGTTTTACAAAATTCGTATTAGATTTGACTGCAATTGTACTAAGCTTTACAATAAAATAAAGTCGTTTTAGTAAACCCTTCGATAAAATTGGTTATTGTTAGCTCAAAATTTAATGTCGAAACTGAAGTCAGTTGCTTTCAAAACACGACGGATAATGTATGAAAATGACAAATTTCATGTTGCCACCAGCCATATTATTGCAAACATTCTGCACAACGTGACGTCACAATATGATGTCAATTGACATGAGATTTCATTTGCTTGTCGGGGGTGTTACCATATGAATCAAATTAATAATTTTTATTTTTGGATATTGTTTTTATAAAAAGTAATTTAATATTCTGTGTTCAAATATGCAACAAATAAACAATATTCATGCGAGCGAATGATTTTTTAAAACATTTATGAAATGTTCTCGATTTGCTTCAGAAACATTTCATAAACATTTGTCAAACATTTCTGTTTTTACCGGTGTGGACGCCGATTTAGTATTTATTAAATGTTTATGAAATGCTTTTTACTGTCGGAAATTCACGGCCAGAGACTCGAAAACAACAACACCGCTTCCGTAATATGGTGTGTTTTGTTTCTAAAAGGAAATGAGTTTACCTACAATCAGTTCAAAATGTAATGGAAATTTTACTGCAATTTGCACCTTCGTTCCGTTCAGATTGAAATTCTTAGACAAAGTAAATGACAGCGGCTTAAGCACGAAATTCCAGAAGAACAAACTGAAGTTAGAATTAGATTTTTCTGTGATATTTTGTGATAAGAAAGAAACGTGTTTCCCAATAACTAGTTTTGAAAACAATTTAAATTTATGCAGGCTGCTAGTTTCTAGTTTGTTAAAAGAACAAAAAAAATCTCTCACCTTACGGCAGGGAGACTTGTACAAATTATTAACGAACTGCGAAACATTTCATAAACTTTTTTTTGTTAAATAAATGTTTATGAAACATTTACTTAAATATTTACGAAATATTTCGCTGGTCTGGGCATACTTTTATGGAATGAAAAAGCAAAATCATCTCGAAGGACGGGAAATTTATTCGATGTGAAACAAATGCTTTTTGATTTTTTTATGTTATGAAGGGTTTTGAAAATTTTAGTCTGGCAACGTGACTGTGTGGCCTGGCTATCGTTAACAGGTACACCAACATTGAAAAATGAAACACGCCACTTAGTGGGAAATAGTACAATAAATTTTCAGATCATGATTCGTGATCTCGATGAATAGCAGGATTATAGTGACCTAGCTTGTACATAACGTACTGGAAACTTCAAACTTCCCACCAAAAAAAAAAAATCAAGCGAATAGGTATTTTGTGTTATAGGTAGAGAAATGTAAAAGTGTTGTTTCGCCTTCTTCAAGACATAGATGGCGATCTGAAGAGTTGGATACATGTATTTTGTTTAGGTGATATCGCGAACCATTTTTGGCCTGGGATGCTCTCCCAATGTGAAATACAGTTATTGTGTTCCCAACTTCTTAAAGCAAGGTTTTCCGCTGATTTAGAGAGTACACAGTAGGATTCAGGTGCTGTGAAATGTGCTTCCGAAAATCTTCTGGTTAACTCGTCGGCTTTTTCGTTTCCTTCAATTCCCTCGTGGCCAGGAACCCACCATATTTTGGTTTTGTTTCTGGTGCATATTGTTGGGAGGGTATTGAAGCAGTGTGAGCCTGATTTGGAGTCAATGGAGGTTAGCTAAGGGCATTTATAGCTACTTGACTATTCGTAAATATATGGATGTTTGCGTCTTTGATACCTGAGTTGTAGATCAGGCTTGCGCATTCTTTAATGGCATGGGGCTCTGCTTGAAATACGCTCGGACTTTGTCCCATTGGTATTGAGACTGTTTGGTTTAGTCCGAAAATGCCGGCTCCGACCCCTGACTCCATTTTGGAACCATCCGTATACCACTTTATGCCAGTTTGCTGGGCTACAGCTGACCCACGCCTCTCTGTTTGTGATCTCCGTGGAGAATCTACTGTTAAAACATAGTGTTTTTGGGAGGCGGTCTGTGATCGCGCAGATCGTGTCAAGTTCTGTAATCTCTGAGATAAGGGTCATCAGGTCCGAGTGATCACCGATGTCCATCTCCTTCATTTGTAACAGATTTGTTGAAAAGCGTATTGCAGTGGTGATATAAACATATATACAAAAGTGAGTGATATTTTGAGCGGTATTTTTAATTAAAACAAAAGAAGTTGTTTGAAAATCGAGAATTCCAATGATTCCACCATATTTATCTTTCTATTTCAAACGTCTTCAGTTTCCGATACGATTTGCTTTTGCCATTACGATTAATAAGGCACAAGGTCAATCTTTATAGGAATATATGGTATCTATAAATTTAGAAGTACCTGTATTTGCGCTTAGGCAAATTTATGTAGGATGTTCACGTGCAGGCAAACCATCTGACTGATGGCAACACAAAATATTTTATATAAAAAAGCACTTGAATCAAATTTAAACACAAAATTAAATATGTATATGGTTTGTATTGTACAGGGTGTCCGCCGGGAAGGTATACTACTTTGTTTGTTTATAATTTTTGTTAAATGTTTTATTTAATGTCGGCAATTATGTATGGAATACAATATCAGGTAAATGTCCGCCTCTGTTAGCCTCACAATCGCGAGCTCTTTTTGAGCATATTTTTCATTACATCCTCACACATTTCACGTGGTATTTCATTAATTTCATCACGAATCAACGAATATTGGAGAGCAGATATTATTTCAAACTCAGGATTTGATTAGACCAACTCAATCTCCGGTCAATTATAACACCTAGATACTTAAAATGGCTTACATTTTCAATTTTAAAGCAATTGTCATGACAGGCAACACAAACGTCGTAAGATACTTTGGAAAATAGAACAGAAAATGAGCTATGGAACAGGTAATACTTTGCACATATAGAAGTATGGAATATGATATCGATATTCAGATACTTTTGATTTAGTAGACTGAAGAACATAAGTTTTGTTTTATCGCTTACTATTAGTTCATGTTCAGCAAACCAGATTCTAAGTAATAAAACATCATTATTTATATCTGCCACTAGATTGAAGGGATTGGTGGAATTGTATGCAATACCAAGGTCATCAGCAACTGCTCTGAATATTTCCTGTGAATGGTTTGGTAAACAGAGAGTTGATATAAATCAGAAATAAGAAAGGCACAAGAACTAAACCTTGTGGAACACCAAGATTAATAACCAAAGAGTTACTTAATTTAGTTCCGACCTTCACTATTTGGATTCTTTCTCTCAGATAGGGCATAAACCAGCTATGTATTGAGCCACGAAAACCCGCACTATACAGCTTGCTTAAAAGGATGCTGTGGTCGACCATATCAAATGCCTTGGCTATGTCAACAAAAAGTCCAGCACCCGATCTTTTTTCATCCAAACCTTTCGGTAAGATGCAATGAAGAATGAATAGTCTTTAAAATCTCAAACCCAGAAATTGGTTCAAAAAAAAAGCTATTTCTTACAAAATTATTGTCTGAGAGTCTGAGTACAGGACAATAACAGTTACATACTTCGAGACTATCTTTTTTAAAATGCTGTTGACCAACCGATACAAAGTATTTGTTAAATTCAGTTGCTACCTCAGTAGGTTTCCTAAATAATAATGCCATAACTTTATAACACAATATTAATATTTTGATTAGTTATAGTTATTACGATTAATGATGTCATTAACAACTTTCCATTCATGTTTAACATTGCCCTGTGCAACCCCTATCCGATTATGGTTGTAATTATCACGACATTTCCGTACTTCACTTCTTATATTTTGACACATGCCGTTCCGTGGATGTTTTCGGCAATTTTTACATAGTATGTGCTTTTGCCTAATTTTCCTGAGAAGAGCACTGTTTATCCAAGGCTTAAGGCACACTGCCGACTCTCTGAGAACATTGCCATAGCTTGCAGAACCAATGTAATTTTGTAATTTCTCTAGGAATAACTTATACGCCGTAGAAGCGTTTACATGAGAATGCACATCTTCCAAATTTAGTTTTACGCAATTCACATGGCCTTTCACGGTTATTCACATTTTTACTTTCTAACCCATTCAAATCTAAACCAATCAAACAGTACTGCAGTGTTGCGAGCTTTTATAGGAGGCTTGGAATCAAATTGGAAATTTTTGGCGCCAAAAATACCAAAGCTCAAAATGAAGATCAAAAATGCATATTTTTTTTTTGTAATTCATTGGCTTGTTATACTTGTTAAGCGTAGTATGCACATGATCCGAAACGAAATTTTCCGCCGCTCTTGTTCTCATTGATTGGTCACCATCCTGATCGCGTCCATGGGCGTCTGACAGCCGCCCACAAGGGTTCACCCGTGCCCCGAGACTCGAGCGAAGCCATAAGCGTCGGTCGACTCTCGGAAGTCCTATTCATGTTGGTTAACCTGGCCCCTCCCAAAGACCCCCTACCCTAACCCTTAACCTACTATCTTAATATCTAGCTTAAAACTAAGGAGGATGCTACGTTAGTAGCGCACCGGCCCGGGAGAGCGGATCCACCCTCGCCTCTTCCTCAAGCCACCAAAATTCGGTGAACTGCTTTACAGTATAAGTTTTGTCCCGTTCCGCAATTGCGGATTTAAAACGGAGGAGCTCCTGAGCATTGGCGGCGTACCCGTCGTGGATGATCCGCTTATCCCTCGCGCCGCGGTGGCTGTGGTACAAACCGGCACACCATCTTTTGTCTGGACATGTCTACATGAAGAAATGCCTCAGGCGGAACAAAGCCAGACCAAAGCGTACTCTCGTGATACATTAAATTGGGATAGTAATCCCCTGAGATCAGGTTATTATCACTGGCCATCGCCCTTGCGACGTGCCTCCGAATCACCTTAGTAAGGAAATTGTCAATCCTATTCAGTCGAGCCCCATTGTATAGGGTGCTGTTGGGATAATATTTTATGTACTGAGAATCAGGAGTTCTAAACAACCCTAGACAGGTCCTGAGACATTGTCTCTCAAACACCCGAATCTTTTCCATATAGGACGGCGCTATATTGAACAACAGGGGACAGCCATAAGCGATGATAGGCCCAATAAGGGCCACGTAGCAAATGACCTTCACCCTGGAATCAAGTTGACTGCTGCGAAACAGTCTCCTTGTCAGAGAGTAGGTCCTTTTAGCTCCAGCAAGACAACCATCTAAATGTTTGTCAAAATGCAGATACTGGTCGGGCCAGATGCCAAGATACTTCACCACGTTTTTCACTGCTAATGGTCGCCCCTGCTGTCCAATAATTGTTAATTTTCTCCAGTTTTTTCTCGTATCCCCAGAGGCCCCAGCCAATGGAGTTCTGAACAGGATTGTTTCCGATTTTTGAAAATTGATTTTCAACTTCCAATCATCGCAATACCTCTTAATTTGCTCGAAGTCACGCTGCAGAAGGATATTAATGACCTTGATTTTTGCTCCCGACCTGTACGCCACTAAATCGTCTGCGTACGCTATAGCATGTATGAGGGAACCCACCAGATCACTTGTGTAAATATTAAACAGGACCGGAGAATTCACTGCTCCCTGTTGTAAGCCGTTTTTAATTTAAAAAACCCTGCTCGAAGTCACGTTGCCAGCTTTGACAACGAACTTCTTTCTTACAACCATACGGTATCGAAGGCCTTCTCAAAGTCGACCAGGCCGGCACCCGTGCATTGCTGCTTACTTTTATTCCACTGAATGTCGGAAACCAGTTTCGACGCGGCATGAAGCCAAACTGGTTGTCCGGAATGGTCTTATTTTTCTCAACCCATTTCAAAAGAGATCTATAGACGACTTTCTCGAATACCTTGCTAACATTCGGAAGCAAACTAATTGACCGGAGACTAGCAGGGTTCGTCCTATCTTTATACTTTTTCGAGATAGGGTGTACCGCGCAGTGTCTTAATACGAAGTTTGGGACGCCGTCATGCACCGAAGTTCATCTCTACTCACGAACAGATGAGAATTTGCATCGGCGATTGTGCCATTTGCACGGTTGTCGTCATTGAACACGGTAAAACCGTTGTTCTCGAATCGCTCAATGCTATTATGTTGTAGAAGCCTATGCAACATTAATCACCTACAAAAAAACATTCTGAACCACACCAACTACAGAGACATAAGTACCTAGAATGTCGGCTAATCATATATTTAGTATAAAATCGCCTAAAGCCTTTCGCCGAAGCTGAACTGCTCAGGTCAGTTACCTGAAAATCTGATAGATGTGATAATTGAGCACAGTAGATAAATTAATTTATTTAAAGTTTAATTTTAAGTGCCAATTAATTTAAACTGATTGACACTTTTGCCTCTTGTAATTATAACAATTGATTGTGTGTCACTGTTAATTAAGCTAGGTACATATTTTGAAAGGACCAATAAGAAAATATTTAAATTTTTTATATTTCTTAATGTTTGTTTAATTGAATATAAATGGAAAACAAAAAGCAAGTAATTAAATAATTAAATCCTCCTATTTTCTTGCTTTGCAGGAGCTTTTCTAATTCCGTTTACGATCATGTTAGTTTTGGAGGGTGTGCCGCTCTTCCTAATTGAACTGGGCATCGGTCAAAGAATGAGACTAGGTGCTCTGGGCGTCTGGAACACAATTCACCCGTGGTTGGGTGGAATCGGAATATCATCGTGCATTGTTACACTGTTCGTAGCACTGTACTACAATGTTATTATAACATGGGTTTTCTTTTACCTATTCAATAGCTTTCGGGTAAGTTATTGTACAAAATAATTTATCGATTGACATAATTTTCTTTTATTCATCTCTCTTCAGTATCCATTGCCATGGGCATCTTGTCCCGGAAATGAAACGTACGAATTAGAGGAGTGCGCACGTTCATCTGAAACCGCATATTTCTGGTATCGTACTACTCTCGACGCAGCACCGTCCATGGACGAGCCCGGAGGTCTTAAATGGTGGATAGTGCTGTGCCTAATGTTGTCATGGACTATTGTATTTTTCATCGTTATGAAAGGAATTCAAAGCTCTGGAAAAGTTGTCTACTTTACATCATTGTTTCCGTACATTGTTTTAACAATTTTTTTCATTCGCGGAATAACATTACGTGGTGCCAGTGCAGGACTCATGCACATGTATACACCTAAAGTGGAGAAGCTCGCCGATCCAACTGTTTGGCTGGACGCAGCAACTCAAGTATTTTATTCCTTTGGTTTGGCATTCGGATCATTGATAGCGTTCGGGAGCTATAATACTCCAAAAAATAATTGTGTCCGCGATGTTATACTTGTATCAGTGTGCAATGCAATAACTGCCATTTACGCTAGTGTGGTAATATTTTCTATACTTGGTTTCAAAGCAACTGTAAACGTAGATCGGTGCATTGAAGTGTAAGTAAAACGTTTCTATACAATTTCGGATATAAAAACAACAAACAAAACATATTATACGATTACCTAAGTTATGAGCATACACTAAATTTAACATTTCGCTTAATTGACGAATTGACCTCAGAATGAACAAATGCGGCATTAATTTGTCGCATTGTTTTAAGCGTTCTCTCCCGAAGCTTTCTAACAAGGTAGTGCAAAAGTCGTGACTATCGAAAGGTACTATGATTTTTTCAAATGGCGGTAAATGTCGATTCTACTTTGACATTTGTGAAATAAACAAATACCAAATAGTCAATACAGCAATAAAAGATATGAAACTCCTAAAGAATGTGGAATATTTGTTTTGATTTGCTTGCGGAATAATTCGTCGGTGGTCTTGGCGCAGCTTGAATTTCGACATAGATTTTCCGGTCGTCCGACACCAACTGGGCAAAATCGATGACGAAGCCGCTTGCTTAGGACAACTCGAGATACTGCCAGGTCTGGCCGGCCCCGTTCTGCCGTGGGAATATATTGATGAAAGACTTCAAGATGTTTCCTTACAAAGTGCAGACAGAGCATCAGCTACATCAGTTAAACCGCCAAGCTCGTGTAATGTACGCTCAAGCCTAATCTCCCGTTTTGTCGATTTGTATCGCCTGACTTCGCCGTTCCAGACTTCTTTTTGTGGGTTTTTTTTTAAGTCGAGTGTCTATTTCAACAAGCCTCAGACTCTTGAAGCCCTCCAAGAGAATATCCGTCTAGAATGCGAGGACCTATCGCCGGAGGTACAGCCATAAAAAAGTATAATCATAGTTTTTTGATAAAAAAAAATTTTTTAGCCAAAAAACATCGAGTAACAAATTTTGCGCTACCTTGTATTGTTAAAATAATTTTTGCAACTGTTCAGTAGTTCCAAAGCTTACCCCCTACAAACAAATTTAACCTCTGTTTACACACAATATAAATAAATTGAACTAAAGGTCCGAACTAGGCGATTTTTCGTTGAGGGAGATTTTCCCTTCCGTAAATTTCTTGATCTTGCATGCAAAATAGACTTCAAAATAATGTACATATGTCAATGTCGCTTAGTCATAAATATTTAATTCGACTTTTGTAAATACTTACTTATTTATTTATTTTTTTAACAGAAACAAAGATATTCTCGTCAAGCATTCTTATTTGCCGTTTAAGAATGTTACCCTCGAGGAGTATGAAGCTGTAATAAAAAACATTAATATCAGTAATTCAAAGATTCTTGAGCTGGAGGAATGTAGCTTGTCAACCCAACTAGACAATGTGAATAGCATATTTTACTGAAAGGTGTACTTACTTACACATATGTTTCCAAAAAATGTTCTTACTCTTTCCTAGGCGGCAGAAGGAACGGGACTTGCATTTATCGTTTTTACACAGGCTATTGTTGAGTTGCCAGCTGCACCATTTTGGGCGGTACTGTTCTTTACGATGTTGCTATCACTTGGTTTAGGCTCACAAATTGGTATCCTTGAAGGAATGCTCTGTACACTCTTTGACATCGATATAGTTAAGAGGGTTAAAAAGCAACACGTGACTGGCATCGTCTGTCTGTTCTGCTTCATAGTTGGACTTATTTTCTGTACCGGAGCTGGCGAGTATTGGCTTAAAATGTTTGACTCATTTGCCGGAACCATTGGCTTAGTTGTGGTTGCTCTAATGGAGATGATAGCTGTTGTTTATATATATGGACACGAACGGTAACAAATAGCAAAATGTTTTCTCATGCAAATTTGACGAGCATCTCTTATAGATTCACGGAGGACATTTATCAAATGACTGGCTACCGACCAGGTTTATATTGGCAGTTGACGTGGAGGTACATAGGGCCTGCAATCATGGCATGCATATTGGTATCTTCGGTTATTTTCATGGTCATCAGAAACCCCAAGTATGGCGCCTGGAATAAAGAATTGGTATATCGACATGGGATTTTAATTTGAAGAGTGACATTTATTAACAAATGCGTTGCAAACATCATTGCAGGGAATTGTTGAACAGTTGGACTACCCAAATTGGGTGATGGGAATAGCATTGTCAATGATATTGGCAGGTATTCTACCTATGCCGATTGTATTTCTCATGAGAAGCTTCCAATGCCTCAAAGTGGACTTGGACATTCATCAGGGATCTATTCGCCGCAATGAAACAACAGCATCAACAAAAGAAATGATTGATGATGATGACGTAAGTGAAAAAAGTTTTTTTTTAATATGTACGTACATTGTACATTAGGAGAAAAGTTTCGATTTTGTTTGGCTGTTATTCAGGTGTCACTGCCATTTGTCTTTTCTTATTTGACAGTCGTAGAAAGTGGGCGATAAAAAAATAAATAACCATTTATTATGCGTTGAAGCTATGTTTATAAAAATATTGTCATTGTCATTATGATACATTTAAAATAACAAATGACAGTTAAACAAAATCAAATTTTCATAAAGCATAATCCATACCCTGCGTCCATTTATTGTATAATATTCGTACGAGTATAAGTGTGTGTAAATATGTGAACATGTAAATAAAATTACATGTACCTACTTATTCCTAAATAACCTAAAGGTAAATATATTTTGTCAAGTTTTTATCTAAAAATTTTATTTCCATCGTAAATGTAGATAAATATTTCTGCGCTGCCTTAAGTGAAACGCAATTGTGTAAGGTCGCGTAAAACGACTATGAATGTGAAGTCAAAGTCCTGTTGCCAAACTCAAATTTTGAAAACAAAATAGTAAACTTATTTGTCAAATTGTTGAAGAATTTTGCAGTAGATGCTACTTATAATGGGTATAAAATGAATGATACTACATTATTGCTTCTTAATTCATATCGGTCTGCCACTCTGTGTAAGCTATTCTGTACAAGAAATCTGCCAGCTCTTTAACGAGGTGGAACACTTCTGCTCATTATGCAGTAAATCAGGATTTTACGCTTTTAAGTGATTTCCCTTATTACTCTAGTATGTATTTATATTTCATGTGACGCAAAAAATGTATTTACCTATTGAAAATTAAAATTGAGTAGGTACATACACGTATACATATTGTCTTTATTGTACATAGGATACACACATATTTTCTATAATTTGGTATAATTTGTTTTCAAAAATTTAATAATAATTATTTTTCTTAAAGCAAAGCATAACAATTGCATTATACATAATTATATCTTATACGTACATTTTTTTTACTCATTAACGTAAACATACAATAAAATAACATTGATTTTTTTACCGCTTGAATTACTAACATTTCAACCTAACTTGTATTTATTTAATATCAACAATCCTAACAACTTGTTAATAAAACTAAGGCTATGAGCCCGGACTTACCACCGCAAGACTCACTAGCAGCAACACGCTTTACAATTGGAGATTTTGATGTAAGTTTATTTTGCTTTTTAATGTTTACATATAGTTGCAACTTTTATGTATGTGTAGATAAATTGAAAAATTAAATTTTGGGAAACGACTGGTCAGTTTTCATATTGTATCCCTAATAGTGGGTTTGTCAACGACCGGAACATTTAAGCCCAGTTTCAGAAATGAGTGAACATGCATTGTCCTCACTATTTTTTTTTTTTGATAGAACAATTTTGGATTTGCAAGAGGTAGAATACCAATGATTTGTGGTCCAACCTGGGACTTCACGCTCACTAAACCACTACAACCACTCTGGAACTTATTTACTAAATTGCATATGTTCATATTATATGGACAAATACATCTAGAGCTCAATTAGATTTCAAAATAAAAATACATATTTAATATCTTATTCCTCTTTACTATTTTTAAGTTTTTCCATTTCATAACCAAAATAACCAAAACCAATTATATTTCATTTTCTCTTCGATTGGCATGCGAACATACGAATACGAACAGAATTAATATAAACTTAACAACTGGTCGAAACTAATTGAATTAAAATCAACGAATACATCAACTCAAAATGAGTAACAACAATGTCAATAACTAATGTTCCGCATTCTCTTTTTTTAAAAATGTGCAAGTTAAATGAATATCAACGATCAGATAACTCAACTCAGCACAAATCATTAATGAAGCGAACATTTTCAACGTACCCAAAGCGATTCATAAATAAATATTCAAAAATAAAACATAAACAACAACAAAAAAAAAAAAAACGGCAACATACAAAAATGTGTGATGAGATGCAAATACCACAGAGAGCCTTCTTCATCTACAAATTAGATAAAATCGAAATACATATAATATGCTTGAGTATAAATATTTAATAAATGAAAAAGCTGTTCAATAAGAAAGGTTACAACCAATTAAACAAAAGTATATGCAGCACGTATACCTGCATAACAACCTATTCTGATGGAAAATCCAATCAACTTTTATTTCCTTGAATTGAGCAATATGTTTTAAAATGATAATTAACCTAGGATTTTTGTAAGAGGATCTTACTAACCACCAAAATATTAATATTCACTTAATTGTAGGTAAATGTTTGACAAATTACGTTTTATTGTTATGATGCACGCTTTTTCTTAGCTTTCTGTTTGTGGTGTTAACATTTTTTTACATATATATATTGTTATACCACAATCATATTAATTTGCGTATTCATGCATGTTTTTCCATTAAGTATACGTTACTTATTTACTTATTTAGTTACTTACTCTTTAAATTATAGAATTTATCTAGGACGTTCAAAATAATTATTATGTATTATTCTATATATTAAAAATATATTTCAATTATTAGTACAGGTGCAGAAGGGTTTCCCTTGTATTGGAAATTTTTATTTTAATTAATAACGCACACACTTTCATTTTCGTTATATTGCTTGGACCTTTTCGTGCGCACTTCAAAAGTAAAATTTATATGGAGCATTTTTTAAATATTTATTATTCATTTTTTTTTTCAATTCAAAAACAATTAATAAATATAGATTTTCAGAAAATATTACTAAGCATTAAAATTATTCCGGATATTCGTCTTTAGTGTTTCCTTTTTGCTGTTCGGATAAAATGTCCCATAATGATTAGAAAAAAATACCAATAAATTAATAAATGTAAAAGTTTAAGATAATTAACCATAAAATGTGTAACGCATTTCATTTTTCGAAGGAACATATCGCTTAGAGGTATCTAAATAACGGGCCTTATATTGTCTACCATCTTGTTTTCGTTTCCACGTGCCGTTCGTGCCTTAACAGCCAAATTACACTGAAGCCCTGGTTTTACATAAGTTGTGCCAAATGAATAAACTAACATCTTCAAGACCTTGTCTTTTGTTTTTGCTTAGTTTTAGCTGAGACTGATAAAGTATATTTTATAAAATAAATTTCTGTCGAAATCCATCTTGCTTGTTGCACTGCACCTGGAGATCTGTGCCTTGATTTTGTGCGGTTTTTTCCGCAATGGCGGTTGCGGAAAGGGCTCACGTATAGGCGGATTCTATAAATGTGTGAATGATATCAAGAACTGAAAACTTCCAATATTTTCTGTTCTAATGTAGACTTGTTCCTGTGAATTCCAGGCGTTCACATACGCAACCTGTTTAGGTAGCGAGAAGAATGTGGGATGAGAACAAATGACAACAGCGTGACCGTTGTGCGACAATTTGGTACTTTCTTCGAGGACCCTGATACAATTTTTTGTTCCTTAGTTAAGGACAATTCACATGAGAGCTAATTGCGAACTGCGAACAAGAGAAAATTCGTAGTTTTTGACACTTCATTCACATGAAAACCTTTTTAGTCGCAGATACCCGCGAATCAATTTCATTGTTCAAGGTTAAGTTCGATAGAAGTTTTTTGTTCGTGGTTTTATGTGGATTGTGAATAAAGTGTGACAGCTAGCGACAAGAATTTTCAATTCGCGGGAAAATTGCTGTAATTGTGAATTGAGCTAAACACGTCTTATAAAACCAATGGTCGTACATTGACAATTCAATGGGACATTTTTCTGTGAGTTTGGTAACTATAATCGACACAAATTCGGTATTATGCAAACCAAGGCAATAAGTACGACAACATTTCTCCTCTTAAAATGAAAAGTGAGAGAGTAAATCTAGATATGAATTCATCCTTTAAGTCCAGACTACAGAAAGTAAGGCCATCTCCTCAAGCTTTTAAAGAGATTGACAGAATAACGGTAAGAAAGTTTTTTGATACGGATATTTCAACGGACACCTTCTACCAACCCTTATAATTTATAAAGAACAAGTTCTTAGAGCCAACCTCAATAACAAGCGTTCATCAGGCATAGACGGGATATCCAATTTTATTTTACGAAAAAGGTTTCATACACTCGGTTCAATATTGTCTTCATTGTTTAACAATGAATAATTTCCTACAATTTAGAAACAAGCCAAACTTTTGCCAGTAGCAACAAAATTATCGGCTATAGAAATTAAAGAGTTTCGTTCAATATCACTGCTTTGAATATAGGCAATTGTTTGAAAAAATATAAGTTGATCACATCAACATCATCTGCGAAAACACCGATGTGATTCCAAAAACGTAATTTGGATTTAGAAAAGAATACTCGATCGAATATGCAATACTCATTTTAGCCAATATTATTATCCAGTTGGGTTGGATATTGACCTTGAAAAAGCTTTCGATTACCTGTGGCATAAAGGTGTGATTTTAAACTAATCAAATTAAACCTACCTGCGTGGCTTATTAGATTACTTTATAACTACCTTCAAAGTCGTTTTTCTCCAGTGCTATCGGGTATTCCGCAAGTGTCTGTTCTAGGACCAAAAGTGCATTAGATGCTCAAGGAGAATCAGGCGGAATCTTCTATGTAGACGATACCTTGATGCCAGCTAAAGATGTAAGACCTCAAAACGCTCTTGTTGGGATACTTCAAAAAGTGGGGTTTTCAAACAATCATGAAAAAATGCGGCATAACCTGTCTTCGTTATGCAAGTGGGAAAGGTTATCGCTTAGCTGTTGAAGAAAGCAGAACATTGAATTTGGATAACCACTCCATTCCCTTGCGTTCAGAATTGAAATACTTGGGCGTGTACTTCCACAATAGGTAACTTTTTTATAAACATGCTGGACAAACTTTTACAAAAGCTAAAGCTATTACTGCTACACTAAAATCCTTATTACAGTCAAAAGCATTACATTCAAACACGAAGACACTTATATATAAATCACTTATTAGACCCCTATTGGCGTATGGATTCTGTGCGTGTTTCCCTATTTCGCCCACAATAGCCAAAGTATTAGAACAATTTGAGCGAAAAGTCCTTAGATTCTGTTGTAGAAAGTATAGAAGACCAGATAAATTACTGTATGAGACATGCAAGGTAACACCTCTAATGACATATACCTTATCAATCTTTCTCTAAGAAAACTTATTCGCATTGAATTTCATCGAAATGCGCTTATTAGATCTTTATTGGACTCAAACATATGTTATAGTTTAGACGACAATTACATATTACCTTTAACCATTTAACGTCCTTAATGAAAAATCCCACCCTCAAATCGAACAAGGTGTAAGTAGAAGTCCTTTGTTACCTTTTTATATTAAAGCTTCGCGGTGTAATGGGAGGCTTACTTAAACATCAAATGAAGCTTAAAATATGCGACTCTTTACGCTTAATAAAATAAATCATTTATTTCAAACGTTTATGCTCGCATCTAATCTCCATAGGTAATGCTATTCTTGAAAATTGAACGGTTGGACTCTGTTTGTGATAGTATAAGAACTCTTTATTATTCATAAAGCAGATTAACTCGAACCTGCACTAAGGTTGAGAATTACTTATTTCCTAATTTAAAATCGATGGCACATGGTACTAGATGGTTTTGTTTATGTTTTGTTTAAATGTATATTGTATCTAGTCATAATTTTAAGTCCTTGTAAAAACCAATTAAAATTTGTAAGGGAAGGACACGCTAAGGTACATATTGCATGGAGTTAGTTTTACTAACACTTTTTCCGAACTCACAATGAATAACCTCTTTTAAAGCTATCAATGTGATCTACCAAATATTTTTAAACTTGAAGATATGACTTTTCTTTCATCTTGGAACTGAATGCTCATTTTATGACAGACTTAGTGCTAAATAATTTGTAGGTGACAAAGGATTATTTTACATAGAGAATTGTGAGTTTTTAGTTTCGTAACATTGTCATTGTGAGTTCGCAAAATTTGACGTGAACACTAAAGAATTAGTGCATAATAGATATGTAAAAATGCATGCTACAAATTTAAATACGTATATCCATATATTAGATTATGCTCCATATATGTCCCTATTTAAAAGAATATGTAATAAATGTTCTTTTATGTGCGATATATATTAGCTCACAGGCTTTGTATAAATTCTGGGCCTTACAAATACATTTTTAATCTAAAATATTTCTAATATACCTATGCGTTGTGTCTTTTTTGCCCTGATTGCTTTAATTAAATGTACATCTCACTTTAATTCTACCTTACTATCACATCAATATCATTTGTAAATTTACAACTTCAATATATTTTCATTTTTGAATTGCTGTGTATTTAATATTTACAAAATTATAACTTAAACCTTTAACCCTATGTAGGATGACGATGAAGATTTCAGTGGCCCAGCAATGGGTGGCCGCGTTAGTACCCGCAGTGATGAGTCGGATGACGAAGAGGATCAACCAGTCACAATGAAAAATATAACATTGAAGTCTCCGGCGACCGCAAAACACTTAGTGGTGCCAACAAGTAAACATACATTTAAAATGGAAATTATTGACTAGTAGTGATATAATACATAGATATTTAAGAAAAAAACATTAAAGATGAATGAACATCGTTTGAAAATGAGCCTTTAGCAAACTAATGTTAGGAACTTAATATAAAGTTGTTTTTAAGTATGTGTATATAAAATGATTGCTCTTTCTGTTCCTTTTTTTTTTTTTTTTGTTACAAATTTGTAAATGGAGTTACTTCAGGGGATTTTATTACCTGATGGAATTCGATTTTATGAGTTTTTTTTTTTTTGTTTTATAAAAATGATGACAATGGAATAAATGCTCAAAAGGTGTACCGTTAATCAAACGCACTACTTCCTTACATTCATTAGAGAAAACAGATCGTGTGAGTTTTAATATTTTAGTAAATCATAAAACTCATGTTTTGCAGAATCGGTTTGAGCTAAAGTTATGGGTAAGTGCGGGTACTTACAGACGACGCACGGACGGATGTTTAAATTCGTTTTGATTTCAACAAAAATATCTTATCCACAGGTTTTAGAATATTATGTAAAATAAAAACAGCTGTGAATAGGTTATAGAAATGTAAATGTATGTAAATTTAATATTTGATAATGTAATTCCGTTGTATGTTATCTTTTTGCAGCACCAGTTACATAAATTAAAGATGTACCTTCTTTATGTACATGTTACATAAATAAAAGTTAAATACACGTATCCTTGTGCATATGTTGTTTAAAATAAAAATAAAACAAAAAAACCAGGTTACATAGTAAAGTAGCTTAAAAAGATCGAGTGCAGTAAAAGTATTATAGAATAAGTACTTACATATGTTTGATATTTTTTGTTTATCTATTGCCGCAACCTATCATGCTATTATTATTATTTTTATTTGGAATGACATCCCAACTAAATGATACAAGACAATAACTCAGAAGATAACATTTATTAAATGTCCTTAAGTAAACATTCAAATGTTAGTAACTAATTTAAAGAAAAAAAGGTACATATATTGTTGAAGTAAATTATTTGATGGCAAGAATAATGATTCACATTCCTAAATGATATTGTTTTGACGTACCCGTTCAGGTTACTAAGAACCCATCGATGTTTTCAGAGGTGGTATTGTCTTCAGGTCGTTTCGATAATGGTTTGTTAATCTATTTTGTACTCAACTTCGGATGGTTGTACAAGATCGTATTGTCCGCAAAAGTGTTGTATCTTTTAACTTGAGCTGTTTTATTAACATTTAAAATGTGAATACAAATTGAATACAATTCCGAGATAAGTTTATGAATTTAAATTAAAATTCAAATTAAATGAAAATTTAAATGAACTCAATTTAATTGAAAATAAAATGTGTTAACATTGACTATATATTCATTGATTTATTGACAGATTTAAATGACCGACAAATAGGTACCTATAATGTAATAAAATGGATTTATACTTCATATCGGTTGTGTTAGTTACCTATATTTCGATACAGCATGGTTGAAGTGAAGCTTCAAGCATTATGTCCATTCAGTATCTTAAAATAAGTAACTATCCAGACTGAGGAGTCTATTTCGAGGCAATGCATTTCAGCAATTGAACTGCAGCTTAGTAGCTATCAAACTGGTCAAGCAAAAATAAAAAGTGCACGATTACTTAACTACGTGTTTTTATTTATAAGAGAGCAGCATTTTATGCAACTTTCAACGATGGATATCTATCTTAAGATGCAATGTATAAGGCTTTAATTAAGAATGAAAGAGCCAGCCGACGAAGGAGTACATACTTGACGCGAACGGTTAGAGACGTCCCCAGCCATTTGGAAGAGTTGAAATGTTTTTCTTCAGAAACAGTGCACGTAATAGAATTGAATATGTAAGTACTAGGTCCCGCATAGAGGGGCAGGGCATAACTATCTAAGTGAAGTAAGTATTCTCGTACTAATGATGTTTCTATAGAACCTTCAATGCACAACAATATATAAAAAAAGATCTGTCGAGCCTAGTCGAGGTATGTTCCAACGGGTAACTGAAATTCCTTCTTAGTTGTTTTCTTAAGCGAGCTATGTCTTTTAATAAACTAATTTTTTTCCTTTTTTTAATATTCTTTATGCAAGTTTTTATTTATTTTATTTTTAGTTGGTATTCAGCGATTGGTGAACTCTGAACCTCCCATGAGTCACATGCTCAGCATAGCAACAACTTGCAATACAACTCGTGCAATGCAATGGTACAACCATCCAATTGTTATCGCTAAACACCATGCGCTATGTATACAGTATGCTAAGAATGTATATACATCACAATGCCAAAACAATCTCCCATAATCTGCGTGTACCGTACGGTATGAATGGTAGACACATGACGCTGATATCCCGCACCGCATAAATAATGTACTCAGTGTACAAAACAAAACACAGCTCCCAGCGACGATGGACACATGACGCCGAAGATGCTTATTGTTAGTTGTTACCATGCACAAATAAATAAGAACCGGTTATGTTATTTTTTCTATTGTTATACTTTCTTTGTTATAAAGTATATAATAGTTTTTTTTACTTGATGTAAGCTTACATGTTAAATTAAGTGAAGCACTGATTTTTAGTTTATTTTTGGCCACCGAACAATAAAGTTTATAAAAGGAAAAGGTTGTTTTTTTTATTTAAACCCAAAGAACTTACAAATTATATGATTGGCGCAGTCGGAAAAAAAAACCGCAAGTTTAAGTGAAACGTTAAGAGTTTATAAATCAGACATTTTGCTAAATAATACTTATTAAAGTGAAGTTTGTGTAAAATATACAACATACATATTCAAAATAACAGAAAAACAAGCAACAATTAATAAATCATACAATAAACATATTTTTGTAAGTGACAGAACTAAGACATAAACATATACAGATATCCATAAAGAAAAAAAAAAGAAGGAGAAAATAAATAAAACAGAAATACTAACTTTAATCTGTGAGTACGCTTTATATTGATACACAAGGAGGGAGCAGCTATGACGGAGATAAATCTACTCGAATTAGTAAGTGGAGTTCCGGATTTTACTGGACAACCAGAACATCTTGATTTATTTATTAAGCATATTGATTATATATATTTACTTATTCCTAATCTAAATGAAACTTTGAAAAATATAATAGACATAAGAATAAGACAAAAAATTAAAGGCCATGCCAATGTTATATTAATTAATAATAATAATCCGATACATTGGGAAGAGATCAAATCAGTGCTTAAATTAAATTGCAACATAAGCGAAAGCTTTGAAAATATCATTAATCAAATAAAAATGTTGAGTTTTAATAAATCTGTTGAGCAATTGTATGAAAACATTATAAGCCTTTTGACAAAACTAAATATTAAAACAAACCTTAGTACTGATACACCTGTTTGGTATGATAGCAGTCAAAATGAAAAAATGGTACTAAAATTGTTTATAAATAAATTGCCAAACAATCCCAAACTCATACTTAATGCTAGAAACCCTTCAACTCTTACTGAAGCTAAATCCATATTAATCGATACAGATAACTTTTACACTGAATTAAGAAGGAACTATAATAACCAAAACAATTACCAAAACATTTCAGGTAGTAATTTTGGCTTAAACAACTTTACTAATCATAACTTGATAGATAATGAAAATAGGAATAGTAATGTAGGACAACATATTTCAAGAAACACTGGAAATATGTCTTATGGGCAAAACATAGTTCAGCCTAATTTAGGTAACTTTCAGAATTCCAATGTTCAATATTTAGGAAATAGTTTAAAAATAGTGCTGGGGCCTATAATAATTTGGGTAATCCAGGATTTGTTCATCAAAATAATTCAGGAAATTTTCAAAATTCCTATACAAATAATTTTCGCCAAAATTCTGGAAATTTTAGAAGAAATAATAACTCTGGAAACTTTCGACAACCCAACTACAATAGAAATTTTCAGGAAAATAATTCGGAATTAATTAGAAATAATCGTCAAAGTGAAATTATGGAAGTTGAACATATACAGCAAGGCAATAATTTGTCTACTATGCCACAAAATCAAAATGGTTCCCAATTACACAATTTTCAAACAGCCACACCCGAACTCTTCCCTGCATAATTATTAGAACAAAATCAATTCCTATTAAATTATTAATAGACTCGGGTGCAAGCACTTCACTGATTCAAGAGGGTTTATTTCATTCATCTTTCTAAAAGCAACTAAGCAGACCGTTGAAACTTAAAGCAATTAATTCAACAATTGGTTGCGACTCTAAAATAACAATCCCATTGTTTAAAGAGTTTAATAAACCTTTAGTGAATATTGAATTGCTTGAAACCGATTTAAATAGCGACTTTGATGGAATAATAGGATGTAATATTTTGCGGCCATTACAAGCGAAAATCGATCTTAAAAATTCACAGCTCATTACAAATGATGCTATTTTGCCTTTAGTTTTTACGAATTCACAAAATCAGTTAACTCAAGAAGAAATCAATAATTTTAGTAGTGATAAAATAGAAATAAATTTTGAAAATCCAAATATTACCAAAATTACAGATAAGCTAAAGTTAGAAAACCTAAACGAAGAAGAAATAAAATGTCTAACGTCAACTATTTGTAAATTTAGGAAAGTTTTTTACATTGACGGTGAGCATTTGTCTTCAGTTGTTAAATATACCCACAAAATACCAACAAAAAACGATATTCCTGTATTTTCTAAAACATACAGATATCCTGAAGCGCACAAAAAAGAGGTTAACAAGCAAATTTCCGAAATGCTTGAGTCTGGAATAATTGTAAATTCCACCAGCCCGTACAACGCTCCGATTTGGGTTGTTCCAAAAAAAATTGATAGTTCCGGTCAGCAAAAGTGGCGCATTGTTGTTGACTATCGAAAATTAAACGATATAACAACAGAGGACAAATTCCCAATTCCTAATATGGAGGATATGTTCTCCAAATTAGGAAATGCGCTATATTTTTCAACACTCGACCTTGCTAAAGGATTTCACCAAATCCCTATTGATGAAAGAGAGAGGCACAAAACAGCTTTTTCAACTGCAGACGGCCACTACGAATTTACGCGTATGCCGTTTGGGTTAAAAAATGCCCCCGCATCATTTCAGAGAATGTTGAACGGGGTTCTACATGATTATATAAACAAGATTTGCGTCGTATATTTAGATGACATACTCATCTTTTCGACATCACTCCAAGAATATATCGACTCTCTTAATAAAATATTTAAAAGACTTCTCGAATATAATCTGAAAGTGCAGGTCGATAAATGTCACTTCCTAAAACACGAGACGGAATATTTAGGACACATAATTTCCGATAAAGGTATTAAACCGAATCCAAATAAAATCAAAATTATTAAACAAATTAAAGTACCACAATCAGTAAAGCAGATAAAGTCATTTTTGGGCATTACGGGTTTCTACCGAAAATTTATTAAGGACTACTCTAAGGTAGCCCTACCTCTGACTAAATGCTTGAAAAAAAATGTCAAAATTAATTCAATGGACAGGCATTACATTGAATCCTTTAACAAGCTTAAAGAACTCATATGTACGTGCCCCATTTTGGCATACCCGGATTTTGGAAAACCATTTACCTTAACAACTGATGCTAGTAATGCGTCATTAGGAGCAGTACTATCACAAAATAAGCACCCAATAGCCTTCGCCTCGAGGACTTTGAATGTCCATGAGAAAAACTATAGTGTTATAGAAAAAGAACTCCTCTCAATAGTTTGGGCTACCAAGTATTTCAGACCATATCTCTATGGGCGCAGATTTAAAATTCAAACGGATCACCGGCTTTTGGTATGGCTGCATTCATTAAAGGAACCAAATTGCAAGTTACAGCGTTGGAAGATTAAACTCAACAAGTTTGACTTTGATATAGAATATATCAAAGGCAAAGAAAATTGTGTCGCTGATTTTCTAAGCCGTCTAGAAATGAATTGCATAGAGTTAAAAGATGCTAGGTCGGATGTAGCTACAATACATAGCGGTATTGAGAACTTAAATGACCATATCTACATAGCTGAAAGTCCTTTAAACATATATAAAAATCAATTACTTATTCAGAAAGGGAACTCGAGAACTTATACAAATAAAATTTTGTACAAACGAAAAAGAACATCAATTATTTCGTTACCAGAATATAATGAGGATTATGTCCTAAATATATTTAAAGAACTTTTGCCTATTAAAGGTATTGTAGGAGTTTACTGTCCAGATGATCTTATTTTTCAGGAATTCCAAAAGACAATTGTTAAATATTTTTCAAATTCAACAAATATGAAAATTTTAAGATGTATGAAACTCTTAAAAGATATTACCAATACAGAAAGATTGCTAGAAATTATTGAAAAGACCCATCTAGATTTAAACCACAGAGGTATAGAAGAAACATACCTAGAATTAAAAGATATTTTCTATTTCCCAAATTTAAAACTAGAAATCCATAAATATATTAATAATTGCATATTATGTAACATGTGCAAGTATGATAGGAATCCTATCAAACCTACGTTAATGGTTTCTGAAACACCTAATATGACAAACGAAATAGTGCATATAGACATATGGTTCTTGAACAAAAATACAATGTTTTTAACATGCATTGATAAGCTTACCAAGCATGTGTCTATCCATCCCATATCAGATAGGAATTCAATTACTATAGTTGATCTATTAAAGCAAAGGTTTGCAATTTTAGGAAAACCGGTCAAAATAGTAGCTGATAACGAATTTAATACAGCCTATATTAAAAATTATTTCAATAGTATGAATATCATGTACCATTTTACATCTCCAAACACGCATACAGGCAACTCT